>CM012446.1:4656083-5309650 GCA_003999625.1 Oryzias javanicus
TGTCATGTTATAAAAGTCCCACTGATAACTGTCTGCAGATTTGAAGTAAATATTGTGTTTGATCAACTTATTGGATCTCACAGTTTGCCATGGAAATGTTTGACAGTTTTAGCTGAGACTTCAAATGTTGCTTTTCAGAATAAAATGACTTTTGTTTTAAAAAAAATGATTCATTTATTGAATTTTAGCCCAATTAAACATTTGTTTCTAGAATGAAGCTAAACTATGAGTTAGATCTTGAGTTTGGATACATTTATATGTAAGAGAATAGAATTTACATGTTGGTGCCATTTTCCAATCTTAGACTCCATAATAGCCATATTAACTTAATTAACATTGAAGAACAATTTGTTAAAGCAAAGAGAAATAATTTCTAAATATCACAATGAAAGACAGCATCTTTAGTAACCAAAGAACCATTTTCTCCTGATATCTGCAGAATACTTTGAGTACTTTGCTCCAGATTTCACTCTGCATCCTGATGTCAGCACCAGGATCGAGAACCAGAACTCCAGACAGGTAACTCCGCCCCTTTCTCAGGTGTTATTTTAAGAACTTTGCTGCTTTTAATAGTTTCTTAACCCTGATTTAGATCAGTGGGATTCTGTGTGTGTGTACAGAAAGGGGGACATGTAAGATTAAAAAAAAGCCTACATTTTTCTGAAAAAAAAAAAAAAAAGAAGTTTCTCTAAACAACTTTAAACACTCATTAGTTGCTAAAAATTTAGTAAGTTTTCCTTTAGTACTCGTGGATCCATTGAAGTAACTCATGAACGTTGGTGCAGTACCTGGAACAGATCCGGCAGACTGTGTTCGAGAACCTGAAGATGCTGAACCACGCGCCCAGCGTCCAGATCCATGACGTCCCGTCAGACATGCTGAACTACGAGCGCACAGACGACCCCGACCCGGACGAGAGGGGAGCTGAGGAGAACTACACCCGGTCAGTAAAAAAACAAAAAGCCTCTCAGTTCACCTGCAGAATTTAGTTGTGAACGTTGATCGATGTGCTTTCAGACAAGAGGCAGCGAACGAATTCTACGACGGCGACCATGACAACGACAAAGAGAGCGACGTAGAAATTTAAAGCTGAAGGATTTCTGAGGGCAAGACCAAAAGAGACGATTTGGACAGTTAAGGATTTGGAATACACTTTGTTCATCTGTTTTCTTCAATGTGCTTTTCGTGTGTGGTTTATTTTTTTTTAATAAACGTTTTTAGCTTTTATTCAGGACTGAAGCTTATTTATTCCAAACACTTGAGTCCCACTGATCATCTTTTAATCCATCTTCAAAGCGTTCTCAGTGGTCTTTTAATTATGTTTGTAGGAAAACTTGGTGTGGTTTTCTAGGCAGTTTCTACAGAGCAGCAGGAGTTCATTAGGATTTTGCCTCAGAGTTGGCATGGGGTAAGCCTAACTTCATTTTCCATCATCCAATTTGTTTAAAATCTCCTACTAGACATGGAAAAAGTGAAAAAAGCTGAGGCCTTTACGTGAAATTTTTAGATGCATCACAAATGAACAGAAGAAGTACAAATAAAGCACGTAAACTCGCACTTCATAGAGTTTCTTCACTTTGACATTCAGAGTACTGGGCAGAAATCCCATCAGCACCATGGACAGCACCCACGGTGGGCCCTTCCCATGCTTTTTTAAAAAAATATAATTCAACAGTCTGATTCCCCTGGTCTGTACCAGATCTACGTCAGCTGCTTGGCGCCCTCTACTGCTGGAGGGGTGAAAGGTCGACCGATTCACATATCCGTCCCACAGTATGCGAATAAATTAACTGCGTAATTTTTGCATCGTTTTTTAACAATTTATTAATTATTTGCATCAATTACGTAATTTTAACAGGATATGCACGCTGTAAACGTGACAAAGGCTATATTTTGGTGGAACATTCGTGAAAAGTCTGTTAATAAGTCGAAGAAAGCCACAAATTTGCGGATCATTTACATGATATTTGAGTATAAGCTACATAAAGTAAACAAACTGTGTAAGTCTAAATCAAAAACTTTGACCAGCGCGGCAGAAACCCTCAACGGACAGACAATTCATTGTAAAAAGAAAAAAAATTGTATTTGTTACGTAGGAAATATGCTAGGGGGCCAAAAGCTTCCTGATCTGCTCTATTCTGATGCATCCACTTCCAGACAAATAGATCCATGAACGTTTCTGTTTTCCACATCTGAGCTGACATCAAACTGTACAGCAGGATTGCTCCAATTTTTCTCATTTTTTTCCCCAACAGAAATGTTACGTTGGGCTGTTAATAGGAGAGCATGTAAACAGAGAGCTCTCAGTAACAGGGTTGCTCCATGCAACAAGCTAATTTCTAATAAACTCCTGCAGAAACTTGTTTTCTAGAAAACGACAGATTTTTTTTTCCTCCGTTTGCCAAAACAACACAAACGATCTTCTTTCTTAATGGATCTGAGTGAGACTTTAAACTGGCAGTTCTGTTCCTCCACCACCAGAGGGCGCCATCGAATGACAGCAGGAGTCAGATCTCAGGTGTCATAGACTTTATTCCACAATCATCCAGTGATTATATAGAACTTCTAACACAACAAACAGAACTTGAGAAGAAACGCTTCTAAAAATCTAATTTTATTCGTGCTTTAGCACAAAGACTTCTAAGCTGAACGCTTTCATCACAGCTGGTTAAAAGAGCTGAACTCGCTACCATTCAGAATGAAGATGAAATGAATCTTTCCATATCATATTTAAATCCAGTTAAAATGACTTCCATCATAATCGTTCAGGTGTAGCACTCGCCCTTCAGACGGGTTTCTTCACACTAACACAAAGTTGAGAGCAGGTTTCGAATGAAGCAGTGAGATGATGCAGAATATAGTGAGATAGAAACTCTAAATCTGACACTGCACAAAAACACACAGACTTTCCTTTACAAATGGAGCTTCAACACATTCAATAAGCACGCATCCTCTGGCCTAATGACAAACTGCAGCAGGACTAACCACAGGAGTCCTGAACCCTTTCAGAGATGGGTTAGAAAAAGTTTCAAGCGAGCAGCATCTTCAGGTTTAATTGCACCTTTGTTTCCGGGTTTCTGTCATCCCTCCTGTTCTGGGCATTAAGCAAAGCGTACCTGTCCGTTACGGATTTAAGCGCCCTCCCCTGTGGATGTGTAAGTGCAGGAGCGGCGTGAAGCGGGACCTTACAGCTCCTCGCTCTCGTACAGCGGCCTGTGCTGGGCGGGCTCTCCACCTCAGAGCGAATGCTCACCGGGACAGCAGCTTCAGGGTCTTTGAGCCAGGGGCGCCGTTTTGACGGGTGTGGTTCGAGCTGGAAGGAGAGGCAGAGAATTTGAATGAAAACTCCTCGATGGAAGATGTGACTGAACGTGACAGCGCTTCATCTGCAGAGAAACGTGAGCGGCCACGAGTCTCTGATGCTTTGAATGATTCTCATACCAGGAGTCTGAAAATAAACCCGCCTGTTCCATTTATCTGACCCCCCCCACCAACAGATCCTCAGTAGAAATTCTATCTAACTTTACAGAAGAAAATCAGCTAAAAGAAAAGTTTGATTCAATTTAACAAACTCCATTTCAACTAATTATTGAACTTAAATCCCATTTCCCTTTAATTCACAGTTCTGAACGAAACTTGATTCAAACCTTGCAAAAAAAAAACCAAAACTAAATCAAATCAGACCAAAAACTCTTTAAAGACACAGTTTGACTCTCCAGTTCCCCAAATTTAAGTGGAATTTAGTCACATGCTTAATGTTTGTTTTTTTTTTTTTTTAAAACCACAAATATATCACCCATTTAACTGATTTTGAAATAGTAGATTCAGACACCCAAAATAAATGGCAAATGTCCTACATAGCAAAACCTGATTCAATTGTTAGCTAGATCAAACTACTCAACATCAAATGTAACATTTAAAAAAATTAGAAACAAAGAATAAAGTTCATTAGCTGTTAAAATAACCTAAACTTTTAGTGGGTTCATTGAATTTTTTTACTAAAACTGCCCACATTTTTGGTTTGGTTCTGTATTTTATTTTTATTTATTTTTATGTCAGATCTGAAGAAAACAAAGACATGTGTTAAACACATATTTTTAAATATTTGATATAAAGTCCACGAGTTTTATGCAAAGTCTAAAGATTAAGATGAAGGATTTTTCAGCTTATTATTTTCTGAAAAAAACTGTTTCAGCGTTTTCATTTTCAGCAGCTGCCAAACTCATTTTGAACAAAAGTTTTCTCATTTTTTTTAGCTTCAACCCTTTACTACTCCAAGCTTTACATAGTTGGGATGTAAAGTTATCGAGTAATTGAATGAACGATGGCGCTGTCTAAAATGAGTAAAGTGGATTGTTGTATCTTCTGAGATAAATGGACTGAAGTTTATGCTTTCATTTTGCCAGCGGCGACTTCTACAATGTCTGTGTATTATAATCATGGAGTGTGTTGCTCTTGAAAAAGCGCGGCACTACAAGACAAAACAAAACTTTTGATTCAAATTACCCACCAGAATGACGCGGGCACAGAAAATACACGAACTGAAAGAGCAGTTTGAGCATGTAACACACAGACGCTAACAGCACAACAACATGCTAACGAAATTACATTTTTTCAAAATTGGCCACACTTTGTTCCAAATGGGCAATTACACAGCACATTCATATTACCTGTTACACTTTAAGTGAATACAGCAGTATGTTAAAGTTAATGAAAGAGCGCACATATTGCACTTCAAGGAAGAAATTTATGTGCAATATTTTTATTGCTCTTCAATATACTTATGTATATTTAAGCATTTTGGTACAAAAATGAAATGACATACTTTTGGAGACAGTAAGCTAAAAAATTTTGCCAATTAAATGTAGCAGGAAACCATGTGATCCCAGAACCAAGACAAAGGAATTTTGCTGAGGCCATAAAAGATCACCTCCCCCCCCCTTTCAACAGGCATTTTCTTCACTCCCGTAACACCTCGTCAGACTGGAGGGCAACAGACCCCAGAAACCCTTAACTCCCCCGCAAAGGAAGACGTGGGTAATCCCAGGTTACCATGACGACCAGCCACTCTGGAGCCTAACCAGCCATTTTGATTTACAGGCCACCAAAAAGTGCATTCCATTGAATAAAGTTGCTTTTGAAGCCACAAGAAAATGTTCTCATTTGTTGACATGACGTTCTACAGATCCTTTGAAAAACAGGCCGGAGACATCACCAGACTGGATTTACAAAAACCTTTTGACCCCCCATGGCTTGAGACTCCCCAGACGTTTTATGTATTCTGTGTTCTCTGGTATCGAAATGTTTTTCACTTCAACATCTTTTTACTGGTAAAAGTTAACTAAAGTTGTGCATCTTTTATAAGAAGGATCTGGCAGGTAAATAAGAAACGAACCAGAGGTCTTATTTATCCTTAGCCATTATCACTCGTTTTTTTTTTGATTTTGGTTTAATTCTTCTTATCTTGTGATTACTTTCTAAATGTTGATGCTTATTATTATTTTGTTTTCTTTCCAGCAAAAAGGGGTTTCTACTTATAAGGAGACAAGCTTATTAAAAATAATTAAATGTTTCTTTAATTCCTTAATGTTTAAGACATGTTTGTGTAAAAGGTCTGCCTTCTGAGACAAACCCACACTTTTAGGAACCCACCCCCAGATTGGGAACTCACAGCCTATTGGAGTATGTTAATTAGATGAGGGCGTAAGACCGGCCCAACTCATTTCTGATTGGTCAGTTTCAGGGCCTTTGTCCATCGCGACGGTCAGTCAGTCAAGTCAGTTAGTCAGAAGAAGTTCTGAAGTCAAGAGGAGAAGACACCTCAGAAAACAGGAAGGTAGCTCCAAGCAGAGGACAGAAGATTTTGGAGGGAAACTCAGAACAAAGAAACTCAGAACAGAGAAAACTCAGAACAAAAATAACTTGTAAGATTTTAATAGCTTCGAGATGAAAACTTCTGTGAGATTTTCCATCTTTAAGATTAAACAAACCGAACCTTCAACTTTTTACGTTTTATGCAATTTTAACTTTTTCATTTTTCTTTCTAATTTTTATAAGTGACGAGATAATTATTAAGTTTTTGTAGCCCGCCAGCTTTGAAAACTTTTAATTTAGTCGCTAATTTTTGGAACCAAGCCTGATTTGACCACTTGATACTCAGACTCTGGACACCGACCTGAATCTTCCTGTGGGAATCGATTCTAACTCCAACACTTGGCTGGCTTCTCGGGAGAAGAGCCGTCTCTCAAAGCTGCAAAGAACGAGGGACCCTCTGGGCTCTTTGGAACCAGAACCAGACCGCTTTTGGTGAGGAGACTTGCTCCAGCGAAACAGACAGATTTAGAATTTAACTAAGTAATTACAATCACCAGAAGGACATTTATCTCAATTTTATTAAAACATTAATTTTGCATTAGATCAGACACATCAGACATTGCAGTTATACACCTTCAGCCCATTTACATAACTTGAACTTGTTTTAAACTTTTTTTTTTATTGCTCTTCACTTAAGCATTTTTAATAGTTTTAGAAAAGTGTTTTCTTTCTTCTTTTCATCTCTGCAAAGTATAATCAATGCTGTGCTTTCACACTCCATAATCCTTCTTGTTAATCCAGTTTTATGCAATAAATGAACGTGTATAAGAAGTCGTTGTTCTGTCTCATAATTTCCATTGTTCACAAAACGTCCCTTCAAAGGTAAAGACACTCACGTTTCCTTTTGGATAAGTAGACTGATAAATTTGAGTATTACTTTATTAATTAGAAATAATAACTAATAATTAAAGTGATAATTTCCTCCTTGAGGAGGTGGTGCCCCCTACAGGTCAATCTGAAAATTGCAGATTAATAAACTTTATAACTTTGACCAGATCTGAAGGCGAATATCACATATTCAACCCTTCATATGGTTGTCAATTATTAGCCATTCATGCTACATAAACTACAGATTGCAATTAAATCAAAGAACAGAAAAGATGTTTTCGCACATGTTCGAAACTGTCTCTGAATGTCTGCACAACTGATAGTTACTGGACCTCTTGCAAAATTAGTTTATCGTAGTTGTTAAATGTAAAAGAGCAAAGATATTTGCCGCCATCTAAGGGTCAAGTATACAACTTGCTAACACAAAAGATTTAGCACTTCATCTATAAAAAACCTATCAGAGTTCAGAGGTAAGTTTTTCTTCTTAAATAAATAGTCTTATTTTTTTTTTAATTAGTAGTATTTTAATTATTTGATTTTAAGTATTTAGATTTTTGTAAAATGTTTATTTCCAGAAAATTTTCCTTTAACTGTATCCCAATTTCTTTATTGTAACTGATATATATTGGAATAACTATAATTATTTAAGTGCAGGGTGTAATCTGCTGGATGCTTCATGATTTTAGTGTTAAGCAGCTTTAACATGCGGAGGACAATTCAAGGAAATCTACACATGAAAACAAGGAAGGTTTAAACTCACTGTGATTACCAAAGAAACAGAAACTTTGCCCTCTAGTGGAGGAAAAACTGTATGAACAAGGAAATGAAGCTTAAACTGAAACTATTCTGACTTTGTTGAATGAACTCAGACGCCATTAAAAGCTGTGAAAATCTCTGCCTGGAAAAACAACGACTTTTGGAATATTTTCAGCCTGTAGTTCAGAAGAGCTGGTGAGATCCTGAGACTGAAAGACTTTGGTTAGAAATGGCTGAGAAAGCTGCTCTTCTGGAATACCTGAACTGTCACATTTGTTCAGAGACTTTCAACGATCCTGTAACTCTGAGCTGCAACACAAACTTCTGTTCCAGCTGCTGCAGAAGTGGGAACAACTCCAAACAAAAACTGTCCCATCTGTAAAAGAAATCTTCTAAGATTGTCTTGATGTGAACTTTAGCCTGAAGAACTTGCTGACGTCGTTTGCTGAAGACAGAAATCTGAATCACCAGAGACAAAAACAGGAGAGCAGAAGATCATGGAGGTCTGCAGGGAACATTCAGGAGAAACCAATCTGTTCTGTAAAGACGAGCAGAAAGCTTTTTGTTCAGTCTTGAGTTTTTTCAGCACCAGAGTCACAAAGTGGTTCCTGTAGAAGAAGCAGTCAGAGAGCGAAGGGAGGAGCTGAAATCTGACTTAAAGTCTCTGCAGGACAAGAAGAAGAAATACAAACAAGTGGAGAAAACATACAATCAGATGATTGAACACTCCAAGAAGCAGCTGCTGTCCACAGAGACCAGATCAGAGCAGAGTTTTCACAGCTCCACCAGTTCCTGAAGGAGGAAGAGGAGTCCAGACTGACAGCTCTGAGGGAGGAAGAGGAGCAGAAGAGGAAGACTGTGAGCAGAAAGATGAAAGAGGATCCAGGAGCAGATGTCCTCTCTGTCAGAAAGTATCAGTGCTGTTGAAGCAGAGCTGCAGAAAGACAAGGAGGCGTTCCTCCAGTTCTAAAGACACTCAGAGCAGAGCCAGAGCCCAGAGCTCGCTGTCAGACCCACAGCTGCTCTCAGGAGCTCTGATAGATGTGGCCAACATGTGGGCAACCTGTCCTTCAGAGTCCTGGAGAAGATGAAGGAGAAGGTCCACTTCAGTCCCGTCCTGCTGGACCCAAACACTGCAAATGGATCCCTTTATTTGTCTGATGATCTGACCAGTGTGAGATATGGAGAACTCCTCAGCAGCTTCCCTGACAATCCAGAGAGGAACATGGTATATGCTTCTCTGTTTTTGGTTCTGAGGGTTTCAGATCAGGGAAACACAGCTGGGAGGTGGAGGTGGGAGATCATCCTTACTGGAGCATTGGTGTGGTTAAAGACTCTGTTAACAGGAAGGGAGAGTGGTCTATTTCACCAAAGATAGAATCTGGTGTTTATTACCCGTAATAAAATACACAAACGATTTTGGTCAGACTGTCACTGTGACCAAGAGTCTCCAGAAGATCAGAGTCCAGCTGAACTATGACAAGGGAAAGTGTCTTCTACAACCATGAAGACATGACTTCATCTACACTCACAAAGACACTTTTCACTGAGAAACTTTTACCATATTTCAGTGTTGGAGAATCTGGAGATGCAAAAACCTCTAAACTCCAAATCTGTCCGACTGACTGAGATGATTTGACTCTTTTGTCATGAAATATTAACAGATCTTTATCTTTCATCACAATGATCATCACTCTTTGATCAATCCAATGATCAGATTTTCTTCTACAACCAGCAGAAAATTATCTTCACTGTTGTGCAACAATTAACACTAAAACATGATTTTAAAAACTGATTTCTTCATTTAAAATCTCTTTATTTATAGAAAGCTAAAAACACGAAAGTTCAATATTTTTTTGTCTTCTGTATAAAAATGATCCCACAGTGATTCAGAAAATGTGACTAATGTTTTGTAAAAACATTTTTCATTAAAGGCTCACTGAATCTGTTTTCGTTTATCTTTAGTGTCTCAAACTATTTAACATCTAATTTCAATTACATGATTTTCACTGCAGAACCTGTAATATTTCTATCAAAGTTTTTGAAGATTTCTGCTGTTTCAGCAGCTGTAAATTTTCTAGGCTGTAAAACACCTAGCAAAAACATCTTTTAAAGAAATCTATAATGAAAAGATTGCAATTCATTCTATAATCTTTTATCAATACACTCAACTCTTGTTTCTCCAAATGTTTTCCTTTGACATCTTATCTGAATAAAAAAGATAGGGAGAAGTATAACCCTTGGTTTACAACAGGTCTAAATAAATCATCTATAGTAAAAAATAATCTGTATAAAAATATATATTTCGTCTCCTCCCCCATTGAATTGAGCATTTACAAATCTTACAAAAATGAATTCATTCACTTATTGAGAATAACTAAGAAAAAATATTACACTGATTAGTTTACCAAGTCAATTAATGATATAAAAGCAACCTGGAAAGTGATTAACCAGTTACTTCAAAAAATAAAAAAGTTTTTCAAAGGTGCTGGAAAAGTTAGTTTACTCTAGATTACTCAAACATTTGAACACAAATAACATTATTTATCAATACCAATATGGATTAAAAAAAAAACTCCTCCACTTATATGGCACTAGTTGAACTTACTGACAGGATATATACGGCTTTAAACAATAACGAAATTACAATAGGCATATTTTTAGATCTTTCAAAAGCATTTGATTCAGTGCATCATGGAATATTGTTGGACAAATTGTATAAATAGGGTTTTCAAGGTATTGTTATGACGGGCCATATAAGACATTATTTATTCTGAACCTTTCACATTCATACATTCTTGCTCTTACATTCATACATTCTTGCTCTCACATTCATATATACTCTCTTACGCATACATACATTCTCACTTGCGCATGCATACATTCTCACTTGCGCATGCATATATTCTCTCTTGCGCATACATATATACTCTCTTTCGCATACATATATTCTCACTTGCGCATTCATATATTCTCTCTCTCATCTCTCTCACATGCATATATATTACCTTACACATACATACATTCTCACTCTCACATATGTAAAAACACTCCCTTATACACATATATATACTCACCCATATTTGAAATGTATATCAATATTTTAAAAAGGAATATATCAATATTTTAAAAAGAATATATGTATGTGAAAGACAAGTGTATATGTATGTGAGAGGAAAAGTATATATGTGTGTGTGAGAGAGTTTGCATGAAACGGAAGGTACTTTGGATGAAAAGGAAGGCAGATGATTTTCTCGTGCTCTGATTGGACAAGAGGCCGCACCGAGAGACTCCCATTTTGATCAGACGCTACAATGAATAAACAAGAAGCTGCCGCGGCCCGCGGGTGTCCTGGAGCAAGCCATCGTGTGAAAAGTCTATCTGCTTCTTTAGAGGAACGAGTAACAGGCTTAAATATCAATAATGTAGTAGTAGCGCGACCGAAAACGAAACAGAGAACTTTTCAGGGAACCGCATCAACATCCTGGACTTTTACTCCGCGCCCCAACACCGGAGGGGTTCGCGGCGGACACGCAAGACGCTTCGGCAGCTGCGGTGGCCCGACCGAGGACCGACCGAAAACGAAACGAGGAACTTTTCAGAGGAACCGCATCAACAACCTGGACTTTTACTCGCGCCCCAAACACCGGAGGGTTCGCGGCAGACACGCAGACGCTTCGACAGCTGCGTGCCTGACCGAGGAAAAGGTAAGCTAAAGACCGAACGAGACTCTTATTATATACGTGCAAGTTTTAGTGCGCTCTGCTCCGTCCAAAGGGAGGAAACGTTAGCTAGCTAAAGATTGTTTAGAAAAAAAAAAACAAACAAACTCAAATTAGCATCAAGTGTCCTGCTACAGTGGAGAGAACGTTCGTTCAAAATGCTAGCGATGTTAGCTAACGTTGAGTTTCTGTTTACACAACGCCGGGCCGAATTTAGCCTTTGTTTTATAGTTTTGGATGCGATCTGAGCGAATGGTTAATTCCATACGCCTCCTAACAACAGAAGCTAACAGAACCTCCGCCTACCTCACTGGAAAACAAAGAGGATTTACATGAATGTGATGCAATTTTCATAAACGTGAACGTAAAATATATTTCTATTATGCTAGCGCGAGGTATGTGCACGCGGGGGGTGGTCCGCTGTACACACGTGTCCCGAACCGTGGCCTCGGATCCGTACGGACCTTAACCCCTATTTAAGCAGTCAACTAACAAATTTAGATGGTGTTTACAACCAGCCAAAAATAATAAATAATAAGCAAATTATCTAACAATCAGCAAGGTAACTGTTTTCTTCTATGAATCTGGGCCGTGGTCAGTATGTAGGCCAACAGAAAAGTGTAACAATCACAGCCTTAATGTAAACATTTAAAATGTCTCCAGAAAACCACACATAGTCAAAATTTAAATAATTTATCTGTTATCTGATCACCTCACAGAAAAAAAATAAAATATAAAATATTTTAAAGGTTCAACCAATAAATGGTTACGTTCTATTTGGTCTTGACCGGTCAGATTGACCCTTTCAAGGTGAATAGTTACTTCCAGTGGTCACATTTAGAATGTCAAATATGATAACTGAACGCTGTTTGACACCACAGTACGTAAATAATTAAAGGTAACCTTACCAATTTCAACAAAGATTTTGTACAATGTTATATTTTAATTTCCTTCTTAGGTTGTTCACAAATCTAAATAAAAATGTTTGATATTCCTCCAATATTGGATGTTTTATTGTCAATATTAATCTTTCATTTAAGCAGATATTATTCTAACGGGTTCCTTTTTAGCTTATGTTTTTTCCACATACTTTAAGTATGTCAAGTTCCATCAGGTTCTGTTTTTTTTTTTTTTTTTTCTTAAAGGTAACCAGCTCAGTTTGAGTAGACTGGGAACAATGCCCCCGCTCTACAGTCACACCGGACTGTGGGGCCTCACAGAAGAAGAGAGGGCACAGAGAGCACTTCAGTCCATGGTCCTGGGGTGGCAAAGATCAGATGGGTGCACTGGAAAGCAATGCATCGCTCCGGCATGGGAGAAATGAACCCGGAAGACTTCCATACACCACATTCCCGAAAGAGGATTCAGCGCTGGACTCTTCTCTATTCTCTCCAGAAAAAATCCTGGTTAGTTCTTTCCCCCACTCAGTAATGTGCTTAAATTCCGCAGGTCATATGTTCTGATCTGAGGTTGAACAAACATACAAATTACCATGGTCATGCTCCATAAAACAAACGAAAAAAAAAAAAAAAAGATTAGTGGTCCTGCTAGAAAACGTGAAAAAAGAATAAGTATGGGAAGTCTAAGCTACCATTAAAGGGGCCATACCTTGAAATTTGTACTTTTTGAGGTTTTAAATGGAATATACTGGTCATTCCTCTCTTTATAGAACCCAAAACGGTATTTTGATCTGCTCATGCATGTAAGAGTAATCTTCTAAAAACCTGCACTCTCTGCAGCAGCGCCCTCCATACCCACAAAAACCAAGCGGTGGAATTGTGCTGACGTCAGAACGATACAAACCAGAACGATTCCCTCCCGGAAAAATCTTTGCAGCAAGCTCCGCCCTTAGACTACAAATGACACACACCTACTTTCTGTGGTGCCAAAGTAGCAGCACAGATGTACCAGGAACCGCTCTCAGACCCATTTTTCAAGGTGGTCTCTGTTCATTTCAAATCAGACTGAACTTCTGTTTTTCTGAGATTCCTCAGTCTGAACACAAAACTAAGCGAGAGCAGAACACCTGAAACCAAAACGGCCGACAGTCAGATGACGTAAACACATTAGAAATCAGGCGCAGACACATGTAGATTATTGTAGAGAATCATGTTAGCCAAAAGAAATAATTGGTCCCATTGTTTTTACCTGTTAAAAAGTTTATTTTAACACCACTAGAAAACATTGTACTCATTTTTCTGTATGTAATTTTCTGTAGCACGCCCCAGGGGACCTGCAGTGATAATTTTAAAGCTCTACTTTATTTCCAACAGAATTCTCTTAAAAGAATGCCATAACACCACGATGAGACACAGCGACTTATTAAAATGTGGTCAGATTACAAAATGGCTTATTTCATAAATAATTATTTTTTTTAATGTTTAAAAGGTAATATTTGGTCACAGATATGGATATAGTTTATTCTGAAAGGTTTAAGAAAATCATGGTATTGCCCCTTTAAATTTGAACAATCTACAAGGTCAGCCTAATTATTCACTATTAAGAATAAACTCACTCACATCTTCCTGAAATGTTTATAGAAGTTCTCCTTTATCAGCTGACGGCAATAATTAACTTTTTAAAAGCCACATTGTTTTTTTTCCAGCTTTGTTTGTGTATTTGTAGCAAAGTAGTGAGCTGGCATTTTGCTCTATCCAGCGCAGCGTCCAACTTTGAGTGTCCCAACAAGCCAACATAGCGACTCTAGTTTGTATAAGTCATTAAATGAATCCTTGAGTAGCCTACTTTGACAATTCTAGAGTTTTGTGTGATTAGCAACTTCAAGATTGTGAGCCTAACCAGGCTAGTATAGATTTCTTTTACTGTCTCTAGTAGTAGCCATAGTGTTTATACACTCCCTTTTCATATGAAAGTAATATAAATATTTCATATTTATGTTTTGCCATGTTATATTTTGTGTTTAGGATTGACAATGACAAGACAGTATTGCTGACTTAAATTGTACAGTTTTTGCTATGTGATATAAATTTTAAAAGACCAAATTGAGTTTTTAAAATTTTTTTATTTTTTTTACTTTTCAATTTGAAATGGTTCTCAGGTTAGAATTTCTGATGGCATGTGGCAACAGGCTGGTTATCCCTAAATTTGTGGCAGGGCAGGACCTGAATGCAATCCTAATAGAAAGAATATTCAAATCCAAAGCTTTGTCAAAGGTATTAATGTGGTCAATATGAATTTATTTCAGCTTTAGTGCTTGATTGCACTTCAAAGTGACCATACCATTATTTTCTTAAGTCTTTCAGAGTAAACTCTATCCATATATATGATCACATATTACATTTGGAAGACTAAAAAATACAACATATAAAATATTAGTTATATTTTAATTAGGTTTTTCCTACCTGGAAGTAAATCAACTAGATTCCCGAAGCTACGCCTGTGTTGTGTATTGTGTTCAACAGCGTTCAGGTGTCACTGTCAGCTTTGCCTGTCTAGATTATTAAACCGAAGTCACATTTCATATTTACAGCTGCCATATTTGTCTGATGTCTGACATCACTGTGAAAAAGTTCCATTAGTAAACCAATTTGACTTTGACAATTTGCTTTTACTTCTACAAATCAACAATTTTTTTAAAAATTGAATCTTCATTACATTTAAAAAAAAATACAACAATAGACCTCCTTCCCCAAACTGGAAGGTTTCTTGTTTTTTTAAAAGTCAAATAAGTCAAATAAATAAATTTTAAATAATAAATTTAAATTAATTTTAATACACTTATTTAAATGATTTTTTTAAATAAATGAAATATTTTATTATTAATTGTCTTAACTATGTTAGACTATTTAGGTAGTTTACTTTATTCATTATTATCTTATTTTAACAAGTACAGTGTCTAAAATCTGAAAAAAAAAAAACAATTGGATATTACTATTTTGCAATTGGCGGAAAAAAAGCTCTAAAGAAACACTGGCAGTCACTGTGTTT
Source organism: Oryzias javanicus (assembly GCA_003999625.1). NCBI lineage: Eukaryota > Metazoa > Chordata > Actinopteri > Beloniformes > Adrianichthyidae > Oryzias > Oryzias javanicus. The sequence goes on from CM012446.1 coordinate 4,671,212, forward strand.
ATTATAAAACAAATTACTTTTATTTTTTCTGTAATACTGCTACATCACTGTAATATAGTAAAAATAAGTAAATGCAACTAATGATCATTTTCGTTTGATGAAGTGATACGCTTTGTTTCTGCAGGAGCAATTCCAAAAACATTTTGCGAGATCAGACACGGAAACAAAGGGATCACACTGAAACATCTTGACAAAGAAGCTCCAAGACCATCTGGAATCTGAGGACCTCTGTCTGATGTGAAAGCATCATCTGCACATTTATGTGACCACCATGTTCCTGTTTGTTTTAAACTGTAGATCCGGCTGGCTGGCCTTCACTTCTTTCTGATTTATTCAGGACTGATGTAGTAGAGCAGAGATAATTTAGATTAGTTCTGATTTTACTTTCCCTTAAAAAGAAGATTGTTAGAGGCTTTTAGCATACTATCTTCAAGGAATGGGGAAAACATAAAGCCGACTTGGCTTTATGTCTTTGTAAATTAAAAAATCCAGAAAGAACATACAGTCCCTTGTGAAAGTATTCGGCCTCCTTGAACTTTCAACCTTTTACCACATTTCAGGCTTCAAAGATAGAAAACTTTGATTTTTTGTGAAGAATCAACAAGTGGGACACAATCATGAAGTGGAACAAAATGTATTGTATATTTCAAACTTTTTAACAAATTTAAACTGAAAAAATTGGGCGTTTAAAAATTATTCAACCCCCTTAAGTTAATATTTCATAGCACCACCTTTTGCTGTGATTACAGCTGTAAGTCGCTTGGGTATGTCTATCAGTTTTGCACATCGAGAGACTGAAATTATTGCCACTTCCTCCTTGCAAAACAGCTGGAACTCAGTGAGGTTGGATGGAGAGCGTTTGTGAACAGCAGATTCTCTTTTTCCTCAGATTGTCGATTGGATTCAGGTCTGGACTTTGACTTGGCCATCTAACAACTGGATATGTTTATTTTCTAAGCATTCCATTGTAGATTTTGCTTTCTGTTTTGGATGGGTGTCTTGTTTGGAAGACTGATCTTCGTCCCAGCCTCAGGTCTTTTTGCAGACTCCATGAGGGTTTCTTCCAAGAATTCTCCTGTATTTGGCTTCATCTGTCTTCTCATCAATGTGAACCATCTTCCCTGTCCCTGCTGAAGAAAAACGGCCCAAACCATGATGCTGCCACCACCGTGTTTGGCATTGGGGATGGTGTGTTCAGGTGATGAGCTGTGTAGCTTTTACACCAAACTTAAAGTTTTGCATTGTTACCTAAAAGTTGGACTTTGGTTTCATCTGACCAGAGCACCTTCTTTCACATGTTTGGTGTCTACCAGGTGGCTTGTGGGTAACTTTAAACACACTCTTTTTAAGAAATGGCTTTCTTCTTGCTACTCTTCCATAAAGGCCAGATTTGTGCAGAATACAACTGATTTTTGTGGAAAGACTCTCCCAGCTCAGCTGTAGATCTCTGCAGTTCATCCAAAGTGATCGTGGGTCTCTTGGCTGTATCTCTGACCAGTCTTCTCCTTGTTCGAGCTGAAAGTTTAGACGGATGCCCGATCTTTGTGGATTTGAAGTGGTCTGATCTTCCTTCCATTTCAATATTACCGCTTGCACAGTGCTCCTTGGGATGTTTATAGCTTGGGAAATCTTTTTGTCTCCAAATCCAGCTTTCTCCACACAGTATCTGAGACCTGCCTGCTGTGTTCCTTGTTTTTCATGATGCTCTCTGCACTTTAAACTGACTTCTTAAACTGTCACAGAGCAGGTGCATTTATATGGAGGCTTTATTACACACAGATGTATTCTATTTATCATCATTAGTCATTTAGGTCAAGATTGGATCATGAAGAGATCCTCATTGAACATCTGGAAAGAGTTTGCTGCTCTGAAAGTAAAATGGGCTGAATAATTTTGGACGTCCAATTTTTCAGTTTTTCTTTTGTTAAAAAGTTTTAAATATCCAATAAATTTGGTTTCCAATTCATGTTTGTGTCCCACTTGTTGATTCTTCACAAAAATTACAGTTGTATATCTATAATGTGTGAAGCCTGAAGTGTGGCAAAAGGTTGAAAAGTTCAAGGCGACAGAATACTTTCGCAGGGGACTGTATTTTGATGACAAGTACAGTGATTGTTAGGGCTTTGGATCGCTGCTCAGGTGGCAATCCGATTCGATTCACGAATCAAACCACGATTCTTACTTTATATATATAATGTTTATTGCTATGTGTATGTCTATTTACTGGATTTATTAAAATTGAATTTAATTGCATTTAATCCTTATTTATACCTTTATTTAAAACAAGAGATCAGAATCAACAAAACTGATTTTAAAAAAAACCCACAAAGATTCAGATTGAAAGAAATGCTGTTTGTCATTTTAAACATTTTTTAAAATCTTTGGTCAATCTTCTGTTTAAGTTCGCACTGACATAAAAAGGGAAAGAAACACTGATGTTTTGGATAATTTAAAAAACGAAACCTGAAAATTTTCTCCAGTTTTCTATCCATAAAGTTCAACATTTTACGTTCTAAGAGCTTTACATATTGGTGCAGAGCCCTTGTGAAAAAAATTGTTTATTTACGCAGCAGAATCAGCTGATTCCCGTTTATTACATCCGCCTTTCAGCAGCGTGAGGCTGCATTTCTTCAGAATAAGATGGAGTTTCATTAATTACATCAACTGTTGAAGAGTTATCATAACCGAAAGAATGTAAACACTGGAGCTAAAGCTCCGGTGTTGAAGCTAATTTTTTTTTTTCTTACAAGTTATGTCAGTGAGCGGGACTGCAGTCTCAGTTTCTGAAGGAAAAAAAGTTTTTTAAATAAAGAGGATTATATTCATTGTATTATAATGTTTTTGTATTTTTAGTGTTTTGGGAGTCATTTTGAGATGGATACCAAATGTATCAGAATGATGCAAGAAGAAGGGTGACATTGAGGAGATGGCGGAAGAAAATGGTCCAACAAGGAAACAGATTTCCTGGTGGATGTACAAAGAGAGTGAGCAACAAATCAGAAGAACTGGTTTAAACAGGGACCATTGAGCAAAGACAGAAGGGTGGGTGTGTCTCCTGGAAAATGATCTGCATAAAATCAAAGAGGGTTTTTGATACAGAGATTGGTGAGTCTTAAAAGAAAATAAAAACATTAACAGCCAGTGCTAATAAGAATAATGTTCTCATCATTTCAATACATCCTGAAATTATCATCTGAGCTTGGAGTCTGCATCTCTTGACCAAATTTAACTGCAGAATGAGCCCATTAGTCATCACAATTCTGTCTAGGATGGAATAAACTCCGGTCTCCAATGGATGCCTGGCTGTAATTAATGCTGGGCTGGCTGCAAATTATTTTGGAGTAAACACCAAGCTGTTACTGTTATTATTGACTTACTTTTACTTATAAATGAATCTTTTAAAAGGTTGTCACAATGGAGATCACTGCCAGTGATGTTTCTTACTAAATTCCTGAGTTTAGAAATGTAAACCTCTATTTAAAATTTGATGCTTAACAACATAAAAGAAAAACTGGATGGCTGGACTGTCATTGTTGCCACTAATTATTAGCCATGTCCCGATCCGATCATGTGATCTGAAATTGGGCCCGATCAGGTGGTTGAAGACTGGATCAAAATCGGGCTCTGTTGTCCGATCAGGATCGGATATTTCATTCATTCTTATTATGATCAGCGCTTTATATTTCAAGTTTGTTATTCCGGATAAATACTCCACTAGAAGTCTGTATGTCAGGAACAGATCACAAAATGTTTTTTTTTCAGAAAACGCAGCAGAAAACGGCAACAGTTCAAGCAGAGGACTGATGTTAACAGTTCAATAAAGCTAACTATTCAATCACGAATTCAGACTTCCAGGATCAATAACTCTTTTGAAAACACTTTAAACTGACAGCTAGTGTCTCTAAACAACAACGTCTAAAAGCATTTCCACAGAAAAAGACAGTCTCATTTCTTTTTAATGTGAAGCTCTTCGTGCTGAAGAGAGATGGCTAAATAGCAGCTGCTAACTGCTACATGCTGGCGCTATGATTTAACTCCTTAGGACCCGAGCTGTACTTTAATATGCCTGTTTTATTTATCTGAAAGAGAAATAAAAGTTAAGAAAATTAACTACTCTGATAATAAAACTGAAAATGGAATGTCTTAAGAACTTAAAAAGAAGCAAATAATCTTAAAAAAGAAACAAACAAAAAACTAATAAATGAAAATTAATAATGATATTAGCTAGTCATGAACACGCATAAAATTCATGCTAAAACAAAGTCATAATTTATTTTTAAGAATTCTAAATGAGGACAGGAATCATATTTGGTCAAAACTGTTCAATAGCTCTAAAGATAAAGCTTAAGGTTCCAATGGCATGCTGCAGGACCCCCGTGGCTGCTTCTTGCTGGTTCATGTTAGTGTCTGATAAAAATGGGAGTTTCTCGATGGCAGCCTCTTGTCCAATCAGAGCACAAGAAATCATCTGCCTTCCTTTTCATGCAAAGTACCTTCCGTTTCATGCATACTCTTCTCTCACACACACATATATACTTTTCCTCTCACTCACATTATACATGTCTTTCACATACATATATTCTTTGTGAAATACTGATATACATTTCAAATATGGGTGAGTATATATATGTGTGTACGGGAGTACGTTTACATATGTGAGAGTGAGAATGTATGTATGTGTAAGGTAATATAAATGCATGCGAGAGAGAGAATATATGTATGCGAAAGAAAGTATATATGTATGCGAAAGAAAGTATGTATGTATGCGAAAGAAAGTATGTATGTATGCGAAAGAAAGTATATATGTATGCGAAAGAAAGTATATATGTATGCGAAAGAAAGTATGTATGTATGCGAAAGAAAGTATGTATGTATGCGAAAGAAAGTATGTATGTATGCGAAAGAAAGTATGTATGCATGCGAAAGAAAGTATGTATGTATGCGAAAGAAAGTATGTATGTATGCGAAAGAAAGTATGTATGTATGCGAAAGAAAGTATATATGTATGCGAAAGAAAGTATGTATGTATGCGAAAGAAAGTATGTATGTATGCGAAAGAAAGTATGTATGTATGCGAAAGAAAGTATGTATGTATGCGAAAGAAAGTATGTATGTATGCGAAAGAAAGTATGTATGTATGCGAAAGAAAGTATGTATGTATGTATGCGAAAGAAAGTATGTATGTATGTATGCGAAAGAAAGTATGTATGTATGCGAAAGAAAGTATGTATGTATGCGAAAGAAAGTATGTATGTATGCGAAAGAGTATATATGTATGCGAAAGAGAGTATATATGTATGCGAAAGAGAATATATGGATGCGCAAGAGAGTATATATGTATGTGAAAGAGAATATATGTATGCGAAAGAGAGTATATATGAATGTGAGAGCAAGAATATATGAATGTGAAAGGTTCAGAATAAATAATGTCTTGTACGGCCCCTCATATATTGTGCACCAGTGGCTTCTCAATTATGTGACAAATAGAACACAATATGTGTCAATGAATGGCTATGAGTCTGAAAGAGGGGTGATGAAATATGGTGTACCCCAGGGATCTGTTTTAGGACCTTTGTTGTTTTTGATTTATATAAATGATTTTGTATGTGTTGGTGAATCCACATTTCCCATTTTATTTGCAGATGACACCAATCTTGTGATTTCGCATAAGGATCTAAAAACAGCTGTAGAAAAACTAAACAAGGATCTAAAAGAATACTCTACTTGGTTTCAAGCAAACAAATTAGCTTTAAATTAAAAAAGAAAATTAATTTTAAGGTGTTCTCAGGTAGAAAAAAAAAAAAAAATTTAACTAAAATTTACCTTCAAAATGAAGAAATTGAAGAAGTCTCATCCATTGGTTTTTTAGGAGTTCAACTAGACAATAAACTCCTTTGGAAAAAAATCACATTGGTGTAGTCTGCAATAAAATTACAAAATCTCTGGGCATCATCCGAAGAATTAAAGATTATGTACATTCTTCTGTTATTTTATCATCTTATTATGCCCTAATTTATCCACATCTCTCTTATTGCAATATCGTGTGAGCAAGCACTTGTCCTACTTATTTGGAAAAAAAATTACTTTAACAAAAGATGTTTGTTCATTTGGCCACAAATTCTGTTTATGATGCACCCAGTGATCCACTGTTTTCAAAATTAAAGTTGTTAAATATTTATGATATAAACACTCAGATACTTACATTTTCGGTATTGATTAATCAGAGCAAATATTCAACTAGTTTCCAAAACTATTTCACCAAAAAAAAAAATCAAGTCCACTCTTATGGTACCAGACAAGGGCAGACATTCCACATTCCTCCTATCCATAAATCACAGGTTAAATTTTCTTTACGTTACCGCAGCAGTAAACTATTATATGAGTATGACTTCTTCATAACAACATTCAAAAAAAATAACCTAAAGATGATTTTTGATCTCAAGGTATAAAAGCGGAATTTGATTTCATTTAAATAATAATAATAAAAATAAATGTTTGCCAGTTTAATAATTATAAAATCAATTTGATTTGGAATTATTATGTCAGAGTTACTTGGTTTTCTGCATTAGATTGTTCAATTTAGTTTTCTTTGTTTACTTACTGTATATTATTATTATTATTTTTTTATCTTTGACAGAGGTGTGTTACCGTCTTGAATAATCCCAGATGGGTTTCTGTAACATCATCACATAATCTTACTTTGTATTTCCATTTTGCTTGATTGTTTTGTTTTTATGTGTGTAAATAAATCAAATCAAATTAAATCCTCTTCATGGGTAAAACTTCACCTGTGTGTTTCTACTCCTGAAAATAATTCTTCAGTTGGATCTTTACAGACCAGACAAACCGGAAAGTTTACAGGCGATGACGTGGAACGTTTTGTCCACATTTTCAAGTCTTTCTCTTCTCAAACCAGAAACATTTTGTTTCATCTCGTTAACATGAAACTCAGATTTCTGTTCTGCATTTTCCTCAAACTGTGATTGGAGACTTTAAGTCTTCTTTTGATGGTTTTACTTTGGGAGACCAGCTCTTGATCTTTGTTAGAAATCCATTCTTAGTGAAAAAATATGACATTTTTTTCAAAATTGGCAACACCTTGTTACAAAAAGGGAAGTACACAATACATTCATGTTACCTATTGCACTTCAAGTGAAATATATTAGTATGTTAACGTTTATGAAAGAGAACATGCAGAGACAATTCAAGGATTTTTCTATTGATATAAAGAATAAAATAATCAAAGAAACAGAAACATTGCCCTCTAGTGGAGGAAAACTGCATGAACAAGGAAATGAAGCTTAAAGTGAAACTATTCTGACTTTGTTGACTGAACTCAGACGCCATTAAAGCTGTGAAAATCTCTGCTGGAAAAACAACGACTTTTGGAATATTTTCAGCCTGTAGTTCAAGACAGAAGCTGGTGAGTTCTGAGACTGAAAGACTTTGGTTAGAAATGGCTGAGAAAGCTGCTCTTCTGGAATACCTGAACTGTCACATTTGTTCAGAGACTTTCAACGATCCTGTAACTCTGAGCTGCAACCACAACTTCTGTTCCAGCTGCCTGCAGAAGTTCTGGGAACAAACTCCAAACAAAAACTGTCCCATCTGTAAAAGAAAATCATCTAAAGATCATCCTGATGTGAACTTCAGCCTGAAGGAACTTGCTGACTCGTTTGCTGGAAGACAGAAATCTGAATCACCAGAGACAAAAACAGGAGAGCAGAAGATCATGGAGGTCTGCAGGAAACATTCAGGAGAAACCAATCTGTTCTGTAAAGACGAGCAGAAAGCTTTTTGTTCCGTCTGTGAGTTTTTTCAGCACCAGAGTCACAAAGTGGTTCCTGTAGAAGAAGCAGTCAGAGAGCTGAAGGAGGAGCTGAAATCTGACTTAAAGTCTCTGCAGGACAAGAAGATGAAATACAAAGAAGTGGAGGAAACATACAATCAGATGATTGAACACTCCAAGAAGCAGCTGCTGTCCACAGAGACACAGATCAGAGCAGAGTTCAACAAGCTCCACCAGTTCCTGAAGGAGGAAGAGGAGTCCAGACTGGCAGCTCTGAGGGAGGAAGAGGAGCAGAAGAGGAAGACTGTGAGCAGAGAGATGAAGAGGATCCAGGAGCAGATGTCCTCTCTGTCAGAAAGTATCAGTGCTGTTGAAGCAGAGCTGCAGAAAGACAAGGAGGCGTTCCTCAGCAGTTCTAAAGACACTCAGAGCAGAGCCAGAGCCCAGAGCTCGCTGTCAGACCCACAGCTGCTCTCAGGAGCTCTGATAGATGTGGCCAAACATGTGGGCAACCTGTCCTTCAGAGTCTGGGAGAAGATGAAGGAGAAGGTCCACTTCAGTCCCGTCCTGCTGGACCCAAACACTGCAAACAGATGTCTTTATCTGTCTGATGATCTGACCAGTGTGAGACAAGGAGAAACTCCTCAGCAGCTTCCTGACAATCCAGAGAGGAACATGGTATATGCTTCTGTTTTTGGTTCTGAGGGTTTCAGATCAGGGAAACACAGCTGGGAGGTGGAGGTGGGAGATCATCCTGTCTGGAACATTGGTGTGGTTAAAGAGTCTGTTAGCAGGAAGGGAAAGTGGTCTGCTTCACCAAAAGAAGGAATCTGGTGTTTAGTACACTGTAATGGAAAATACACAAACGTTATTGGTCAGACTGTCACTGTGACCAAGAGTCTCCAGAAGATCAGAGTCCAGCTGGACTATGACAGGGGGGAGCTGTCCTTCTACAACCATGAAGACATGACTCTCATCTACACTCACAAAGACACTTTCACTGAGAAACTTTTACCATATTTTAATGTTGGAGCATCTGGAGATGGAAAAACCTCTAAACTCCAAATCTGTCCGACTGACTGAGATGATTCGACTCTTTTGTCATAAAATATTAACAGATCTTTATCTTTCATCACAATGATCATCACTCTTTGATCAATCCACAGGATCAGATTTTCTTCCTACAACCAGCAGAACATTATCTTTATTTTTGTGAAACATTTAACACTAAAATATGATTTTAAAACTGATTTCTTCATTTTAAATTTTTAGAAAGCTAAAAACAAACTAGTAATTTTTTGTTTGTCTTGTGAATAAAAATGATTCCACAGTGATCCAGAAATGTTACGTTGATGTTCTGCTTTGAGCTCTTCATTTCTGAAACCAGCAGAAGATGGAGAGAAAGTTCCCTCCGTCACCGGACAGTCTTTCTGAACACATTTACCTTCAACTTTCTGTCAGACTTTTAAACGTTTGAAAGAAAATCTTCATGCATAACATTTATATTTATTTAAGGCAAATTTTCATGTTTGGTTCTGCATTGACTTTATCATCCTCCTCCTAAATGTTGTTTTAGAGAATCATCAGTAAAATGTGTTATGTACCAATACATGTATTTGTGTGCAGAAATATTACAGGATTTCAGTTTATTAAATGAAGTTTACAAAATAAAATGAATATGACCTGAATTTATTTATTTTTAATATAAACTCAATCAGGAAATTGTTATTTTACTTTGAAATGTCTTTTCACTTTTACCTTAAATGTAATATACTGAGCCGTCACCAGAGGGCAGAAGTCAGCAATTCTTCCACTTTGGATCACTGAATTAAAATAATTAAAAGCTTCTTAAACGCACAGCCAAAGACTTGTATTGACTGATGGAACAAAAGAATTCGAAAAAGTTTGTCCGTGGAGCAGAGCTGGGACAGCAGCCTGCTGCTGAATGTACTCCTTTGGCTGGTGAAGGCCTCATGTAGGGGATGTGAAGGATTCCTCATTAGGGCTCTAGAGTGCGATCAATTTAGTCGCATTTGCGACTACATTTTTGTCATTGGTGTGCCTAAAAATAATTCTTGGTCACACCAGTGTGCCCAGTTAATCTGCAATGAGAAAAAGAGACACACATATTCTCCGCGACTCCAAAAGTCTCACTCCTGTATGTGTGCAGGTGTAACAACCTCCAATAAGAATGATTATTTTATTAGAGTGTACATCTAAAGGTGCTTCCACACCGGCCGCGTCAGCGCACAACCAAGTGTAACTTTTAGTCGTTCAGTTTGGGTCTGTGCACGCGCGCCTGATGCTGGCGGCAGGTGGAGAGAACAAAAACAGTCTGTGCAAATCCTACAACACCAGAGAGCTTTAGCTCCAGTGTTCAGGATACATTCTTTCATCTGCCGTTAACGCAATGAACGTAATTCCAGCAGATTCTGAAGCGGAGTAAACGAGCCTCGCGCCGATAGCAGCGCTGTACGTCGGTGAAGAGTTTGCGTAATCCACATGTATCGGCGGATCCTGCTACAGAGAAAAGGAGCTTCGTGCCACAGCGCTCTCATTATGAGTGCTCTATGTTAGTAATATTGTGTATATCGGAGCAAAAGGCAGGAGAGGAAAGACGCTTTTTTCTGCATCAGAATCAGCTGATTCACGGTGAACTGTAGAAGATGTATGGTAAGTCAAAGAAACATTTATTCACTGTGACACTTTTGGTGTTTTAGGGTTAACTACAGTGGGTCTAAGTTAGATCACATAAACCAATTCAAAACATAAAGATCTCAATGACAATTAAAAACAAAAATCCAATAATACAAAACATCAAGTTTTAGAAACCAAAACAATTCTAAAAAAAGAAAATGTTTCAAAAATCAAAATGAATGGCTGTGTGTTGATCACAAAACATTTAAAAGTTTTTTGTTTTTAGTTTAAGTTTCAGCTCTGTGAAGCATTTTAAAGGCCGACACCAACTATACTTCATCTGTCTTCAAAGCATTTTAAAGTGGTCTTTTCATTATGATTCTGCTGTTTCAAGCCAAAATCTAAAAACGTATCATTTTCTAGGACATAGTTTCTGCAGAGCGGCAGAAGTTCATTAGATATTCATCTCTGAGTTGTGGTTGTTGGTGTGAAGTAACCCCACACTAATATCTCATGAAATCTTTATTTACTCTCTCGCTAGAGCCACTGAGGCAGGAAGTTCGTTCTTTTTTCTAACACTAACATATAATGTCATAATTGCATGTTTTCAATGAGGTAAATTTTAAATTTATTTATAAAACGTGAAGGAGGGTTTGCTACCTCTCCATTTACTGCTTTAATGTGATATTTTCTGACCAATATAATAATATTCGAAAATTTATCATCTAAATTATGCATCAATTTTCTTAAACTACGAGATCCCTTTTGGAGTCACAGGTTATCCAGAGTCTGTTCCAGCTACTGTTGGGCAAAAGTGGAGTACACCCTGTAACAGGGCCACACGATGACTCCCACATTCACAAGTCAAGACACTTTAGAGTAAACAATCTATGAAACATGTCTTTGGACTGTGGGAGGAGTTGCCGGAGAAAACCAACATGTGCACGAGGAGAACATGCAAACTCCACACAGAAAGATCCCAGCCAGGATTCAAACCAGGGCCTTCTTGTTATGAGGCGAGAATTTAAAAAAAGGAAAGGTGGGTCAGGTCGTTTTCAGCTTCAGTAGTTTTTTGTGAGTAGTGCTGCCAGAAATGATTATTTTAATAGTCGACTAATCACTGATTATTTTTTCCGATTGGTCGACTAATCGGGTCATGCGTAAACTGGATGTAAAGCACACATTTTAACCATTATTAGCTTTAAACTAACTAAGAACTAGATATAAATCATTACCTGCGATGATGCTAGTGTGAATGCTGTTAGCTGAAATTGATAGCTGAAGATGCTGAAATTGATAACTAAAATTGCTGAAGCTGAAAACCAGCTGACACATTAGCTAAACTTTAAAATAACCTAAAAAACTAAAATAAAAGCCTAAATTAGCCAAAATAGCTAGCATGCAGCTGAAATATTAGCTAAGCTTCAAAATAGCCTAAAAAAAAGCCTAAATTATCCAAAATTACCAGCATGTCTGAAATATCGGTATCTTAAATATTAGCTAAGCTCCAAAATAGCCTAAAAAACCTTAATAAATGGCAAAATAATCCAAAAAGCTCGTAGAATGTCATTATAACTTTCAACTTTACTACACTCTGACTCCATACAATATAAAGTAACGACTAATCAACCGATAAATTAGTCGTCTACTATTTTAATAGTCTGGGCTCTAGGAATCTGGGCTCAGATGTTGCGTCATGCCAGCCCAGCATCTGGGCCTGACCTTGATTAAAAACTAATACAGCACCTCTATTTGAAATAGTGCAAATCTTGTTTTCATTGCAACACATTCTCACTCCCAACTCGTCACATATGGATTTATGGTCCCCTCAGGGTCATTTGACGTTTTTTTGAGTGTCCCAAACTAGTGATTTTTTGACATGCTGGCAGTTCCCTTTAAATCAGGGGTACCCAACCACCTGGTGCTTGATACCGGGCTGCAGATTTCTGCATTTCCATTTTCTGATTCTGAAGGAAGTTTTATTTTGCTCCGAGCGCTAGCTAAGTTGAAAGCCCAAAGCTATAAGTTAATGAAAGCCAAACAAAAAGACATATTTTGAAACTTTTTTCCTTTTTTGGAGAAAAGAGTCATGAAGAACCTGAAAAGGAGCTTTCCACTGCAGAGAAACATAAAGCTGCTGTTTACAGACACAACCAGGAGTCTTCCTCCAAATATGGATTTACGGAGACAGTTGTTTCAAACCGCTCTGCAGAATATGCAGCGACAGATTCTTCAATGTTTCACATAATCACAATAATAAACTTACAGACATGATGTATTTTATTATTTACTAAATTTAAAAAGTCGCAAATAAAGTTAATAATTGCATGCAAATGTGCCATCAATACTCGGATACTTAAACATAAATGGCATTATTTGTTTTCTGGACCTTAACTTCAAGTAATCAGTTCCAACTGGACTTTTCTAAATAATAGTTAAAGATCCCTGCGGTACAACAAAGAGCATTTTAGATGTTGCCGGCAGTATTTCTGGTGTTAAAGAGTTGGTAAAGTAGAAACTTTTATAAGTGAAAGGGAAAACTGGCTGGAGAGAAAACTTGTTTATATAAAAAAAAAGCTAAAGAACAAACAGAATTTTTTTAATTTTCTAGAAGTTTGTTAAATAAACGTTAGTTTTTGGAGTAACATCAGAAACACCTCTTCACAGATTTTCTCTATCCACCTTATTCCTATGCCCCATGAGCCTTTGCGTGAATTATGGGGGATACTTCCTGTAGACGCCGGAAGTAGCATTTATTTACATTACAACTGTAGAGCCGACAGCGCAATCCCCCTTGTTTTGGATCTATAACTACATATAAATGTGGAAACAGCAGCTGTCATGTCTTTAAAGAGGCGACGTAACAATTCCGGTGCCTGTTAAAATTGAAGGATGGTCTTAAAAAATGTTCAAATATAACAAATAATAGCATTTTTAGCTACTTTCTCAGTTCGGTTGCGGCAGATGGTGAAGCTCTGAACAATCTTAAAGCTCCGAGGCATATCAATACCTTCATACATGATTATTTCTGCCGGAGTTATCACACAGTGCTGATCAATTGTAACCTTATCGTTTTACGTGCTTGTGTTTACATGATGCGAGAGCCAATGAGGGTTGCATCGCGCGGTGTAGCTTTAGCCCGTTTCATGTTTTGACAAAGTCAGCTGTGGTTTAAACATCGGTAATTTTTTAATAGTTAATACCAGGGAGATGCAGCAATTACACAGGAAATATCGTCCCTGTTCTTGTGACGCTGCAGCAAATTCACCGCGCTGTCAGGTCTCTGCAGTACCCGGCGTCTCTTCTTCTATGGTGGTCCGGAACGTCAGATATGGATTTTCCTCCGTGGGTACTTTATCCACAAAATGAAACGAACATACATATAAAGTCTTAAGTGGCTTCTTAAGATTTACATTTGGAGCCAAATCCTTCTGACTTCATCCTCGCCCGATGGACGGTCAAATCTGTACCGAGGAGGACAGCTGCACTCTCTCTTCGTCAGCGGCCCATGTTCGACACAACGCTCCTTAAGACTCAAATGTAATTTAGTTTGGGTGTTAGAACAACCATGAGCTGCGCAAAGCCATTTTTGAAACTTTTGAGGGATTAAGTAAAACACGCTTCTAAAGTTTCTATACACCGCTAAAGCTAACAAAACCGCTAACTTTCAATGGAAACAAATAGTGCTGTGTGACTTCCGGTTGCTATACCGGAAGTTGCACCCATGACCCGTTTTACATCAGCGGCCCCAGGAATAAGGTGGATAAACTGAACTTCTTTGATAACTTCCCTGCATTCTGCAGATGTTACAGGAGACGTTCCTGTGATCTAAAGCGCTGCTCTCCAGCGTCGGCCGCTCCCCCACAGAGCAGATGGTGTTATCTGATCGAGCGGAAACCTTAGAGCTTCACTTTCTCCAGAGCTACATGGAATTGTCGTGTGTTCGGTTTCTGGAGGACCGTGAATGCATCCTCCATCTGCTGCATCATCCACAGCGTGCGTTGCCATAGTAACCACCAGGCTGCAGAAAACACAGGCGTTTGTGCGATGTGTATGTGTGGAGGAGCACTTACTTCCAACATCCAGCCTGGCGTTGCAGGTGGACAAGCCCGCTTCGTTGATGGCGGAGAGCGTGTACCAGCCCGCGTCCGCCTTCACCACCCTCTCGATCAGCAAACACTGCCGTCCCGAGCCGTCCTGGTACAGACTGCAAGAACAGACGCCGTTCAGACTGAACATCTTAAGATCTCTCAAACGTTTGAAACGTGGAGCTTCAGACCTCATCCTGCTGGGGTCGATGCGCAGCATGTCCTTGTCCTTCTTCCAGTGCAGTTGTGGGGGAGGGGAGGCGTCCACCTTGCACTCGAATCGGACTGTGTCCCCCTCCAGAGCTCGGGTGTTCAGCATCTTCTGCACGAAGCTGGGAGGACGGAGAACTTCCTGAGCTGTAGAAAAGAAAAACCATCAGGTCTGACGGCGGAGCGCCTCCTCAGAAGGAGTTTGGCGTTCGTACCCAGAACATCCAGTCTCATGGTGAACCTGCTCTCCCCGGCCCGGTTCCTGGCCACGCACTCGTACACCCCGGCGTGGTGCACCGTGACAATCTCTATGATGAACGAGTGCATCCCCTTCTCGCACACCAGCATCTTATGGTAGTCGTCGGGACGGATGGCTTTCCCGTCCAGGTACCAGGAAACATCTGGAGTTGGGAGTCCTCCGACCTGCATGAACCAGACAAGAGGGGGTCAGTTCCAACACTTTCACCTCTGTGGGGGGGGGGTTGTGTCCAGATTTGGATTTGCAACCTTGAAGTCGATCCTGCAGAAGCGTCCCTCCTCCACCGTCAGGTCTGGAGGAGTTTGCAGGAAGCGAGGAGCGTAACATTTCTCCTGGATAGCGGAGCCTTCGTTGCTCCTCCTGTCTGTCCCAGAGTGGCGCCTCCCCCTGCAGACGCATCGCAACTGCACGTTTACCGCAATCAAGCAGTGAACGCCCACATCCTATTATACAATCGCATTCATGTGGTTTCAAATCTCAATAAAGCTTTCAATAATTTTTAAAAATTGTTTTAGTTTGATTTAAAACATTTTTAAGGGGTGACTGCATTCTAGAACTTTTTCAGTAGTTTAAAGATTTTAAATGAATCTTTGCAGGAACTTTAGGCTGTTAAAAGACCAGAAAAAACAAAATTCCTTTAACAAATTTGAATTATTTATGAGCAGGAAATGACGTTCATGTGCTCGCATTAGTGTTTCATGTTGTTGTATGTGCTCGAATGTGGATGTTTGTTGCATTTAAATGCTACAACTTAAAAAAAAAAATGCTGCTAAAATGTTAGCAACGACATGCTAACACCACAGAGGAAGTTTGTTTTTTTTTTCAAGCAATTTTCAACAATTAAGAAAAAGGACACTAAAACATCCATATTCATTTATAAATAAATAAATTGCAACTTTTCATATTTTTTATTATGGTCCGAGTGAAAAGTCAATTCTGATTGGGTGCAGAGTGTCCACCTAAAAAAGAAATTCCCCAGGGCCTCAACCCTGACACGTGGATTAGGGATTAGTGGGGGACAGTCTTATTTTTGATAAACATTTATACAAATGAACACTGAAGTCTGCAGCAGAAAAATGCGTGTGTGTGAAACAGAATGAAACTGTAGTTCCACCCCAGATTTTTATCCAACAGCATCAGATGTCTGCTGCCGTCGCGGATCAGGAGGCACTCACCACAGTCCACCTGTGTGTCTTCCTTCTGGAGAATCTGGCTGCAGCAGATCAGTCTGCATAAAAAAAAGAATGAAGGAGATGAGCGAGAAACACCCGCAGAGTAACAGGACACCTGTGTGTTGTCACCATTGAGGGGAGATCTTTGGCTAAAATAGACTGTGACAAACCGGCTCGGCTTGAGGGGACGATGCAGAAATGTTTGGATGAATGTGTGAGAGGAGGAGAGAATAGACGGTGCAAAGCCCCGAGAGCCAGAGGCTTTCAGGCAGAACAATCCTGCTCTGACACACACACGCACGGTGGCTCATGGGCCCATCAAGAGGCCCCGAAAGGGAGACCGTCTCTCTGAACCCCTGAAACTTTATCAATGTGCTCCTCTCTAACAAACAGATGGATCGTTTCTGGACATGCAGATGACCGCTGCTGTTGTACCTGCTCAGTTTGTGAGTCTGAATACTGGTAGTTGTCTTGGTCGAACATGTAAGTCGCATTTTCTGGACCCAACAGCCTTCGAGCCATTCGCTCCTCATAGGAGAGTTTCTAGAAATACAAATATTAGAACAAAAACATCTTACATTTATAAGAAAAATGAAGCATTTCTTGTTTGTATGAATGTTTTACTAATTAACCCTTTAACACCTGACGCATCACCGGTGACGCTTTAAGACAAAATGTTTTCTGTACTGTTACTTTTTAACACGATTAACATAATTCACGTAGAATCTACTGGAATTACGTTAATCGTGTTAACAACTAAAAAAATGTAACATCAACAATAGAGCTTTTTAGCCTCCCTGATGAGGTTTCTGTGGGACACACCCACCTGGCTGTGTCTCCTCCGGGCTTCCTTAGAGCGAAGCTTCTTCTCCAGATCCTGAATCAGGGCGTCCTTGGAGCCCTGGATGTCTTCGTCTGTGGAGCGGGACGAAGAGGGCCGGGGTGCTACAGACTTCTTCAGGATGGGTTTGGGAATACTGGGAGACGGAAGGACCAAAAAGACAAGTGGTTTAGGAAAAAGACTGCAACTCAAGACGCATATTCCTCTGTTTTAAATTTATTTTTTAGCTTTTTAAAGAGAGTTAAATTCCAACAAATTCCCACCACTGATATTTCCCTCATTAGAGCAGTTTTTTAAGGAATAGGCAGGTCTTTTTTATTAAATACAAATCTTTAACCTGAATGAGGAGAACTTTATATGTTTTAGTGTGTAGTGAGGACTTTTACAGCTTTAAAGTCCATACTATGACTATTTTTATTACAAAAATAATTCCCAGTAGTGTTTTAATTATGAATATGAAGCTTTTGTTCAAAATCCCACAACTTAAATGTCTTGAAAAGCAATCTTTTCATGTTAATCTGAAGCCTCCGTTACCAAAATCTCCTCTGAGGGGGCGTGGCTTTTGGAGCCAGCTCAGCTCCCGTCTGATTATGATAGCTCATGATAGCATAAATCTTCACCGCTGCGACATAACAAATGTCAAACAATATGGGTAATGCACAGCCGTATTGTTTTGAGCCGGGGGTTAACTTCCTCTAAAATCTCGATTCTTTCTCCTTCCAGTTCACCAAAGACTTAACTAGTTCTCAAATGTTTATTCATGTTGCTGTGACTAATACACTCAATCCATTGGTTTCTAATGAAAGCAAACATCAAAATGGTCTTTCACTGATTTACAATCCTCTCCAACTGCGGTCAAATGAGCCGCCGTTCACATTTGTCTGGTGGAGATTTTCCAGCGTTCTCAGCCATGCTACTGTAAGTAATCCAGTGACAACTGATTTGACCACAGAAATGTGAACGGCGGCTCATTTGACTGCTAGCCGGACCAGATGAGGGGTCTAGTGCATGTGCAGCTGAGCTGTTGTGACGTAAAGAAGATCATTCATTCAAACTGTCTGTGACAGTTTGATTTACAGAGATTTAAAGAAGAAATATTCGGAAATGCAAAAACAAAATGATTTATTATTACATTTGTTCTCTTTCCAAAATAAAATACAACAAATATATGTTAAAAACTCAAACAGGATTTTCATCAGCAGGGGACATTAAAACATCTATAATTCCTAGTTTCCCCTTTGATAAACAAGGTTTGGACTCACCTGTTTGGCGTCCCTTTGTAACTAGCAGGCAGAGACACGACGGCAGGAGTCACCCTGTTCCGGCTGGGGGGAGTGTCTTGTTGTGAGGAGGAAGAGGGAGAAAGGAAGGAGTGAGGGAAGGAAGGGGACACAGGTTGAGGCTGCTGAGGCAGGGAGGATGAGGAGGTCTTCAGCGGGAGGAGGGGGCTGGAGGGTGAGAGTGGGGAGCGAGAGGGTGAGATGGAGGCGTGGGGAAAAGAGGAGTTGGGAGATAACTTGGAGGAGTTGGAGGGCAGCACCGAACAGAGGTACGCAGCGGAGGCGGACAGAGCGTCCTGATTGGCTGGGAGGGTGGCGCTGCCGAGGCCTGTGGCGCTAGGAACTCTGGGAGTGAGAGTGATGGTGGAGCGCACAGTAGAACGAGGGAGGGAGGACGTGTTAAAGGGGGTGGGGGAGGAAGAGCGAGGAGGAGGAGGAGGTGCAGCAGAGGAAGCTGGAGTGGAGGTCGGGGAGCTGAGGCTGGAGGAAGATGGAGAGGACTTCCGTGTTCCATTGGCCTGGCTCTGGATCTGAGAGTGGCTGACCGACTGGTTCTCCATCTGGGAGTGACTGACTGACTGAATCTGGCTGGCTGACTGATTCTGGGTCTGAGAGTGGCTGATCGACTGGTTCTGGTTCAGAGAGTGGCTGATCGACTGGTTCTCGATCTGGGAGTGACTGACTGACTGAATCTGGCTGACCGACTGGTTCTGGTTCAGAGAGTGGCTGATCGACTGGTTTTCGATCTGGGAGTGACTGACCGACTGATTCTGGGAGTGACTGACCGACTGGTTCTTGTTCAAAGAGTGGCTGACCGACTGGTTCTCGATCTGGGAGTGACTGACCGACTGGTTCTTGTTCAAAGAGTGGCTGACCGACTGGTTCTGGGAGTGACTGACCGACTGGTTCTCGATCTGAGAGTGACTGACCGACTGGTTCTGGCTGGCTGACTGGTTCTGGGTCAGACTGAGGGACTGGAACTGGCAGAGTCTGGCGTTTGGTGAGACTGTTGACTGGCTGGACTGCAAACATGAGTATTGACTGATCGACTGGTTCGACTCTGACGTCTCTGCGGGCCACTGTGGTTCTCCTGCGAGTCCGCAGAACGCTGTCGTAGCTCGGAGCCTGGAAGGCCGGCTGTGATTGGATGAAGTGCCGCGGTCGCTCGTAGTTGAAGGCGCTGGGGGGGAAGGCGCTGGGAGTGAAGGTGGGGAGATCCGACAGGTTCCATCTGTTTGTTGCTTGAACTGGGAGGACTGACAGAAACAGAACCAATTAGAGCGAAGATTATAACATTTGATGAGAACAAATAAACAGGCTTACAGTGAAGCTGAGCTTGCTTGGAGTGAACAGTTTGGCCGCTGGAGCTTTCTCCTTCACTTGAGCTTCTGGAGGTGGAGAAGGCGGAGGAGGGGGACTCGGGGTAGAGCCTCCTAAAAAGATCTCAGGTGACCTTTGGCGGTTTGGACTCTGGACGTCTTCCTCCTCGCTGTAACCATGAGGTTCTTCAGAGGACGGTTTGACCGCAGGGGGCTGGTAGGAACTGTAGGGAGAATCGATGCGACAGAATCTCAACTTTTGGACCTCAATTTCCTGATGATTTGGGATAGAGTGAACAAGTTTTCTGATTTAAGCTTTATGGTGCAACACACGTTCACCACCGTCTGCTGCAGAGGTCTGGATGAAACGTCCAATGGGAAATCCGTCTCCAAATAACAGACACTTTTAAAGTGAAGCTCATCTGCAGAACATTTGCGCATCAGGGAACTTAGCTTCAATACTAAGTCAATGTACATATACTGTATATGGCAAGCAAAAGAGGTCAATATCTGACAGTCAAAAGCGCTGTAAAAAACATATACCAGGATAGTCTCTGAATGATCTCATGGAGACGTGATTACCAATGTTTTTGTTGAACTTTTCGAAATCTCTAAACATCATTTACGCTACGTGTCTAAACAGAGGTGGAGGATCCAATCATGTTGGGTGTAAAGGCTGCATTACAGTGGGGATTAAACGGTAAATAGCTGCATATCGCTGTTCTACCTGCCTTGAAGGTCCAAAGCGCTTCAAAGTCACAGTGCAATTCACCCACGCACGCATTGATGCCAGTTCATCGCCAAACGCTGGTGCCACTGCCAACCTATTCAATCTCTTGACCAAAGGACACTTCAAAACATGAGTGGACAACATAGGAACCAAAGCTTCCAATTAGGTCAACAACAACAACAACTCACCCATGTTCTAAACCCATTTGAACCTTTGGTTTGTTCAAAAAAAAAAAAAAAAAGTACAAAAGAACCCCAAGAACAGCAGTATTTCAGAAAATTGTTTGAAAAAGGTAAAAAATAAAAGAGACTAACTAAGCTAAATCAATTTGATTTGATTCACAATTCGGTTAAAATCTATAGATACTTGTTTAATTTTAATTGTTAAATTTTAGCTATTGTGTTTATTTCTTAAAACAGACTTAAGGAGTTCATGTTTTGCCTTCAAGTCATCCTAAATGTTAGAACTTTTTGGAACAGAGAAAGAGACAAAGACTGAACGTCGGACTTCCAGAGGGTTTTTCTAATGAGAGTGACAGAGCTCAGTGGTTCATCTTCCAAACAAGCTCTCCCAGTTCTCCTGAAATAGCATCTGCTCCTCTACTCTTCCACCAGGAAAGAATGTTGTTCCCATGACGACCATGCAGTCTGGCCTGGGCTGCAGCATGAAGATAATAGCAGCCTCTTTGTCACCTTTGTCAACTTGTTCAGTTTGCGGAGATCGCCTTCGTCACCTGAGAATGCGGACAGAACGACCACCTTCAGGTTTGAAGGCCTCGGAACACAAGGAGCATCTTCCAGAACAGTGTCTGGTCCAAATAACAGGACGGAAACCGGAACAAGCTTTTTATCTGTGTTGTTTAGTCTAAAAAAGCGATCAAATCAAAGATGTTTTTGAGAAAATTATATCTTAAATCCACACATTAATTTTTGCTTTTTTTCTAGCTACTTTTTTGCATTTATCCACACAAAATTTCACTTTAATGTAAGAATTCATAATTTTAGTGAATGAAATTCCACATTTGTTCAGCTTAAATCACCACTTGAATGAAAACAGTGTTACTAACAAGCAGTTTTAGAGAGGAAGTTTGAACAAAAATTAACACAGATTCAGAAAAATTTGTGTTGAGGATGGCACCATCATTCAACTCCTCTCCGGTTAGCGAAAAGCTTTTAAGCCAAAACTTCCTGTACACAGCAAATGTTGTATGCTTTAAGTTCGGTGGAGATCCAGATGAAGCTGGTACGGACTATTTTTCAGATTAGTAAAAGTTAAAAAAAAAAAAAGAAAACGCAAAGAAAAAGATAAAAGCTAAATTAATTTTTTTGAAAAACTTCAAATCAATAAGCATTTAAAGTACTTCACACACACAATATTTATATATGCAACATCAAAACATTTGGTCATTGAAGCCTATTTGTTAACACAAGAACATATGTCACACGTGTCCCGAACCGTGGCCTCTGATCAGTTACACCCCGATCGTAACTTAAACATATTTTGGACTCAAAAACTTGAATTCCCCCTCCAATGAAAGTAACATTTTTTTGTTTTTAACATGTATGTGTGGCATTTTTCATCTGAAAGAGAAAAAATATTATAAGAAATCATTTCATGTTTGCATTTCCGAGTATTTCTCCTTTTAAATTGCTGTCAATCAAAATGCCAGACAAAAACTCTATTTGGATTCCTGAAACTTGCTTACGTCACAAAAGTTAGCAAACCCGAAAGCAGAGAAGATAATATAATGTCCCACTTCTGTAAAGGATTGTAACTCAGTGAAAGGCCATACTGATGTTAGCTTTCATTATTTTCTCAAGGAATCTGAAGAAAAAATTAATTGGATTTACTGGTCACAGCAACGTCAATAATTATTCGATTATTTGCAGAAAAATACATTTTTTTACTGGGTGATTGCATTGCCCGCTCGTATTTTAATTGCGTCCAAGTTAGGACTTTCTTCTTAGGTTGGCCTCACGTATTTAAAAAGAAACTGAAAGTAAAATACCATTAGCTGTCACAAATATACTGTCTTCATGTGATCCATCTGGGAGCGCCGATCTACGGCTTAGGATCCACAGGGTGGTTTAACCCGACACCAGAACCGTTCTCCTAAACGTAACAGTTCATCTGCATCTACAAACGTCAGCACTGTCTACACGCATTAAAAAAAACAACATGCGATGTGACCCTCTCTGTATTCTGGCATTCCATTTAATTTCTTGTTCAAGTGAATTCAACAATCAACATGTGCTAGCATGAAATCAGTCATGAGTCCCAGCTCGAGCTGCTGCTGGTGCAATGCACCCTGAATGATCATGTTTTATTTTATTTTTTCATGGGCTTCTCAAAGTGTGCATCTCGCTCGGATAAGGGGCGGGGTTACGCAGCTCAGCATCATAAGCCACGCCCACACAAAGGGAATTTTTTTAAACAAGGCTTCAGATCAACAGGAAAAAATGGCTTTTTAAGACATTTAGGATGTGGAATTTTTGGGAACCCACTGGGAATGTTTAAATTAAATTTAAAAAAATAATTATTGTAGGGGGACTTTAAGTTTAAGGAAGTTTTAGTTCACATTTAGAAGGACTGTTGCAAAAATCGATGATGAACCTGTCAACCTGAGGGATTTACGAATGAGGGAGGGGACGAGTCACTGGCTGTATTTTAACCATTTAACACCAGACTTTTAGCTCCACTATTGACATTCTTTCCACCACCACAAGTCTTCAACGATTTACAAATTTCAGGTAGTTCTGAAGGTGAGAAACGTCGAGAAAAAAAGCAGCTTTACGATATTAATGTGTTCCTATTAGTCCAAAGTCGAGATTAAAAGATGCTTTTCTGTGTGTCAAAATCAGCTGATTCATGTTGCTCACAAAGATTTACGTTATGATAAAGAGCATCTGTAATTTATTAACACCGGCGACATTTCCAATGTTAAAGGGGTTAAAAAAAACCTTCATTAAAATGTAGTGGATTAACGTTAATGTGCTACCTAATAAAATTGCCACTCCAATCATCATTTTATTCTTAAAGCATTCCAAGTGGTCTTTTAATTATGATTATTCCAATTTTAGCCAAAATATATATTTTTTAAAACTGTATTTTATACGACAGTTTTTGCCGTGGTAGTCCATTCAAAATTTGCCTTTGAGTTCCCTCCCATTGTGGACCTTGTGACCCACCCCGTGTATTTTTTCAGCTCTTTACCAATGCCATTTTTCATCTGTTCATGAACCACAGCGATTTGAATAAATAAATAATTAAGTTGAATTTTCTTAATATACGTCCTCCATCATCAAGACAATAGTGTTATGCTACAATCACAAATACCACTGCCACCCCGTGATGGAGAGTTATCGCCAGAACCTTTCAGGAGATGTCATTCCGCCGTCTGGCGTTGTCATGACGTCTTACAAAATTGGGAGGTCACATGGTGGTGACAGCCGCATCAGCTTTGATTGGACGATGACCAACAGTGTCCAGACGTCAGCCATACATTTCAAGTGCCACCGGTAAATAAAAAGGGCACCATTCTGCATCACTGGTCATTCAAAACTCAGATTTTTAGAACACGTCATAATCTTGTCAATTTACACATTTTTAGACAACGTATCTCCCAAGAAAAGTACCATGTTCTGTCTTTTCTGTATTGCTCTCAGAATCAACTGTAATTCATCAATACACAGATCTCAGAGTCTCTGTGGTGCTATCAACGCCATGATGAGTTTTGTGTGGCATCAATGCCGTCTTCCCCATCGTGGTCGGAATCGCCAGATTGAGTCATTGCCGGGTACTCGGCTCTTGTTGAATGCTGTACAATTTCTAACAATCGGACGATGTTAGTGGGACGGCAGTCTGAATTCGGCAATCATCAAATGATTTTGAGGACCTTGCAGACCCTCCCATCCCATCAGTCAGTAATCGCGCTGCTGCCTTCATGCCACCCACATGTCCCTGGACTGCCAACACACAACCTCCAAATGTGCCATTGACAATCAAAAGAAAAAAAATATCATCCATTTGATTTCAATTATTTTCTTAAAACCCCTGTGCGGTGCAGCCACCAGCCAATTCGCTGAAAAAATTGCACCTAGGTCACAACATGGTGGTATTTTGGGAAACATGACTATAGTCTTAAATACACCATTTTCATTGGAGTTCATCTTTACAGCTTAGAGAGTTAAAAGAAAAAAATATATATAGTTTTGACAGCCATAAAACGCAACATTTTCTGTCTGTAAATCAAACATGCAATACAGTGACTGTGTGTTTTTACTCCTAAGTTACTCCTAGTGTGACAGTTTCTCCACACTTGCAACCAGTTTCTGAATAATTAAAATCAATTTAAAGAGATTTATTTACATTTTGTTCCAAATGTATTCTATTTCTTGTGCAGATTTTATACTTTTTATGACGCAGAGTGATGCCAAGCATGTTATTTTGATCCTGAGGTGGTGCATTAGTGTGGGAGTTAGTTTGTGCATTTGTGCAGTTAACTGGGCAAAGCTATATTAGTCTTGGTATTTGGACATCGGCTAGCAGGTGCAAACCCTCAACTTTGCCTCTTGAAAGCATACACACTGACTTACACTACCTGCAAAACATAATGCAAGCTTTTCAGTCAGAAAAAAAAAACAATTCCACCAATACAAACAGTTCTTCAATGAGTACAATTTCATTAAAAATGTCTAAACACAACAGCTGCCCTGGAAGGAATTGCAACACAGTCGATAAACCAAAGTCAAGTTCATTCTAAGTCTGGTCTTCTTCACAAAGGAAAATCCTTCCTTACCCAAAATTCAGTGCAGTTTGTCCAAATGTTCTTATGCAATAGCAAAACTACAGATGACAAGTCATATGCAGAGCCTCAGTATGACCTTAAGATCCAGACTGCTGCCAGCACAACTGCTGTTGTGTGAAGCACTGATGAGGAGGGAGGGTCTGAAGGACAGGGCGCCATGACTGCTCTTCAGATTACATGAGATCACTGATGGACCAAATATACCTCACACCAGGACACCGTCTCTGAACACGTACCAAAGCCCAGCCAGGAAAATTCAACCACATCGGGGTCAAATTTACTAATCTAAAATTTGTTTTTGTGCTTCATACGTCTTATCCTCTAAAATTAATTTTTGGCCAGTGCTTTGAGGATTTTTTGGGGGGGGGATTCTTTGCATAATCAAAAGCTAAATTTAATAAAATAAAGGCACATGCTAAGCCTATTATTCACTTTTATGATTTATCTGTTTGCCAAGTTTCCTAAATGTATTTTAAGTTTAAAGCTCAATTACCTCCAAATATTTAAAGGACTATAACATAAATAAAATAAAACTAAGATCTATGAGAATTAAAATGAAGTAAAATCAGAATTGTAGAGATGATAATTTGTTGATCTGAATGTTTTAAATAATTTATTTAATATTGTTAGAGAACTTTGACTAAGGAAAGATTTTAATTTATTTATTTATGTTACTTCTGTTGGGCAATTTTAATGACAATTTTATTATGTATTCAGGGAAATCTTATTTGCTAGCTTTTTTTTCTCCATCTTTGGCAATTATATATATTACATTGTTCTTTATACTAGCTTACTTTGTTGAGGCGAATATTTTTAAGTTAATTTGTAAATTAGAAAAAATGAAGTTTCAAAACTTTAGCTAATTTTGGTAACTCCTAGCTTAACTTCATTTAAGCCCCAAACTCCCGCCGCGTCTGAAAAACACCAACTTCAAACCTGAACCCGGTTTGACCTTTCCGAGAGGACACGGCGGGAACAAGAAGGTCGAACTGGACCAGAGATGACGCCGATACCGGAACAAAACTTTCCGAACCGTCTGAGACCGGAAAACCCGGGGATAAGAGGCTCACCTCGCCGTTCCGTGAAGTTCTGTGTGGAGGCAGAGAGAGCAGCGCGAGCTCGGACACAACCGGAGCCGAGGAGGCAACAGGTGGCACGAGCGCGCTCGCGCGAGGCAAAGACGTGACCGCGCAGGTCCACAAATAAATGTAAGTGTTTACCTAAAAACGCGAATAATTCAGATATTTAAGTTGCGAAATTAAAGTAACGCAAAATTAATATTTTTTAACCATTTATTTAAAGAAAAAACGTTTGGAGTAAT
The DNA here is from genome assembly GCA_003999625.1 of Oryzias javanicus. Taxonomy (NCBI): domain Eukaryota; kingdom Metazoa; phylum Chordata; class Actinopteri; order Beloniformes; family Adrianichthyidae; genus Oryzias; species Oryzias javanicus. The sequence goes on from CM012446.1 coordinate 4,697,665, forward strand.
TTTGAGTTGATAAGAAAACTTATTTACATCGGTGCGACAGCGACATCCTGTGGACAAACGTAGAATGACATGTTTTGTTTCCCCCAATCCCCTCAACCACATAAAAAATATCTCCACAAATACAAGTGTTTAAAAAAATAAAACAAAAAATTAAAAACAAAATTCACTAAAAAAATCAATTTACAAATTTCCTAATTCAAGACGTATCTCTGATTTAGGTGATAAAACAGTTTTATGTATAACTTGCTGGTACAAATTTTGGCAGACAGTGATAGACTGCAGTCTATACTCACTCTGGAAAGTTGTTGTCATCCAAAGGACTGTCAGGCCACTCTGGAGGAGGAAGGTTCATGAGGTTTGGCAGCTCAGGAGGAAAGTCATTGCAGCTCTGCCTGAATGGCGCGGCCTCCAGTGAGCTGTCTTTCACTTTCTCTTGTCTGTGAGAAATTCTCTCCTGCTGCTGCTGCATGGCCTCGAACTCCAGCTGCTCCTCCAGGTCTGCACAGGAGGTGAAAGGAACTGGAGTCAGTGGGATAAACAATACAATCCAGGAGTGGGTCCTGCACGTTAAGCATCTTACCATTGTAAACCTCCAGAGAGGCCAAACAGGAAACACTCCCAAAGGAATTGAGAGCCACACACTTGAATAAACCCGAATCTTCAGGGAAAGCCTCAGTGATCACCAGAGTACACAGCTCCTCTGTCAAGGTGAACAAAAGATTTACTCAGATGTGAGCAACTGTGTGCACGATTCTTAGAAACAGACATACGGATTTAAGATTTGGAAGTAGATTAAGATTCAGATTAATATGAATATGTTAAATATTGACTGTCAGACAGATGTTTTGTAATAAATATTAAGGCTGGAGACTCACCTGGCACTGAGGCAGAGCTGGCCTCTGGAAAATAAGGAAATATGAGACATATGAGGAGGAAAATTAAATTCTTATAGTTTAAGCAAAAAAAAACTTTATTGAAAAACAAACCCATTTTGAGAATGATGCATTGAGTTTGATAAAAGTGAATTCAATTCGATATTATTTGGAGTTAAAATCCAGAGTAATAAAGTTTTATTATACGATGTGGTTTGTCTGTGATCCAAACGCCACAGCGGTGCACTCACTCTTGCGCAGTATCCTGAAGTCCTCCGAGTCTAAAATTTGTTTATCCTCTCTGTACCACATGACCTGCAGAGGGGGGGTCCCTCTCAGTCGGCACTCCAGGACCACCAGCTGACCCTTCACTGTGGACACGTCATGGAGGCACTGCAGGAGGAAGAGGAGGAGCGTGAAGAGACCAGAACCATTTTCATCAGAGCTGATTTTAGAACCAAATTTTTAAAAAAGTGTTTTTTACCTTAACAAAAGTGGGAGCCACTCCGTTCCCTGAATTCTGCTGGTTGTAGACGGGACTTTGAGTCTGAACACAACAAATTTAATAAACTTATATATTTATTTAACCGAAAAGTTACTTCCAATTAAAGTCAACGTCAGGTTTAGCTTATAGCTCTAGAGTAATTATGTCTTCAACCCACTGTTAATTTACCTGCATGAATACAGCATAACAGAGTGAAAACTAAATCAAAATATTTGTTGGAATGATTTCCATCGTTACCCTGTGAGGGTCGACACACAGCGGCTGAACCAGGCTGGAGTGCCTCTGAGCAAAAGAGGAGGAGGAGGAGATCTCTCGGGAAGAAGAAACAGAAGAGGAAGAGGAGGAGGAGATGGTCAAAGACATGGTGCTGGTCTTCTTCTGCATCCTCGGGACTCTACAGGAAGATGCAGGGCAGCATGGGCGTTTGTGTTTGTATTTATTTGTGCGTTCATGCAGAGTCGGACTCACTGTGCCATGTTTCAGCCGCTCTCCAAGACACCCACAGAACTTCTGCAAACACATCAGAATCTCAATTTAGCTGAGTTTATTACACGCTGTAGTGTAAACAGATGGAGGGACAAAAAGTATTTCTCTATTCAGTTTTATTTATTAAGGGAAAAGAAGTCAAACCAGATAAATAAATGATTATCTTTATTATCCGATTATTCTAAAATGTTTGAATCCACTTCAGTTCAGATCAATTTATCTTAACTGGGTGTTAAAAAAATAGTTCATATGAGTGAACATTGTCATAAATTGAGGCATTTATGATGTATTCTGATGTTCACTCATGATGATCTAAATGAAAGAAAAAGGACCTGCTTAGTCAGAGAGGAAAGAGACGGCCAATCTAGAAAACCAAAGGGTTAGGAACAGAAAAAAAGCAAGAACATCTGTTAGAAAGACACCAAAAGAGTTAGTACTGAGGTTGTGTTTTGACTAGATTCTAGTGTTACGATACATGGAGAGCTAAAGTGGCATTTTTTTAATGCAAAAAAATAAAAATAATTTTTGATTAATTTTTAAAAATCTGTTTTATTTAATCTTTTTTCTCTCTAAAACATCTACAGGGAGTTTCAAAGAACCTTTTTACACTAGAGTTCATGAAGGACCATTTTACCCTTAGACAACACCAGAGATATCCTTGGTAACACCTAAATAACACTCGGTCTTTGATGTACCATAACTGGTTAAGTAATTCACATAATATAGTGGATCACAAAACATAGAAAAGCAAAGTGTTGTATAACTTTTCTCTGTCACGAGATCAGTTGATTTATGCAGATTGTGATGTATATCAGGAAAAAGCTGCTTTCCTCTGCTTCATTATCTGCTGGAATTACTTTAGTTGTGTGAATGAGTGAAGAGTTAAAAGAAAGTCAACACTGGAGCTAAAGCTCAGGTGTTAAAGGGTTAATACGATAGATTTTCCCTCAACTTTCCCTCAAAACTTAAGGTAAACCGGAATCTTTAAAAAAAATTACTTAAAAAGCCAGTTCCTGGCTCTTGCGGCCTTGTTAAATTAAAAAAAAAGTCTGATAATAAACTGATTTATGGCCCAAAAAAAGTTTACAAGGTTACAATATACAATAGAAAAGTCAGATAATCGGTTAATTAAAATTCAATTAACAATTGATGCCTTAAATGTGATGATAAGTGAAAGCAATTTAAATCCCTTAAAATGTCATTTTCTTTCCAATGTAAGTTCAATATCATGCATTAGTATATAAAGACATGAACACACACACACACTCAGGGGCACAAAATAGTTGCCTAAAGTATTAAACTTACACACATCTACTCAAAGCATCACAACATCACTTCCTGTGCAAAAGATCACTGAGTACATCCACTTTGTTTAGCATTTGCATGAGGTTTTGCAGCAGAGGTATGCACAGTCTGTCATCCTTCTGCATTGAAAGACTTTCTCCATTCTCAACTTTCTGCCCACTTAGTCTTGGGTCTAGAGAAGGAGCTAAAGGAGGAGGTGGAGAGTCAGGTTTCCGGGCTAAATTAAACTCCGCCACCGCTAAAGCCACGCTCAAAGACACTCTGACCACAGATAAATCTCTGTGTCTCTTTAACAAGGCAGCTACAGGCAACCAGAGGAAACCAAAGCGAATTCCATGAGTCCTTTAGTATTTATGTCTATATGAAAGAGTTTGTCTGCTAAAGTTTCCTGTACAGAGAGGAAACAATTGCTAACCTGTCAGCACCAGATGATCCCAGCTCAGCAGACACAAAGACAAACAGCCTTTGCAAACATCCAGCTTTCCTTTCAGATAATCACTGCAAACAGGTGTGTGTGAACGTGTGTGTTTGGGTCAACAACTGCAGGCTGTTGTTGATCCAACAGCAGCAGTCGCTAAACCCTTTGTGTCTTTTTGCATAACTGCTGAAGCTACGAGAGTGACAACAGGCTGTTTACTCACTAATCTGTTACCTGGCACACACCTGGTGACAGAGACGTCCGCGGCAGGTGATGACAGACAAGACGAGGCGCCATAAACATGGAAAAAGATGGATAGCTTTTGTAGAACTAAAAAAAACAGTAATTTCCTGGTGAACGGAAAGGAATCTGTGGTTGTTTTAAAGAAACTAAATTAAATAAGTAAACAGAAAATGTAAACTTCTGCAAATCTAGCAAAAAGAGATACAGAAAAAAAGGTTAGATGTGCTTGAAAATATAACTTTTGCAAAAGGACCAGAAGCAGAAGACCCTCTATATAGATTTTTTTTTAACTGGCAACTCAAACAGTTTGGGCTTTTGCCATTATTTCATAAATTTTGAATATATCTGAGTTAGGATTGGAATAAATTGTATAATTTTTTGCCCATGGCTGATGAAGTTAGGCGTCATTTATGTTCCTCTCATAAGTTTAGCCCAGCCTGAAGACCCTGATGGATCACCACGGATCTACAGCTCCAATTCTACAAGTTTGTAGATTTGGCTTTTGAGTTATTTTTTTCACAAATTGTGTTTCAGTTCAATGAAAAACGATTAAGAATGCATTTCTAAAAAGCAATACTCAGAAAATTAGTTTTGGAATCGCTTAACTTGGAGAAGAAATTAATATTGTTTCAGGAAGGACGAGCATAATGTGGATTCAGATCAAATTAAGAGGAAAAGCTCCACTTTCTGGATTCTGCTTTTCCCCCCTCTTATTTGGGCTGTTTTTTTTTTTTTTTTTTATAGAAGAGATATATTTTAAAATGTTGTTCAATTGTAAAACTTTATGCAAAACTTTGATTTCACAGAAATCTTTTTGCATAAACATCACTTCATCAGAAAAAAGACTTTCACAGTTATCAAAACTAAAAACTTAATAATGGTTAGTGTCAGTTTTTGAGCCTCGCTTCAGATGACATCAATTAACGATCAAATTAATCCCAATGATCAATCAAATCTGGCCAGTTGCTGCTGGTAAAAATCCTTATATTAGCATTTTGGTTATTTAACCTTTTAACACCGGCGACTCATAAAAAATAGAGGTGTGTATTTACATATTGCGATACAATATATATGTAAAGCAATATGTATTGCAGTTCGTATCGCAATATGTATCATGATATGTATTGTGATGTGTATCACAATATGTATCGCGATATGGATCGCAATATGTATTACCATATGTATCACCGTATGTATCACAATATGTATTGCAATCTATATCGCAATACGATATTCCGATATTTATTGCAATATGTTTCGCGATATGTATTGCAATATGTACTGCAATATGTGTAGCCATATGTATCATAATATGCATTGTGATATGTATCACAACATGTATCGCAATATGTATCAAAATATATATCGCAATACATTACATATGGCGATGCATATTGTATCGCCATATGTAAAGCGATATGTTTTGCAATATGTATTGCAATATGTATTGCAATACTTGTAGCCATGTGAATTGTAATATGTATTGTGAAATGTATTGCAATAAATATTGTGATACAATACATATTGCAATACATATTGTGTCGCCATTTGTATTGCAATATGTATTGCGAAACGATACATATTGTATCACCATATGCAACTACTGATACAATACATATCACGATATATCCCAACGCTGTACCACCACCATTTTTCACAATTTTCTTTAAAGAGTATGACTTAGACAAATCTCTGCCTGAATATGAATTAAGGACTGTAGGAGCCTCCGCCCAGTGAAGAACATTATTGCCTTTGTCTAGGCAGGGGAGAAGCCACCACTAGCTGCCAGGGTCACCCACTCAGGCCTGCTAACAACAGCTCACGACTGGGAGTTAAAAGTTGACCTTGAAAAGCAACTGAAATTTCCATAAACCATTGCAAGTACAACGTTGAGGCCAGATATGCTGCTCATCTCAGAAGCTTCAAAGCAGGTCGTTCTCCTGGAGTTGACCGTCCCCTGGGAGGACTGGATCGATGAAGCAAATGAGAGAAAAAGGGCAAAGTATTCTGACCTAGTAGAGGAGTGCCGGAACAATAATTGGAGAGCAAGGTGCAAGCCCACTGAGGCCAGTCGCTTTGTAGGGCGTACAACGTGCTGGGCATCACAGGGGCTAGTAAGCACAAGGCCATTAAGGAGGTAACAGAGGCAGCAGAAGAACCCTCAAGGTGACTGTGGATTAGGAGGGGGGAACCGTGGATGGGTAGCACCACCTGGACACAAGCTGGGATGTGATCAACCCCAGCTGGGTCGCCTGCATGAAAATGTATGATGTTTGTAAGACCCAAAACACTCTATGGTCCACGTAACATCACTGAAGATGTGTCCAGGTCGCATCACTTGTTGATGTATGTGAAAGCACCTTTTATGTTAATTAAAATAGTAAAAATTCATTTTATTTAGTGATTGCAACATCAAGCACTGTTACTGTATCTCATATACAAGCTTAAAGCAAATACGTGCTGCTTTTCTTTTAGAAAACTAAGAAATATTTGTACTTAAAGGGGACAGTTAATGTCAAGGTAACGTCATTAAATGATGTCTGGTTTTTCAATCATACAGGAATAATAAACAAGCCTGACTGTGATGCCATAATATAGCAGAGAATTTTACAGATCAATAAACAGATCCCGTCCCTTTACTGCAATTTAACCATAAATTTGATGAGTTTATTTCTCTTGTAGAGGTGGATGTCTTACATTGGAGTTAATGCAAACTGACTTGCTTCTGTAAAAAGTTAATAAAAATAGTAATTAAAAATACACAGTAAAAGTTCTGTAATTTATTACATTTAAAACGTTTAGCATTTATCAAATTAAAATTTTAGGTTAATAATTAACTCAACTTAAAAATATAAATTGATTTAAAAAAAATATATTTCTAAATGAAACAAACTAAATAACTTGTTATTGATCCAATATTTCACTTTTTAAAGTGCAGTAATGTAAAAAAACACATTCGACAAAAAACTAAAAATACAATCAAAACTTAAGGAACAGTAAAAACGACCTCAAAGCTAAGAGAAAAAAGCGAGTTTTGAGTTCTAAAATACCAACAAATGTTCGTGCCACCATTCTGGAGTATATTAAGACACATCAGACTCCTTCTTTTTCTGGATTTGTGAATTTGAACAGGAAAGAAAGAAAACAAAGTTTTCTGCACATTTTAGCTCCCAAACGAGGAGAACAAATATGAGCCTATTTTTACATTCAATAAAACAAATGAGTCAAAATCGAATTATCATTTTTATGTGCAACAATTTGTATTTTTTTCTTACAGGGAGAAAAATAATTAAATGGAACACAGTAACTGAAAAACATTGTAAAATAAAACTAGTAATAAATCTCATACTGATAAAATTCAAGAGAAAACAAAATTTCAAGTAAGAATGTTATAAACAAAACCAGCATGTCAGCCTTTAACACAGAGGTGGATGCATCATGGTTTGGAATAACTTTATATATTATGTAATTAAGAAATTCTAGTTTTTGGATTTTATCATTGTTAGGTCTTCATTTCCTCAAAAGTTCACAAAAAATCCCCTTGAACCACAAAAGATTGTGCAGACGTTAATTATTGACATCACATTTATGTCTACGCTTAGGAAAACATTGAGGAAGCCGCCCCCCCCCCCCCCCCCCCCCCTCACTGATGTAATTCCAGCCGCTCTGACAGCATCCTGCAGCCTCCAGCCCTCAGCAGCTTAGCCGAGGCCGGATTTAGCTCAGCTGAGCTGCATTCCTGCAGCAGACTTCAGCGACGGGACCTTGTTGAAGTCTATTATCAAGCTGAAATAAAAATCCTGTGGAATTTAAACGGTGCGCCACAGGACCATCTGAACCCGATTCGGACAAAAATGTGGATCAGACCACAGATTTTAGGAAGCAAAATGTTCTGCTTTCTTTAAGTATCTACTGATCAAGTGTTATAAAACTCAAAATGTTCTAATTTTCCGCATTAATTATCCAGTTAAGGTCTAAATAAACCAATTAATAAAGTGGCAAAGATCAAATGACTTAAAAACATTGGATTTAATGGAATGGAATAAATAGTCATTGAAATGTTTTTCCTGAATCAACAAATGTCAGTTCAAAAGTTGATCTTTCAGATTTAAACGTTTTAAACAATCATCCAACAGTTCACATTTGAAAGTCTTAACCAATGAATTGTGGGCGAGAGCAAAGACAACCCCGACCCCTTTCCCCTCCCTCGTGTTTCCTAGCTTGTGGACCATCCAGCTCATTTTCTACGTCACAAATACAATAATTTTTCAAAATGCATTTTTTGTCTGTTCCTGATTCATAACAATTGGAATAATGAAATCCTAAAAAATGCTAATTTGAGCTTATTTTTCTTTATATATTATCAGAGAAAAAAAGCAACAAGAAAACCAAAAATACATTTTTATCATGACATCCATATTGTTGTGTGAATAAATAATCTTCCTAAAATTAAAGCTGTAAATTTGAGTTTTGGACATTAAATAGTTGCAGATTAATCATATTTACAAGCAAAATATAGTCAAAGCCTTGAATTAAGTCCAAACTTTTATGAGGTCTACAAGGTTAATACAACATATAATTTTAAGAGAAACTCCATTGGAAAAAAAAGATGTCTTTTATCTCTGCTATGAAGCAAAACAGATTATTATTTAAAATAAATTCTGTTCAGCAGAAAAATGTGATTTGTGTTTTTTTTTTCAGATCTCAACCTAACTTTTTAATTAAATGACTCTTCTGTTGAAGCTGTTATCAATCTAACTGTGACATTATAGTTTTATGCTATTTTTTAATAAATTTAAGTTGTAAATAACCAAGAAAATTGCCCAAAATGAGTCTTTTTTTGAGTATTTAATTTTTTTTAAATAATATTTGTAATAAATAAGCATCATACATTTTTTCTATTTTATTGAAAAAACATCAGAGACCAGGTTCTCTAGTCAAAGCTCCAAAAAACCAAGATAATGATCCTCAGATTAGATTTAGATCCAAAAAGTCTTCTTCTTTCCTGAGTTCCCATCACACTGACTTCTCAAATGTACCCGACTCCCTTCCTCATGTGTGGGAAGACGGATTTAGACGGTCACCTGATCTCTCTTCCCTCCAACCGGAGCCGGATGGTCAAACTTGGATTTGGAGAGGCATGCCACACATGTGAACCCCCCCATGGAGCACATGTTGTCAGGGAGATCTGCTCCATGTGTTCCTTAATGCTGCACTTCTTTATATTTTTCTCAGTTTTCTTCATTGTCATGAGATTTAGTGGACGGATAGGCGGATATTAGATCCACGGCTCAGCAGGGAGCATAAATTTAGCTCCTGACAGATCATCCCAGCTGTCCTTTTCTTGTCTCCTCGTTTACTCCCAGGTTTTCTGCAGCAGCGTGCTGATTTTCAATCCAGAAAAACATGAAATCCCTTTCATATAAACCATTTCTGCCTCTCTTCTCCTACAAAAGCCTTCTGATTAAAGATCTTCTGCTTAATTTCAGGGCTGCAGGGATTCAACCTGTAAAAAGAAACATGCTGCTGCTTACCTGTACCCCCGCAGGTCAAACGTACAGATCCAGGATGAAACCAACTAAATGCAAATGTGCCGTGTGGCTGCCAGGCATGGCTTAGTCATTGGAGGTTCACAGCTCTGGGTGAAGCTGACACACGCCGGAGGGTGCCTAAAGGAGGAGGGTGGTGGTGGTGGGGGACAGGGTTACACCGGGAATCTGTGGCGGGTAAGGGGGCGGGGGTGCTAAAGGAGCAAATTTAGAGTGCAGTGTTGGTCAACACTTTAACGAATGAGGTGAAATGAAAAGTGAAATGGAAAAAAAAAAACTTGTTTATTTCCTTGGATTGGAAAAAAGTGATGAAGCTGAGGAGCTCTCACTGATGAAGGCTCGATTTCTTCCCAGACAGGGGAACAGGAAACCGACCGGTGCCAGAGAGTCGACAGGAGATACTCCAGACCCTGAGAGAGACGGGGAGGCCCAGAGAGAATACACAGTTAAAAAATACAAACATGAATTTAGGCAAAACTCTAAATCCCACGTTAAAGTTTTTGATTTGATTTCCTTATATTTTAGTATATTTTATTTTAAGTTTAATTGAACAAACTAAACTAAGAAATGAAAACAAGGCCTATAAACTACAAACATGAGACACATTTATAAATATATTTAACAATAAAAGAAAAAAAGGACAAAAAGACAGAAGGGAAATATAGACTTGCTCAAATCAACACTATAATCTATGGTCTCATCATTGACTGTACATGAGAACTGGACCGAGTGAGTGTGACATCACCCATAGAAAACGTTTCACTTCAGGTTCCAACCAAATTAAGACAATTCAGTTGCCTTTTTTTTTTTTGGTGATGTTAACATCGCTATGGTGGAAACAGATGTCATAAGTATCACTGATTGGTCCAAGTCAGTCGGAGTCATTGTTTCCATGACAACCACTTTCCCCCAATCAGGAGTGAGCTAGTTGGAAGTGCACTCCCCTTACCACTTGAAAGCAGGCTCTGTCAGTAGCTACGTCTCCATTATACGTGTGCAAAACTTTATCGAAATTGTAGAAATGTCAAAAAACGCTATTAAACTTTTTCAATGAAATCATACCTATGCGAAAAAACAAACCAACTCACGGGATAAGTTATTCAAAAACATGGCAACAGATGTGCAAAACATTTGATTTACAGCAGATATTTTGAAATTTCTGTAACAGCAACAGGGTTCATCATCATCCATCAAAGGAGACACTGGCATCTTTTTCAGGCAGTAGAGCGGTAAACTAGGTGGGAGTGGCTACGGATGAAGAGATTCTGGCAAATGGTGGTTGGTTATTTTACAGAAGAGCTGTGGATCCACATGCTCAACTTCTGAGGAGCTGCGTGATGCTGTGGGACCCCTAGTGGCTGAGCGTGGTATCATTTAATTATAAAAAAGTGTTTCTATTCCAGTTTTGGGAAGTATGTCATTTCGAAGAACCACCTCCTCCAAACTTTTTTCAATAAATGGAATTAATAAATTTGGTAAAAATTTAGAAGCGCAAATACAATTTGCACAATTCCATAGTCAATGAAATCAGAACTAACGTTTTTAACATTTGACGTGAAACCACATGCTTTTATTGAGGCATGGGATTGGTTAGTTTATAACTTGAACTAAGTAAAACAATATCAGGAAAATTATTTGGAAGTGTATGGGATTTTGACACGTTGGAACCAGCGGGCACTTCCTGTTTGTAATGTGAGGGGGGGAGGGGTCACTTAGTCCAGTTCTCATATACAGTCAATGGGTACCACCCAACATAGCAAATCTCTTTGCCATTTATTTTGTTTGTGTCCAGTTGCTCTGTCCCTAACAGATGACATAAGAAAAAGTATGTGAAGTTAAGTGTTTGTAAAGTTTATTTTTTCCTTGGATCGTCAAAATATGGGTTTTGTAATACTATTTACTTTAAGCATATTGTCCCCTAGATATGAATCTTTATTTTGTGTAAAATCATTTCAAGTTGAAAAACTTTAAGGTCCTTCTAAATCAGGTAAAACAAACACCTGCCAGCAACAATTGAACTCTTTGCACTAAAACATTCATTTGTTGTTGTCACAGCAGGTGAGAAAGAAGATTAAAAAATAATTTTCTGTAGCTCAGGTTGGTATAATCTACCCAAAAAGACAAAACATTTGATTCAACAGATTTATTGTCTTACTTTCTTCTGCACAAGAACTCAAACTGAGCGCTTCTGATGGGGGAACAGAACATCATAAACCTGACAAAAGATTCAGTGCAAAAGAAGGATCACTATAAAGGTTACAAGTGAAAAAATAAATAATATCATTTAACATTTCATATATTTAATCAAAAATTGTTTGTTTTTTTTGGAACTTCATTTTAGCAGAGTTGAAATAGGTCACCGTAACAAACATGGAACTGGTCGGAACCTCTGCTTTAAAGGAAATGTAACAAACAGCTGGAAAATTGAGGATTAAATACTCTGGATTATTCATAGGATTGTTAGAATTGTTTCTACTACAAACAACGCACCGGTGTCTTCTTACTTTTCCATGTCTAAATCCACATTCCTGCTCCTTCTTTGACTCCAACTCTCTTCATCTCCATCAGATTCTGAACTTCCATCCTTCACAATCACAGAACTTTCCACTTTTTCGAAGCATTTTTCTACCAACAAACTTCCACAATTTAATGACACATGATAAGGAAAGATGAGCACAAAAAAAAATAAAAATAAAAAATTAAGCCGAATCCATCGTGATGGGAAGCAGGAGGAGGTGTGGGAGGAAAAACATTATCCTTCTCTCAGCAGCATCGCTGTGGGGAAATGTTTGGCAACAGGCAGACCGGATCAGAAGTTTGTCTCAAACCAAAAAGAGATAAAAACGGTCGTTTTAAAAAGAGCAAATAAATGGAAATTCTGCTTAATTTAACTGATGTCCAATTATTAGCAAATTATCATGAATTATCAGTAATTTAATCAATAATCAATAAGGAAAGAAAGTCTTTACATTTGTTTTTCTTATTTAACATTATTGTAACATTATAATTCTGGTAATATATAAAGCAGAAGATGGAGCTCAAAAATATTGTAAATATTAGTTTATACTTTTAATAAAAACTAGTCATGTTAAATTGTGTTTCTATTAAAATAATAAACAGTTAAAGCAGGTTTTGCTCACTGGTTGAAACATTTCCTTGGAGTATTTTAGTACAGACTTTTTTTTTTTAGGTGAATAAAGAAAAGAAACAAGTCTGTCGAGTTTTGGACTCGGTGCTGGTCAGGTTCTTGCTCAGGAACCCGGCCAAGCAAACAGACTGTTCACATTTAGAAAATCCACAATGATTGTTTTTCAACATAGAAATGTGCTACTTTTATTTGGTTAAATTATGAATAAAAATGTTTAATTTAGGTTGAATTTAATAACCTAAAGCTGACAAAATATTTAGGACAAAAATATTATTTTGCAAATGTTGCTCATTTGTTTTCCTTTGTGTGTTTCTGCCAAAAAAAGAAGTGCATTGGCAACCTTGCATTGCTTTTAAACAATTTGTCATTTGAGAAAAAAAAAGTGTTTAATTCATGTCTTATAAATAAAACAAGTTTGTATCACCAGAACATAGTGGATTCATTAATAGTCTTCATAAAATGTTCAAATTAATTAGGTTTTCACTTTTTAGAAAACAGTTCCTATTTTGCCGTATTAAAAGAAAAAAAGAAAGTGCATTTGAATTGTGTAAAAATCCAGGATACCAGATAGTCCTGTACTAGTAAGGCTTTTAAGGGTTAGGAATATATAACTATAGGTTTAATAGATCACTTAAATGATCACTTTCTTTGAGTCAAAAACCTTCAGAAAGAACTGCAAAGTTAATGCTAAAGCTGATTATAAAGATTAATTCATTTTATCCTATTTGAAAAAAAGTGCATTTTTTTAGGTCATGTTAGCTTAACCTAAATGTAATTTTAGCTTCAGCTAAAAATGTTAGCTTAAATGTTTTTCTCCTGCTTGCTGAGTCATATTTTTTTAACACTCTGAATTGACACATTTGTAATTAAGTGTTTTATGCATTTATTTGTTTTTTGGGCATAAATTATTGTGAAATTTTATCTGAATTTTAGCAACATTTTTTGGGAGGAGGATTAATACATTTTTCAGTTTACGAGTTATACGTGATCAAACATTTTAGCATCGTATTTTGGAAAGCTGTTAACCCAGAATTTTCCTTCACCCATTAGATTCTGCAAACTAACACGTGACCTTTGAAAAATGAGCTAATGTTATTTTGAATTTCTGTTCCCCAACAATTCTGTAAATTTCTGCTGTTTGATCTTTAAGGATAAATGCGATTCATCCCACGCCAATAAACAAAAACAACAACAACAAAACGCTGGCTAACAATGTAGCGATAAGTAATTCTTTTTCTAGTTTAGAAAACTGTAACAGAGCCAGCTGCAAAATTTCTCAGAAGTCAATTAAAAAAAAAAAACATAAAAAAAAAATAGTGAAAATAAGACATTTTTTCCACAAAAAACTGATGTGAACAGAAAAACAAGATTATGCAAAGCAGACAAAGCAGTAGTAATGACAAAAACACATCAAGATTGACTTCTAATTGTTAATTTGATTTATATTCTTTGACCGTTAATATATTAAAATAAATGTATATTTATTCTTCTGCAGTCAAATTGTTGATTTTTTTGTAATTATTTCACAATTAAAACTTATCTTTGGTTAAGAGAAAATTAGAAAAACATTAAAAATGATTCAATTTGATTTTTTTTTACTATTTTTTTTGTAAATCCTGAGCAAAAACGTCAAATGAGCTCTTCAATCCTGACATCAGAATGGCTTTAAGAGTTTCAGAATTGAACAGTTGAACGTAAAAACCTAAAAACGTACATGAAAGCATTTGTGCAAAACCTTTGATTTCTACAAACGGATCTCAGGCAGGAGTCACATTTCATGGTGAAGACTTCCTGTCATTCACCAACATTCAGACAGAACTAACACACTCACATATGAACTCTGTTCTGGAATTATTTCACATTTACATTCTGTACAGATCCATAAAAAAATGGCTTGTCCTTTCAAAATAAAAGCATACCAGTGCATCTTAGACAAATATATACATTTGAAACAAAAAAAAACTGATGGAAAATGTGGTTTCTGTGGAGCGGGGCTTCCCTTAGACCTTCCTGTTAAGCCTTTTCTAGACTTTTACAACAAAGTTAAGACAAATCTTGGTCCTAAAATCAGAGATTAACAATAAACTTAAGACAATGCAGCACAGACTGGATTTTTATGCAAAGTAGGGACAGATGATGAAGATTTACTGTCCGCGAGTGCAAGAAAAAAACACCCTCACCAGCTTGAAATGAGATTATTTGAGATCACCATAACATCACGATGAGGCTGTTTGTCTTAAGAACACAAACAAGATGATCAGTTTGGACTGTCTCCTGATGAATATCAGAGCAGACGATGAGACAGCTGGCTCCAGACGCCCACGTTGGCCCGACATGGATGGATGGATGTGGAAACGGACTTTGATCCTTCATTTATTGAACTCTTTGTGCCACAGAAAAGGTTTATCCGGAGTCCTCAGAAGAATCTGATTCTAGATCTTTATCTACAGTTTTTTGTTGGTCAAAAATAAAAATCATGGAATAAAAGGAGCAGCTAAAGGATGTAAACACTAAAGTACATCATTTGGTATTTAAAATTTAGACCTATGGAATTGAGAGATAAAAAAAAGCTGATTAAATGATCAAATAATTGAACATGTGATTTAATGAACTTTTCCTCTAAAGCAGTGATGGCAGCAGCAGAACTGTACAGACTTTCTGCTAACCCACATTACTTCCTGTACCTTAAAACTGGATGGGGTGTGGAACTGATGATTCACCTTCTAAAAACACTTCAAGCGTCAAAAGCTTGAAAAAGGGATTGATAATCAAAGACGGAGGGATGACCGACTCATGTACGACATGAAATGTCCGGCGTCTGGGAAGGTCAGCAAGAGTCCAATCCAAGAAGGCAACGTCAGGCGAGTCCAAGCTAAAAAAAAATATTTAAAAAAACAGACAGACAAAAGCAGTCCATCCCAGAGTCACCGGCTCCAGATGTTACCAGCTGAATAGCGAGTTCTGTCCGAGCGTCATGAAGTAAATCTGACTGCTGCCCCCCGACTGCACGGAGGCAAAGAACACCTGCAACAAACAAGGAGATTTCAGAAGAGACTTCCACTTCCTGCTCGTCTCTTCTACAAACAAATATGTATTAGATGTCATGCTGTCAGTATATATTTTAAATTACAGATGACACATATATCATGTCTAGAATGACACGAGGGCGAGCTCCTTTTTGCTTTCTGAGCTCACCTTATCGTTCCTCTCACACAAGAACTTGAGCTTCTGGGCTTTCTTGTGCATGAAGACGCCCTCCAGGTTCCCCGTGTTGGCTGATCTCAGCTCGATGGCCTTCTCGCCCCATCCCATCACCTGATTGGACTGAAGGTAGGCTGAAGTGGACGGACAAAGAGGTGCATAGCTGTTAAAAGTCTGGTCTGTCAATATTTAATAGTAGATTTATGCAACACAGTGCATAGATGCTGTTTGAAAATGCAACGTAACCTCCACAAATGAGGAATTGAAGCTCTAGAAATGTAAAATAAACAAATCTTTTCAACACAAGTCCAGACATGAAAAACCCAGATGTGATGCTGCAGGATCTGTTGGATTGTGTGTGTTTGTGGAGGTCCAGTTACCAACAGAGGCGGGCATCTCCCCCCACTGCAGCACCGTATCCTTGGTGATGCGGCCGTACGTGTCGATGTAGACGCCCTCGTCTTCGTAGCACACCAGAACCTCAGTTCCAGCTTTGTTTGGCAGAATGATGATGGCATGAGGATGAATCAAACCCTGGATCTGTCGAGCAGAAGCAGACAGAGGAATTTAATCTCAACTTCAGGACTAAATCCTGAAAGTTCATCCAGCAAAAAGACTATACATAAAACACTGATGTCATCTGAAGCTCATATTTACTTTTTTCTGAACTAAATTCACTCTTTTTCCACTCTCCCACTAGCTTACAGCCCCCACCCCTCCATCCTAACATTACCAGGCTAACAAAAAGGGCGAGCAATATTGGACAATTTTCATCCAGATTCCTGCTTGGACGAGGAAAAGGAAGACGTACATCGATCTATTAGTCTACGTCTGAAAGGCGCGGAGCACGGAGCTTGTGGTCGGTAGGGGTGTGACAATATATCGATTATTGATCTTTTATCACCTGAAACTATATTGATATTTGATTTTAAGTCCTGAACCGGATATTGATAATTCATGTAGAGAAAATGGTACTGGTCGAGTCGGGGTGGGATTATATAAGTTCGCTTCCTTCCACCCCCTTTCAAGCGATCTATTTGTGATTTATTAAGTGATGTTATTCCATGTAGTATAACCTGATTGCTTGAAATAAACCATTTCATTCATTCATTCATTCATATTGTGATACATTGCGATATTTAGTCCTGCGATTGATTCTCGATGGGTTCTAACCAAGTATCCATCTTTTATTTTTGTTTAAAGAGGCTATAAAACATATTTGTCATCCTTTGGTGAGACGTTCCTTTGGAGGCTGATAGGTAGCGTGCATTGCGTGACCGGCTGCCGCGAGAACCATTGTGTCTGTAGCTAATTGAATTATTTCATTTTTTTTCTGTTTACAACAATTTTGCACTAAGTAGTGGCACCACTGTTCATGCTTACAATTGTTAACACTGAATTTTACAGATAATTCAAATTCAACCGGTGTAAATGCTTATCAAAGACATAGTATTACTGATTTCAGCAATGTTGCACAAAAGTGTCGATTATTTGTTGCACAATATGAGACAAAAGTTGTTTATTATAATTGTGTTCAAGCTATAAAAAACTAATCTGGAAATGTTTTCCAAAAATATGTGTTTATCTACATAATGTGAGTTATTAGGAAGGATTTTTACTAATTATCGCAGTATTGCGATATCATAGATATCCTGAACCATGTGTCGTGTATCGCATCGTATTGTGAGGTATTCAGTGATTCCCAAGCCCTTGTGGTCGGTCCAACGTATTTTCTATATACAAATAAGTTCTTTTTTTAAACTGCATTTTTTGTTTTCTCCTGATTCACAACAATGAAAAAAAAATACTCAGTGATACATTTTTAATTTTGTCTTCATATGTACGACTGAGTATAAGAGACAAAATACAAACAAACAAAAAAAAAGAAATGAAACTATGACTTTAAGTCTCGTAAATTTATGAGAAAAAGTCATAACTGTTAAATCACGACATTAAAGTTGTAAAAAGAAAAAAAAAAAGTCATGTGAATTTTAAAAGTCGTAAATGTAAATTAAATTTTTCTTTTCTATAAATATTGTAAATTTATGAGAAAAAAAAAGTCATACGTTTACGAGATTTAAAGTTGTACATTTGCAAGAAAAACTCATACAATTTACACATTTTAATCGTGTAATATTATTATCATTATTTTATTTTTTGGGTATAGTACTCTTTCATACACACGTTTCTTACATAATCAGGAAAATGCAACAAGAACATTTTAAAAATATATTTTTTTTATAATTTAAATCTACTTTACATTCACCTAAGAGCTCAAAAATGAGCACAATAAAATGATGTGAAGTATGAAAGTGCTTCCAAAAACAAGACACAGCCTGTGACTTTATTGAAGATAAGAACTGAAGGAAAAAGAAAAAACAAAAAAACGAAAGACATGCCATTAATTAAGCTTTTTTTTTTTTTTAAAATAAAAAATGATTCATTTTAAATAGCCAGAAAATTCTACCATTTCTAAAGAGAAATGATTACCGCCAGAACACAGAATCTCTCTAGCTTCAATTCACGAATGTACAATTTCATTTAAGATATGACTTGATTCAGTCAAATACATTACAAACATACAGACAGAATAGCTACAATCTAATATACAAATTGAATAGTTTTCATAGATAAAAGCCTAAGAAATCTGCCTTTTATTATAAAATAAATCAGAGTTTATTCCATCAAATACTAAACCAACAAGTCTTTTTATGTCGAAAATCAAAAGTTCAAGAAAAAATCTTTCTGAGTAGAAATTAAAACAGATTTTTCTGAACGCAGTGCTGGAGACAACACTGGAGTAAAAGCCGACAAACATGACGGTTTCTGCTGTTTTTCTGAGCAAACACTGAAAAGTGTCGTACTTTACCAGAGACTGAGCGACCACGATCCTGAGCACCAGGACGGGCATCCACAAACGCAACGCAATCTTAATCCTCTGCCGCGGAATCAGCATCGCTTCACACTTCAGTCGACGATCACAACTGTGTGTGCGTCCTTAAGTGTGAGTTATACGTAACACAAAATGTTGCAGAAGTAATAAAAAAAATACATTAAAAAAAAGTCTTGTTTTTGTTGTGCAGCTTGTGTGTGCGTATCAAAGTGTGTAAAAGTAAGCGTGGAGTGAAGAAGCTCCGGAGCGCTGCAGGAAGTGGAGAGGAAGAAGGGGAAGGAAAGGTGGAGGAAGAGCGTAAGGCACGGGTGTCGCTGACAGCTGTGTGTGAGCTCACCTAATATACCAGAGAAGAAAAAAAAACCAGAAGCTGGAGCAGGTCAACACACAGTTAATGATGGCAGGAGAAGGAGGACAGGACGGGGTATTTTTAGAGCGCTTCCTCCCTTCCCCTCAGCGCTCGACTTTGCTGACAGAAAGTAGAGCACATAAGAGGTGCTGCTGCTGCTTGGAGGGGGGGGGGGGGGGACGTCTGCCTCACAACGCAGAAAGGATGAACATTAAACTGATGCAGATGAAGACAAACACAACAGACTCAACATCTGGCTGCAAACACGTTTCCCAGGATGCACCAGCCTGCCAATGCGGCTGTGACTCACAGCGTGCCCACGTTCAGCAGGAGGAACATCTCTGGTGATCATCCGTGGGTGGTTAGCGCTCAGTTTTCCCTCATTTGTAACATCATTAGGAATCCTCCACTTTTTGGAAAAAAGTTCTGCAGAAAGAACATGACCGGAAAACCGAACGGTTCTGCATAAACGCCCACACAGCAGCTTTCCTCTGCATCCTCATGGTTTAAATACATTTATACTGTTTTGATATTTTAAACCTGAAGCATCTTCATGTGGATTATTGTAGATCTGCAAAATGAAAAAGACGAAGCTCATTTAAAACTAACAGATTAATCCTGACATGAAATTAAATAATCCAGTTAAAAAAAATATTCAGTTCTGAAAGTTTTGTTCATGAGGCAGAAATGAAGCTGAATGTCATCAATGAATCCATCATGACTCACATGTTCTCTGAAGCATATAAAACCAGATCATTAAGATCAGATCAGGTCTGAGTCTAGATGCTGGTTACAAAACATCTGTACTTCGTTTTCCTTTTTTTTCAGTAAAAAAAAAAATACAACATCTGGATTTTTGAGAAAGGTGGGTATGTTTTCCTATCAAGCTGCTTTAATTTAGTTTCAATTCCCTTTTGTAATGACAGCAAAAATGATTTTGCTAAACACCTTAGATGTTTTTTTTTTTATACATTTATGGCACTTCTAGAGTCTGGTAAAGGATCCAAATGAAAACTGTTCATCATACAGAACTTTCTGGGTGATCTTGCAGACACAATGGAATTACTCAACTGAATCCCAGGAAACTCCATTAAAGAGTAAATCCAATGAAAAATGTGTTTTTAAAACGTTATTGTGGCAGTTTTCTAATGATGGAGGACATATATAAGGCAAATTAAAAATCTTAATTTTGAGTGTTTCTTAATTCAAATCAGAAGCAGACAACTAAAAATGCAGTTTACAAAAGGATTGTATTTTTGATGTTGAAAGTCTCCTTGCAAACAAATCGATCCGTGTTCATCTTCATTTTCCTCGTCTGGAATCCGGCTCTAAACTGCACGACTGGGTAGCTCCAATATTGCTCATCATTTTTGTTGATGCTATGTTGAGGTTGTGAGGGGCTGTCAGCTAGTGACAGGAGCATGTAAACAGAGAGCTCTCAGTAAAACACAGGGAGAGGAGGGTGGAGTCGTTTCGAGCTAACATCAACAACATAGAGACAAATTTCTAATGAACTCTGAAACTATGAAGTAGAAAACACATTTTTGATTTCGGCTATCAATCATAATCAAAAGACCACTGGGAACGCTTTGAAAAGAGTTCAAAAGATGATCAGAGTGGGTCTTTTAAAAAAAATAAAAATCACCTTGTTATTCTCCACAGATTTAAGCAGAAAGGGAGCGTGTCTGAAGACAAAAGTGAGTCATAAACTCTGCAGCCCACAGACGGAGCAGGAGGGATGAAAAATGCAGCAAAAGAAGAAAATAAAGCAAAAAAAAAAAAGGCCAAAAAACAGACGGCTGAGAGACGGAGTGGGAGGACGATTTAAATAAAAACAAAACAAAAAAAATCAAAAACAGACGAGTGTCTCTCTCTGTTTTTTGGAGATGAACTGAGGAAATGGAGCGGCATCCCTGACATCTGAGGACACAGAGTGGGAGGAGCAGAACATTTCTGTGGGTGAGGCGAAGGCGGACGCAGACAAAACCTCTGAATCATGAGCAGAAACTCCTCAAAAGGTTTCTTTAAAAACTAATCTGACTTTAAGTTGCTAAACCAGCAGAAAAAAAAACAATGTGAGAAACAAGCCTCCATTCGGTTGATAAATAAACTTTACTGCCTTTGAACACTCAGATCTTTTCTGATTAAAGTCGTTATTTTGACGTTCTCAATAGTTTTAGTTTATTTACTTTGTTTTTTTTTCCTCAATGACTGAAGGCTGCAGAGTCTTTTAGCTGCTTTTGTCCCACTTTATTCATAAGTTTTTTTAAAACACTTTTTTGTAAATGGACTGCAGGAGGATTCTCTACCAGGTGTCTTCATGTTTAAAAAGGCGAGAAGACAGAAAAATAAAAAGGCTTGGAGGAAACTATTTTCTTCAGAGATATGGTTAGGAATGAGTGGAGCATATAGTGACACAATGAACCCTAAAAGTGAATCTGTAGCCCCTCCAGGTGATACAGGTGTAACTCAGCAGCAGGAGGCGCTGTTGTCCTCACATGCAGCAGCGTTGCTGTGGAAGAAGGTTTGAACAGTCAGAGCGGCGCTTACATGAGTTGGTAGGTAGAGATCATACGGTGTTCCCGAGTCGACGTCGATGGCGTGGAAACCCGACGAAGAGCCGTAGATGACCTTGAGCCTTTGTCCCTCCTCCACGGTCAGGTCGACGGACAGCGGCCTTTGAGGCAGCGACCTGAAGGACTGCAGGGAGTTTGGGGGGGTTAAACATTTGAAACAGATCAGAAAACGCGACTAAACTGATGGTTCAACGTTGCGTAACCACTGACAGCTCGGGTGGTCATGCTATCACTTGCATGCAAAGTATTTTCAGGCTCTTAAACTACACAGAAGATAAACTAGCTCAGGCCTCAGAGGACAAAAATAAATGGGACACGGCTCCGCCGAGGACCTGCGAATCAGACTGGTGACCTGGAAGTGTCGTCTCTACTGAAATGACCCTGTTAGATTTATTAGGTAAATGCTCATCGCTGTTTACCTTTCATGTGTAAAGACCTAGTAAAAAGAGGAGTAAACTGACTGTTGAGACAGCAGATGATTCTGAGCTCATCAGTGAATTTTTCCTTTTAGACTTTTTATTAAATCTTTGTTGCTTTTAACTCATCAGCTTTTCTGCAACCACAAATATTTGATTAGAGCCACTGGAGCTAAAAAAAACTAAATGTAAAAAAGTTTTGGTAACACTTTAGATGAGGTGCTGCAAATCACTAAATGTAACGCTGACAAAGATTGTTAACACATTTGTTAAGCTTGTTAACAGTTTATTAATATAGCTTTCATAAACAATGGTCTCATTTTAGATGATAATAAATCTTACTAAGTATGTTAATAAACTGTATTTGTCTTATTATGCTTATAAATGTCTTATAAACATTCTATAAGCACATTAAAAACGTTTGTTAATGTGTTAATAAAGCTTGTTATGGAATCTTATTATAAAGTGTTACCATTTGTTTTAAACTTCATAACAACACTCATGTTCTCGTCAAATCTCTGCCACTCAACAGGAAGCTCAAGATTTAATGAAGAAATATTTTTCTCTTTTGTAGTTCTCATGAAATCCCAATCTGACTTTTAACTGGTGCAGTTCCCACTATGACCACTGGAGGCAAAAAGAGCAATTTTCTTGTTATATTCATATTTATATTCTAACTTTACTCAGAATAGAAACATTTCTGCAGTTTGTAGTTCAAATTATTTTCAGTTTCATTGCTTCACATTCTTGCTTTGTTTATATAAATCAGCCATTTTGATTTTATTAGAGCACAAATTTGTGTTTTATCATGAGGGTTTCTTTTATTAGCAGGTGGGAAAACTCAACCAAAGTCCGACTTTGCTTTGTTCCGTAAACTTGAGCCAACATTTCTGTCTCCGTTTCAATTTATTTTCCCAGAATTTTCCCATAGGGGACATCGGAAAATATATGTTTCCAGTTAATTTACGGCTCCTGATAATTATTCTTCTTTATGTTTGTCTTTTTTTCTATTTTCAGTTATATATATTCATAAACTACATACAAATGTTGCACTTTATGATTTTTTTAATTAACCATTAAAAAATGTGGAGAACTTAAAGGATTAGAATGATTAGGAGAAATACTTTACTTGATTAAAAGAAATGATCTTCTCTGACAAATAAGCTCATTTTCATCTTCAGGAGACATTAAATCATTAAATGCAAAAAGCTTCAAAAACATCTTCTTTATCTAAAATGTTACCGACCTTGAAGGCCATGAATTTGTGGTAGGGCTTTGGTGCCCAGGCGTACACCTCCACTGCATTCTTCAGAGCAACCACCAAGAACTTGATCTTCTCGTAACGCACTGAAAAAGAGCGAATGCTCCGTCACATCGATCCACGCCAAACACAGAGCTCCAGGCTGTCCTTGTGCTTTTGAGCAAAGCACACGTACCGACTTTATAGTGTACACATCCCTCCAAGTCGCCGACTGAGGTCCAGCCCTGCCTCTTCTCCACCTCCGGGTCATTGTGGAGGATCTTGTTCCTCAGCCAGGACAGGTAGTACAGACGCAGTTTGTTCTTTTTACCTACAAAGAGAGAACAGGAATGAAAGATGAAGCCTTGATGAAGCTGGTGAGCAGATTCAGGATTGTTCTGTGGGACATCCACCTGATATGGTAATCAGGACATTGAGGCCCTCGAGCACGTCCATCTGCTGAAACCTCCGTCTGCTGATGAGGGAGTAGACCTTCCCCTGACCGCTTCGATCCAGCAGCCACAGGCCGTTTTCAGTTCCCACTAAGAGATTTACCCCTACAAAATAAAAAAAAAAACACTCATCACCATGTAAAACAAAAGTTAAGTAAAAGATAATAGAGATTTATTTCTTCCCACACCCTTTCAAACAGTTAATAACTTTGTCTATTTGTGATTAAGATAATGTCAAGAGGATAGCATTAATCAAATTATGAAATAATATCTTAAACTGATTTGATATATCTGCATTTTTATCATTAATGCTTGTTTTCTGTCATTTTTATTGCTCAAATTGCTTAAAATAAACTAATAAATCAAATCCCTCTGAACTTCAGCTCTCAGCAGAGCCTCTCATAGGTTTAAAAACAAACTGCAGATGGAGGTTTTTTAAGAAAAAAGTCTGATGACGATGCATTAAAACAGTGGGCTACAACCTATTTTAGACCATGAAACAGTTTCATGACAGACAATGTTTTCACGGACCGGACTGGACGAGGCTGAAATGGGTTCCCTTTAACTTTTGAGGGTAACGTTTATCTTCCTCTGTTAAAATATTAGTTTAAATGTTATTTATTCACTAGATTTCATGTGATTTAACTGTCAAAGCGGAAGCTAAAAAAAAAATAAATCAGACACCAACTTCAGTCTTGTCTGACTTTTAAGGTGCGATGTATAAACAAAAACAAAAAAAAGGTCACTAAACTGGTATTTTCAAAATGTAATGATAAACATGAATATTATGCATTATTATTATTATTATTGATATTATGTGGAAACAATTGCCTAAATAAATCCATGTTTTGAGTAAAGATTTCTGTTTTTGCTCATTAAATGCACCTCTCTTTTTATTTTGAAGTTGTTTTCTCTCTGGATCTCTTCTGCCAAAAGTATTTTTCCAAATACTTTTTTTTTTCTAACTTGAGTGTTTCAATTTACCAGCCGGCACAGTCGCTTTAAGAAAGTAGCGGATAGGTTTTCAACATGTGACAGAGCGACTTGACATGCATCAAGAATGAGTCGGATGTGGCTGAAAATTTAGCAGTTTTTCACAATAAAACTTCCTTTAGATTATAAATAAAGCTTTTGTTGTCCAACAGCCCGGTAGTGGTCCACGGCCCCGGGACTGAGGATAACTGGTTTAAAATAAAAGAACATTTTCAGTTCCTTTAACACTGGGATGGTGGAAGCTGCTCAAAAGGAGTAGAATGTAAATCATTTTTGTCTGGTTTGCTTTCACACTAAAGTGAAACAGACTAATTGGAACCAAAGCAAACTCATGTAGTTTCAGTGGCTGCTCACTTGGGGGCGGTATTACCTGACTTATAAAATAAAATGAGCAGAAACGTCCCACTCATCCTCTGAAGTTTCACAAAGTAAGGAGTTCCTGTTCTTCCTCTCTAAGCCGAGTTCACCTCTTAGATGGGATTTTTCCAACTACCTGCTTTTTCAGATTCAGCTGTGAAGTTTTTTTCATCAAGCTGTTCCCTTCAGTTCAGTCGAGCTGCTTGATTTACTGTAGAATGAAGTAAAACCCATCAATCTTCATCTGATCTGCACCTGGTATTATTTTCAAGTGAGCTTCTTTTTTTTTTTCTTTTACTAAAATGGGACTGCTAAACACAGACAAATACGTTACTTTGGTTTATTCTATGCTAGTCTTATTTTCAGATTTCTGCATGTATCTGTAAATCATTATTCCTGTTATATTTTAACTGTTTAAAACTAATGTGGATACTTGAACACTTGCAACAGGAAAGCTTAAAAACAATTCTGAAGAAATCTCAGCTTTCCACCTTAAATTGTCCTAAAAAGAAAAGGGTTCTTTTCTGTGAAATTTGAAAAAAGATGTTTATTTCTGTATAAGTAAGATTAATAATAAAGAGTTTTTTAAAACAGTAACAAAAAACTAGTAAATACCCCACAATCCAGCGCAGAGAACCTCGGCGTTGAATTTCTTCTTGTACTTGCGGATCTCTGGGGTGTCGCTTTGCGGTCGAATGTTGGTGGGATTCACGTTCACCACAGAGCCTTTCCTATGGTTCTCCCTCTTGATTGGCTCAGGTTTAAGAGCAGCTGATAGGAAAAACAAAACATAGAAACTCTTTTCATAAAAAGAAGCATCTTAGACAAATATTGCACTGGTCCTTAAATACAATTAAAATAACTAGAGTGGAATCTACCTGGCAACAGTATAAAACACACAAAATAACCTACAGGTTGCTGAAAATGTGTGATATAATGTCAAAACATGATCGCATTTACAACAACTTATCAATAAAACAGTCAGTCAGGAGGAAACATCTGACAGACAGAAATGTCTCGTCCTGAAATAGCAGGCCTGTCGGAAAAGCAGTTTTTCCGACAACAGCGTTCCAGCTGATCCTCCTGAACACAATGTGAATGTGAGCAAACGACTCACTCGGACTGTGAGGAAGAGATGATGTGGGGATCAATCGGGGGTCGATGAAGGACAGGAAGGAGGAAGAGGAAGATGTGCTTTTTCCAGACGGACTGCTCACGTCCTGATAAGAAGAGCAAACAAACACACAGTGATTCTGCAGCTTTCTCCTGATTTAATCTGGATAAAACAACTTTTTATGACTTCATAAGTCAAAAATGAACATCCTACTTATATAAAATAGATGTTTTCATAAGTATATAAAATATATTTACAGAGCAGAAAGCCTGCAGAAGTTATCTTTTAATAAAGCTACAACTAATCTTTATCTGAGACGACATCGCCCTCTGCTGGACAAATAAAAGAACTTCAAATTTCCTCAACTACTTTTCAACAAGTCAAGCTCATCGAAAGTTTGAGACACAAGCTTCATGCGTTGTGAAATATTCAGTCCTTTCACTTCTTAACTATAAGATTTTTTTTCACGTTATCTTCTAAAAAACAAACAAAACCTAAAATCTAGATGAGTGTAGAATCATGATAAACATCAAAATCTTTTCAGTTACATTTTGCTTCAATTGAAAAAGCATTTTATAACTTTACTCTCCAACAACCCAAATTTAATCCCAGATTTAATTAAACCAATTTAAAAAAAAAACTATTTTTTTGGAAAACCGATTAGTTTGCTATTGTTTTTAATTAAAGTTACATAAAAAAAATAGATAAAAAAACAGATAATAAAAAATAAGAAACACAAAATAATAATCAATTTTCCTGCAGAATGTTTACATGTGTACACAAACTTTTCATTATTATTTATTAATATTTATTATTTATTATACATGTGATTAAGTCATCTTCATTTACCATTGTGCTGAATTTAGATGTCGTTCTAACTAGTTGTGACCCCTTCAAGTAATCCATATTATTGTAATCCATAATTCCAAGTCATTTTTGCATGAATTTACACTATTTTCTTAGCTAGGTGAAGCTAAACAATTTACCATCAGCTCACAACCAATCTGGATTTTTTTTTTTTTTTTTTGTGACAGGATAATCACATTACCAATGAAAATGTAAGACCCATTCATCAGAATTTAAGACAAACTGTGCTTTTTAAGGTCTTATTTTAGTCAAATTAAATTTAAGGCTTTTTCATTTGAAGCTCAGACTTTAAAAGAAGAGAACACACAGACTTCGATCCTGGTTTTGTGCCTGAAGAGCAGCTTGTTGGATCAAACTCACGTGCAGATCTTGGAATATGGGGGACCCGGGGGCAGTGGGAGACATGGGGTAGCTGAATTCATGCGTTCTCTGCTGGCTCAGAGCGTCGTGCGTGGGACTGGAGGAGGAAGTTTTCTGCAAAAGGTCTGGCAGCAGGTAGGTGTCATCTGAACCCTGTCGAGAAACCTGCGGAAAAAGGAGACAGTTGTGAAGCTGGTGCATCAGGAAATCTGTTTGTCGCAGAGTCTGTCTTTAGTTTGACAGCAGAATCGGAACCTCAAGCACACAGACCTGATTGAGATTGCGGTGGAGTTGTAGGTCGATGCCGTCAGGTATTCCTCTGAAGTATTTCCCTTTTCCGTTAGAAAGACCCGACCTTGATGGAAACATGAGCACATTTTAAACCTGCCTGAATTCAGCCAAAACTTGATCATCAACAGAAAAAAAAACTGTGTTCATGAATCGCCACAGGAAACCAGTGAGGAGAGAAGTTTCTGTAAAAGCTGTGGAAAGTCATTACGCCTCAGGATTGGAAGTTGCTTCAGAAACAGTTGTGGGTTTCACTTGCACAAAATCTTGATCGTGCAGAGCGCCCTGTGGATCAAAATTTCTCTTTTTTCTTTTTAGGTTTTGCTTTCCCAGCTGCCATGCATCAGAATGTGAGAGTTTTAAACGTTTTCCCCCTAAAACCATATTTTCAGGGTCATCGTTTTCACCTGATCCGTTCTTCGTCGTCGCTGCTGCCAACTTCATCGCTGGAAGAGGAGTATTCTGTGGCCTTGAGGCGACCCGAAACAGGTTTGACTCCCTGGAAGGAGAGAAAAAAAATGTAAAAAAAAAAGTGATGAACGAGAAGAGCAGGTGGAAGAGGGACGAAGGACTTTCTGCAGACACTCACAGGTGTTTCTGCACAGCGGGGGAACAGTGTGTGTACGAGCATGTGAAGGCTGTGGCAAACCCAGCAGAACATTTCATTTTTTCCCTGTTCTTTTCCAGTGTTACCAGGAAAGGACGGTGAATCTATTTCCACTTGATGCAGTTAAGCATGTCGCAGCGTGTTTGCTAACACAGAAGCGTGAAGGAGGAAAAAAAAAAAAAAAAACCCACGCACTGCGAGTCTGCTGGCTGCGTTTTCGGCCTTCCTCTGTGGTCGGTGCTGCAGCAGAGGACTTTCCAGTTTGAGCAGGCCTAAAACACAAACACAGAGTAAGTTGAGACCCTCACCGATCATCTTTTGAACCTTCCCAGTTGTCTTTTGATTATGATTGAACTGTTTTTAGCCAAAATCAAAAAATCTGTGTCATTTCCTAGGATATAGTTTCTACAAACAGGAAGTTCCTGTCCCGTCCATCCCCTTTTCCATCAAAAAATTATCTTTTTTGATAGAAAAGGACT
The DNA here is from genome assembly GCA_003999625.1 of Oryzias javanicus. NCBI lineage: Eukaryota > Metazoa > Chordata > Actinopteri > Beloniformes > Adrianichthyidae > Oryzias > Oryzias javanicus. The sequence continues at coordinate 4,726,383 of CM012446.1, forward strand.
CATTTAACTGGCGACCCAACCAGTTTGGAAGTTTTGCGTTTTTAGCTTTAAAACCTTATCACCAAAGATGTCTTTTTCAAAACCTATTATAGCCTTTGAAATACTGCAACGTGATCATACAATGTGAATCAGCTGATCCGCAGAGAAATGTGGCTTTGCCTCGGTAAATGACACTTTCCACCCATGTGCAACACATTACTAGTATAAAGTGTTGCACACCGGCGCAAAGCCATATCTCTCCACCACCGAGTAAGCTTAAACTTTTGCGTTAAAAGTTACCCCATGGAAGCTATTCCTGCACACTAATCCGTAAATTTACATTTAATTGTTTTAATAAAACGTGCTGCAATTCTAAAATCCGGTAGAATTTGCATTCCTGGCTAATCATGTGGGTGTCATCTTGTCTGTAACCAGGTCCCCCTCTCTTTTTCTAACTTATTTTTTTGTCAGCTCCTGATTCTCAACAATTTGAATACAAAATACAAAAAAAAGCAATTTGGGCTTAATTTTCCTTATTATTGTCCTCCCTTATCAAAAAAAAATGCTACAAAAACATGTTTAAAACACCAAAAACGCCATTTTTATTGGAGTGGGTCTGTAAAAATCAAAGTTTTATAAAACTTTTAAATGAATGATTTCACTTTTTAAATGTTCAACCAGCTGAATCTGTTAGAAGGGCAACAGTTCAGATCTGATGCTGTGAATCCAAAAACAACTGTGTATGACCCCAGTTCAGCATCAAATGCTATGATGGCCACCGACTCACTCTCTTATGCTTTTTTAAAGCGAAAAGCAAAGAAAAAAACTGTTGAAAAGTTCAAAGAAAAATCTTTTTTTGCTATTTCCTGGAAAACAGCAGGAAATGGATCAGAACAACATATATAAAAGTGCTTAAATTCTTTAAATCTTAAAAAAAAGGAAACATTTTAATGTCCCTTTAAGTCATTTCAAACAAAAAAGCCCAACAAGACTTCATTTACAATCACAGGTTGTTTAAATTGATAAATATAAATTTAGAATGATGCTTTAAGGGAGGTGAAACTTCTGCTAAACAGCTGAAAGAGAGTGTAACAGTTCAAGAGTGAAACAATTGTTTTATTGCACAAAACAGGAAAAGGCTGCTGTGTTTCCTCCACATACCAGGAGCTTTGTGGCAGAGAGCGAAAGGCAGAGAAAAGCACAAGAAAAAGGAAACCTCGTCTTTACTGCAGGAATCCTGGGAAACATTTTGAAATAGCTGTGAATAAATCAGTGAATTTTTAAGTGCAGGTCGACCATCTTTGTGTGGCCAGGTATTTTCTACGTCATAAATAAGCTCTTTATTAAAAAAAAAAAATGGTCAGAAATTTTATTTAAAAATAAATTTAAAACTTAATTTTCTTTATATTTGTCCTCCATAATCACAAAAAAACACTCTTTAAGTTGAAGCTGTGATCTACTAATTAACCAAAAACAGTTGCTCTCCTAAAGATGAAACAGAGGAAACTTCCAAATATCCTCATATCTTGTCCTGTTTGATCTTTGCTGTCTAAAGCTGTTTGATCTGAACGTGGGGTGAGCCGGATAATCACACAGGTTCAAGCACAGAGTCTGGTTGCGTAAATAACAGTGTTTTGTCTTTGTGAAGCGCAGATCAAGGCTCTATCGAGCTCCTGAGGTCAACACAGCTCCAGTTCGTTCTGCTCTTATCTGAACAAAGAAGGCCAAAATTCAAACGTGAAGGAGTCCCAAATAAGAAGCACAGACCTTGGTGTTTGCTGCTCAGAGGCGGGCCTCCTTGAGATGTGGACCTCCGGCTCTTATCTGCTGCAGACACCGGACTGCCACTAGATGGAGAGATAGACACTTTGTCACAGATGGGGAGTTCAAACCGAGCAGGAGGGGGGACACATACACACACCAAGATAAACATTATCCATATGTATGTGTCATAATCTAAGATGCATCATTCATGCTGTCACTGAAAAGACCCACTTTTCTCACCATGACTTCCTTCTAATCCGATCAGCTTTAGTTTGTTGTGAAAAACCACAAAGATGGAGGGAACCACAGAGAAAAGCGTCATTTCAAATGTCGTTATCTGAGAAGATTGAATGTTTGTTTCAGGTTTAAGGCAACAAGTTCAAGTTTGTCTGGACTTTGATGGCTCACTCACTGCCCTTAATAAAGAAAGGTTACACTGCTGGACCAGTACTTTTGAAACAGCTGCTTCAAAAAATAAAAAATCCTTTAAACATGAAAAAGCAGCATCACAGCATGAAGGAGAGCACTAAAGTGACCCTAAATTACTTCATGTCATTCTAACAGTCTGTGCAGCATCTTGGTAAAGACTCATTTCACCGCTCATTGCCATGATGGCGGTCTTTTTCGGAGCAAACCTTAATTCATTAGTCTCTTTAAATTCAATTTAAAGTGTTTGGGTCCAATATTATGTATGATGTGTGCAGAATGGGAGACGTGCGATTGGTTTTATTGTTTTATCTTTTTTTAGCATTTTAGTATTTATATTTGTTCCTTAATAGGAATATCTCTTTAATTCAGCACTAGCACTTTGTTTTATTATTTTATACTCTTATATTTCTATTGTTTCTGCACTAAGGAATGGGGATTACTTTTAAATTTCATTGTACAATGTGCAATGACAAATAAAGACTATTCTATTCTATTCTATTCTATTAGGATGCTGAATTAAAATCTTTTGAAGTAAAGTACAGCCAAACCTGCTTCACCTTCAGCATTCTGACTGATGCTCCGCCCACCCTCACAGCCTAACCCATTCTCTTACGAGCTAAAGAGGTAACATGATTGGCTAGAACTGTACAGTTAAATTCAAGGAGCAGAAATGAAGCATCAAAATCTACGTCTTTACATATCGGTACCTCTACAAACTCGACCTGGAGTTTCGGTACCCATCCCTTGCCCCGAATGACCACCGGTTCAGCACTCAGGCTTTGATTTGATTGTAAAGCTAAACTGACATAAGACATAAAATGTTTTATTATTTTTTAAATGTAGCTTTATTTGTGGCACCTTCATATTCCACATGCTTGTGTGGCCTCCTCTTCTTTTATGGTGTTAAATTAAAAAGTCATATCATTTAAGCTTAACTGTTCCTTTCAGTAAACTAGTTTGTTTTACCAAAAAAAAGGTGGGCATTTGCCTAAATATAAATTAGTTTACCGTATTTTTTTCTTTAAGAATCATTTCTGAAGATAAAAAAAAAATCATATTAATCATGTTGAACAAAACAATCAACCATTAACAGGTCAGTTTACACTGACTGCATGATAGAGTGCTGTGTTCCTGTTATATTTAGATGTAATAAAAAAAGAGTTTTACTTGGGGGGGGAGTTTTCTGCGCATTCTTTTTTATTTGATGCAGAGGAGGGTCACGTTATTTTTAACGTTTGTCGTTTCCTAGAAATCTACAGCAGCTGAAGCAGCATTTTCCACTCAAGGTCATTAAAGCAGCTTGTAAGAGAACACAGATGTGTTATCACTGCAGAGATGTTCTAGTTAGTCCTAATGCTGAACAGACCTGGACTTGATGAGAAGATCACATCCACTCTCATGTTCATTTTCCTGTTCGGATGTTTCATCAATGATCTGGTTAGGGTTCTTTTTAAGTGAATTTCACAAACAGCTCACTTTGTGATCATAAAGCTAAGGGCAATATCTACAATCTCAGGGAAATAAAACTCAAAATAGGACCTTGAGGACCATTACAGTGAATATTATCAATAAAAGTTGTTTTGTCAACAACCCCTGGACTACCTTGAAGCCGTTCTCTTGTGGGCCATCACCAGTTCTTTACAGTAAAACTTGGAGGTGGTTCTTTCTGGAACCTGGAAGACAAAAAGTTGAGTTAAGAAATAAAAGAAAACCCTTTCATTTAGGCACTCAGGCTTGTGGGTGATCATGTAGTTTTTGATGAAAGAATAGAAATCTGAAAATCACATAAGGTCAAATTCCAATAAAGTGCAAAAACCTTTCAAATATTGGATAGACAGAGAAGCTATAAAGCAGTTTTTCGTTTTCTTCCATAAAGAAATAAACCTTTCACTACTTTGCCGGCACGTCTGCACCACCGGCCGTCAACCCTCTGACCGCACGCATCCTGGGTCACGTGACTGACTCACATAGAGGAAGGCACACCCGACACAACAGGAAAAGAGCTGTGGGAATACCTACCATCTTTTGACAAGCTGCCCACATCCTGCATCTGCCAGCAACCCCCCTCCAACACACACAAGCACAGCAAGCATGCTGTTTGGTTTGCCACCTTTCTACTAATGTGGCACCAGATGAAGCTTTGAACAAGTTTTTTTTTTCCATTTTTAGCTGCTGATTTTGTTTTGATCAGTAACGAGACTTTGGAGCCGCCAGGTTTGATCAATTTCAGTTTATCCTTCTGACTAACAGAGTAAACATGTTTTAAATCCACCAAAAACTACAATCCCAGAGCTCCACCCCTTCACATTTTAAATGTTAATTGACTGTATAGGGCAGGGGTCGGCAACCTGCGGCTCCGGAGCCGCATGCGGCTCTTTAAGCGCTGCCTTGTGGCTCCCTGGCACTATTTCCAAAATGTTGGAAAATGGAAAAAGATGGAGGAGGGAATATGTTTTTGGTTTTTAATCATTGTTTTAACCCCGAACAAACATTGACAGATTGACAGGATTCAGGTCTGCAGAGCGCTTCTGCATGGTGCGTTCACTGACCTCTGGACAACGGTAGCAAAACAAAGCAGTTTATAATAGAAAACATTGAACCCCAGAACTGATCCTTATAAAATCAAGGGATTAAAAAGTCTCGCCATTTTTTTTCCTGAAAAACTGCTTTTTCTGAGGATTGTATAAAAATGTCAAAGCATAGTAGCGGACTGAGTTAATGTCTGGAGTTCATTGAACACAACATGCGCAGTGATCTGTCAATCAGCTGTTCGGAGGTTTGGGGTAAACAAAGGGGGGAGGGCTGGTGCATGAGACGGAATGAAGGCGTTCGAGGTATCCCCACTAATAAAATGATTAGTGAATACAACTTTTGTGGAGTGTTCTGCTGCTGTTTTTCTGGTTAACCACCAAATAAAGAGACTTAAAACAGATGAAGTTTCGGCGTCTCCGTGCGGGAAAGAGAGAGCGGAACGCTTTCATTTTTCATTATCGATTATCTCGTTATCACGAGAAAACGATAAAAAGAAAAGTAGGGCAGGGCGCTTTCAGCGTCCGTAATTTCTGATTTTTGTCAGTATATATTTGGAATGACACTTAAGCCATTGGCTGTAGCTAGTCCGCTCCCGCAACGCAACAGAGCCGTGACTCTAGCGGTGTAAGCCCGGGGGTTAGGGTTTATTTGTGTTTGGTGGTTGCTCAGAAATGAGGATAGCTGCGCTGATTTGGTGTCAAAAGAGAAGAGAGAGAGAGGAGTACTGCTGCGTTTTACCCATGCACTGACTTGTTTGGCATTTGCACAGAAATCAAACTTAAACTGTATTCATTTGATTTTATACACTTTACCTCTTCAAAAGGCTGTTGTTTTATTTTTATTAATGTATGCTGCATTTTATTGTACTCTGTTGCCCAGATAAGGGGCACGTTATGCACGTTCCATTGTTGTTTTTACGAATCCTCAAAATAAAAATGACATCAGAAATCGGATTTCTTTATTGAATTCCTTTAATTTAATCAAAACAATGAAACAAACTGTAATTCATTAATATTGTAATGAAGTTAAACTTCGTCCTACAACAGTGTAGTCACGTGGTGATTCATTCTCCACAGGATTAAATAAACATTCAATCATGAAGGTTCATCATGTATATTTGTAACCAACTTAGTCATTTTGATAGTAGGCTAATATAGATAATATAGATACATAAAACATGTGTTGCCTTCATTATAAGACTTTTAATTTTTTGCGGCTCCAGACAGATTTGATTTTGTTTTTTTTGGTCCAATATGGCTCTTTCAACATTTTGGGTTGCCGACCCCTGGTATAGGGGAACTGGACTAAGTAACCCCTCCCATTAGGGTTCGAAACAGGAAGTACCCGCAGGTCCCAAGGAGTCAAACTCCCAAAGACTTATATAGAGAAGTAATCAGCTATTATTCACACACTCTATTGGTTAGAATAATAATTCTTGCTCTGCTACCTTTTTTAAACATGTTTTTGCTAACTCAAATTTTTTTCATATTTTTCTCTGTTGTTCAAGTTATACCAGATGAGTCAATAAAATGTGGTGGTCACCCATTGAATGCTTGACAGATTTTATGTGGCTCGCGTTCAAGTGGTAGGACGTGGTTGCTACAAATACGTTGACTCAGATCAACTCGGACCAACCACTGCTTACTGATGTTGCTTGGGTCCATATTGCAAAAAAAGGGCAACTGAATTGACTTCAATTGGTTAGAGTTGGTTAATTATTATTTTTATTTAGTTCTCCATGCCTCCGTTTGGTGCAGTGTGATTCATGTGTTGTTTCTCTTTCCCACTCCCCTCCCAGTGAGCTGTGGAGATTCCAGATTTGTCTGTGCTCCTGTCCTTGGCAGTGGCTTGACTTGCACCCCCAGCTGTCCCCCAGTCCCATCTAGATGATGCCCATCTGCTGCACTTTTTAAACATGTAGTGGTACAATTTGAAAAGCTAATTCTTCTTTAACAGTCCTGTTACATTTTCTGTTTGCCTGGACACATCCCCCCAAAATCAGTTTTTAATAATTTTTTTCTTACAGAGAAGAAGAGTCTAAGGCAGGGGTCGGCAACCTTTAACAGTAAAAGAGCCATTTGGGCTTGTTTTCTACCGATTAGAACCAAGAAGGAGCCACATTCACTTACGTTAGCCTTTAAGAAATTTGGATTTTCATTCATAACCTTCTTTTTGCTTTTTTTTTTTTAAATGAATATGAATGTCTACTTTTGTCACAAACAAAAAACAAAAATAAGCTAGCATCTCATAATTATTATTTTTTTTTTTTTACGTTTTTAACTTTAGAAGCAAAAAAGCAAGCTTGTTATGTTATGCTAATTACTAGCTGAACTTCAAATTAGCATAACTTTTCTCTGTAAATTAAATCAGCCAAAATTTTAGCATGTTGCTGAAATAAAAGCTAAACTCAAAATTAGCTTAAAACCTCATGTAGATAACAAATTAGCAAAAAATTTTAGCATATTGCTAAAATATTAGCTAAACTCTAAATTAGCATAAAAAACTAATTAGAGGCCAAATCTGACAAAAAAAAAAGCTAGCTTGTTGCTTAAATATTAGCTGAACTCCAAAATAGCCTAAAATTCCTCAGTAAACTAACTTGGTCAAAAACGTTAGCATGTTGTTGCTAAAATAGAAGCAAAATTCTAAATTCTCCAAAAAAAAAAAAAAAATCATTAGATAAAAAATAGCTGAAAACATCAGAATTTTACTAAAATATTAGCTAAACTCCGAAAACGTTAGTATGTTGCTAAAATAATAGCTAATCTTCAGGCAGAGAGCCACTATGGAGAGATAAAAGAGCCACATGTGGCTCTGGAGCCGCAGGTTGCAGACCCCTGGTCTTAGGGAAGGAACTACCAGTTTAGCTTAGTCGGTTTTGTTTGGTTTAGCAATCGCCTATTATTTAAATTTTATGATTGATTTTATGTTTTTGGATAATTACTGTTGTGAAGCCTGTTGAGGCAAATGTGTTGTGTAATTGGGCTATATAAATAAAATTGAATTGAAGTAAGTAATTTTGTGATGTTGCACTCACTCAGCTCAGTTCTCGTATACGATCAGTGGTAGATACCAAAATGACTTATGTCAGTACTATGAAGTGGTTGGGAGATATTCTGGTGTAGAAATGTCCTCAGCAGAGGGCAAATGTACATTGCTGGTAGTCAGGAGGATATGAGCTTCAAACCAGATTTTAGGTTCTTTTGGTCCATAAATAATTGTATTTAGGTTTAAACGATGTCCTGTCTCCTCACTGTAAGAGAGAATATTGAGTAATTAGCTGCTCCAACAACCCCAGATGCCTCCTGTTAGCTTACAACTATAGACAGCAAACAGGCTGCATCCCTGGGCTCCCCTCCTCTCCCTCTGCTAGTTATTAGTCCTTCTATCAACTCCATATGGACTCGTGTGAGTAAATACACTCAGTGGAATATTCTCCTCTGTAAAACACTTTGCAGGGGAGCAGATGAGCGATGTGTTGTGGAGAGTGCCAGGTGTGTTTAGCTTGACACAAACCACATTTACACTGAGTCATGTCCATGTGATGCATCCTGTGACTGGCCTGGTGACAAAAAAAAAATCTACTTCCTGTTTTGATGTCAAGCGCATAAACAAAATGCACATCTGTTTAATTTATGCCTCATCAATGTCAGCGGAGAAACCTGCAGATGCAGGGGGGCATAAAAACACGCGACTCACTTTAGGTGGGGCCTCGGCAGAGTCCCAGAACACACTGTCCGTTGGGGACATTGGGGTAAACGGGGACAAAGGAGAGATGACCATATCAGACATGGAGCTGCTGTGAGAAGACTCCCGACTGGAGCGAAGATTGGCATTCTGGGGAAAAAAAGCGGTAAAAGTTCAGGATAAAAAGCCAAATGTGTAATTCTTTTCCAAACTGATTTGAGGTAGAATATTAAGGATGAAGTTTTTGGAGACCTGGTTGAAGTGAGCCCTCTGCATGGCGGGGGTACAGGGACTGGAGCTGCTTCCAGAGCCCAGCCTGGAGTGCACCTGGTTGGGTAGATTAACCGCCAACAGCATGCTGGCTACACTGGACTCTTTGAGCTCCATCTAGAACACAATGCAGCCACAAACATTTACAAACAGCTGAGACAGAAACAATCCCAGAGACTTCACTTTGTGGGGGTTTTTTTTTCAGAAAGTGGTGGAAAAATAAAACAATTCAAAAGGTTTGAAGGTTATGCAATAAATCCAAAGAGTTCCCTTCAATAATAAAATTAACTTCCAAATTTTTGGGCACATGCCAGTTAATCAATCAATCAATCAATCAATCAATCAATCAATCAATCAATCAATCAATCAATCAATGAGAGTTAATAAACTTAAATAATCACCATTATGCCTAATCTGGGAAATCTAAAAACTTTGAGAAAAAGGAAGATCAGACCGTTGACTGAAAATGAGAACTGAACAGAGTGATGTGTTGACCGAGTGAAAAAATGGCGACTGTATAGACCTCATTTGGTTGTAACCACAAGTAAACTATTTTCTATTGGTGATGTCACATTCACTCACTCCAGTTCTCATATAAAGTCAATGGTGGGATGATGAAATTTGAGGATCAAGAATTTGTTTTAACATAATCTTTAGTTTAATGTTACTTATTACAACAATACTAATAATAGTCTGAACTATACAGCAATATTTAGGAAGACAGTCATTGTGCACTGATAAAATGTGAATTTAAATTAAAAAAGTTAAGGATTTTACGAAGCAAAAAACCTGTTATTTAAGATGTAAATAAAGCAACAACAAACTCAAGGGAAATTACTCTGCATGATTCAACAGGTTTATCAGTTTTGCATCTTCGTTAAGAGGAAGTCTCCTGTTTTGTTTCAGTACGCAACTACTTAAAGGGTTTGTTGATTTACTATAGAAGTTTCTGCTGCACGCAGACGCTTTTGGGCCTGGAAAAAAACAGGCCTGTGGAGTCATTGTCCTCTTGGTTTTGCAGATATACCACTGAATGGTTAGGATTGGTGTCCATCTCACTAGGAGTTTACTGGAAAAGAAGCCAAGAAGCTCATTTTTGAATAATGCGCTGTTGCCCCCTCACATTGTCTCTTAAAATCTGTTCAACTTGATGTTTGCCAGTGGCTACAAATCCCAAACTATTACACTCCGACCCCTATGGATAAAAGGAAAGAATTTCCTTTAAGCTTTACTGTATCTTTTTCTTTTACTTTAAGGAGCAGCTAATTTTTTAAAACAAATGTAGACAGAAGTTCTAGTGTGGGGTGGTATTTTATCTTTTTTCTCTTGCTGAAGCAAAAATTCAGAAATGAATTTAGAAATGAATGAAGTTTAGTCATTTAAAAGCTGCTATTTGACCAACGTGTTCCTCGTACATCATGCCAGCTTCTGTTTCAGCTTATTTATGTGAAGAAAACCTTTAAACAGGTTAATTAGTCACACACAAATACAGAAAACTGGAATATAAAGTCTTAATTGAGTTTTTCACATTTCTGGCACTAATTAAGTAACTTTATAAGCTTGATTGATGGAAAACATTAACAGAACATATGCCAGACTTCATCTGTGGGTAACTGAAGTTTCAAGTTTTGGTAAACATAAAAACAAGAAAGGTAAAAAAAACTGAACATGGACAAAAATCCTACAATTTGTGAGTAAGGATGCAGGAAACAGGAGGATGTGAGCAGAGGTGGAAAAAGGTGGCAGAGTGCAGAGGAAAGCAGGATTTACCGCTGGGCGCTGGCTGTTTGCAGGTCTGCCGGGTGAGGGTGCAGCAGCAGCAGCAGCGGCAGCGGCAGCGGCAGCTTTGTTCCCACTATTAGCTGTTAGCTTCTGGACAGCTGCCATGTAAGGTTCTCTGGGCTTCTGCCTCTCCTTGTCCCTGTGCCTGTGATCGTGCTGCAGTGACAGGAGCTGGGTTTGGTCTTTGGGCAGCGTGCGGTGGGGTTTCCGGCCCGCTGAGGGCTGCTGGTGCTGAGGCGGCGGCTGAAGCTTAGCTTGGGGCTGGAAATGCTGGGCCTTAAGCTGAAGCAGCTGCCTGGGCGCTACGGCTCTCTAGCAAACATGAAAAGCAGACAAACTGACGAAGCCTGGAATGCCTTCATTACATAAAATGTACACACACACACATTGCAAAACAAACAGTAAAAGTCAAACTGGTGTTGACAACTCAGCTGTAGCATTGTGTTAGATTGCTTAAGACAGTTTTTTCATGTTGGCAGAAATGACCTCAACCACAATCGGTTGCTGCTGATCGGAAGAATCTTTAGACTGAAGCTTTAAAGATGCTTTGTGTTGAAAATTTGCTTTTTTTTTAATAAAGATTCTTTACCTTCACTTTTTTAGCATTGGTACTCATGTATTGTCCAACAAAAAACATTTTCAAAGATTTACAGAATAAATGACGGGAGTTCTGCTGCAATAAAGTGAACAACCTCAACTTTCTTAGGAAAGTCGGTTCTTACTTTTTTGCCTCTCTTTACATGGATGCTAAATGTAAATGTTGCAAAAACTGGACTGTCAGTCACTGATTCTGCAACTTAAACCTCCTGAGAAGCGGCGTTAGGTCTCAGAGAAACACTACATCTGTGAAAAAAGTATAAAAAATTGATCCAGGAAATTATTTGAAAGCATGTATTTGTAGAAATGATTCAGAAAAGAAAAGAAGTTTTTGCTGTCTCTGAGCAGAGGAGCTGCTTCGGATGGTGTATGAGCTCTGGAGACGGCTTTTGAATGCAGAAATGCAGCTGCATGCTCTGAGCAGTTCTGTGAAACTGTAAGAACAATCATGGGAATTTGTGTCCAGGGGAAAAAAAATGGCTGATGTTTTTCACACATATTTACATGTGCATTGCTGCATTGCCCGCATGTATCTTCAGTGCCACCAACACCAACTCTTCCTCCCGGTCCAAAGAAAAGAGTTCAGTACTTTCCAACATAAAATTATGTGCGGACAGTTACTTAAAATAAATAAATACAGTATTTTCCACACAACAGGGCGTGCTGTATTATAAGGCGCCGTCTTAATTAGAGGTCTATATCTGTACTTAACACATACACAAGGCGCACTGTATTATACGGTGCAACAAAAAAAAATAACACAAGCAAAACAGTGAGCTAAGTTAAATGCTATTCTACTGTTTAACAAACAACTCTTATTATTTTTCAATCAATCTTCTCCCATAAAACATCTACGGTGTTTGAATTAAACAGCAGCGTAATTCCATCATCAAACATGTCATGGTTGTTGGAGTCAGTCTCATGGTTTTTCACCGATGATGCGGCTTTAGCGAAAACACGCACAACAGTTTCAGCAGATCTGTAGCCCAGGTGTCAGCTAACCCCTCACATTTGGTGGCGTCCCTCGCCCGGCGATGTCTCCCAGTAAAAGTGTCTGCCATCTTTCGCTCCCACGAACAAAGCAGAAGTGAGGCACCAGGAACTTTCCTTTTAATCCCTGAAGAGGACCTCGTGGAGCGTGATCAAATACTACCTCAGCTGGGCTGAATCCAAGTGACTCACGCAGTTATTGGGCACATGACTGATTTTTGAAGAAAGTTTAGGCTTTTAAGTGCGCCTTATAGTGTGGAAAGTACAGTAATAAAAACGATAAAAGCATGCTCAGATTATCGTCCCTCTACATGCTAACAGCAGCCATGTTTGGTTACAACAGAACTTTGCTGCTTCTTCTTCTTCTACGGCCGTTTCCAGTATTTTAGATAGTTTTGTGCATGTCACAATGGTTTATTCTGATCTAACATGTGGTGGATCAAAATGTCATAAAATTTTTCAGGCCCATGTATACAGTTCAACTGCTGTAAACATAGGAAAACTTCACACTTATGCATAGTAAGTTAAACAGAAAACAGGATTCCTTAATCTCTTGAACAAAACTGATTACGCAATATTTTAAGAGAAGTCGAGGTCCATTAAAATAAGCAATTACCATTGTTATCCACATCAGAGTGTTAAATTACTAACTGGTTGTGATATCAATATTAAACACATATGAACCTAGTCTGGGTAAAAGACACAGGGTTTTTTAGTGAAATCTAATCCAAGAAAAACTTTCATGATGCCAACGAAGTCTTAAGAAGCTCCGGGCAGACATGAGAAGAATAAATGTGGTTTTTGAGGAGCCTCCTCAGAAGTTTTTGAGTAGTGAAGCGACGGCTAATTGAAACACGTCTTGCGCGTTTATGTGCATGTGAAACCTCCAGCTGGGATGAGAGCGCAACATTTTAAAAGAAAAGCCAAGACGAGTTGAAAGAGTTTCTACAACGGAGCGCTTCCCTGCAGTGAGCGGCACAGGGAGGGATGGACTCAGAGAGGGAACTGGTTACTGGAGAGGGGCGACGGCACGCTGGGATCATCAAACGCCAGAAAAGAGAGACAAAAAAAAGGAGTGAAACCAAACCACGGCCTGCTGTGATGAGTGCCGGTTCCTATCCATGTCACTGCAGCCTCCATCTTTACAGTAGTTTCACAAAAAGAGTAAAAATAAATTATTCCTTTCCTCAAAAAGATAAATATCTCAGGACACCCGCAGCATAACGAAGTTGCTCAGTCTTTCTCTACTTCTTAAACACACTTTAACTTGCACACGCCCAGTTATATAACTTTTTCTATCATGTTTTTATTTCTCCCTTAAAAAAAACCCTTTGATCTACCATCTGTGACACACTGTCACACAATACTTTCTCTTTTATTTAGCCTCCAAATCAAAGCATTTTCATCTCTTCAGCTTTAAACAATTATTTCCTCATAAAAACAAAAGTCTTCACATCTCCAGCAATGGTGCATAAAATCTCAAGCTCTGCACTGCAACAGAGAAAACACAAGAGCTCGAATTAGAAACCGTCTCAGCAAATTTTACTAATTGAGGGATCAAAGAGGACTCAAAACGACCATCAGTTGAAGAATCAAACTCTGACGACATTTGTCTCAATAAACGGGCGTTTTTGGATGGAGAATATAAAGTAAAGGTGAAGGTCTCTTACCTGTTCGGCTGAGGAGTCCAGAGGCCTCACAGAACCGTCGGCGTTCCTCTGTCTGCCACTCTGGTCCTGTTTAACGTACAAATGCACATCATGACGACCGATGGTCACATGATGATAATATTTGCTAATACATCCCATTAAAAAAATGAAAATTAAAAAAAAAATAAAATAAATAAAACACCTTATTTTCAATTGCACATGTCCCATGTGCAATATATCTATGAGTTTTAATCCCCATAAGACAAAAAACTGTGAACACACCAGACACTCACGCTTACTTTAATTAGTGTAGATTTTGAGAGGTGGGAACTAAAATATTCAGAATGTGCAAGATGGCATGGAGCTCTCAGCCAGCGCCCCCACATTTAAATATTTCATAATGACCTTATTTTGAATTTCTCCTGGAAAAAACATAAAAAAAAAGAAAAAAAAATCCACCAAAAATACTTCAAACTGGATTGTTCCCTCCTTTCTACAAAGGTTATGTAAATCAGTACGGTTTAAATATTTGACGTTTTTGCACCACTGCCTTTAAATTGTGTTTTCCTGCTTGAATGTGAGGAGTCACATTGAGCGGAGCTTAAGCTGAAACGGCAGCTTATTCTGATGGCAAAGCTCCGCTGGCAAAGTCTGAACGGCAAACTTCTGATACCGCTGAACGATGACCCAAGGTGAGCGATAACAAAGGTTCAGAACTGAAAGGAAGCACTGTGACTGTGAGGATGTTCGGTGACATGAATGCTTCGGGGAGAGTTTGCAGTTTTCAAAGCCACAACAGCAACAAACTAGTTACAGCTGTGACAGGCAGCTAACAAAGGTGTTTCCGCATTCAAAATAGGTCACAAAAAGTGCATCGGGATGGTGGAGGGAGCGATTGGGGAGTTCAAAGTTCTGCTGCTTAACATTACCAAAAAAAAAAAAACACAATGGTGGCAGGTTCAAAATCTGAGTTATAAAGGAGAAATCTCCAGAGACCAACGAAGGCAGCAAAAGCTTTTCACATTGAGACGTTTAGCTGACACTTCTGATCGTTATCTCTTCAAGTTCAAATCTGTAAGAAATGTTAGAAAAAAAAAGTTCCTAAGAGGTCCGTCTTTCTTATACATATATATATTTTGAGTTTGGCTCATGCTGGTGTGGATTTGGAGGATTCATTCTGCTCTATCTGCTCCAATAGAGGAATCAAACAGATGAAAAGGTTATCAGTGATCTTATGCTGTAGCAGTAAGGCTGTGGATCGTTGCTTAGGTGGCGATCCGATTCTTACTTTTTAATATTATGTTTATTGCCATGTGTTTATTTACTAGATGGAGGCAAATTTAAATTATTTGTATTAAATCACCAAAATTTATACCTTTATTTACAACAGTAGATCAGAACCAACAAAACTAATTAAAAAACCTCCACAAAGATTCAGACTGAAAGACATTTTGTTTGACATTTTAAACTTTTTTTGTCAACCTTTCAGTTAAGTTCAGCAGAAACATAAATAACATAAAAAGGATAAAAATCGCTGCTGTTTTGTATAATTTAACAACAAAACTTGAAAATGTTTTCCACTGTTTTCTATCCTCAAAGTTCTTCAATATTTTACGTTCGAAGCATTAGATATTGGTGGAGAGCCTGTATGAAAAAAGCATTTTTTTCCCTGTAGCAGAGTCAGGTGATTCACGTTGATTACATCCGCATTTCAGCAGCGCGAGGCTGCGTTTCTTCAGAATAAGATGGAGTTTCATTAATTGCATCAACTGTTGAAGAGTTACCAAAACCAAAAGAGGAGCTGAAGCTCCGGTGTTACAGCTAATTCATTCTTTCAAAAGTTATGTCAGTGAACAGAACTTCAGTCTCGGTTTTTGAACAGAAAAAAATCTCTCGCTAGTTTTACTTTGAAAACCGAAAGCTTCACCGTCACAAAGATGTGTTTACTTCCAGTGACTACTGCGGCTCTTTTGGCTTTTTAGTTCGTAAACTTAAAATCCTACATTAATCTGCATTTTAGAGCAAAAATACATTGTTCCCAGATAATATTTTGATCATATTTTACTACAATTTACTATAATTATAAAGATCACGAATTAGCAATCTTGGAGGTCGCGAATATTTGTACACAAATTTTCCGGAGTACTCGAGCACCTGGATACTCGTTACAGCCCTATGTAGCAGTAGAGCTTAGTTAATGAGAGGGGTTGTACATGTTGAGAAAAACAAAGTTTTGAATTGACCACTCGGGTTAGCCGAGGTGCAGCAGCGTTTCGGTTTATCTGTAGGGGATTCATTCCATGGGCTGGTAGTTCTGTAAGACGTGTACGATATCAAAATATTCAAGTCCTGAACAAAGAGTAGAGTCGTATGAATAATGAGGTAATCTTCAGAATATCAAAGTGTACAAATCTACACAAAGACATTAGGGCATCAATTCAAAATTAGTTTCCTGTTTTTTTTTAAAGAAAATTGTAGATTATATATGTTATTTAAATCCTGAGGAAAACTGCAAAAACATTACAAACCATCTTTATTCTGACAAAGGAAAAACATTTTGCTGGCTTTCTACAGACGACCCTCTCTAATAAAGGGCGGCCAGCTGCTGAATTGTTGGAATCAACGCCGCTGCTACCATTGTGCTGTATTCTCACCGGACGCGATTTGCGCAACTGAAGTGTCAAGTTTCAATGTTAAGTCAATATACAGATGCAATCTGAGGTTTTGCAGCACAAATTGGAAAATGGGTGCAGTGAGGTTGATGCAAATCAGGGTCTCAGCTTTGGGCACGTTACGTTTTTGGTGAGATTAAAGGGTAGAAATAAACATTCAAGATGGCAGCTCGATGCGAGGATTTTCATCCTGAACTTCCGCCCATTTTCTGGACACGTCACCAGTCTGTCTCATGGAGCATCAACCTGCCGTGCAAGCCAGCCGCTCGGTGCCCAAAGTCCGGAACAGCAAGCGAGCATCGCCGCCCAGGCTGCCGGTCACTGGGCAGGGGAGCTCGCTATGCTGGCCCGCTGGGGGCTGGCTGCCTGACAGAGGAGGAACAGTCGTATTCACAGAAGCCACGGTGCTCCAGCTTCATGGGCTTATGATGTTTTTCCCATTTCCAATGAAGGCAATGATAAAAATGTGACAATTAAAACAGTCAGAGAGGGTCCAATAGATCAAAAGACACAGAAATGTGCTTGCTGGTGTCTCTGTAGAGCTCTTCAAAACATAAACTCAAGCTACTCGCTCAACATCTTCCATGTTTTTCATGATGTGGTCAAGGAGTATAGTTCGGCGGCAGACACGAATCACGTCCCGTTTAAATGCACTGTTAGAAAACATAAAGTAAGGAAATAGTGCGAGACAGGGAAAGATCTGTTATGTCATCCAGTGACAAAGACAATAAAATATGTGATTTATTCAGCATAGAAATGGTAAGGAAAAACCATGGGCACAAATTTTGGAGATCAGAAGCAAAGAAAATGAGGATGCCAGAAATAAAACCCTGTGGAACGCCACTGGAGAGTCAGTGAGAATGGATGCATTCCTCCTCAAGTCCACCTAAATAAATATGATTTGGGCCAGGCTGTTCATGAAGTGTAGAAAGGAGGATTTGGAGACTTTAGTGTTGAAGGATGCAGATGGATACATAAAAAGACAACAGAGAGGAGGAACGTCCACATACACATTTACCACAGGTTTTCAATACCTTTTTCTTTGGAGATACTATTTAAAAAAAAATGTATTTCTAAAATAGCTTGGTACAAAACCATCATTAAGAACAAAGCAAACACTACAGAATTAAAACTAAATAAATGAGAAAGACATGAACCTTCTCACAATGGGGGAAAAACATGCTTCTAATTATTTTTTTAAATGATCAGCTTTGTCTAAATCACTTTTAATGTGAAATTGCTTTGTCTTAATGCACGTCACCTCCCCTGTTCACGCTGGCGCCGACCAAAGGAACAACTTCCCATTTCCGGACCAACTGATGTGCAAAATGATCAGAAGCCTTTCAGCGGACCACCTCTTTATCGGAAGAAACAAGACGCCACATCACACACTCGCTGAGCCTGTCACATAATTAAATGCAAATGCATTCAAACTTAATGAAGCATCTGAAAGAACCATTAGGCGTGATGAACTTAATGACTTTGAGGCAGTCTGTGCAGTCCGGGGCCCAAACGTACAGATAGCTCTATATTTTAACCAACAGACATAAATAAAAGTAGACAGATATTAATAGCAATAAAGAGCAGTATCCTCTCTAGGAGAAGACTGGGTGATATTGCTCTACATCTATTGAAACTTAACAGCGTGTGAAATAGATTAATTTACCATGAATGAAAATTAGCCACTAAAAAAGGAATTTTTCAAAAAAAAGCAGAAAGATGTGATTTAAATAACTCCAAGTCATGAAGACATCCTGTACGAGTCATTTGTCTACTTGTACAACATCTACTGTATCTAGTGCTGCCCAACAATTTAGCCTTTTAAAGCCGCTGGCAGAGTTTCTTTACATCTGTTGATGGTACGTCTCATGAGGGAGTTTGCTTTGTCATCACACTTCCTTTTTTCACCCATTCTTCATCTATGTGGGGCTCCTGCTGCGTAATAAACTTCCCCAGTTTATCCAGAAGGAGATTTATGACTCCAGTTTGTCGACTGGAGTTGTAATATTGAAGGGAGGATTAGTTTAAAAAAACAAGTAGGACATTGGCTCAAAGCAAAGGAAATGAAGAAGGTCAATCCACTCAAGTAAATAGTAAAATATGGAGGTGGGAGGTGATAATAAGAGCCTATTTTGAGTTTAGGTGGCATTTGTAGCATTGGAGTTTATTTAAAAAAAAACACAAAACTGGCGTTTGAGTTCATGTCTAGAATACCCAAACAGCAAAAGCTATAAATGAGCATCGAAATGTTTTAATGTTTTTCTGTTTTAATCAACTGTGGTGCTCAGGAAATGTGCAGTGTCATGTGGAAAAGTGAATCAACTGACAAAAGCTGAGGAGGTGCAAAAAAAACAAAAAAAAACAAAACAGATCCAAAAACAAGAAGGAAGGAGATGCAGACGGAGCGAGACCAGACCATATGAGGAAATTCCCCCAAAAAAGTTTGTCAAAAAGAGGAAAAGGTCACTGACTTTTAACCCAAACAAAAAAAAAAACCCAACAAATTTAATTGATGTAACTGATCCAACAGCATGTCTTTTTTCTTTCTTTTTCTTTTTTTTGGTCAAACAGTCCATGAACATAGATTTGCTAGCATCATCTTATTTGTGGATCTGTCAAACTGTTTCTTTAAAAATAAATCTTTTCTGATGAGTCTAAACTCTGGCTTAGAAATGGTTGGAAGCTCAATATTTATCTAAGGGCCACACAACCAAACACCATCACATTCAAACCTAAGGGACAATTCTGAGTCACCAATTACAATCTGAGGTGTGTTTTTGGACTGTAATGACTGAAGGTGCACAGAGAAAACCCACAAACGGACAAGGAGAACATTCAAACTCCAAACACTAAGGGCCCAGCTAAGATTCAAACCAGCGCTTTCTCGCTGTGAGGTGAGAGTGCTAGCCACTACACCATTGTGCAATCCTGTGCTGGGGCTTTCACTAACAATTATAGTATCCATTAGTCAGCGATTATTTTTTTTTTAATTAGTCAGCAATTGTTGTTTACATAATATGATGTGCATTTTTTTCATTTATGGTGCTGCAAATCTTCAGAGTTCACAGAAATTGAAATTTTGCATGTATAATTAAGGAATTTCTGTTCTAAAAGATAAAAAGTTTAAGGTCTCAGGTAAGCTATGTGCTAGCACAAAAATACCCATAATTGGCTCACAAGTTCCAGGGTTCCTGATCCATGCTTTAAATCACTGTCTGACCTTCCCAAAGAAAAAGTAAGTTATGTATGTATTAGGGGTGTCGGTAAAAATTGATTCACATTTGAATCTAGATTCTCATTTTTAATGATTCAGAATCAATTTTAGATATTTAAGAATCGACATCCTCCCAATATTCTTGCATTTATACATTTCATTAATGGCTCAAACCTCATAGCTTACTTGCAAGTCGTAATGTTTGTCCCGAAACGGCTACCGTAGTTCGTTTTCTCTGGAGGCGAGTGGAGCGAACTGAGCGCGCGCTACGCTACAACATGGGAGAAGAAAAAGAGATTCCTCCTGTCCCGCCGTCAATGAAGGCAAATGTTTGGGCACACTTTGGGTTCTACAAATCCTCCAGTAAGGAGCTTGACATGACATGTGCAGCGTGCAAAATCAAATATTATGGGAACACATATGCTCGCGCTCATATCTGGAGCCATCAACCAGAGCTTAAAGTTTTTCACTGCCTTCGTACTGTTGAAATCATCCGCCCCTCCAGGATTTCGTGATGTTTATTTATTTATTTATTTATTCATTTGTTCTTTTTTTTCAGTTAGAATGCAAACAATCTACTGAAGAAGAACAGCAGCAGGATGAAGACGAAGTCTTATAGATCCCTACCCCACTCTTATCATTACACAAAATATCAACATATGACTAACTGAGTGGGCATAATCAAAACAAACACAAAATGAAAACCCATAATGAAAACAATATCACAGAAAGCAACACAATATTAACGACATGCTGAGTACAAATCAATCATTTTGTTTTTACATTTAAACTTAAAACAAACAATACTTAAACACTTTTTCAACTCATTATCTAATGCATTCCATTTTTTAACCCCAGAAAAGGAAATAGTCATTTGTTTCAGTGTAGTTTTTACTTTGGGTACCTTGAAGTCATACATTCTTCTACTGTTTGCTTCATTTATAACAAAGATATTTTGTAAACTGCGTGGCAACATAAAATTTTTGGCCTTAAACATAACCACCAGTGTCTGCAGAGAACATAAATCTTTAAAAATAGATTTGAATTTAGAGTCTGCAGGAAAATAATTCCATCTTGAACCTCCTCCACCACAACAAACTTAGACACCTGAGAGAACTTTCTTTAAAACAGAGCAGATCATTAAAACCAGAGCAACTCCTCAAAGCTTTTGTCTTCCTCTACCAGCAACTCAGCAGTGATGCTTTAGAGGAAGATTCTGAGAACATGGAGATCTGAGGATTCATCTGTTTATGCTGTTTTTTTAAATTCATGATTTCTCACTGGAAAATATTTTATTCTAAAATATGTTTAAATCTAAATAAATTTAGGTACTTTTCAAAAGAATTATATATTCAAAACCATTGCAACTTTACACAAAAGCTGCAGCAACATCAGGCACTTCAGGCTGCAACAATCATAAAAATCTGCTGAGAAATCGTGGAGTGTCGTTTGCACAGTATCATAAATCAATGCTTTTTCTTTATCAAAAGATTTCCTTTGGGTTTTACATTTTTTAATTGAGGATTGATTCAGAATCTCAGTAAACAAAAGCTAAACATCACTGAAGTTTTGAAAAATTTAACAACAAATCCTGAAAATGTTCAATTTTTCCATCCTCAAAGTTCTGCAACACTAAAGCAAATTAGTGCGAATCAGGTGTGAAGTCGTTTTTCTTCGCTGCAGAATCAGCTGATTCTCAGTGATTACCTAATCACTTCACTACTGTGCATATCAATGCAAGGCCACTTTTCTCCACATCAGAATCTGCTGGAAATACATGAATTACGTAAACTGTTGAAATATTGCTGGAATGAAAAGAATGTAAACACTGGTGTTAAAACTCCGACGTTAAAGCACATTTGTCTTTCCAGAACTTCAGTCTAATTTAAAAAAAAAAAAATGACAAAAGCTAGCTTAACTCTGAAAATGGGATGCTGCACCTGCACTTTATTTTGAAGATTTGTATACTTCCTGTGACAGTAGTGCTCCACATTCATCTTATTTTTAGTTATTCTGCATGAGGATAGAAAACCCATTTTCTGATAATAAAGTGAGTAAAAATTACCTTGATGAAAATGTTGAGTACAGGGAGGAAGACGCTAAAACAGTGGGTAATTCCGTTTTAGGTGGTAGTACAAGCCTGCAGTGGTGCCGTGAAATATTAAATTGTATCTGTCTGGTGGTTATCATGATCATTTACAAAAAACAAAAGAATCTGGTCAACAATGCCAATGATTTTTTTATGGTTGATCAGTGAAGATTGTCGACTAATTTTGGACTAATGCTGCCAATAACAGTTATTTTAATAGTCGACTAATTACCGATTCGTAGAAATGAGCGCTACCGTAGATCATTCCTCTGCACAGCCATCAGACTGTACAACGCTGCTGTTTAAATGTTTTAATCGGTTAATATGTGTATATAGTTATTGTATAGTATTGTATTGTATAGTATTGTATAGTATATAGTTATTGTAGATAGGTTTGTATTACTCAAATGTGTATTTATGTTCATAGGAATATGTGTGTTTGCAAAAATGTTTTAGGTATATGGGTGCCATGACAGATAAATGTATCCCTTGGAATATGAATAAAGTTCAATTCGATTCTTTTTCTTTAGATTAGTCAACTAATCGGGTCTTGAACAAAGTGGATGTAAAACACACGTCTTAACCATCATTAACTTGAAACAAACTGAAAACTAGATACATAGCAGTACCTGTGATAATCCTCGTGTGAATGCTGTAAGCTGAATTTGACCACTGAAGATGCTAGTAATAATAGCTAAAAATGATAAAGTCGATACTTGAAATCACAACAGTTAATAGCTGAAAACCCTGAAACTGATAGCCAGCTAAAATATTAGTTAAATGCCAAATTAACCTAAAAAATGTACAAAAAGCCTAAGTTCACCAAAACAGCTAGTATGGAGATGAAATATTGACCACATTCCAAAACAGCCTAGAAAACTGCAAAAAGACCAAGTTAGCCAAAAATAGCTAGCATGTAGCTGAAATATTAGCTAAACTCCAAAATGGCCTAAAAACTCTTAATAAATGCAAAATAGTCCAAAAAGGTAGCAGAATCCCTTTATAACGTTCAACTTTACTGTACTCTAACTCCATATAAAATAAAGTCATGACTAATCGACTACTAAATTAGTCATTGACAATTACTAATCGATTAGTCGTCGATTGATCGACTATCCTCATTTATAGCCCTATCCTGGACATAAAATATGTTTGTGAAAACGACTTAGTTCATTGCTAGAATCTGCCCTGTCACAATCAAAATAAACCTTCTAAATTGTTAAAAGTCAAAGAAATAATGAGGTGGTCTCTTTCCATCTTTCATCTCATTTTGATACGGAGTGATTGGAGCTTCTTCCGTCCTTTCAAACACCATGAATCGTTTCAGTGATGAAGAAAACTAATGTTTTATCTCTTAAGTGTCAACGGCAGACAGGAGCGACCCCGGCATCAGAGCTGAGAACATCAAAGACACTTTGATCCGAGATAAAATTATGTCTTTACATCTGTATGAAATGTGACAGCTCGGTTCACGTGAAACGTATTTCATCTGATGTGCTTTGGAAATTAGAATCCATTTTTTTTATTTTTCAAAATAAAAGGATTTGGGGAAAAAAACATAAAAAGTTTTTTTTACAACACAATCTCTCAAACAGACTGGATGTTTTCTTTACCTGTCTCCTGTCACACCTCCTGTTCTTCTCATCCAGCGGGATCCTGCTGTCGTGGAGATCAGACTCCTCCCCCACAAAGACCTCCTGAAGCTCAGCCCACTGAAATGCACCATCCGTCAGCTGCAGTCGCTGCTGCTGCGTTGGAGAATCGTGACAAGTGGAGTTTGTGTCTGTTTCATCAGAGATTTCCAAAAGCGTTACAGCGGCTGAAGTCAGCCTTCAGGTAAAAGCTATCAATGGGGGAGAGGTTCTAAAAACATTTGAGGTAAAAAATCAATCTAAATCTTTTCTTTTCCTCTTTGTGCAGTCAAACACTCACATCCTCCAACTTCTGCCGCTGCTCCTGTTGTTGCTGGATCCTCCTCTGTCTCTCAGCCAGAAACTGCTGCTTGTATCGTTCCTGCTCAGCCAGCTGCTGCCTGTGCTGCTGTAAAAGGCGACACAGTCTTAAAAAATCAGCTTTAGAAACATTTCTAAATGTTTAAAAGATTCCCAGCAGAACTCAAACCCTCCCTACCTGCTGTCTCTGCTGACCTCCTCTCTGACCTCCCTCTTTACTCCTCTCATCCGTCTGCAGACGGAGGAACTCCCGTCTCAGCGTCCACTCACCAGGAACGTTAACTATGGAGCTGACAGAGAGAGATGGTAGGAAGTGTCAGTGAGCTGTCGTGGAGGCCCCTCATGGGGCAAAGGGGTTTTAGGCGCAGTCACAAAAAAAAAAAGCACACTTTAGGCTCATTCTGGTCCAAGATGCCATCTGTCCATGAACATCCAGGGACATCAGGAGGGAACGGCGTGCATCTGTTCATGGACGGGAGTAAAAGCACACACACCCCGCCTTGAATGTTTACCCTACAGTAACTCAGCAAGAACACTGAGAATCTACTAATAGTTTGGTCTCATCTTGATGTTATTTTTTTTTATTTTTTATTTTACACGAATGGTCGCATTTAGAAACGTTCATAGAGCTCAAGCTTAGTGACAAAAACATTAAAAATGCTTGAAACTTAGAGTTTTATTTAGAAAGGTAAGAATATGTCAACAGGGAAGTGATTTCAGAGAAGCAGACGGTGCTAAATGATCTGTTGAAGCTTGAACTATATATCCAAATGTAAGAGAAATTAGACTCAATACATAGGCTTCTTCCCCTACCCCTATGGTTTCTTCCTACTCGTACAACTGTAGGCGTATTTGAAGAGGTTGGCTTGTCCGAAATAATCTTCACGGTGGAGGAAAGCAAAGCTCTCCGCCGCAAAAGTGTTCTCCGTCGAAATGAATCTCTTCACATGGATGTACTATGAAGCACAGAAGTTTACATTTGAATGTAATCAAATGTTTTTTTGTTTTAGTTATGAAGTTGATGTGATGTAATTCCAAACGCTATAAGCTCTGCGCTAATGGAGCCGAACGACGACTATTGATGACGTCATTGAGTGGGGGTGACATCCAATTTCGAAGACACTATTTTCCCATAACTCTCCGTTTAGAGGGATAAATGTAGGGGTAGAGAGAAGCAGTAGGGGTAGGGGGAGAATTCAGATCCTGCCTTAGTCCATTGTGTTTTAAAATCAACAAGCAATAGGTGAAATCCATAAAGTAGTCTGACTTATTTTCTTGCAATTATTATAGATTTTTAATGCTCTACAACCCCTAACTACACACTTCATGCACTTTTTCTGATTAAGGCCAAATTCGAATTGCTTCCCTACCCCTCTGGCTCCCCTCTATTGCTCCAACTGTAGGGGTATTTGAAGCTGTAGTGGTGACCCTATTGCTGGTAGGGTGAACCATACCACAACGTGACACTGAGGTGAAACACATTTCTTTATGTGTGCTCTGAAGCACAGAAGTTTACATTTAAATCTAAGTAGAGTTTTGCATGACTTTCTACAGTTATAAAACCAGTGTTGTTTATTCTGAATGCTTCCATCTATCTACCCGTTAACATAGATATCTATTAATAACGAAGGGTAGCATTGTCCAAATTTGAAGACACTATTTTTCCATCTCTCTCTGCTTGGAGGGATAAGTAGGAAGAAGCTGATTGGGTCTAAAATTTTCTCAAAGTTTAAACCTTCGTAGACAAATAAGGTCAGTATCAGGTCACCAAAGATCTGTGTGTCGATCTCACGCTGTGAATAAGACCCCGAGATACTTGAAATCCTCTACCTGGGGCAGAAGCACTCTACCCACCCAGAGAGCTCCTTTCTCAGGTCAAGAACAACGGCCTCAGATCTGGCCACAAGCCGCCCAAATGGATGCTGAAGGTCAGGTGTCAAAGGTTTAAATGTTTTAGGGAAAAAAAAGCCTTGTTTTATTATCTTTAAAGCACCAGTTCGAGCCACATTTAGGGACTGGAACCGTTCCACCAGGCCTCGGGACTCATTGCTATCAAATATTTTCTTACATTATAGGTTCAGAACATCTTCTGAAAATAGTTTGCTGAACTGAAACAAAGTAATTTGTTTTTTTCTTTTTTTAGGTAGGAGGAAGTGATGCAAAGTTGTACTAGTAAACAAGGTCAAGGTGAGATTTACACCAACGGACTACGGCTTTTGTTCATTCGCAATCAAGCTACATATTTATCTAAAATGTAACATGATTTTACTGGAACCACAAAAACCTTAAAATGAAAGAAAAACTATCTAGTTACAGCAGATCTTTGGGAAAAGATGAGTCGTTTAGATCAGAGTTTTGTGAGCAAGTCACATCAAGAAAGGAAATGGTTACTATAAAAAGAGCTAGTGAGAACGAAACATTCGCTAAAGTCTACCTCTGAAAAACCTCAAGTAAACTCTGAGTCAGACTGCATACACCCAACGATGACAACTAGCTCCCACTTATGCAGCTAAAAGCTGTAAAAAAATGCATCAGGTTGAAGGATATTTTTTAAATAAAAAGAAAAAAAACATTGATTTGTTTGATTTGAATAAAAATGTCAAAACTTGATTTCAGGACAGATCGATCCTGACTTGTATGGAGCCAAATTGGGGCCATTAAGATTTGAAACCAAAGTGAAACTTTCCTTTTTTTTTTTTTTTTTTTTTTAATCTTTAAATCTCAAATCAAACCTAAAAACTGAAAATTAGAAGCTGAACGTTGCAGAAAGTTTCAGACAAATTTTTTTTCCAAACATGACTATTTTTTTCAAGTTGTTTTATTTGGATTTCAATTCTTAATAGCTCAAACTTACCTCCATAGAATGTTGAGTGTATATACAGTCATACTTGGTATGGAAACATAAATTCATAATCACCTTGGTTCACCTTCCTCCTCTGTGACCTCATCATCTTCATCCTCACTGCCGCTGTACTCGTACTCTAGACCCTCTGGGAAAGCAAACGCATAAGAAATTGTGAATACAATTGTTTCAGAGTTGATTTGGCTGCACAGAAGTGAATTAATGAAATAATATCTTGCGGCACACATAAAACACATTTTTTTGTAACTGCAGGATGACACTCCGTGATCTCCAAACATCCCACTGCTCCTTAACACACAGAGGACATGTGAAAGTCATCCAGCCACTGTTCTCTCCTGTGCAGCCATGTGTTCTGCAGCTTAAATGCACAGAAGTCTTTGGTGCTGCAGCCACCAGCCTTTCAAATCTCTGCTCTAAGGAGGAAGAAGATGAGGTCAGCCAGTGTAGCGTGGCAACATTTGGCGGGCATATGGTACAAAAAGGAGCTCAGACGAACTTTAATCCGACACTTCATATGTTGCCAGTAATAAGATGAAAGGTGAAAACACGTGTGAGGTTTTTTTTTTTTTCCCCCAGTGGAGAAATATTAATTAAAAAGAATTGAGCTTCCCAAAGAAAGCGGGAACTTTTAGCTGTGAGGCAAAACTACAGCAAAGAAGTTTCCTTTTTCCTCCTTCAAGGATACATCCTGCAACTATTGACTATTGTTTTGCAGACTTTACCTTTGGGAATGTGAGCATGCTAAAAATGACACACCTTGTGCATCCACGACCCTCGTCCCCCCCCCCCCCCCCCCAGCATTTATAAACACAAACTGTGTCCTAAACACCCTGCATGCATATGCACAGGCGCTTTAGGCATGCATTGAGTCTACCAGTCATTAGTGTTTTTATTAGTTAAGAAAAGATGAGAACCAGATGGTCATTTCTGTGCACTCCCTGCCTCTCCCTCTCAGCTTCCTCTTGTTGTCTCTTTGCAGCTGTCACTGTCTCTCCTTCAGACAAGATGAGCTGAAGTTATGCACATGACGTGGACTTCTTATGGTGCATTAAAGTCCCACTTGAGCTATTTTAAAAGCGTTTCCAGTGTTTCTC
Organism: Oryzias javanicus; assembly: GCA_003999625.1. Lineage (NCBI taxonomy): Eukaryota > Metazoa > Chordata > Actinopteri > Beloniformes > Adrianichthyidae > Oryzias > Oryzias javanicus. The sequence continues at coordinate 4,753,946 of CM012446.1, forward strand.
TCAAATTATGATGAAGCCATTTTAGCCAAAAATATTTTTAAAAAGTGTTGCTTTCTAAGACATTATCTGAAGAGCGGCAGGAATTGAGTTGTGGAGAGAACGCTGATGCAGAGCACCCCCACCCCCCTTTCCTTCCTTGTTGCTGAGAGCTCTCTACATGCTCTCCTGCTAGTTAACAGCATAAAACTGCCAACAAAAACGGTGAGCAATATTGGAGCCGTCCAGCTGAGCTGTTTTGAGCCGGACGCCAGCTCAGACAAAGAAAACAAAGATGCTTTTATCTGATGTTTTATGTAATTTATCCATATTTTTTATCTGGAATTGTTTTAACTATTTTAGATGTTGTTGTTTTTTTTGTTCTTTGAACTTTTAATTTGCAGCGCCTTGTTTGAGCAAAGTCATTTTAAATCTATTAAACTAAACTACACTACTTGGATCTCGTCATCTGCAAGTGAGGTGGAGTATTTTGTCACAAATACTATTTTACACTATTTTAATAATGTGATTTGTTCGCCTGCTCCTGATTCACAATTATTTGAATAAAGAAATACTCGAACACAATTTTAAGTTTTATTTTTTTTACCTTATGACGTTAATCATTAGAAAAATGGCATAAAAACCTGTTGAAAAACGCCAAAACCACAATTTTCATCAGAGTGACTCTTAAACCAATAGAATAAAAAAAAAATTGGTTTTGTTTGTGTCTGTCACAAGACAGACAACAACGATAACAAAACAATGCATTTTTTGTACCAAATTCTTTCTCTGCTTAGGTAATCTTTCATCTCATGTTTTTAAATGTTAAAAATGAACAAAAAAATTACAAAAATCGTTTCAAAAAAAGAGTTGTCTGATGTTGTAAATGAGGGATATCCATCATGGAGTGTACCACAGTCTGCAAAAAGCGATCAAAGTTTTTTTTCAAAGATTTAGGAGTAAAATCCCAAACTGACACAAGTCCATGGTTTGTTCATTACCTTTCTCTCGCTTCTTCCTGGTCCTGTCCAGGTGATCTTTGAGCATGATGCGGACCTGCCTCTCGTTCGGCAGGTCTCTGATGAAGGCGTGTCTCAGCAGGGCGTCCGTGGCGGGTCTGTGCAGATGGTTTTTAACCAGGCAGCTGTCAACGAATGACAAGAAACGCTTCGACCTGCACCAGAAGGGAAACGAAAGACAAAACGATTCAGTGAAAATTAAGACGTAAAGACTACTACTGGTTTTTAAAAATGTAACTGAAAAAACAGAAGCTTTCAGAGAAGGCAGAGATGGGTTTGGTTCTTCTTTTCCTTCTACTTTTTTAATATATTAAGCTTAATAACATGAAACTAAAGAAATATAAAAACAGACAGAATTTAACTTAACAAATAAATTAACAAATAAATTGATAAACATTTTAATGAAGAACTACACTTGAACCCATTTACAAAGTAGAAAGAATTCCATTTTGCAAAATGTTTATTTTGAAATTCAGAAATTCAAAAGTTTTCTCTAAAAAATAAAAAAAAGAAAAGTGATCAAATTGGTCAATGAAAAATAAACTTTCAATTTGCATATGAAGGCATAAATACGGCTGACTGCTACTCACCTTCAGCCCACGGCTTTCCTTCTCCCCGTATAAATAACTGTCCTGTTTTAAATGTGGAGTTGACGGTAAGGCTCTAAAGCCAATGGTTACTGAGTTGCAGAGACCCTCCTCTAATATCAAATATGCAGTTTTTACCCAGATAAAAAAAGCAAAGAAATATGTTGCTTGTTTCAATTTGAAGCCTTAGGGAGGCCTGGAGGTAAAACGCCGGCAAAGCTCCGACAGTGGACCACAGGAGCTATTAAAAGCTCTTCTGAGATCAAACTAAAAGTGAAAGACAGAAAGCAGTGAGGGTCAACCCTAAAGAGCCTGTCATTCATGAATTAAAGGACAAAAAAAATGGAAGAACTGATTTTCTATGCTGTCATTTTGTTTACATCTAGTTCAGACTCCAACTTTGTCTTTAAGAGAGCTCTTTAATGATGTGATCATCTCATGAATAATACCCTCCCCGGTGCTTTCAGAGGACCGACACAATACTTTTGTTTCCTTTGTGTGTCAAATGTTTGTGCGTGTTTACAGACTTGCCATTTCTTTGATTTAAGTTTGGGTGGAGGGTTTCGAGGAATCAAGAACAGCGCTCTCATCGGATGCATGTCGCAGAGCGCTATGAGGAGGAGGATACAACAGATGGTTAGCAGAACACCGACGAGGAGGGAAAACACAATCAATGCAACAAGCACTAGTACTCCAACATGCAAAAGTCTTCAAGTGTTTTTTTCTTTTTTGCTTTTTTAAGATTTCTTTAATTTGAGGCTCTCTCTGATTCTCCTTTTTTTGTTTGTTTCATCTGCAAAAAACAGGCACTAACCAGGCTGTCAATCGACCTTCATCGACTATTTGTTGTTGTCCTGTTCTACATGAGCAAGTCACAGTTTATAACTCCAGAAAAAACTGACAATTAAAAAAATGGAGAACAAAAAAAGAAAACTTTTGTTTGATTTGATTGAAATCAAACCCTATTTGAAAGAAGTAAAATTAAGTTTTATCTTTTTCCCAACATTTTTTTAAGTAAATTTGTAGTTTAATGTTTGGACCAGAATATAATATGTTCTATATAAAATTGGTTGTGAAACTGTCAGTTACAGGGACACACTTTAAAGTGAATTTGAAGACAGGAGTCAGGAGAAATGTTACTCTAAACCACTTCAACAGATCCCAACAAGGTCACATTTATTGATCTGTTGTAAAAACTCCATAGTCCAAAACTTTTGCATGTCAAACTTGAATCATGTTTACATAATGTTGCTCATATTTGTTTCTGTGTCTTTGACTTACGAGGAGCTCCTTCAGCCATCTCCAAGGCAGTGATGCCTAAAGACCAAAGGTCACTCTGGAAATGAGAAAAGCATTTTAAGCTAAACATTTTTATATTATAAACAGCCAGAAGACTTCATCAAACATTGTGTTAATAAGCTGCATCAAGTTGCAACAAAATTTCTTAGACATTAAACTAAGTTTCAAGTAATTTGTAGCCAAAAGATTGAAGATATGATGCACAAAACTTATAAAAATGCAGCTTTTGGCATCGGGAGAAACTATCCATTCCCAGTGTTTTTAACTTTTGTTTCAAATTAGTCTGAATTGTGTTTCGCTAGTCCCAAGTTGCCTATTAAAGAAGACAAAGAAGAAGACAAAGACAAAAAAGAGAGAAGAAGAAGAACTAGAAGAAGACAAAGAAGAAGAACAAGACTCAAAAAAGAAAAATCTTAAAAAGATCTTAGGATAATTTGGTAGGATAGTAAAAATTCCCATGTCGTTGGTAGATCACAACACATGTTAACCAGCTGAAACATGAAACCTTACAATGTTTGGGCGACATTGAATGGATAATAGGAAAAAAAGGTCAGACATTTTTACCGAATAAAAGTAAACCTAAGACAAGGCATCAGCCCAAAAAACTCTAGCAGTAAAGTAATGCCATGTTCAATGGATGCTTTCTTGTTCATAAAATTGGCATTGGTCATGGAAAAAGATTTTGACACACTTGTTAGCGTAACCAGTTTAGATGAAACAAATTCACGCACACACACACAAGTCATTAATAATTGCTGTGTTTGTGAAATCTGTGCTTCACAATACCCTGTAGTCATATGTGGCTTCAGGGTTCTCGTCACAGGCGATGACCTCTGGAGCCATCCAGTACGGAGTGCCAATGAAAGTGTTCCGCCGCCCAATTGTTTTATCCAGCTGAGCTGAAACTCCAAAGTCAACTGGAGCAAAAAGTCACAAAGCAACATTGTGTGTGAAAACAAACACCAATTTTGCATGTGAGGGCAATTTTTCACATGTTTTAGAAGTCAGGGAATGGTTCTTACCCAGTTTGACTTCGGCGTTCTCTGTGAGCAAAACATTTTGTCCCTTAATGTCTCTGTGGATCACATGATGGGAGTGGAGATGGGAAAGACCCTGGAAGACAAATGTGTACACAAAAACACAACATTGAGTCAGATGACCCCATTCATGACTACATTGTCAGCTGTATGAACCAGCTCTGAGGGCATGTCTGTATGGTGTCGTGGAACATAAAACTTCATCTCATTCCTTCTTCTATAGAACAACAATAAACATTCCTGAGCGAAGCCTCACAACCACCAATCAGAGGAGAAGTTTCAGAGTGTGCACGTTTTTGTGGCTCCACTCTCACTTCTTCAAAAGTGGTTAAACAAACAGAGGAAGTGAGTTTTATTTTTGACGATGACTTCACCTTGGTGTCTGTGTGTATCTCTGAGCGTGTTGTGATGTTGAAACAATGAGAAGAAAGCATGGCTGACGGCAGCGCTGAACGCACTGGCGACAGTCCAGAGCCCTTTGTCTCCTATGCTTTATGACTACTAAAAAAAAAAAAAAAAAAAACGAAAAAGTCTAATTTTTTCTGTGATAACAGCATCTCTGTTGATAAAAGCTGATAAACTGCTCGGTTTGTTTGGTGAACCAGAGGCTCCACAGGCCAACACAGAAAGCAAACAGCGCTGTAGTCTTTCTCAGGACCCTGTGATCTCCCATAATGATAATCATAACATCCTTAAGGCATGCCCTTTTTAAACATATCAATGAAAAAACAAATGCTCCAGCGGTGTCACACTGGGACAACATGAGAGGAGATAAATTCCTGAGCAAAGAAGAAAATTAGCAAAAAATGTCTAAACTTTCAAAGCAGTGAAGATTTAGCACAATTGTTGTTAGGAAAATATGCTTTCATTTTATTTTATTAATTTTCCAATCAATTATGACTAATCATCTTAAGTTTAATGCATTTATGTATAGCTGTATACCTCTTTTGTTGCATCACCCTATACACCAGGGGTGGGCAAACTATGGCCCGGGGTTACTTAATCTGGCCCTCCAAATTAAAATACATTGAATCAAAAACCCTAATTATTGTTTTATTTTCATTTCTGGTTTCTTCTCATGAATGGCGTTGTTTCTCTGTCGTTCGTGTGCTTTTTTTCTGAGTCAGAAGGTGATTTTTCTGATTTCTTTGAGTTCGCATTTTTCTCTGAAGAACATCAACCCATTGGATCACCAAAAAGAGAACAAAAATCAAAATTTAGAAATTAAAATTCCCAAATTTTCAGTTTTTAAATGAATATATGTGAATTTTAATCCAAATTAAAGCATGTTTTTATCTAAATTCCATATTATCTTTTTAGTTTGGGGTTCATTACCAAATCACTCCTTCCATCTGCTCCTTGTCCGGCCCTTATGCCAAATTTTAGAACCCTTTCTGGCTCACAAATCAAAAAGTTTGCCCATCCCTGCTATACACCATTACTGATTAAGTCTTCATTTTGAGCCATTGGCATGTGTAGTATGCATCTATAGCATATATAGATGCATCTCTCTTTTGTTTGTCTTCTTTGGTACTTATTTTGGTTTGATTGCCTGAAATAAATAAATTCCAAACTCTTTTAGCTATGTTGGGTTGTTACATTACTCTACACGTTATTACAAATTAGGTCTTCTTGAACCAATAGTATGTATATATATATATCTCATATATCTTCTTTGATTTTTTTTGTTCAATTGCTTGAAATAAATAAAATCCAAATTCCAAGATGTGCCTCACTTACAGCTAAACTGGGAAACTGCTCTTCAAAATGTCATGATATTAAAAGTGCATTGCATTGGTCGTGTGTTTATGTTTGGTGGCCTTACCCTGAGCACTTCTCTGCAGATGTAAGCAATCCAGTCCTCCTTAAAACAGTTTCCCTTAGTCTTTTTCACCAGGTCTGTCACAGATCCAGCTCCACAGTACTCCATCACTAACTGAAGGAGCAAATGTTGACACTCAGACAATTGCAAAAGGAGGCTGCACACTTTAAACTGCTCTCAATGAAGGTCAGAGACACTTTACAGTTAGACTGGAAGGCATCAGCTGCTATATGCAGCAAACACCTCGTCAACAATGAACCCACACAAATAAACAAGTCAACAAACCCAGAGTTGGTGATCCTGCCCTGCAGGACTTTTTTTAACGAAGGCTCCGTAATAAGTAGCGATGTTTCTGTGGTGGGAATAACTTTTTAACATATTGATCTCCAGCTTGATTTCCTCCTCTTCTTCCTAAATATAGAAGCAAACACACAGAAGAGAAAACAAGATGAATTAGAATGAGATCAGGTCAATAGAGTCAATTATTTCAAGAAAGAAACCTCAAGTTGTGAGTTTTTGGACAAAACAGTCTGAACCCTTAAGGTCAGGTCACCAAGGTGACCATGACATGACTGACGGCCCTTCTCCACTCTACAAGAAGGGGTAGGGTCATTGTTTGAATCAAAAAAGTCTTAAAGTCTCTAAGTATGTTGAAACAAAAGTTACATCATGTTCATTTATATTTATCCAGTGCACGATGGTTTGCAAGATCATTGATTTTAATTGATGTTTGAAGAATTTGATAATCCATCCTTTTTTACACTTTTTTTCATGGTGTTTATGATTGTTTTTGTTTTAGTCTTGTTGAAGACTCTGTGTGCTTCTGCAATTCCTGTGAAATGTTTCAAGGTCTTTTAGATGATGTTTTCATTCCAAGGTCTCATTAGACAAACGCAAACAGAAGCCGCAGCATTTCTTTAAAACGACCTTAACTCGACTGTCCTCGTGTCTCCGCTTATAAATTGTAATTGTGAATCTGTGGAACTTGTCACACGAGTTCTTGGCTTTTTTTTCTTCCAGGAGCTGAGAAGTGGAGGTAGACCTTTGGTGCTGGGGGAGCTGGATAAGGTTAGTCATCATGAAAAAAGGAACATCGAGGAGATTCCTGCCTGACTTTAAATCTCAACATGGCAGGACAGCAGAAAATGACAAGGCGGAGTGTGAACTTTCCCCTCCATCTGAAACACAAAGCCTTCTGCTGGCGTCTGTGCATGAGTGTGCGTCAGTCTGAGTGTGTTAGCGTGACCTGGAGTGAGTAGGCAGATAACGGGCCAGCATTTCCTGCTCAACAGACTGTCTGAGTGATCCCAAGTCATGTCAAAAGAAAACACCAAGCTGGCCCGGAGGTTAACGATCGGCTGCAGCAAAAATAAATTGAAAAGTGTTATTTTACATGTAAGCATGGATGGTGTACTTTGTTACAGCGACAGGAATCTGAGCTCAGCATAAAGCCTGGAATTTAAAACGTACCTTCAGGGAGGTTTTCACAGATAAAAGGTTAGACAGTGTAATTATTCAAGCTGATTTTGCTAAAATGATCTAACAATTCCAACACCTGAGGGGGATCGACTCAATTATACTGACACGACAGACAGAGTAGATGTAAACTGCAGATAAAGCTATCAGAAGGCGACTAGATTCAAGTACATCTTCGTTTTCCTCGTCCAAGCTGGCGCATAGATCAAAACTGTACAACTGAATAGTTCCGATATTGCTCACCGTGTTTGTTATATCCGTAACGTTAAGTTGGAGGTTCAAGGGGCTGTAAGTTAGTAGGAGAGCATGTAAACAGAGAGCTTTCAGCAACATGGGGGAGGAGACTGGGATGCTCCATGCTAATGGTCTCACATAAGGAACTTCTAATGAACTACTGCCATTCTACAGAAATTATGCCCTCAAAAACGACACAGGTTTTTTTTTCATAATCATAATCAAAAGACCACTGGAAGCACTTTGAAATAAAATCAAATAAAGATCAGAGTGGGTCATCAATTAACACTGTTAGTCAGTTTTCTTTAGTGGCGTCCTAACCAGAAAGTTGGCTTTTAAAGAATGTCGGTGAGCTACAGAAACCTGGTTGAAAAATGGGTTTTCTGATCGAAAAAAGCAACTTCATCAGAATACACATTACCAGGGTTCCTACACGTTTCTTCAAGTTAAATTTAAGACTTTTTAAGACCTTGCACATGAAAAATTATGAATAATTTCCCGCCTAATTCCAAGCCCTGTGGACGAAAAAAAAAACCCCAAAAAAATGAAATCCTAGTCAGTAACGGAGTAACGTAATAATAATAGTAATGAATTACAGTTCAAATTTCAGTAATCAAATAATAATTACTAGACTACAGAAAACCTTCATTACTCACATTTTGGTACAGTAAAACCATTGGTGACTAATAAACTAAATTTGTGTAAAGAGTTGTCTGTGACATTGTCTTTTGGTTAAATGCAACATAAACATAAAATTACTGTCAAGCTTCTTTAACAAGTGCTAGAGCCCACAAAAAGTAAGGAACTATGGCAACAATTCTTCCTGGGCAGTTATAGTTTTTAGGGGTGTGTATTGACAAGAACCTGGCGATACAATTCAGATCTTGATATGCGTCTCACAATACATATCGCAATACATGTCAAGACTGTACCAGAATAATTTTTCACTTTTTTTCTTTTGTTTTTTAGGTATATGACTTTGAAAAAAAAAAACTCTACCTGAACACTAATAGTCTTTTATTGTGATAATATAATAAAATTCATTTTATTTAATGATCAAAGCATTAAGCACTGCAACTGTATACTGATACTGGCCGCAACGAGTTTCGGTTCGGTACCGATCCTAATTAAAAACAAAGTACAGGAAGTACATGTCTCAAAACAAAAACTGCAAGACTGACTGAAGTTTTAACACAAGCTGGTTTTTGCAAGATTTTGTTGTTGCTTTGGTTGCAGTAGAGAGCTGCTCAAAGAGGCACAGAGGCCGTGCTGCCAGGGAGGTTTAGGTGGAAAACATAAGTAATATGCTGAATGTCACTCATAAATAATTAACTGAATATTGTCTTGTCAGCATTTTAAATCAATAAAAGTATCAGCAAAAGAATTATCGTGATGTATCGCAAAATCAATTTTTACCATTATCTTTAATGTTCATCTGCCCTTTTTGCACCACTTTAACAAACTTAAGTTATTCCTTTAATGAAAATAAGGGGAAGAAATCATCCATTTAAAGATAATCTTATTCTGTCAACACAAAACTAAAACACACTTAATCGCTGACTAAATTATTAATCATGACGCCTCAAAAAGTTCCCTTTCGACCTCAGAGTGTAACTACCGTCAGATGGTTTTCTTTTAAAACCCACAAAGAACATTTTCCTTTACAGCTTTTCGTGCTTTTGTTGTTGCACAAGCTTTGAGTGGGCGGGGCGTTCTATTCATTCACAAAAAAAGAGAGAGAGGGGACAAGAAAGAACAAGATACACACAGATGTACAAAACAGCAAATACACAACAAATGATCAATGTACAACAATATTGATCAACAACAGGGAACGGTAAAGAACAAACTGAAGTGTGTGTGTTTATGAGTGTGTGTGTTGGACCTCAGAGCTTATTTACCTCTGTAACCTCCATGACTTTAATAGCTGCCAGCTGACCGGTCTTGACATGACGACCCTGCAGGAAAACAGAGGGAGTTTCAGGCTACAAGTTCAACCAAAATATCATTTCAATAAATAAAAAGATTCTTGAGATTGTGTGAAAACAAATTGGTGGCAGTGTCAGACAGTCTCACCTTCATGACATTCATAATAAAGTAAGTCATGTCCCGGCCTTTTAGGAAGATAAAATCCTAACAGTTTCATACATTTAGGCAGCTTTCAAATGAGCTTTGAAATTCTGTATTTTTTTTGTAACGGGGTACGGCTATCTAATTCAATTTCCACTCAAAAAGCAGAGTCGGAGTGAACAAGATGTGACCCAAGAACAGACAGGAAGAAAGAGCGAGGGGAGAAAAAAAATAAAAATAAAGGACGACTGTAAAGTGCAGTCAGGTGAAAAAGAGCAGAATTGAAAACCTTGTCTTGAGTCAGAAAGCTGACGTGATACTTCAGCAGCTACTCTATGAGCGTCAAGCTCTGAGGTGTGACGAAGCTCCCAGCCTGTTTGGGGAAATAGACCCGAGGCCCTGACACAGCCAACAGTAATCACTCATTTAGCTGTTGGTTCAATACACATTTCTGCACTCTCTTAAGGGTTTGTGTTTTAGAAAACTGAAAAATACCATCAGGTCACTTTTTAAAGAAACCTTTGAAGTCGGAATATAGATAATAATGTTAAAAAAAACTATTACGAAAAATAAAAAGCTTAAGTACATCTGAGAAACTAATTGACAACCAAATGGAGCTAATTTAATCACATTCACACCCGTGCAAGTTTCAAGAAATTATGATTTCTCAATTCAATTTGATTTTTCCTTTAGTTCTCCCTGTCTCTGTTTGGTGCAGTGCAATTCATGTGTTGTCCCTCTTTCCCATTCCTTCCATGGGAGCCAGACTGTTACGTCCCAAAGGGGAAAAGGTGTAACATATAGAAAAAAAAGAAACCGGGAGGGATCAAATAAGATTGGCAGCTGGGCCGTTTATTACAAAAACTTAAACTTAACCCAACACAAGTAGTCAATAAGGAGGGGAGAAGAAGTTCAACTTAAAATCTCAGGCTTTTTAGCATCCAATATAGACATTAACATAAATACAAAACCACAAAGCAAATCACATTCTCAGGGAAAACCAAAGACCAAAAACTAAATTTACAAGAAGGACAACACCAGGCAAAAACAGGCTTATTAGAGCTGAGGCCGACAACAGGGGCAGGCTGAGGAAACAGATTCCCTCTGGAATTTCAGCCGCCACCTCATCCAGGTTGGGCCACTTCTTTTATATCCTCCCGTCCCGGCCTGGTAATTGGTGAAGGTGGATGGAGGGAGGAGAGATGGTTTCCTTGAGGGGGGGCGGAGCCAACAGCAAACACTGCAGGCCTTTCAAGGAAGCTGCAAAAACACTACACAAACAGACATACATACATACATATACAGACATACACAAGCCTAGCAGGCCAGGGGCCGTAACACCCCTCCCCTTAAGCTGCAAACCCAAAGAAATTCGGGTATGCACGCAAAACCACCTTAAAAGGAAATTAGGGGGTGTGTATATTTTACTTGTTACTTTGTCATACAGAGCGGGACAAGGCATCAGCCAACAGGTTTAAGTTTCCCTTCTTATGTTGGATGGTGAGATGGTAATCTTGCACCAAAAGAGCCCAGCGCATTAATCTCCGGTTTTGATTATACATGCGCGAAAGGAAAACTAGAGGGTTATGGTCGGTTCTGACAGTGACCGGAAAAGAACTGGACCCAAGGTACACTTCGAAATGCTGGAGTGCGAGCAACAGTGCCAAAGTCTCCTGTTCAACAGTTGAGTATTTTTGCTGATGTTTGTTAAACTTCTTTGAGAAATAACTGACAGGGTTTTCAAGACCTTCCAAGTTTTCTTGAAGCAATACAGCACCTGCTCCCACACCACTAGCATCAATCTCTAGTATAAAGGGCCGGGTGGAATCTGGTGCAGCCAAAACGGGTGCATGGCACATCAGTGTCTTTACACTGTCGAAGGCATGCTGACACTCAGAAGTCCACATGAATTTTACTTTTGGACTGACGAGAGAGGTGAGCGGTGCTACAACGGATGAAAAGTTACGACAGAAATTCCTATAGTGTCCCACTATCCCTAAAAATCTGCGCAACTCTCGACGGGTGGCAGGTGTGGGAAACTCCATGATGGCTTCTACTTTAGCAGCCAAAGGACGAACCTGTCCCCGTCCCACTTGTCTGCCCAAGTATGTGACCGTGGCTTGACCGAAGACACATTTTGCAAGATTTAAAGTTAATGTGGCTGCAGCCAGACGAGAGAACACTTCTCTGAGGGTTTTAATGTGGTCATCCCAGGTAGTGGTGTGGATGACCAAATCATCTAAGTAAGCGCTGCAGTTCTGCAAGTCAGAAAGTACAATGTTAATCAGCCGCTGGAACGTTGCAGGCGCATTGCATAATCCAAACGGCATTACGGTGTATTGTAGAAAGGTGTCCGGAGTGACAAATGCGGCTATTTCGGAGGCCCGGTCAGTTAATGGAACCTGCCAATAGCCTTTCAGGAGGTCTAACTTTGTAACAAAATTGGCGTTACCAACGTTGTCCACGCAGTCGTCCATCCTCGGTAGAGGGTAGGAGTCCAAAACCGTGACCGAGTTCACCTTTCTGAAGTCTGTTATAAATCGGGGAGTGCCGTCTGGCTTTTTCTCGATTAAACAAGGAGAACTCCAAGGACTGGTGCTGTATTTGGCAAGACCATGCTGGAGTAAATAGTCTGTCTCCTGTTTCATCAAAGCACGTTTTTCTGGGTTGACGCGATATGGGTGTTGTTTTACGGGCCTGTCTGTTTTTACCATTATGTCGTGTTTGAGGATGGAAGTGGAGGTGGTACGTCATTGAAAAGACTAGGAAACTCAGACACACATGACAACACGTCCTGCTTTTGATGTTCTTGCAGGTGGTCGAGTTGGAACGGAAGAACTTTTAGCATTTCGGAGTTTGCTAGCCTAGCACAACTCCGGGGATCTGATGGGGATCGCAGGTCATCCTCCTCAAGAGTGTCAGGTTGTTCGGGCATAACAGAAAAGACAGCGCACCCCTGTGGTTTAGCCACAACGGGTTCCGGATCATTCCGCGAGTGGTATGGTTTTAACATGTTTATATGACAAACGCGAGCTTTCCGCCGTTTGTCAGGACTTCCCAAAACATAGTTATTGTTTTGCAAAACCTCTCTAATTTCAAGAGGACCAGTATACTTTGCACTCAGCGATGACCCTGCTAATGGGAATAAAACAAGAACTTTGTCTCCTGGCTGGAACTCACGTTTCACAGCAGTTAGGTCATGCTTAGTTTTCATCCTGTTTTGAGAGTTGTTTAAACATTCTTTTGCCACAGCGTTGGCACAGCGTAGCCTGTCACGAAATTCACGCACAAAAAGCCGCACATTTCGGCGCTTTTCCTCTGAAGGCAACATAAACCTTTCCTTCAGAGCCTGGAGTGGACCTCTAGGTGTGTGTCCAAAAACTAGCTCAGCAGGGCTGAATCCCAGGGATTCCTGTACTGCATCGCGCGCAGCGAATAAAACGAATGGCACTCCCTCGTCCCAATTTTTTTCGGAGTTTAAGCAATATTTGCGCAGCATAGACTTTAAGGTCTGATGCCAGCGTTCTAGCGCCCCCTGTGACTCTGGGTGGTAAGCGCTAGAGGTAATGTGCTTAACATTTAGGGTTTTAACAACCTGCTTGAACAACTCTGATGTAAAATTTGATCCCTGGTCTGTCTGAATCACTTTTGGCAGCCCAAATGTGGAAAAGAATCTAATAAGTGCCTTTATGACAGAACGTGAGGTTATCTTACGTAGAGGCAAGGCCTCGGGGAAACGCGTTGCTGCACACATTATGGTGAGCAAATACTGGTTTCCATTCTGAGTGCGAGGTAAAGGTCCAACGCAGTCAATGATGACACGGTCAAAAGGATTTCCTATAACGGGAATAGGTTGTAACGGGGCGGATGGGATTTTCTTATTTGGCTGTCCAGCCATCTGACAGATGTGACAGGTGCGACAAAAGCGTACGACGTCCTGCTTCACACCTGGCCAGTAAAAATGCTTCAACAGAAGTCTATACGTCTTAGTCACACCCAGGTGGCCGGACCACTGGCTTTCATGTGCCAAGGAAAGAACATGCGCGCGATATTTCATTGGCACCACAATTTGCGTTACGCTTTGCCAGTGTAGTTTTCCTGCAGCAGCGGTCGGAGACCATTTCCGCATTAGGATGTCCCCATCAACAAAGTATCCTGTTTTTTCATTGGCAAGTTGCTCGTCACTTACCACACTCGAATAGCATGTGCGTAATGTTGGGTCCACCTTTTGCGCAGCACTGAGTTTGGAGCGCGTGACTGGGAGCGCGACATCAGCAGGACTCTCCTGGGCCGGCTCCGCAGGTTCTGAAGCAAGACAATTAACATTAGGAAGAGTACTGTTTTTATCGTTTTCCCCCTCCAAATGGGTTGACAAAAAAAAACTATCACACAAGTCAACCTCCTGCTGTTTTCGGGTCTGCGCACGTGTGATGGCACAAGCTGGATGCAGCTTGCGCTCATGTGGGTCCAGTGTATTAGCTTTGTTCATTACCTCAAGATGAGGAATTACCTTCCCGCCAGCCACATCGTTTCCCAACAGGACTGTAACTCCTTGTATAGGCAGTTCTGGGCAAACTGCCATGGGAAAAACGCCTGAAAGTAGTTCGGACCTTAGATGAACATGGTGAACTGGGCGAGGAGAGTACTCCATTCCGATACCTCGAAGGATGCAGCTATATCCACTAAAGGAAGAATCAGAGAAGTTTAATGCATTTGCCAAAATCACAGTCTGGGACCCACCTGTGTCTCTTAGAATGCGCACAGCTTTTTCATCCGCACGGTCGCTGCGGAGCGAAACGTAACCCTCCAATATAAAAGGATCAAAGCAGGTGTCGGGATCCTTCGTGTGGTTTTCAGCAGGAGACTGCAGAACCAAACCGACACCTTTCGGACTGGGCGGAGTCTGCTGTGCTGGAGCAGCCTTCTTCTGAAGAAAACAGTCGGCAATAACATGTCCCGTCTTATGACAATAAAAGCACTCACGTGTTTCTTTGTGTGGTTTGGAACGAGCGGGCTGAGCTACAGCTGTCACTCGGGGGTGGTCATGATGCGCGGGGAAAGATGCTTTATGAGTTAGCACATATTCATCGGCTAACACAGCTGCAGAAACAATGGATGTGACTTTCTTTTCGTTCAAATAAACCACAAGTCGGTCCGGTAGACTTCGCTTAAATTCCTCAAGCAGAATCAACTCCCGGAGGGAAACAAAATCATCCACTTTCGATGCTGCGCACCATTTGTCGAATAACGTGGATTTTTCTCGGGCAAATTCAACATGCGTTTGTGACATATTTTTTCTCTGTTGTCGGAACCTCTGCCGGTAGGCTTCAGGCACCAGTTCGTATGCCTGTAAAACAGCCGCTTTAACTTTATCATATTCCAAACTGTCAGCGAGAGGGAGCGATGCTACGACCTCCTGCGCTTTTCCGTACATTTTACAATGTAACAACAATGGCCAAATCTCTCGGGGCCACTTCAAAGTGCCAGCGATACGTTCAAACGAGGAGAAATATGAGTCCACTTCCGACTCTCGGAATGTGGGAACTACTGAAATGAATTTACTTACATCAATCGGGCCGGTGAGTAAAGTGGGGGAAGAGGCAGTGACGTCAGCCGGGAATCCCGAGGGGCTGCGCTGAGCCGTGTGGGCGTCAGCAGCAGGGGATACCGGAAGACGGGCTTGGGCCTCCAACTCCAGCTGTCTGATCCGCACCGCTTGTTCGGCTTGGATTTCAAGGCGTTTTATCTCGAGACGCATCTGCCGTTCCTGAGCTCTTTGCTTCCTGAGACGCCACCTGATCCAACGCCCAACCCACCCAGCCCGATCCTCGCGACCCATCGCCCGGCCGGGAAAAACGGCTCATAGCGGGGGAGGCTGAGGGGGACCTGTCCCGCCCCAGTCTTCCCTGTCATGTCTCGTGAGGTGTGCCTGGCACGGGAAGCGTTTCCGCGTGCCCGCGGGGTCACCCCGCTGGAGGGGCGCCGCTGTCGGCTCGCGGTCACCTCTGTCCGAGGCACCGTCCGCGGACTTCAGAGGCAACAGTCTGGGCCGGTAGCCTGCCACTACTTTCCTCCAACCTACTCACCAACAAGTCAAATAACAATTCCTGTTTCCCAATCGGGTTCACATAATTGACCTCAAAATGTTTTGCAATCTCCACCATATCGCTTTTTCCGGCACAGTTTTAACAATTTTAGTGAAGGATGGGCAATAAAACCCTCCAGACTAAAGCCAGTCGCCATGGTTTTACCCTTTTACAGTGTGCGCGTAAGAGCACAAGCAAGCCTCCAGAGTGCCACGTCAGCACTATGCCTGTCAGAACCAGAAACCACAGCTAACAATACAATAATCCCTTTAAAGAATCCGGACGAGCCCCACTTATTTACGTCCCAAAGGGAAAAGGTGTAACATATAGAAAAAAAGAAACCGGGAGGATCAAATAAGATTGGCAGCTGGGCCGTTTTATTACAAACTTAAACTTAACCAACACAAGTAGTCAATAAGGAGGGGAGAAGAATTTCAACTTAAAATCTCAGGCTTTTTAGCATCCAATATAGACATTAACATAAATACAAACCACAAAGCAAATCACATTCTCAGGGAAAACCAAAGACCAAAACTAAATTTACAAGAAGGACAACACCCAGGCAAAAACAGGCTTATTAGAGCTGAGGCCGACAACAGGGGCAGGCTGAGGAAACAGATTCCTCTGGAATTTCAGCCGCCACCCTCATCCAGGTTGGGCCACTTCTTTTATATCCTCCGTCCGGCCTGGTAATTGGTGAAGGGTGATGGAGGGAGGAGAGAATGGTTTCCTTTGAGGGGGCGGAGCCAACAGCAAACACTGCAGGCCCTTTCAAGGAAGCTGCAAAAACACTAACACACACAACAGACCATACATACATACATATACAGACATACACAAGCCTAGCAGGCCAGGGGCCGTAACACAGACAAATTCCAGATTCCAGGTAGATTGTCTGCACTCCTGTCCTTGGCTGTGGACCTCGCCTCTGGCTCTTCCAATGTTTTAGAAGATTTTAAAATTTTTCCTTGGGTTCTTTGTGGACAATCATAACATTTTACCAAGGGTGCCCAAACTTTCTATCTAGAGGTGGGAGAAAATATCGGTATGGTGAACTATCACGATATTTCAACTCACGAACGATTATCGGTCCTCTTTTTCCCTGAATAGGTTTGAGCAGTGTCTGACCGTCCAAAAGAGACGTCTAGCGGCGTTATTGATCCAACAGGTGTGTATGCTAGCGGTACACACGTGGAGCACGTGAATAACGTGTTGATTATCAAAGAAAAATACAGAAAATTGTAAAGGTGAGAGGAAATGAATAACCAGCACTGTAAAAAAAAAAAAAAAAACATAAAAAAAACATATAACATATTGTGCCTCAATAATAATCAATTATCTGACAATTAATTAAAATGCAGCATTGTGAATTTTTATTGACACATTTATTACTCTTTGAAGTGAGGTTGTTTGACATACTCTGCATTTTGGTTCTTAACTGAAGCTTTGTTTATTAGTCACCTATAGTATTTATTAACTAACTTTATTTTAATGTGGGAAAGGGTGTTAAATGAAAATATTGTGTTTTAAATTGTTCTAAAATAAGGTTTTGAAGAAAATGAAAACATACATTTAAAAATAGTTACATAATAATAATGATTAGATAATAATGATTATTGCAATGTTTGCTATATGGAGATACTATCGGAATCTTGAGCCATAAATCGTGAATTGCATCGTATAGTGAGTTACCCTGAGATTCCCAGCCTTATTTCTATCGCCCTATATATAGCTGTAAGGGCGACTAAGGTTTTAAGTTGCTGCAAACCATCCATCCATTTTCTAAACTTGCTTTGTTACCATTTGAGGTCATGGGGTTAGCCAGCTTCTGAAAGTGAGGTTCATCCTTGACAGGATGTCTGTCAATTGCAGGGCAACAAAGACAAAAAAAAGAAAAAGAAAGAAAACACACACATTCTAACAAATTTTAGAGTCAACAACTAACTCATGATAGACTGTGGGAAGAAGTCTTGAGAAGACCCATGCATGCATGGGGAAGACATGCAAACTCGACACAGAAAAAACCCAGCTGTGATTTAACCCAGAACTGTGAGGCAAGAGTGCTAACCACTACACCAATGTGTAACCCACTCCTGCAAACTATCTTGAAGTTTTTAAGAACTTTAGTAAATAATTTCAGGTTATACAGTGAGAAAATATTCATCTGTGAAAAACATTCAATGCCAACTTTGGCTTTAGCCCAGATAACTCCAATGAAAGCCAAACTGTTCAGTTCTCAGAAGGAAGTCTCTTAAAAGCTTCTACATAAACTCTATGAGTCTGAATTAGCGCTTTATAAGGAATATTTGATGACTCCACAACTGCTGAAAGGACTTTTTGCAGTGGCAGCGGCAAAAATAAAACCCTTCTCCCCCCAAAAAGAGAAGGTAATTTAGGTTTGTAAAGCAAAATGAACAATGAGACTTTGGGATAATGTCCTCTGAGCTAACAAGACCACAGTGGATGTGTTTAAGTGGACACTGCCAAACACAACATACAGTAATCCAGCAAACACCTCATTGAGCTAAACATAAATTCCTGTGTATACCAAGGCAATCTAAAGTCAAATGTGAAGCCATCTGTCTGGCAGCTAAAGCTTTGCAAGGATTTGTTTCCAAACACACAGAAAACCACATCAGAACACAGAAAAAGCATGACACTGGTGCAAAGTCCACATCATGACCCAGTTTACAGGGTCTGTCAGAAGCCCATGGAGAGCTCTTCAGGGAAAAGTAAAGTAAAACTAAAAGTAACTTCATCTCTTCCAGGTACTGCTAAATAAGGCGAGCCTACGTAAAAACTGTAAATTAACCAGAAGAAGTGTCAGCATTTCATAATAAGCACATCGGTCTGTCTTATCCAACCTTATCAATAAAATCTTTTTAATTAAACTGCACAAATGCACAACCTTTAGTAAATACAGAATAATCTGTACATTTGTAAGAAGCACAAACAAATAATGAAAAAATGATTACATTTAGTTTTACAAAGAACTAGAAAACTCTTTGAAAAATGAAACAAACTCTCCCTATAAATCAATATCATTAAAATAAGTAAATTTAATCATGAAAATAGCTGAGCATCCCAACAAAACAAACAAAAAAAAAAAAATCAAAAAACAGGATGACTTTAGGATATCTTTTATCATTTTGAAATGTGACTCAACTACTATAACAGTGAGAGATTTTCAGCTTAAAAGCACAAACATTTTGAAAGAATAACTTTTTGGAATGAATCATATCAGACAACTTCCAAAGTAAGCTTTACGTTGGAGTCAGTGATACTGTCAAGTGTCTGCTGCAGTGACTGTGTCCCCTGTGGGTCAATACAGTTCAGTTTGAGTCTTAATATAAAGGTGGCTCAATCAGGTCAGCAGAAATTTATTTAAAGAAATTATTTCACTTTTCAAGACTTGACTTCTATTTACAGACTGAGCCTAGCTTGTGTAATGCAGACATAAACTTGTGTCTGTTTAAGGGAGCTGATGCACCCAGCTCACAATATTGCATTATACTGCATGGGCGCTTGAACTGTAATTACTGTATATTAGGGAGTGGTTATTGCTCCGTCTATAAAACTGTGGTAAAGTCTCCCCTGATGGTTGTAACTTAAATTTTTGAACACATTACCTATAAATCAGCATATTTTCTCCAAATGTCATCCCTAATTCATCTACGGCTTTTGTCAACAAAAAACAGGCTATTTGTTCAAATAAGAGTATGTATTTTTGATAAAAAGGTCAAAAGATTAAAAAAGAAGAGCTGAATTAGAAGGAAAGATGAAGAAAACTTTCAATAGTTTAGCAGCTTGCTGAAGTAAAGGACTTTTCCTTCATTGTTAAGCTTCATGGAGTACTCTTTGATGGAACTGGTGATCTATACGGAAAGCACTCTGACAACAACCACTAAACGGAAAGCTTTACATTCAAAACTATGAGATCCACTGACTTGCATTCCCTAATGTTGCCCTCAAACTGCAGAGAGCTGTGCTTTGCAAGGTGCTACCAGTCTTACTATGACAAAGCAGGAAATACCCTCCCTACCACTTTAGAGCTAATGTTTGCTGGCTGCCAACAAAACATAAACCACAGAGTACAACTATGTAATTCTGAAAATACTACGCAGTTCTAAAAAATATAAGTTCTTCTCCTCACCAAAACAAACTGAAGGAGGTTGTACACTTTGTCATTCAATAAATATAGTCATTCTATCACTGGTGTGGAGGAAGTTAAGCACAAATGCATTTACATACACGTGTCTCGCTCTTTGCTAAATCCACATTCTGATTGGCTGATTCCACCTGATTCAGGTAATCAGCAGGAAACAGTGTAGGTTAGGAGATCTTGACAACCAAGGAAAGGTGACCCATCTCCAGTGCAACCCCAAAAGCAAGCGCCCTCAAAGTCAATAACTTATATTTCCAAGGAGTTTGAACCTTTTTCTGTCGTTGATCTCTAGATTCAGTTCAGGTTTTAACTAAAGAGACACCATTTCTGTTTTACAGAACAGAATCATGCAAAACACTTACTAAACTGCGGCATAACTGGGGGCCAACCCATTATCAACTGAATAAATACAGTTTATCTGGAGTAACTTTTGTGTACACAAAGAATTTCTCAGTACAGTGTGCCATTAACCAACGTTATACTATGGTGCGGGTGAATACTGGATTGTGATTGGCTGCAAGCTGTCTAAAAAAGGAAGCTCTACTCAAATAACCTGAATGTTCTAGATATTATTGCACTGGCCTGAACCTCAGTTGGTAACCGAAACAACATACCTGGAATATAGATTGATATAAATTATTCCACAGTTTATCACAACAACAAGACAGCAGAAAAGACTGCTGTCCTTCAAACAGCTCCATGATGAACATGTCAGGATATCTATCAAATTTTACCATAAACAGCAATGTTTTGTACGTTTTTAAAGTTTGTTGCCATTCTTAAAACGGACTGAATGCATGTTTATAAATAATTGTATTAATATTTTAGAAGAAATGGTTTGCTTGTTGATACGGATTCATTAATCAGATTTCATGGTGAACGTTTCTTGCATTAAGGTTTCTTTTAAACTTTCCATTGAAATGATGCTTTGTATCACATAACATGATGGTTGGCATAAATTAGGGGTGTAACTGATCACAAAACTCACGGTTCGGATTGTGTCACGGTTCAGATACATTTTCGGATCAGTGAAAAGTAAAATTTTAAAAAAGTGACAAAAAAACAACAATATAAAAGCTAAATTAATTTTTGGAAACGCTTCAAATCATATATTCAATAAGCATTTAAAGTATTTCACACACACAATATTTACATATGCAACATCAAAACATTTGGTCATTGAAGCCTATTTATTAAAACAAAACATATTTAAACTTTGAAAACAAATAAAAATGCTAAAACATGTAGCTTCTGATGAAATGTACATGTCTTTAGACCAAATCTTCAAAAACTGAGAGAAAAGAATGCTTAACAATAGTGTTGAAAATACCAAATCTATCTGGATTATCCCTTAAAATCAAATTGTAAATACAACAGTTACAATTATTTTTTGGTATTAATTGGTTTATTGAAACTAACTGTGGGAACATTTAAATGTTTTAAAAAATTATTATCTGTAAAACGCGGCACAACCCAGAAATTGAAATGTGTACTGATGATTTTAGTCAGCTCTTAAGATTAAATAAACCTGATATCTATTGATCCGTGTCCTTCACTATGAAGTCCAGAAAAGTTTTTGACAGAAGCTCCTCCTACACGCAACAACAGGTGAACAGACTTAAGGATAAACATGAAGCAGCTACTTTAGGACTTGTCAAAACAAAGAGGATCTACATGAATTTGATGAGAATTCCATTTGATGTGAACGGACAATTGGTTTAAATTATGCTAGCTCAAGGTGTGCGCGTGTGGGGGTGGGGGCTGGAGTGGTCCGCGGTACACACGTGTCCCAAACCGCGGCCTTAGATCCGTACGGACCACAGATTTTCCGCGATTCGTTACATCCCTAGCATAAATACAACTCTGTGGCAAAGAGAGGCTAAGTAACCATTACCATGAGATGGATCAAATAGTTTGCTTCTTGGTGTCCATTATCAGAAATGAACAGACTTTGTGGAAGCAAGCATACTCTACGTGTCTTGCCCCTACAATCCATTAATTTCTCATTATGGACTTTGTTGGGCATTATCCCTTTCTTTTGTGCAATGCTTATGAATTTTGGAGATTTTCCAACATTGAATCTTGACTTAAATTGAAACAGTAGTTCCTAAAATTGTCCCATTTGGTCTGCCAGTGACTGCGACTGGTCTGCATGGTTGGTTTAAACACTTGACATGCTTCTCTGCATCCAACTGCCACACAAGTGTAGGCTTTGGTTCAGTGGCTGCACAAACCGGTTTCTGTGCAATAAAGTAAAGCCAGAAATCATCACATCAAACAAAACTTACATTTGTTTAGTGATGAACTTTAAATAAAACTAAAGGCCCCCCCACCCCACCACCACCACCACCACCACCACCACACACACACACACTTCAACTGCATTTTGGGTATTTGAACTACCAGACGGGGGTCAGTTTTGTGTGCCAGCTACCGGACTTCCTCATATTCTCCGTGCTCCACTGCACAGTCGTAATCAGCACAAACCACAGCTCGAACCCTCCTGGGGGGCTGCTTTCCTCTTCTCTCGCCAGTTTTCATCTGCTTCTCTCCCTCTTCCTTCCTCCTCTTTTCTGAACACCCCCCCCCCACCCCACCCCCACACACCATTTATTTACTTTTTTTTTCGCCCACTCTTTTCACTTTGCTTTTTACAAACTGGACTGAAGAATTTGGTATAACAGTGATAATACTGCTATCCAAATGGATTCAATCAAATTTTGATTTCCTAAATTTCTAAAATCCAAAACATACAGTGGGTGACAAGGAAGATGGTGCTGGACTTTCATCAAGTACCTGCCGCGGTTCAGCCTATCATCAGTGATAGAGCCGAGGTGGAGGTAGTTGACAACTACACATACCTGGGAATTCTGCTGGACACGAGTCTGAACTGGTCGGCAAACATGGACTGCATATACAGGAGGGGGCAGAGCAGGCTATACTTATTAAAAAGACTCGCCTCTTTTAATATCTGCTCTAAAGTCCTTATTATGTTTCGTCAGTCTGTTGTTTTCAGTGCCCTGTTTTATGTTGTGGTGTGTTGGGGGGGTGTCCGAACAAAAAGGACTTAAAAAAAACGTAATTGCCTGATCAATACGACAGGCTGTGTGGTGGGCCAAACACGGAGACGGCAGAGGTGGTGGCAGAGCGGAGGACGCTGACCAAGCTGGAGAGGATAATGAGGAACACGATAACATTGGGCCGTTAATAATAATGTAATAAAATGATCTCGAGGGCCGGATATAATTACCCTGTAGGCCAGATCAGGCCCCCAGGCCTTGACCGTGACACGTGTGATGTAAACACATCGCAGTTTGAACTTTCATAGAATAAATTAAGAATTCTAACATTAAAAACGGCCTTAATAGAAAATTAACTTGTACATGTAATGATTGAGTGTCATGTGACCTATAGAAAATGAGTGGGTGTGGATTTAGAATGAGCTCACTCATGACTGGCAAATGTAGTTAGAATAAAAATGTGACTGAATCAGACCAATCACTTACGGGTTACAAAATGGCGGCAGACGAACAGGAAACCACAGTGACGGGCTTTGGCCTCATTTTGTGAGGGCAGAAGGTAAGGCATTTTCTATCGGGACGTTAACTCTTTTTTTGTCCGGTAAAATAATACAAAGTCAATTCTGTTGCTTTTTCTTTCTTTATACAGACGTTATTGGACCCAGACATTGTCATTAAGCAGTGATTGTTCCGAATTGGTCTGATTCATCGTTTCCATGGCAACTACTCTCAGCAATCAGGAGTGAGCTTGTTGAAAGTCAAAACCCCTACCACTGGAAAGGAGGGTACACGAAATCTGTCAATCAAATGTTCAACATAAGACCACCTATTTTATGGAGGCATCTAATTGGTCAGTTTATAACGTGCACATATTTTGAAATAAATTAGGATTACCAAGAACATTTAAAAAAAAAGGAAGCAGAGGAAGAGTGGTTATTCTGACAGATGGAATGAGTAATAGCTATTTTTCCTCAATAGATTTCTATGGAGTTTTGGCTTCGTGGAACCAGAGGGTACTTCCTGTTTGCAATGCAAGCTGGGAGGGGTTACTCAGACCAGTTCTGATGTACAGTCAGAGGTTGATCCCTAATAAATGCAGAAGTGCGGAGAATGTCTCAGCATGGTTCTCTGGTGAGATTCTGATCCAAAAAACTATTTTAGAATTTCAAAAATCCCCTAAGAAAACATCAAGCTGCACATTTGAATCATTTTGATTTATGACACTGAACTGATTTACTCTAATTTTTCATGCAGTCTGACCATTGAAAGCATTGAATCGCCATGTCAGTGTTTCTGAGGAAAGAGCGGAAACTGTGTCATGCTCCTCACTGACAGAGGACTCCACAGGCTTGCAGGGAAGGGAAGTTCCTTCTGCAAGAATAGGGAAACGCCCTGCGTCTGCATGTGTGACTGAGTCTGTGTGAGAAACCATGATGTGCACATGCTGACTGACACACACTCACAGTATACCAAGAATGGCCCACACGCCACCACAACAATGTCCTTTGCTTCTTAGCTCCTAAGAAACGTCTTTGTTACCGTTTATTTTCAATCATCTGGGCTGGATCTTCGCCTCGAGGACAAAACTCTGGCAGAGGAATCACAACATGTGATGACCTCCACACAAAATGCAACTCTTAACTCTCCGGTTTACTAAGGTAGGGGTTAAACCTGAGGGAAAGTGTTGATATAAGGAAAAATACATTTTGAATTTGTGTTTTATTTAAAGAGAAAACTCAAGGTTTCAGTTCTGCTCTTTAAATCCACCAATAAATTGCCTTTCAGAATTCCTGGGCCTGGATGGGTGGGGTCTGCAGTCCTGAGAGACGAGACAAAGCTCCTAACAGTGCTGCAGACACAAAGAGCACACAAAAAGCTAAATGCTTCAGAAACTGTTAAACTTTCATTTAATCCGATAAAACAATTTGAAAAAGCCTTTCAGACATCTGACAGGAAAGATGACATTTCCTAAAATGTGGTGGAACCCAACAGGAAGTACACTAAAGCTCTACTGAAGTTCATGACTTCTGGATTAAAGTGCCTAATTAGATCCAGTTCTATCTGCAATCAATTTCTTTCAACAGTATCTGTCTTAAAACGCTCCAGTCTAAAGTTACACCAGACAAACAAATTAGTGGATGATGATTTAATGTATTTTCCCACAATTCAATGCATTAGGAGTCTGGGTCAAATTTAGCATTTGCAGCAATCATCTCCTGATGTTCTTCGTAGGTTGACTCCAGGGCTTCGTGTTCCAGCAGAACTAATTGGCAACATAACCTGCGTTGGAGTCCAAAGAGTTGCTCCAAGCAACAGAGAGGATATGTTGGTTTACAGCAGGTATTTCAGGAAACTGCAGTTACTTAAACCAAGGACAACACACCTCAAGTTTTCAGTTAGTTTATCTTCAAAGGTTTTCCACATTTTGAGATGGTTAATCTGCTCTCCGACAAGCAGAAGACGCCAGTTTCGTTGATCACAGATGACAAGGAAATGTCCTAGAATTTGGCAGTGTTTTCAATTTTTGCTAAAAATAATTAAAAGACCACTGGAAACGCTTTTAAAGTCCTTAAAAAGATGATTGAAATGGATCTGTAATGACTAAAGCTTGCCTGAGATTAAGTCCTACAACGTATCTGAGACACATCAACAGAATCACAGGAAAAGTAAGGAAATGCCACATTCCTAGGTCCAGTCAAACTCAAAGAGTTTAAAACTAGAGAAATGGAAGAGTAAGCTGTATACAAAAAAAGTCTCAAAAAAATCGAAACTGAAACATTTAAAGTAACCCAAACCCATCCAGAAGGAGGTTAGAAGATGATTCATGTTGTACTAAACATGCAACAATTAGTTTTCCAAATTATTGCAACTGACATTTGCTAACAACAAACTAAATGGCTTTTGACACACTGCTTTCTTGATTACTGTTATAGTTTCTCAGTTGTTCAATTTTAAGAGCGTTTCAAATATTTTCATTATGATATAAACTCCCATAA
This sequence comes from Oryzias javanicus, assembly GCA_003999625.1. Taxonomy (NCBI): domain Eukaryota; kingdom Metazoa; phylum Chordata; class Actinopteri; order Beloniformes; family Adrianichthyidae; genus Oryzias; species Oryzias javanicus. The sequence goes on from CM012446.1 coordinate 4,779,733, forward strand.
AACTGATTTGCTTCGGTTCACTTGGAGTTACTGCTCTCAATAAACTGCTTTTTAAACAGGAAAATTGATGCATCATTTTTAGACAATAGCAAAGTGACTCACATAACACTTTTGACCTGAGGTGTTTTGCCGAGAGACACAAGGACTGTCTAGTCTGAGATTTGAACCGTTGCCTAACTCAGTGTGCTGTGCCACGATGCACAGCTATTGGATACATATGATTGATTGTACACAAGTGTGAAGTCATCATTTTTTCGCAAGCAGTGAATGGTCCAAGTTGGTCTGAGTCAATGTTTCTATGGCAATAACTCTCGCCAATCAGGAGTGAGCTTGTTGGAAGTCTGCTGTCATTGGCTGCGCAAAATCTCTCAAATCCATAAATTATGGATTTCAAATGTTTGACATGGGGGACAGTAGGCAACAACTACTTTTATTGAAGCATCTGGTAAGTAATTATATTACTTAAATAATTGATGCTGCAGAAAATATGAAGAAAAAAATAGGATTATCAAGAATATGTTAATAAAAATAAAACAGATCAGATTTGTGTCACATATGTTTTTTTTAAATAAAAAAAAGCAGAAGAAAAAACAGCTGTTTATCTAATTTCTCCATGTGACGTTTTGTCAACCTCAACTTGGCGCGGGGCTTTCTGTTCTTTCTTCTACTTTCAGGAGAAGCACAGATGCCGTTCAGTCTCTTTAGATCACTAGTTTGTCTGCAGTCACACTGCAGTGAACCGCAGCAGTGTTCACCTGCTGGTGAGTCTGAACAGAGATCTCTGTTTTCAAGCAGGCCTGCCTTTAAATGTTTGGTCAGCACTAAACTCCCCACCTTGGCAAAGGAAGCAGGTTACTTCAGGAAATGAGCTCTGGTCCAAAGCTAACAGCTAATCCTCCCAGAGGGTCATAACTCAGCCTAAAGATTTATAGTACAGTATTGGAATGATGTCAAGTTCTCATCAGCTGTTGTTGAACTTCCTGTCCGACTTCCATTACGGCACATTATGATGAGCAAATAAAGAAAGGAAAAAGCCCAAGAGCTTTTCCAGTGTTTGCGCTGCTCATATCACACCAACACAAGTGGTTTTTGTAAGGGTTTGTGTACTCACAAGTTTGTGTACATCTGCTGTTGTTTGTTAGACCCTATTCTTTACAAGGTTTCCTGGTGGAACTCACTAATAAACACTTATACGAGGGTTTCAAGTACTGTGTAAAAATGACTACTCAAACACCAACTGGAGGGGCAAACTTCAGGTTTTGAAAAGTAGCAGCAAATGGCATAAGAGGGATGTAAAACTTTTCCAAAATAAATGTTTTTAAGTATGTGCATACTTAAAAAATAAGTCAGAAATTCTTCACACGTTGGCAGATTTTCCCTAAGTAAGCAAAAAAATCTGCCAACGTGGTAAGAAAAATGGTCTTACTAAGAATTCTTCAAAAGAAAATTCTAGTGACTGAGAATCGTTTGCTCAAACTAAGATTATTTTACTCTATAAATACATTTTTACTTTCTTAAGATTTAATTTTTGCAGTGTATGAAGTTGGCAATCGGTACAAAGGTTTCAAAAAGAAAGCCTGAACATTCATTTTATTGTTGGTGGTTTCCATAAATTAATAAGACATCAAATGATTTGCGTCATAAACAGTGACTTTTCTGTGCAAACCCCTCCTGCGAAAGGACACACACTGGGCTCACTGTCCTGCACATCTCTTGCAACATTTCCTCTTTCAGGAAATCAAGTGGCAATTGAAGGACACACCCACCAACTGACACACGCTCCCACACAGACCTGCGCACCGCTGAGGAGGGAGCACCGAAGGCAAAACACTCCACACACTGTTTACATGTTCTTTTTCCACACTGCAGGTAGGAGAGGCAGCGAGGTTTCAGACGCTGCCAACAGCGTTTTCGCTTTACTTCCACACATCTGAGACTGAAAGTGGCCGTGAACTCCAGAGGTCAACAGATTTCTAAACCAAAAACATTCGGTTTAGAAACTCCCACTTTGCGGTAACAGTCCGGAGTTGGGGCACAACCAGCTGCAGAAGCCTAAATAACTAAACATCCCCTGCAAACCACAAGCAGTCACACTCAAATACAAGCAAAGTGATATTGAGATAAGGAAGTGAGCCCCACCCAGAGCCTAAAAAGATGCTCCAGATGCTTGTGTGTTTTCTGCAACCTAACTGGAAGAACAGTAGCTGAACTTTTACCAGAAGTACCACAAGCTGTGTTTCTAAAATGTGCAACAATGTTTGTAATCCGCTGAGCTGATTGGTTGTGTGTTGGTTGGCTGACACGGCAACAGAAAGCCTCACCTTATAGACTTGACCGTAGGTTCCATTGCCGACCACTTCAACCAGCTCAAAGATCCCTGCTGGATCCTGCAGTGCAAACAGACAGGTGTGAATAGGACTCAGGTAAAAGGGATGCAGGCGGCAGAGGATCTGATTTCATTAGCTTAAAATAGGAAATATCACATTGCGGAGTACTTTCAATGCAAACGCATAACTTCAGTCATCATTTTAAGGTTATATTAAAGGAAGATGAATTATGGATATTGACTTTAAAGTCTCCCTCTAATCATCTTTTGATCTATTTTAAAAGCCTCTCCAGTGTTCTTTCAATTTTAATAAGACTATTTTTAGGTAAAAGTCAAAAATCCTTTTTTTTAGAGCGACAGTAGTTCAAAAGAAATTGTAGTTTGTGCAAAGTAAGTCTGACGTGATTTCCCATCATCCCACTAGCTTACAGCCCCTTACAACCGCTCGCAAACCCAAGCTAACATTAGAGGTGGAACAAAAATGGTGAGCAATATTGGAGTATTGGAAAACAAAGACGAACGGGGATTGATTTGGCCAAATCTGAATTACTCTTGCTCCAATTGTAGGGGCATATGGTGTTTTTTTTTTTGTTTTGTTTTGGGTTTTTTTTAAAGGAGGAGCTATAGCCACATCAGGCTAGGTATCCCTCCACCAGTTAGGTGATCCGCGTTGCACTTGTTCGCGGACAAGAACACATATCTTGACGTGGGTGTGGTCTAAAGCACAGAAGTTTACATTTAAATGTAAGTTTTAAGTTTTTAAGGCTATAAAATCAGTGGTGTTAGTTGTTTTCTAACCGCTAGCAGATGAAAAGCAAGTATTCACAAAGTCATTGAGCGTAAATTAAAAATTTGAAGGAACTATTTTTTTCTTATCTCTCCACTTGGTGAGATAGATGTTTGAATAGGGAGGAGCCAACCCCTAGAAAGGAGTTATTCTATTCTATTCTATTCTATTCTATTCTATTCTATTCTATTCTATTCTTCTATTCTATTCTATTCTATTTGTACGCAAACAATTCAGGTTTAGCCTTGGTCTGCAAGTGGCTACACTGGAATGGAGCAGAGCAAGGAGCTTGTGACGTCACTGCTACCATTTTTTTAACAGCATTTTTTCATCTGATCCCAATTCACGATTTGAATAAAGATATTCTCAAAAACATAATTTTAGGCTTAATTTTCTATAAATATCTCCTTCATTATGATGGGAAATGCCACAAAAAATGTTAAACACTAAAATTACAATTTTCAATGAGTTGGTCTTAAATAACATAGCATAAGTGGGGAAATGATTAAACAGCATTAGGAAAATATTTTAAAGTGACATAAGAAAATATTTACACTTTATTTGAAAGGTGAAGTGAAACAATTATTGTTCACAAAAGTAAATTCCTTAAAGGGTTTCAGTGTCTTTTTACAGCAAAAGAGGAAAACCTCATGTAAACTCTCTCCAAACAGGACATGGAACAGACACAGCATTAGGTTACAGTAAAAACAACAAGAGTGTTTGTAACAACAAAAAGGGATAAATGTGGCCTCTCAGTGAAAGCTAGTTGCGAAGAAATGCCATTTTTTTCTGCCAGTTGCCATCCATGTCCCGCAATGTTTACACAAACTTTGGCTCAAAGCGAAGTTGACGTTCCCATAAAACTTACTCTGAGAGCCGCGAGGTCGATGGTGTCCAAACTTCGAGTGGTGTTTTCTCTCGACATCGCTGCCGAAAACCGTGTCAGTTTGTAGAAAACCGTGGGGAAGACATGGACGGTCAGACTTCTCCCTCCGAGTTACAAACTAACGGACTTTCCTCTCTGGAGACCCATTCTAAAGTTTCGCTAACAGCGACAACACCAGTAGGCGAGCACGCGCCATTTCCGTATCATCCTTTCAGAATAAAATCTTCGGAGTTTGTTTGAGGCGACAAATTCCCTCTTTTATTTACAATTCAACCAAAAATAGCACATTTTCACTTATTTACTGTTTTAGAACTCTATAAAAATAAATATGTCCATGATTTGAAGTCTTATCCTGCAACAAATGGGTTCAATTTTGAAGTTCTATTTTCTCAATTTCCTGTTTTATTGACATAAATTCAGCTTTTTACAGTGGTTGGCATGTTTTGCTAGTTTTTTCCTTTAAAACCACCAACCCACTACTTCCATTAGTTTATTACTGGAGCCATACTGGGGCGTGTAAACGCATTAAAAAATATTATTATTATTATTATTTATTTTTTTTTTATTGTTTTAGAAAAGACAACAGAAGCACATCTATGCATAAAATAATATTTCTTTAAGTAACTGTGATAAAATGATCAAATGCACGCTCTAAGCTTATTTATATTAGAACTTTATCATTCATTTAACTGTGACAAAGACTGAAAAAGATCAGATCAACATTATATTCAATTCATGTTACTGCATTCACAAAAATATTGGTGATACATACACATTTTTATTTTATTATTTTTTTATTTGCTTTGTGGGTAAGTATTATTGTGTCACTAGTAGCCCTTTTCAAAAAAATTGTCTATTTAAGTAAAATTATACAACTAAAAGTGAGGCAGGAAACTTGAAGTTTACTTTTCAAATAAAGTTGATGTATTTTGTTATTTTTAAACGTTCCAATTTAATCTGAAGAAGTGTACACTTAGTATACTTCCTATACCACACAGACATAGTGTACTTGTAATACTTCAAACATACTTCAAGGCTACTACTTTTTGAGTCAGGAGATTTGACAGCTAGATGTTAAATACTACTGCCTTGTTGTTTCACCATCTTCTAATTAAAAATGACTTCTATTTCTTCTTTTTATTGTTTTTGTCCACATTTATTTTTGCAATCTTTTATATAGAATAATATTTTTGTTATGTTTTCACAAAAAAAAGCTAAAATGTGTTATATTTAACACAGTTTTGGGCGACTACATTATTGCAGGCAGACATTCGAGTATCCATCGGTTTTCAGCCTGTTCCAGTTTCTCCCACTTTCCTATTGTCTCACATACAAGTTGTTTTTTTAAGTATAAAATGTGTTGGATGGATGGAGCTCGGCATGACAGTCTCCGGACCCGAGCAGTGACTCACTGTCAGGACGTTGAAATGAGGGTCATTATGAGGAAGAACATTGTCACTGTGTGCTTGAAAAGAGGAGCTGAAATTCTGGAGATCTCTGTGAGAGAATTATACATGACAACTGACTCTCTTACACCCTTGTGTGTATCTGTGTGTGAATGTGACAAATTAAAGAAGGGGAGAGTGCGTGGCTGCAAGTGTTTAGTGTGTATGAGTGTGTTATGTCCCCGTGAAGAATGCTCCCTCTGTGGGCTCACACAGTAGCCCCGTTCACATCAGGGTCAGCTGCCTTTGCATACATACACACACACATGCACACACACATACTGAGATTTGTGGGCTTGTATGTAACCAAAACAAAACTACTTTCACTGAGACAATTGAGTGACAATAAATCCAGAGGTGAAGGGTGTTTGCCTGCATTTCTCCATCAGCGCTGTGCATTTTTTCTTTTGTGTCAGTGTTTTTCCTCTGCTTGCAGAAAGTTTACATAGGAAGCATTTTGCTTCCAGAAAAAGTCGACATGTCACTTATCTGAAGCGTATCCGGAGTGTACTTGTGTGCACGCAGCACTGATGTGAAGGACAATGAGATATTATAGAGACTTCCACAGAGACATAAAGGCCTTTTCTTATTCCAGTTTTCACATGACAGCAATTTTGTTAAGCTTCATACTTTGATGTTTTTATATTCAGTTTTAGTGTTGTATATCATGAATACTACACGCCAAAAGTCAAAACTTTCAGAATTGATTAAGTTTGTATGAAGATGATGTACTGTAACATCTCAGTGAGCTCTGAGGTGAGACCAAAGAACAAATACAAAAAAAAAAAAAAACACAAGAAAACAGTTTCAAAAATATACTAAACTTTTAGCTGAATGTGACCACCTTTAACTCATGACAGCTTAACACACTCAGCATTCTTTCTACACAACAAATCCAATTTTCTCCAGGAATTTCTTTTTAATTTCATTGCAGCAGTTCCAGAAATTACTGGCATTTTTGGGGTTGCATTTATGTTGTTTGACTTCTTCAATGTCTGAACACTCTGTCCTCCATCTTTAATAGGTAATTTCACACATCAATTTATTGTTTTCAAAAAAATGAAAGAGAGTTTTGTGGAGAGGACATCTTAGAAATGTGAGTTATTTTTAACATTTAAAGCCTTACCTGGGTGTTTATGATGCCAGGCACCTTAATTTCTTACCTTTGCCATTTTTGAAGCTTAATAAGATTCAATTAAAAATATGTTGGGGTTTTTTTTTGATGAGAGTTAAAGCAAAGCCTTGCTGGGAATAAATGTAGCTTTAAGAATCCCGTCTTTAGCAGCAAATGGGCTTTCACCTTGCTCCAGTTGAATTGGCTTAATATAAATAAAAAAAAAAAAATCAGACATTTACTGCGATGGAGTATTAGGACCAGTTTACAAAAAAAAAAAAATTTTTAAACGTACAACTTTAAATGTCTTAAATTTACGAGCAGAAACTATAACTGTTAAATTACAAGAATAAAGTCTTGTTTTTATGACTTAAAAAGTCATAGGCTAAATTTAGGACTTTTTCTTGTAAATTTGTGTTTTAAAGTTGTAAATTTATGACTATAAATCTTGTAAATTTACGAGGAAAATGTAATAAATTTACAAGAAAAAAAAGTCGTAAATTTACAAGAAAAGAACCGAAGTTGTCTGTCTATCAGAGCCGTGCTTGAAGATGAAAGACGTGAAGTATCTTGTGAAGCTTGATTACCAGATCGGTCTCAAAAACAAAGAAATTTTGAACCTTTTAAAATTGTAAATTTATGAGATTAAAAGTTGCAAATTTATGAGATCTGAAGTCATAATATGACTTTTTTTTTGCGTGTCCCTAAAACGCTCTTGTAATATACTTGATTTTGACAGTTTTTATTCTTGAAGCCCCCTCTGTGTGGGTACATTGTGCAATTACACACTTAGGGATAAATTGAACTGAAATGCACACCTATAACATGAAAAAAAACAACAACAACAAAGAAAATTAACAAGTCCTGCAAAAGCTCCACGACAAAAGTTTTATAACAAGCCCTTTACCTTCACAATCCATTTATTGTACCGTCCGATACTATATCATACTGCACCACGTACGACCATAGTACTAATATTTTTTTCTCTTAGATAGTTTTTCTTTGGATTCACTCTGCGTCGTCAAATTGACATTTATAGTACCTATTTAGCTGGCCATGGCAATGGTAGAGTGGATTGGAGGAAGTGTGTTGAAGTGTCCTCAGGCAAGACCCTAAACCCCACATTGCTCCTGATGGTCGGTACCAGTGGATCGGTGTTTGAATGTTTATGTGCATGGCTGAATTGAACTCGCCATTTACCGTTATTTTTCTCTTTCTATCTTTGGATAGTCCTTCTGTGTTCTCACTGTAGTGAACTGCATCAGAGTTCGTTTGCAAAGAAACTTACTTTCTTGTTTTCGAGCACACCAGAGTTTGGCCTGTTTACACTTTTTTTAATTGATAAATGTGACAGTTTTCTTAACACATTTTCTTCTGTTTCTTGATGTTTTCTTAATGGCTTAAAAAATGTGAGAACCTGTGAAACTATGACTCTCACAGAGGGCTACAAAGTGATACTGGTGATACTTTTTGCATACTCTTCTGCTATGTGGAAACGTTTGTGTAGTATTTTTATGGTTCCTCTTAATATAAATACAGCTGAGTCTAGCGAACATAAATATAGTTTAGAGAAATAAGACTTGCTTTCAAACTGAATAATTGTTTTGCTATGTATTAAAATGATATTTCTTTTTAATAGACTGCAGTAATGGGTTGGGTTGTTCAGTTGTTGAGGTTACCAGGAGCTGCTTGAACATATAAAAAATAATCTTTAAAGACATCAACACTAATTCCTTACATAAGTTTGAAGATCTTCTCTGTTCATGTGCAACATTCAAACTGAGTTGATAAGTCATAATTGCATCTGCAGTGAATTTGCAAACAAAAATGAACTATTTAAATGTCAAGATTTGGTCAAGTAAAATGAAAACTATTTGTTGCAGAGTTGTAATCTCTTTGTACACCCATCAATAGACAGAATCAAAGAAGATATCAGCACTATTTGGTTCAATCTTAACTGGACATCTAAAGGATCCAGAGAAGAAAAAGTCTACTGAGTGACAGCACCACCTTGAGGAGAAGAGAAACTGCAGTTAAAACAGACATCAAGAAAGAGCTGACAGGAGAACTCACTGAACCAACTCATACATGTAAAAGCAACAAGAGAGGGAAACTTTGCTGCAACAACAAATGTGAAGTTGTGTTTCTATCATAAATATTTTATAATTGTAAAATGATATTAAATGTGTGAATACAGTTTCAGTCTGCACACTAAACGTTTGCATTTGTAAAGAAACATTTTGCAGGGGAAAAATGAACTAGTGCCAATGCTATACTAATTCATCCTTGAAAAAAAAAAAGAATTGTGGCTGTAAAATGTTTAAGTGGATGTTAAAAAGATTTACAGATCATTTAGCAAGCGAGACTGATACAAAATGAAGGCGGAATTTAGAAAATGTGAATTTAGGTGCTGCACCTTCTGACTTTATCATAATGTTTAATGACACTCATCCAAGGATTTACCATTAGTGACATCTTTACAGTTCAGTTCACTGAAGTTGTGAAGTGTGTTTCTGATGATGACACAGACTGACAGAAAGTAATCTTGTGGCTTGATAATTAAAAAAAAAAAAGTTATATATATATATATATATATATGTGTGTATAGGCCTGTACGTAACTGTTAAGTTTCATTCAAATTAGTGATTCATGCCAGAGGCTTTAAAAAAAAAAAAAAAAGGCAGATACTTAAAACATCACATTAAGGAATTTTAGAAGACTCAAAGATGATTTTTACTGTTTAAAGGTTTGTTTGGAAAACGTTTTAAGCTGCACTTTTTATTAACATGTTGAGAAAAACCTTTACATTTAAATGACTGATTGCATAGCTCCAAATCTTGTCTAGTCATGTCTGAAGATGCAATAAAATAATGAATAGTTTACCATGTAAAAACAGTTGAAACAGCAGAAAACACTTTATGGGGGAAGTCTGTAACAAAAATGTTCATTGCTACCTTTTTCCATCAAATGAAGGAATCATCTTAGAGATCTAGACCCATGTTGAATGACAAGTTTTTTAAAAAAAAAGGGTGATAAAACAAGTCACTCTCCTGAATATTTGGTAGAATTTCCTTTTCAAACTCCACTGATGTCTGAAGTGGTTTTACAAGCAGGCATGTTTGTGGGCAGCTTAAAGCTGATTCTGTGGAATTGAATGGTCAAAATGAGCTTCTTAAGTCCATCAAATTGCCACACTGCCGAAGAACCTCAGTAAATATTGACGTCTGGACAAAGTGGTGGTTCTACTGAAACACACTTGATTACTGCTCCTCCACATGCTACCGTTTCCCCTCCAGACAAATAATCACAGGCCTCTACTTAAGCTGTGTCTCCTGCATACTTTAAGCACAGTCACTCTGCAGTGTCACTTGGAGTGTAAATGCATGTCTCACTGACAAAAATTCACCTTTCTAGTTGTTAGAAACAGAAAGACTAAAACTGGATTTGTACTTCTTCCCAATCAGTTTGCACAAAGTACTCTATGTAAGTGTTTACTTGGGTTGTTTATTAATTTCTTCATTACTCACTACATAGGGCGATCGCCATTTGGCTGAGATATCCGAATCTACAATTCTAAAGCTGAACGCCCTAAACATTTCCCAGAAGTCTCTGCCAAAAATCAGCATGGAGTGTCGCTACCCGATCTGGATGAAAGGTGTAGTAAGAAGACTGACGACACTCTTTAACCAATTTCATTTCATGTTTTGGGGTCACTCTGGTCATCTCCATCTTAATAAAGAACAAAATCACTCTGATCCAGGGGTGGAGCTAGAACATTTTATATGGGGCAGAAAACTTTGGAAGCGTGGCAAATCAAAAATTCATATTTCAAACTGTTTTATTATTGCTATTTAATGTACAATATTATTATTGTAAATAGTGTTTGTGTTGTTTTTGCAATGCTTAAAGAAGCTTATATTGATGAGTTCTTAATTTTTCTCAAAAATAATTAACGTCAGAATTGAGGGGCAGTTGACCCCCCTCGCACCCCTGTAGCTCCGCCCCTGCTCTGATCTATGCAAAAGTGTTAATTAATTTCTTTTACACTGGGAGTGTTTTGAGAATAGTTTAAAAGATGATTGAAGTGGGAAGTTGAAGATCCACTGTGACAATTTTTTTTATTTATTGTTCAATTAGAATATTAGAAATAAGAAATTGTGGGCGGGACCATTTGCAGGGGTAACTCCGCCTCCCTTTTCTCTAACCATTGCTGAGAGCTTGGAGCATTGAGCTCATTGCCCACATTTTCTACGTCACAAGTAAAAGATGTTTTCATCTGCTCCTGATTCACATTGATTTGAAAAAAGAACTACTCCGCTTTATTTTTTTAATGTATATGTGTCCTCCATCATCAGAAAAATATGAGTAAAAATCACCAAAACACTATTTTTAGCATTGTGAGTCTTTGAATGAAGGATAAAAGTAAAGAAGAGCAGAAAATCCATTCAAAAAGAAAATATGTTTGTTCATGTTGTTGAATACAAGGCCTGAGTCTTTTTATTTGCGTGGAACCAAGCTGTGAGATGTCTCAGAGAGTGGAAGTAGCTCAGGTTTGTTTGCTTCACTTTGTGCCTGGCGGAAAGGCAGGTCGCATAAATAACAGGAACTTTAAAGAAAAGGCAGTAAAAGAAGGACAAACTCCATGTTTGAGACAACACACAACAAAAATGTATAAAACAACTAATGCAATGTTTATTTGCTCTCATTTAAATTATTTCAACCAATATATCCAAAGAAGAGTCAAAGAAATTAGCAAAGATGAAAAGACAACCACTATACTGTATATTGCCATTGAATATATCAACCCATATAATTAATTAATTATTGTATCAAACAATCTCAAATATCCAGAATTCATTGGTTCTAATAAGACAATGACAGTACCTGTGTGTAAATCGAAAACATCCACTTTGCTTAAATATTATGGTAAATCTATTTCTTTTAAAGCTCACAAACAAGAATGTGGTCCGATTCCTCTCGGAGTACAGCTGTTCCTGCAGTGAAGCCCCCTTTGGGTGACTGGTGGCGCTCAAATTCATCCCTCCTTCATCCATCCATCCATCCATCCACCCGACCAAAGAGGAGCAGAACAAAAAAAAAAAAAGACTCAACGCAGCGTGGGACTGCAGGGAAGAAAGAACCGCCTCCTTTAGGTCTATACATAAGAAATGGGAGCTGTACAGATATTATTGTAACAGACAATGAAAAGAAAATGATAAAGCCTGGTAAAAAGTAGCACTGACCCAAATAGAAAACACTAAAATCAAACAGGATGAAATCAATTCTAAAGATGATTTAAGAGGGACACCTTCTTTTTCCCTTTTTCACATCGTGGCCGGACAGAAAACAAACATACTTCATCGACATGTTCATTCGCCCCTTTAAAAGAGGTTGCAACAAATTATCGTGTCATTTATTCCTTTATCTATGTTTATTTGATTATTTTTTCTTGTTCTCTAAATGGGTGGTCATGCAAATAGAAAACGCCAAGTCCTTTTTTGTTTCTAGTTTGTTGGGAAAAGTTGACGGCTTGGCCAGTTTGCTTCCCTAAGTTGGCAGCTCAACTGCTGCATGAAGAGACGAGTCCTGACTCAGCCTAGTTCACGGAGCAACGACTACTTCTCTCAACAAGCTGATGTAACCTGTTTCCACAAAAATATGCTTTCTCAGTGTGTTGCTTCAGCATTATTCGCTTTTGCTTTACACCATTCCTGATATTTCCTGAACTTTTCAATACAAAACCAAATTTTTGAGCTGATTTGTGGTTCGCTTTGTGTGCCCACTCACTATCTTGTGTTTCTTTCCAAAGAAACTTTTTAAAGACCCACTCCGATCAGCTTTGGAGCTATTTTAAAAGCATTCCCAGTGGTCTTCTAATTATGATTAGGCCGTTTTTAGCCAAAAAAGAAAAAAAAAGTGTATTTTTTAGGACATAATTTCTGCAGAGCGGCAGTCATTTGTTAGAAATTCTCTTAATTGTGTTGCTGAGAGCTATCTATTTACTCACAGCCCTAACCTAACACTACCAGTGCAACAAAAATGGCGACCAATATTGGAGCTATCCAGATGCCAGCTCAGACGAGGAAGACAAATCAGAATCTTTTACTTCAATGATTTTTTCTTTTTTGTTTGCCCTAATTCACATTGATTTGAATAAAGACTCTGAAATGTAGCTATAGTTAATTTTTCTCAAAATATATCTTTCATTATCAGAAAAATGCTACAAAAAACATATTAAAAACACAATTTTTTCATCGGAGTGGACCTTTAAAATATAGAATACTTTGAAAAGTCATTTTCAGTAAATGAGGGCTCAGCTGACAGTAGGGTCCTATAATTTGTTTGTCTGTTGACTTTTGAGTAGTTAAACATCTGATAGATCCAAATGTGTTCATACAAGTTGGAGAGATCTTGTGCTCTGAGGTGCAACTTTCCTGCTTTCAGGTTGAACAGAAAAGGGAATCCAGTGTCTCTTTTTCGGTGTGCAGGACCAGTCAAACATTCTGTTCTTCCTCGTTTGCATTTCCATTCAGGAGGTTGAGGACCTGCTTGATCATGACACGTTTTATGTTGTAGCATCACTTTCCAAAGGTCATTCCAAGTCATAGCATTCTCTTCGGTGTTTAATTGCAACCGGTAACTAGTCCCGAAGCAGAATGCAGTTGTTCATTTCATCCGTCAGTGTTCCAGTGGGCATCCAGCCAGGCATTATCCACTTGATAGAAGGCCATGTTCGCAGGTGACCATGAGGTGACCCAAAAGCAGTTTGTGGGCAGTCTTTTCTGAAAACCAGTCTGTACAAAGTCCCAAAACTCCAGGAAAACCAGCGTTCCCAACCAGTCTTCCTTAAAAGCAGTCTGTAAACCGCTGTGTGGTCCAGTTCCAGCAGAGAAGTCCATCTACCAGATGTCAGAGCTTAGTTCTCTGCTGGTGAGTGGTACGAAGGTGCTGTTCAGGTGGAGGTCTGGCTTCTTCCCAAGCGTACTGCTCTGACCCACCTGAGGAGCACACAGAGACACACATTCAGCAGAAGTTGGAGTCAAGTTGGAGTACGGTCACACATCCCAAAATGCCACCGCGTGGTGACTGAAATGCAAATTTGGCGCATTACCCGCAGTGGAAGTCACATTTTTACACACTGGTGGTCATGGAAGTTTAAGGAAAAATTCAAATTTTATGGCAATTGGACTTTTTTTTTTTTATAGAGGCATATTTGAAGCTCATTTGGTGGCAGTCCAGTGGCATGAAGACAGCAGCAGGATAATTGACTGATAGGTTCACCAAAATCATCTGATGATCCGCCGATTTCAGACTGCCACCCCCCTGCCGTCCCACTACCACTGTCTGGTTGTTCGAAATCGTACGGCAGCAGAACAGGGACTCGACGAGGGCTGTTGACATGGGCGGGCGATGACCATACGCCAATCTGGTGATCCCGGCCAGGCCACCGCAGGTCAAAATGGGGAGACAGCATTGATACTGCTCAAAACTCATCATGGCGTTGATAGCACCAGAGACTCAGAGACCTGTCTATGTGGTTAATGCTGAGAAGAATACGAAGACGATAGAACATGGTGCTATCTTGGGAGTCGTCTTGTCAAGAAATTTGTAAATTGACGACATTATAACTTGCCAAAAATCTGAGTTGCGAATGACCACTGGTGTAGAATGGCCTGTTTTTTATATACCCCGGTCGGTGGCACTTGATATTCACGGCTGCCATCAGGAGACATTTACACATCGTCCAATCAGAGCTGCTGCTGGCCGGACATCCAGCTGCCACTGCCCTGTTGAATGTCACCCAATTTCATAATGGCGGCATCCTCGACGCGTGGCTGCAGCAGTCTATAATAATGACCATGTCAACAATTTACAAAAAAATTGGTTGGGGTCTTGTCAAGATGCCTCCAGGACATGTTCTGGACATGTTCCACTAGGCCAGGGGTCTGCAACCTGTGGTTCCAGAGCCACATGTGGCTCTTTTATCTCTCCATGGTGGCTCTCTGGCTAAAGAAAAATAAAATAATTGTAAATTTTTTTTTAAAATTGGAGATTAGCTATTATTTTAGCAACATATTAACGCTTTTGACCAATGTGTTACCGACTGGAGTTTTTAGGCAAATTTAGAATTTAGCTTCTATTTTAGCAACATGCTAACATTTTTGGCCAAGTTTTCTGAGAAATGTTGTGCTAATTTGGAGTTTAGCTAATTTTAGTAAAATGCTTAAGTTTTCAGCTAATTTGCTATCTACTGAATTTTTTTTTTTTTGGATAATTTAGAATTTAGCAATATGCTAACGTTTTTGACTAAGTTAGTTTTCTGAAGAATTTTAGGCTATCTTGGAGTTCTTAAGTAACAAGCTAGCTTTTTTTTTTCTTTTTTGCCAGATTTGGCATCTAATTAGTTTCTTATGCTAATTTAGAGTTTAGCTAATATTTTAGCAATATGCTAATATTTTTAGCTAATTTGTTGTCTTCTGGGTGTATTAGGCTTTTTTTGAGTTTAGCTTTTATTTCAGCAACATGCAAAAATTTTAGGCTGATTTAATTTACAATGAAATGTTATGCTAATTTGAAGTTCAGCTAGTACGTAAGCAACGAGCTAGCTTTTTTGCTACTAAAGTTAAAAACGTTAAAAAAATATTTTTGAGAGATGCTAGTTTCTTTTTATATATTTTTTTGTTTTGTTTGTGTCAAAAATAGAAATTATTCACATTTATTTAAAAAAACAAAAAGAAGGTTATGAATGCAAATCCAAATTTCTTAAAGGCTAATGTAAGTCAATGCGGCTCCTTCTAGGTTCTGATCAGTAGAAAACGAGCCCAAATGGCTCTTTTACTCTTAAAAGCTGCAGACCTCTGCACTAGGAGGAGGCCCCGGTGAAGCCCCAGGAAACGCTCTAGAGACTACGTCTCTCAGCTGGCTTGGAATACCTCGGGGTCCCCCCAGAGGAGCAGGAGGAAGTGGGCCGGGAGACGGAAGTCTGGGCACCTTTGCTAAGACTGCTTCCCTTGTGACCTGGTCCCGGATGAGCGGAAAAGATGGATTTCATGACATTTTTAAAGACTTTGCAGAAGCTTCCCCATCGCGCGGTGGCAGTTGTATATGTGACCGTAACAAGAATCTACAGCTACAACCACAGAACAGGTGGCCATGTCTACGGTAAAAGTTACTGCCGCATGCCAGTGCTGCATCATGTATGACACGTAACAACAATGCAAGAAATGACAGCTGGTTCCGCACTAGCTGCAGCGCATAAATAAACAAGGTGGATAAGAAGCAGAGTAAAATCTATCTATATTCTGTCATCCAAACAGACCTCTTGTTCCCCAGTGAACTGCTCTGAACCCCTGGGGAGAAAAGAGGGGTTTTTAATTTTTATTCATTCTTGAACATGCAAACAAACAACCAAATTTAAGGAAAAGATGCACTTTGCAGTTGTTGGAGAGCAGAAACAGACAATAAATAAAAAAGCCAAGTGGGAATCCGGGCTTTTCTCCCACCTGTCCGTTCAGCAAGGTCATAGGGATGTTGCAGTAGACGTGGCGCCCCCCGGGGCCCAAAGTGGAGAACTGCACTGTGGAGAGGGGTGGGAGAGGAGGTGACATGGAGGGCTGTGGGGGAAGCTGGAACTCATAGCTGCGGCAGAAATGCCGCATTTGGGCTGCTGTGGCGGTGTGACCCCCTTCCAGAGGCAAGGTCATCTGGTTGTAGTCGGGGATTTCTGTTGCCAAGGCAACCTGCGGATTGAAAAAGAAAGAAAATTTGTCATTTTTATTTGACTTTCCAATTCCCTTGGTATTCATACAGTATTACTAACATTCTACTCATCAATTCACATTGAGCTGGTGTAGAACCACAAAGATCAAAACTTCAAACTTAGGATGTCCATTGGTCTGGACCAAGTCACTTGGTCTGTATTCAGACTAACATCAACTAGAATATTCTGTTTTAAACCAAATAGCTTGTAAACAAAAGCATGTGACTAAAAATCTCTTCAGTCATTGGCCAGGAATTGCAAGGACGGAGCAAAGCATCAAGAAAAATAATAACAGAAGTCCCACGCCTTGCCATCCTTGTCATCCTGACCAATTTTGAGCGTCTGTATCAATGTAAGGTACGAAACTTGCTACTTTGGGATGGCAGAGGCATGCTGCAAGGTGGATGCTGAAAAGAAGACGTTCCAGGTTTGCTAGCAACCGCAGACAACTGCGACTAAGAAGGTATGCTAATAAGTGTCTACGACAAACAGATTGGTTTCAAGAATGTTGTCCATTTGGTCTTACCATTGACATTTATCTTTTTTGCCACCTGAACTCCCGCTTTTTTGCATCTAGTGCTTTGATATAGTTTTGATAAAGCTTCTTAGCTTTCACCCTGCACTGTTCCAGAGACTGCTGGTGCTCTTTCTCTTTCACTTTAAAGTTAATAAAAAAAAACAAGAACAATTTAAAATAATCTATGTTATAGATCTGGAAAATATGTTTGACTTCATTAACTTGCTGTAAAAATCTAGAACTGGATGAGCTTAGATGGATAAACGGTTTAACATATTTTCTTTTTCCCATTTAATTAGTATTTACTCAGATAATCTCTTGGAGAGCTGATGTTTTATTCTCAGGAGAGACAGGTTCATCTTCTGGAACCAGAAAACAAACATCTGACTTCTTCATTCCTCGCCAGAATAAAAAAAAACAAAACTAAATGAACACTGTATCATATCAGTTTATGTTTTGTTCTTCAATAGTTTGTTCTGTTTTGAACTAATTTTCTCAGGGTTCTTTGAGAAAAACTCAACCTGTGAGTAAAACGAGTCCTTCTCTGACCTGATGATGTCCATGTCGGTTGTCATTGGGAGGCGCTACTGAGGCAGATGTGGTTGTCATGGCGATGGTAGAGACAGTGGTCTGCAGGTCACCAAACAGGCCCTGTTCGCCCGAGTCCATCACCTGTGAATAAAGAAACAATACTTAACAGATTTGATATATTATATGGGGATGGGTGTCAAAGGGAAGAGTTTCAACCTTATTGGTCACCTGTTTCATAGTTTAATAGGTGTCTCTAAATTGCCCCTAGGTGTGGATGTGAAAGTGTGTGGTTGTGTGGCCCTGTAACACACTGGTGAACTGTTCTGGTACTTGCCTTTACCCAACAGTAGCTGGGTTTGGCTTCAGCAAACCCATGACCCCGAAAAAGATTCAGCAGGTTCTGAATATGGATGTATGATTTTATTTTGATGGGATTAACTTGGATTGTAAAGATTATAAATGTGTGGAATGTTTTTTTTTTTTTTTACTAATATTGATCTTTCTTTTGTGTTGTGCTTTCAGGTGGGCACAAATAGATATTTTCAAATTGGTAGTACAAATTGAGGATGCTAAAGTACAAATTTGTGTCCACAAAAAGTTAATTAGTCTACATAAAATAAAGTTTTTACGCAAAAAATACAAATTTGTATTTTGGGGACACAATTGAGTTGTAGAAATTGAAAATACTATCCTAATTTAACCACAATTTAGTATTTCTTGGCTACAAATTAGCATTTATCATTATTAGTATTTTGTGCACACAAATTGGCATTCGTGTTTACAGACTAGAATTTTGTGTTCAATACCGAGCACTATCCTACCAAATGGGAATTTTTTGAGCACAAATGAGTTGTAGAATTTGAAGATACTAAAATATTATTGTGTGCACACAAAATAATAATTTGTGCCAACAAAATGCAAACTTGTGGCCACTACATAGTAATTTGTGTGCAGAAAATAGTCATTTGTGACAACAAATTACTAATTTGAGGGAAAAATGTATTAATTTTTAATGTTCAGGGCTTCGCATGACTATGACGTTTGAAAAACTTTTTCCAAGCCCAACATTTTTTTTGGAGGCAACAGAAACAATTTGCGTTCCACTGAACCCTTTATTGCTGTGACGTTTTAGCTTTTTTTCCCACGGCTCTAATCGCAGACGCATAAACGAAGTCACTCCCATTGTTGCAGTTGATTCATGCACCTTGTTTTTCCTTCTTGATGATTATTGTTAAGCGCTGAGCAGCAGGAGAGCATTTATTTGCTAATCAGGGCATACACCACCTGAGGTGCTAACAAACCGTAAACATGTACACAGTTTGCTCGCTCTGATTCTAATTATAATGCATAACCTATGTTTAGGAGACATTTCAAAGGCCATCTGTCTGCACTGAAGTATGCCCCCCAGGGAAAAGCTGCCAGAAACACTTTCTTTTTGCCTTAAAATCTTTATTATGCTCACTTATTGCTTGCCTTACTGTATAATGACGCTTCATTTATTCAGTAAATATACCAAAATAATGAAGCAAATTAATCAGTGGATATAATTGTGTTTTACTCCACAGGAGTTGAAAAAGCACTTGAACGAACACTTTTATCTTTTTCTCTCCTTTTATTTTGAAAATGGTTTTATGTTTGGCACTTTTCACCTGAAGCACACAGAGGCTGTCAGGTTGAAAAACGAGGAAGCAATTATGATAAGGGAAAGAATGTCACACTGGAGAGCACAAAAGGAATACATATTTTTGCTCTAAACTAATGCAAATCTCTAAAATGGGTAAAAAAGGTACGAAATGGGAAGTATTGTTTGTTTTTAATTACAGCGAAAAGCTCATCGATTTTAATGGAACACTGTTTTAGATGCTGAGATTTTTTACACCTCCGTATTTATTTGAATACCTTTGAGTTTTAAACTTTTTTTATGCATTTAAACTTAAGGGTAAATAAACGGTTTTCTGTATGAAAAAAGGGAGTTGACACATAAAACTGTTTGGTGTTAAAGTGAACTGTAAAAAATTAAAATAAACTAAACAAACTATATTCATGAAGTTAACAACATCCGGAGAAGGTTTCATATATTTAATCATGAGATGTGTTAACATCTGATCATTTTCTAGAAACAAACATGTAATTTTATAGTTTGTGAATGATGCATTCAAATGCTGCTAGGATACTGGGTCATCAAGGTTTTCTGATCAGTCACCCTTGACCTTAGATTGTAAACAATTTTCATACATTTAGTTTAAAACGTATATGTATGAATGATTACAACATACGTATGTAAAAGATTTGAATTACTTGTATTTTTTTGTAAATTGTATCTATTTATTTGTTGGTCAGCATATATGTTGTGTAGTTTTTAAGGAAAGGCATTGAATGAGCTTGATAAGCTTCTGCCTTTTCCTTTTTTTTTAATCGGTTGTTTGTTTTTATTGTATGTTGTGTCAACACTACAAATGTAAACTCTACAACTCTAAACCAATAAACTTGAATTTGAACTTGAAAACAGGACATTTTCACACTTTCTTAAACAGATATGCCCCGATGATTAATATAAAAATGTCAAGAAATAGGTTTGTAAAATGTTCAACACCAAAAATTCTCTATTCTAAAAAGTTAAACCGGTTTAACTTTCAGAATGCGATCAATGAATTAAAAGCTTTCTGGATTCTAGTCTATAAGCATTTGCATAGAGTATTCATTGAAAGTGGCCGCTCTAATATGAATCGACTCAGCTGGTGTTTAAGCACCTTCAGACATTTCAGGTGCAGCATACCTGGCGTCTGGACAACGTCTCTCTCCGTTTCGCAGGCATCTCATAGACCACCTGTTTCCAGAATTTGGAGGACAGCTCGTTGCTTTTTGGACCTTTCCACTTGATGATGGATAAAACCTGAACAGATGAAACAAAGGAAATGAGAAGTATTTCTTGTTTCCTAACCATGTGGATCGTACAAGGACGGTGTCATCTGTATACCTTGATGGTGTGTTTAAGTGCTTCCACCTCTTGGTAGTTGATGACATTCCTCAGATCTGCACACTCTATCATGATCACCTGGAGCACAAAATAAAACACAGCTCTGACACACTCCATTATACTTTGAATCAAAAACCGTGAAAAAAAAGATTTATGTTGAGGAAACTTGATTGCTTATCAATGACCTCACCTTTATCTCTCCTGTAACCAGCATAGAGTGAAGGCGTGTCTCTATCTGGAAGATGCTCCACCCCCTTTTGGCAACAAACTCTGGAGTCAAAACGATGATCAAGCGTCTGCTCTGCTCCACGCTGCGCGCCAAATCCTCGATGTAAGCTGATGGAGAGAGAACGGAACTATCACTCGAGTTGTTTCTCTTAACACATTTCATCAGAAGTTCATTATAATCGACAAAAGCAGAAGATGATCCGCTGGAGATCGTGTCAGGAGATGAGAATACGAAAAATAAGAGAGGTCACAGATGTGTCCAAACTGTATCACAAGACTTGAATCTGATGCTGCAGTTGGCTTACTGAATATGGACAGTGTGTTGTCCTTTAATGTCCTATGGTCAGATGAAACCAAAATAGAACTTTTTGGAAAGAACTCTACTGCATCCAAAGAACACCAAACCTACTATAAAGCATGGGGGTGGAAGCATCATGCTTTGTTTTTCAGCAAAGGCACCAAGACGACTGATCCATGTAAAGAAAAGAATGAACGGGGACTTTTATGATTTAGAAAGAAAACCTCTTTTCATCAGCACTGAAAATGAAACGTGGATGGTTCTTTCAGCATGACAACAATCCTAAAAGAGCAGCTTCAAGAGAAGCATTTTAAGGTCCTGGAGTGGCCTGGCCGGTCTCCAGATCTAAACCTCATAGAAAATCTTTGAGAGGAGTTGAAAGTCTGTGTTGCCCAGCAGCAGCACTAAAACATCGCTGCTATAGATGAGATCTGCATGACAAAATGGGGCAAAATACCAGCGACAGTTTGTGAAAACTTTGTGAAGACTTCCAGAAAATGTTTGACTGCTGTCACTGTCAACAAAGGGTATAGAATAAAGTAGTGAGTTCAACTTTTTTTATTGACCAATACTTATTATCCACTATCATTTACAAATAAATTCATTAAAAATGAATTGTGATTTTTAAATTTTTTTTTTTCTCATTTTGTCTCTCATAGTTGAGGTATAAGATGAAAATGACAGGTCTCTTTTATTTTGTTCACTTCCACAATTGCATTTCTGCCTAAATGAATGTCCTCTGTCATCAGAAAAATGCAACAAAAACACGTGAAAAACACACTTTCACAAGATTGGGACTTTAGAGGTGAAAAGTCATGATGTGTTTCAGGCAAAGCACCTTCAGTGGTGGGTTTTGAACTACTTCGCTTTGATGACCTGTCATTGTCACCTGGTCTCCATAGCACTGTTGGGATGCGGTTCAGCTGCAGGTTTGTACTATTAAAGTCTTGCTAAAGGATCTGTAGCTCTCACCTCAGAGTGGAGTAAAAGTCTGAGGAACTACAGAAATGTAAGCAGGTATGCTAAATCTATGTTGACACCAAAAGGAGGAAGATGTGTGAAAATTACAGTCCTGCTATGTGTGTCTGTGGTCCCTTTCTCAGCCAAAGACTCTCGTTTCTGACGGGCAAACAGACTGAGACCCGCCTGGAAGTTTGTTTGAGGCCGAAATGGAGCTTTCATTAAACTTCTAATGGGGATCAGTGCAGAGCTAATACCCCATCGTTTCTGGTTTATGAGAACTGATGGTTTATGGGAACTCTGAGACAGAAGTGAAAGGAACAGAGAGACGATGACGTATGAAAAGTGGCACATTGTGAGGTGGACCTGCTGTCAGTTTCTATAGATTTATGTCTCACCCTGAGAAAACCACATCTTCTCTTAACAACCTCGTTCCAATTATTTATTTGCAGCGTTCTCGGAGTAGTTTTTGCGGCAATGAAATACCTCATTATTTCTCTCTATAAAAAACAAAAAAAAACCCGACGTGTGTTTTGTGAACAACAGACTCCCTCCCTCGGTATGTTTCCCTCACCATCCCTTCACTTGCTAACTAAATTAATGACACAGCCTCTCCAACAACACACTGCAATTTCACGCTCAATTTGAGAGGCACAAATAGTACAGAACATCCCCAAATTCATTCGGCTTCTTTCTAGTCTGAGCTTCTTGTTGCTCCTTTTATCAGCACGTACGCACACACTTGCCCTGCACTACTTCTTCTTCTTCTTCTTCTTCTTCCTGCTCTGTATTTGTGAGGATTATGCTAATCAATTATTAAAATAACACAAACCAGTGACCCAGCTGCTGCCTCTGTCTGCTCCTGTTATTTGTTTCGCGCTCTCTTGTTCATTTTGTTTTGCTAAGTGGAGTGGATAATTGAATGGTGTGTTTAAGGTCGTGTTGCTGCGCCGCTCCGCCGGTGACTCTGGAACGCAGTAAAAGCTCACCTCCATCTCCCTGTGAGATGGGGGGGTTTTGGGGGCAGGATTAGGTGCGTTCTTACACACGGCGGACATTTGTTTTTGGGGATGTTTTCAGGCCACAAAGACACTTGGGGGGGGACTAGGATTTCTTGTTCACTTTTCAAAGCACTCGAGCGCGAGCTGGGAAGAACAGTTTTAGCTCACAGCCACTGTGAACCATAGTTAAGTAAATGGATTAACATATTTGGAAAAAAAAAGGTCAACGAAGCATAGAAGGCACCATTTCCCTCCTTTCTCTCTACTCTGGAAACCATATTTTTCTTCTTAGCAGTAAAAGTTTTATTTAAAAGCTCAGATGTTTAATGGGTTGATATCCTAATTATTACTTAAAAATTACAAATTGTGGCATCACAAAAAATAAAAAAAAGGCTAGCAGACCCATTTTCTGTACCGAATAATACTGATGTTCTCACCAAAATGAAACACTTCCTATTTTTTTTTTTTTTTTTTTTTAAAAAACTGAAGGAACTCCAGGGCAAATTTATTATAAAAACTCCTGAAATATATCTACAATCTGGTTCTAAACTACATTTGAGATGTGATTTATTATCTAACTCCTTTGAACTCTTTTTTATAAACGTCATTCTTTTGTTTTCAGAATGATGCTCAAATAGAAACTGGGTTTCTTGACTGACAAAAACAGTTTCAGGATCAAGTTTAGTGTTTCTCGTCCCACATATTGATTCAAAGTTGTTCGTTTTACCTGCGTTCATGTATTTGAGTCCCACTCCAATCATCTTCCGATCTGTTGTAAATGTATTTCCAGTTTTCATTATGATTATTCTGACTTTCATTTTTGCCCAAAATTAAAAAAAAAAAGAAAAATAAAAACTTTTCTATGACATAGTTTCTGCAGAACTGCAGGGGTTCATTAGAAATTTGCCTTTAAGTTGTGGGCAGAAGTAAGCCTCTACTCATTTCCCATGATCTCTTTGTTTATATTCTCTACCACTAGCTTACAACCCTTAAAAGCCCCAACCTAACATTACTGGTGTAACAAAAGAAGCAAGAAACATTGAAGCTATGTAGCCGTAAAGCTTTAAGCTAGATGTTAACTCGGATGAGTTTTATTTGTTTTATTGCATTCTTATATATTTTGTATGCATTTTTTTATGTTTTATTGTTTTGTAATGGAATGCTGATTTTAATTTTTTCCTCAATTTACCTCATTTTAAGCTTTCTTCTATTTTTTTTTGTTAACCAGTTTGGTTCACCTAAAGGTGTTTTAAAGTGCTATATAAATAATAAATAAATAAATAAACAAAGCTTCGAAAACAAATATGATCTTCTTGGTATTTGTCCATTTCCTTCTAATTCACAATGATTTGAATAAAGAAATAATCAAAAATGCAATCTGTATCTTCATTTTC
Organism: Oryzias javanicus; assembly: GCA_003999625.1. Classification (NCBI taxonomy): domain Eukaryota; kingdom Metazoa; phylum Chordata; class Actinopteri; order Beloniformes; family Adrianichthyidae; genus Oryzias; species Oryzias javanicus. Next base: position 4,803,957 of record CM012446.1, read on the forward strand.
TTAATATACATCCGTCATCATAAAAAAAAAAAAAAAAATAGAAAAAAAAAAAATCGAATTTAGACATATAAAAAACACCAAAAAGTTTTCATGATGTTTACAATAATGGTGAACCAGTTGTTGGGATTATGGTATGGACATTTTTTCCCACTTACAATTATAATTTTCTATTGACAACTCAATTTGCACTGGGATCATATATTTTGAAAATGTATTTAACATTTGACAATTTATCATGTGATTCTGGCCGGCCATTTAACACATTTTTTTTTAAAACTTAGAATTCAATATGAAAAAAAAATCCATTTGAATCTTATATTTTTAAAATAAAGGTTTTAAAGAGAAGCTAAATTAAGTTCTTTTTAAGTCATTGTGGGTTTTCTGCTACAAAAATTAAAGTTATGGTTTTATGTCAATCACAGTATAAAGTTGTGGTTGCGTCTAACTCAACCTACTGCCATAATTAGTGCAACTGAAACTGAACAGACAAGCACAGAAAGAGAAGAAGAACAGCTCAAAATGGATTAATTCTGAGTTTTAGTTCACAACAAAAGAAGAAAAGTTGCTATTATGAAGCATAACTGGAAATCTACACGCTGCTGGAAAGAGAGGATCATTTAGAATCAATTCAGAGTGTGATTTGTGCTGTTAACTGTGAAATAATGTCTTTAGTATTAATAAAAATAAAAGTTTATCGTACACAATTATTTTAAACAGAATTTTTCTGTGAACAGCGACTCATAATTTTTCTTTTTAGTGCATATGAAGCTGATTTTATGTGTGTAGCTCTGTTTCAAATGGTGAAAAACTACTTCTCATGATCTGCTTCTTTTGTGAAATGGTCTCAAACAATAAAAAAGTCACTGTTGCACTAAAACAATCAAACATTTGCTGATTTTCTGACTCTATTTACATGCACACTTACAAAGTCGCAGGTTGGAATAAAAACACCAACAACATTAAAAATATATATTTTAACTTAAGTGTTTTTGTGAGTCTGTAATGAATATTCTATGATAAATTTAGGGCTGCAGCCTCTGTAATGTATTACTCTGCCCTCTGCTGGTGAGGCAGAACGTTTGGAAGAGAGTCCATCTGGTTTGTACAGCCGGCTCTGCAGCTGATGCTGTTGCTATGGAGACAAAGTGAGTTCACTCAAGCTTTGAAGAACTCCAGTGATCCAAAAGCAGCAAAACCAACAATCCCAGTTCTTTTGCAAAGGAAACAGCAGCTCTGGGGAAGGCAGCCATTCTGGATATCCTTATTTATTTAGGAGTATTTTCATTAGTAATACCCAATCAGAGTTGTTAATTTAAAATGCATCAGCTTCAAACAGGAGTGTGTGCATGTGTCAATCAAAACACACATTTTCTACTGGAGAAACTCAAAATTTCAGCAAAAACAGAAAGAATTTGTGAGTGTACCTGTGTGTGTAATCAAAGTACCTCTTTTTTTTCTGGGTGTGCTTGTGTGTAATCATGTTCAGCTTCAGAGGTGAGATCCTGACACAAGATATTAAAAAACACTCAGGTTTTTAGTGTTAGCCACTAAAATGATCCATGTGTGGATCTGATATTGTTGACACAATGTGTGGGGGTGTGTGTGTGTATTGTAAAGTGCACTGGAGTGCTGACAGAGACAAATGTGTGTGGCCATAAACGTGTTATGATGAGGGTCTGCATACATCTTTATTTACTCTGACAGACTGATGAATTCTGGGTGTTTGGGATTACAGTGACCTATAGAGAGGCAACACACTGATTGTGTGTGTGTGGGAGGAGTGGTGGCGCAGCCTGACAAATGGAATGGTACTTACTGCTGCTGGGTATTAAATCTCTGTCTGGTATGAACAGTTTGTATCCGTAATGTTTCTCCAGAACGTCCGGCAGGATCTCCAGGGCGAAGGTCTCCTCGTCGCTGCTCGACCTGCAGACGAAACAAACGAGTCGGATTTTCACAAACTAAATCACACACCGAAGAGAACGCCTCACAACCAGGCCTCATTAAAGTGATTTATCAGGCAGATTAGAGATTAAATGTATGGATTTTTACAACAAGCCTTTTTTATCTTCTATTGTTTAAACCTAAAGTTGTGGCATTATGTTTATCATGTTTCTTTTAATTGGCTCTAAATTGTTTTAGTAACCTGGAAATAATTAATCTAAGAAAGTCTATAAATCCTCTGATGTTCACTCTTTTAATTTATTTCCTTTCTGAAGATTATGAAACATTTCTTTGGGTAATATGTCAAAATCTCAATTTCTTAGCTTAAGTTTTCTGTATTACATCATCATCATCATTCTTTTAAAACAAATTTTATAAAAATAAACATTTATTGTTCAAACAAAAGTTGATGTCTTTGAAAAATTAAATATATGCACAAATATTTATTTTTACTGTACAGTAATAAAGAAATGTTCAGCATTTTTCAAATAAGAAATCAATTTTTTCAATCTTATATTTTCTAAATTATTATAACTGAATGTTAAATATCAGCAAACATTTTAGAAAAATAAACATTTGATTTATTTAATTTTAACATCTCATTGGGACACATATTCTGGCAATTTGGCGTTGTACAATCTTACAAAAAACTTATAGTTATAAAGTCTGAGTAGCCAATAAGAGAATAAAAACGTTAGGTAAAAAAACAAAAAAACAAAGAAACAGAAAATAACAATTTCAATGTATCAAAACAAACCAATATTATGAATAAATAAGAAGGAAGTAGGCGCTAGATTGAATAAATTGTAAATGATCTAAAAGTTTCAAAGCATTTGTATTTCTTTGTATTTGAATGGATTGACATAAAAGATTCAAATCCTTTCTGTAAAACAGAAAATTACAACAATTGTGAATAAAAAATCGTGGAGTCGTGAACTTTTAAAGAAAAGGCTCTTCTATCTCAGACTGAAACTCAGTTTACCGTTAAGGATGGAGTTCCTCATGGCATCTTTTCTGGACCAATAGTTTTTACATGATGTTGCAATGTGAAGGCCCTCTCTGTCTATAATGACTCTTAGTGTTTCGTACAGGAAATGTCTTCAATTTTTTTCTGGATCAGCGGCCATTTCCTGCAGTTAATTCTGTTTCTTAATGTGGACGTTTCTGAGCTGCCATGCCGCCACTTCCAACATCTATCCGCTTGTATCTTGTTACGTCTGCAGTTAAACTTTAAAAGTAAAACTTGTTTCCTAAAGTCTCCACATCACCTGGATACCAGTTGAAGGTCATCTTCTATTTAAAAACAAACTTCCAAAAAAAAAAAATGTTATGTTATGTTAAAAAATTATATGTTTTGTTTTTAATAAATAGGCCAAAAAAAATAAATAAAAAAATAAAAACAAACTTCCAGGACTTTTGATTTGCATTTATGTTGTTCATTGCCATGACATTTCAAATTTATCTCATTATTTTGACATAAACAGTCTACTTTTCACACTTTGGCAAATATTTATAACAATCTGAAGCTCTCATACAATTTTTGCAATTTTACAAATTTTATATTTAAACATGAAATAAAACTAGCAACTTTTTTCAGATTTGTATTTTTTTGACTTAGTATAATAATGCTACATTTACAACACGTAAGACCAGAAGGAAGCTCCAACGTCTGAAGAAAAAACAGTGATAAGATGCATCCAGACACAGAAATAACGTTTGTGACAATTGTTTGAATCCACAAGAACCCATAGAGCTCTGACCTTCCCAAAGAGTCCAGATCCACTTTGGTGTAGGACAGATAGGCGTCGTACTCTTTATTATCTGTGGAGAGCCAGATAGAGAGGGCACACATTAACACAGTGAGCTTAAACGACTCCATTCAAAGGAGCGACACAAAGAAACATCGATTTAGGTTTTGTGGTTCTTCTTTCAGAAACATCGTGTGGAGCCTGTTTCTGATCCTTCCAATACCTTTCCTGTTGTGATTCTTTTCTAAAGAGCTCAAGCTCACCGTCTTCTGTCTCATCGCTTCCAAAGTGTCTCCTGTAGCAGAGCATGATCTCCAGGTTGTAGCACTTATAAAGAGCAGTCAGGACTCCCAGCAGCAGCAGGATAACCCCGAGCCCACCCGCCAACTCCAGTCGATACATATCTGTCAGAGACACGAGAGCGGGGAGAAACGGATGAGCTTCAGTTCAGGTTGACGCTGTGAGGAATACCAGCAGATGGAGAGGAGAATGCAAGGAGAGTTCGAAACGGATTTCTTCACCTGAATGAGTGCAAAAGATGAACAACTGTCAAATATTTAATTGGTGGAAAATAATGAACAAACAAAACCTCATTTCACTTTGAAATGATTCTTATCATCAGCTTGAATTGAACAACCACTTCCAAACAATTACAGCACCTTTGATTAATAGATGGCTTAGCCAGTAGTTAGTTATTACTCATCTCAATTAAATCAAAATTACTTTATTTTTCTGTTAGGAACTTCCATTACATGTGAAATTCAGAGTAGAGACAAATAATCATAAATACAATCAATACATCAGAGAGAAAGTCAGTAAGGTATAAACAATATGTACTCAGGGCTGCTAAAACAGCTAAATGAAAGCATTAAATAAGCTAAAAAAGTCAACATTGCTGTGGACTTAGCCTGGTCGATTAAAGGCCATTTAGATTTTATTTTTGGTCTACTGTAAAATTGTTATTATTATGCTGTTTTTCACCACAATTAAAAAAATATATATTGTTGTTTTATAGTTCATAGTTTCTGCAAAATGTCAGTAGTTCATCAGAAATTGACCTCTAATGAGTGTTCACACAGAGCAACCCCGCCTCCCCTTGTAGCTTGTAGCCACTGAGCATGTTCTCTACACAGAAAATAACATATTTTTTCAACCGCTCCCAATTTTAAGTCAGTTTTAGGGCTCTACATGCAAAACGTGAGGCAATTGAACGTATGCCGAAAGTTAAACCAGTTGAACTTTGATCAATCAGGAGCTTGGATTTGGTATTGATGTATTAATAGCGTCCTTTTTAATTCCCTGAAGTTTAAACTTTTAAAACAATGACCACGTAACCAAACTGGGAAGTTGGAGGCCGACTCCACCCACAGCTGAAATTTGAAAATCCAGTCAGAGGGATGGGGCTTGGGGGCTGGACTGTTATCATTACTGGAGTTGCAGATCATCACGTCAGACTTCTGAAACTTACATGGTTTGACCAATCACAAAATTCAACTGTAATACCTTGTTTCAACCTGAGGGGGGCAGCACACAGACGTTTTTTTGGACCATATTTTGAAGAATTAAATAGTTTTATTTCAAATTGTCAAAATTTTGCCTATGATCAACAGACTTTTAAAGCCCAATTTATAGATGTCAATAGCCAAAAAAAAGTTAATTTAGGGTTTGGTTACCCTTTAATAATTGTGGTTTGTAATTTCCTTTCATGAAGAGTACTACATTACATTAACATATTCAGTACATACTACACAAGTCCACACACCTTCATGACTGGAAAGGAACAGATGTATATCACATCTTTAAAAAAAGGCAAATAAAAGAGAATTCAATCATATCGAAATAGAGTTGTGAAGGACAAATCCTGGAGTAAGATTCAAGAGATTTGCCCTTATACATGCACTAGTATCAGTTAGCAAGACACTAGTAAAACCTCCTTCTATGCCTCGTGTGAACGCACCATTACAGATAATGACGATACAGATAATTAAAAATAGCAAATGACTTTGCACTACTGAACCGTGACACACTTAAGTGTGGTAGACATTTGTCTGATCAAATAAAAATCAAATAAAACATAAAAAAAAACTATTTTTCTGCTGGGCCGACAGCTGCTAGTGTTGGGATAATTACAGCTTTTACCAGGCAAATGTATGTTTTTTTGAACCATAATTCTTCGATTAAAGAGCAGATCGTTCTTACTTGAAATAACTTTAAACGCGTCTCCGCCTCTCGGATTGAAGTGATTCTCACTGTTTGCATGTGTGTTTTTGTCAGACGGAGCCATCTGTGCCATTTACAAAACTGCAGCTTACACGTTGGCAAAACACACAAAACTCAGCACCGCAAAGTGTGGCGCCTCGGAGAGACAGATGAAATCACGGCGGCGTGTCGGGCGCACACGTGCACGAAGCGTGTGTGGATGAATGATAGTCCCTTCAGAGGCAATATGAGTGTATGGGAGATTAATGGAAGATGGCTGGTGAATGACACCATGGGAAATATGATCCATTACTGTCTACGTCTCAGATACCTCCCCCAACAAACACACACAGACCAGCACATCTCAGCCTCAACTTCTTGAACCTCTTCATTTCCACATCTCACTTTATTGATTTTCCAAGTCAGACCAAAGAACAGGACCTTCAACCAAATGGGAGGCCGACCCTTCGCTATGGGATAATCAATACTTATTTGCATAAAATTCAAAGTATAGATAGAGACATTAATAGAACCAAAAATAAAAAAAACATATAAAGTATTAAAATTATTAGTTACTTTTTTTGTTTTGGAAAACCTTAAAACAAAAGATTAACACTGAGGTGAACTATAAGATGGATATTTGTCTAAGGAAAATAAAAAGACAACAGACTTTTTAAAGGGAATCATAGGTGCTTCTAGAAAATAAATCTGTCTGAGAAACATCTGAGACCCACAAATCAACAAATAGAAATAAATTTAAGGTAAAAAGTAAAAAAAAAGCACAGATTGGAGATTTTATATTTGGGAAAAGCCAAAATATTTCTTTCCAAAACTTGTTACAAGTTGTTCAAAAATAGTTTAACATCAATTTCTGATGGTAAAATATACATTCCAACTATACCTATTACGATTTAAGACTGAACCTCAAATGTTAATATCTCCCTCTTGACTTGTAGAAAAAGGACTTGTATATATTTCTGCAAAAACCTTAGTAAAAAAACGACAATCACTCGGCTACATGTACACCTGTGAGCCACAATACGGAGGCACACCTGGTTGGTCTGCAGACATACATGTCGTACTCTTTACTCGTACTCTTGTTATACATTTGAAGATCAAATGCTGTAACAGTGCAGGACAGGTTGGTGCACCAATACTTAGCAACCCACATAGAAACATCTTCATGTTGTCAAAGTCAGTCACAGTGAAATGCTGAAGACTGTTATTCTACATTTATGTCCTGCTTGATCACTGTAGACTGCAAAAAGATCTAGATTGTTTTATTTTGAAAGACCTCGCTATTAAGAACTTCCATTTTTGCATATTGGACATAGGACTGTTAGCATTGTGAAAAAATATTCCAACAAGCTGATTTGTAGACAGAACTATAGCCATCCTGGACATTCGGAAAGAGCTTCACCTGATGGGAGAAGGTCAGAAAACCTTATGAGAAAAAAAAAAAAGGAAATAAATCTCTACCTGCAATGGTGGATGTTTTAAAAATGTATTTACATATTTTAATTATTATTTGCTGTGGTTTTAACAATTTTTACATACTTATTATTGAATATTATTTTTATTAATCACTGATGCACGTTTTATCTGGTTTTATATTAAATTTGTTATAATTCCTTGTATTTAATGACTACTTGATGCACTTTTTATTATTGTGATAAACTCTTGTTTTTACTGAACGAAAGATGCTCTGACTCAAAAAAATGTTGTACACATGAAAATAGATATGTTTCCATTACGCAAATATGAAAACATTATAATATATATATATATATATATATATATAATATATATATATATATATATATATATATATATATATAAATTTTTGTAACTATACTGTTTCCATTACTTCTGTCAGGGGTCAGAGGTCTGACTCCCTCTCTGGTCACTGGTGGGAGATGTCTCCAGAGTAATAACACTACATCTCCCAGCTGCCCCAGCGCACAGTTCCTGAATGTTGCTCACCTGAAGTTCATTGAAAATCACCCATGTGACTCTTAATTAGTGCACAGAGTCTCTTTCAGTGTGAATTATTATCCTATCTATCTATCTATCTATCTATCTATCTATCTATCTATCTATCTATCTATCTATCTATCTATCTATCTATCTATCTATCTATCTATCTATCTATCTATCTATCTATCTATCTATCTATCTATCAAAATATTGATATTTGTAGTGATATTTTTTGGAGTTTCTCAAACACTGGTATGATTGTGAGCAGCTTCCCCACCAGGAACTTCCTTTAAAAACAATCCTTCACACGGAGCCGGCATTACTGACCATTCCAGAACACAGGAAGCTGAAGTTACCTCATGTCACCAGCAGACGTCTCTCCGACTCTATGGCTCCCAGCCAAACTGCTCCCCAACTCTGACTTCAATTAAACCAGAGATGTGTGCAGGAGGGTTGGTTCAATTTTTTTAACAAATATTTATCCACAATATCATTGTCATTTGCAATGAGGCACACTTTATCACATCTCCTGAACTCTCCGTCTGTCTCTTTTACTGAGGAGTCACTTCTCAATATCAGTGCGCAGGAGAATGTGAGCGGAATTTTGAAATGGCTTTTTTAAGTTTGCCTTTTTGCTTTCAGGCACAAAAAGAGCAGGCGCTTGCAAAAAAGTGCTTGTGTCTGCAAGTGAAGAGAGGAACACGATAGAAGAAAATTCAGTTGGATTAGAAACTCCTCTCCTCCTGTCTCGACGCAAAACCAAACAGGAAAGTGATACCTCCCTGATTCGCACTCCCTTCCTCTCCTTCTTTTCTTATTTTAATTCCATTCAGCTGGTATCATTAGGAGCGTATTTGCTGTTTGCTGCCAAAGCAATATGTCAAAAAAAGCCTCTATTATTGTGAAGTAAAAATAGCCTCATAGTTTGCTTTTCGATGTTCTGCACCATCTGTCACGTCCTCGGCTCGGTGCTGCCGTAAAACTCTACATATCTTAAAAGTTTTCAGCTGAAAGACTCTTCTCCAACTTGTTTGTGGAGGTGTTTCCTCTCTAATGTTGATTTAATCCAATTTCAGTGTTTTTAAGTACATTTTAAACAGAGTAGACAGTTTAATTCACACAGGTAAGAAACAGCTTCATTACAATGAGCTAAGAAATAACAGAAATTGTGGCTTTCAAGATGATTAACAACTTCACTGGCCATGTGGTAGAGCGTCTGCCCTAAGATTTGAAAGTCATAAGTTCAAATCCAGGTTGAATCTTACGAAAATCTCTATAACTGGGACCTAATCAATGCTTGATACTCAGCGTTAAGGGTTTGGATTGGGGGGTTAAGCCACCAAATGGTTCCTGAGTGCGACTGTGTCTGCAGCTCACCGCTCCCCCAAGGGATGGGTCAAATTTGAAGAACAAACACACCTGGGACTTTAAATTTATCAAATTTGATTTCAAATACATGAAAAAAATGTTTTTTGTTCAATTTTTTTTAAAAATACTGAGCATGTTGGTAACATTTTCGTTATTTGTCGTGGTGTCAGAAAAAGATGATTGGCAAAAGTTTTCTTCTTACAAAATACGTAAGATCTACCAAAAAGAAAGAAAAACATTAAAGTATGAGTTCCTTCTATCAATTCACAGCGTCTGCTAAAAGCTTTGAGTCTGTTTGACCATTAAAAGTCTCAGATGTCGACTGAATTTACATCTGCCTTATAGGAGAGCTCCAACAGTTACTGTCATTGCATTTTTTTTTAATGAAAAAGTGTCAATAAATGTGTAATTAAATGCAAGTTAATCCTGTTTTTGATTTTCACACAAGCCAAAATCTTAGTTCACATTTTTCTGTTATGTAGCATTCGTCAACTTTGAGAAAATTATTATAAATGAAGCATTAATCATCATGATAATGAATATGATTTGACAGTGCCAGCTTTCCCTGAGGATTCTGAGGGCTCGTATTGTTGAGTGAAGGTCTTTGAAAACAAAGTTCAGACCTGTATATGACAATAAGAGATGTTTTGTCACATCAAAGCTGCTTTTATGACGTTTAAAAATGGTAAAACATCCAGAATTTAGCATAAAAGTAAAGATCTTCTGATCTTTTTGGCTTGAAGTTTCAACTACATTGTCATCTTCTTTTAGAATTTTAGAAGAAATCTACCAGTGTACCAACTTTGGTGTGTTTTGCTTGAGGAGAATTTTGTGCTCAAGTTCTCCTCTATTGTGCTGAGTCAGCTCCTAAAGAGAAATTTGCTTGAATTGGACAGAAATATATCCTGTTATTTATGCCTCATGTTAATTTAACATTTTACTTTTTATTTTTGTAGATTATGATGTTGTTCCAAAGGAGGTCATTTCAGTTGATAAAATGCCAAGGAGGAATTTGGGGAAATTACAAATTGCACCATTGATACAAATTTTTGTTTTGTTGCACTGTTTAACAAGTTTTATTGTCAACAGAAAATGTTGAATATATAAACATATTGAACTTACTTGGTGAACTTTAAAAAAACGCTCACTTTATGATATGAAATTATCTAAAAATATTAGTATTAAAAGAGTTAGTATTGAACAATATTTTCGATTTGTTTTATTTTATTAGAATTGCTATGTTACAGGTCAGAAGACATGCTTGTGATGTGACTCGGTCTTTTCTTTTTTTATGGGTAAAGTTGTGTCTCAAAGGGAACGTCTGAGTTTTCTGGAGTTTGGATCAGAACACAGAGACACTAACTGATCCTCCGGACAGAGAACGGAACCTGCTCTTCCTCTTTGATTCTAACTTCTTTGTTTTAATCAGAGGCAGGAACTTGGACTGATCCTCATGGATCAACAGCTTTAGGTCTGGGGCATCTTCATTTAAACTCTAGTGGCGATCATGTTGATTTCCTTTCTGCTTGTGTTAAATTTATAGTCATACAAACAGTCAATCATGAGGTCCTTATGTCAGTTTACGTTTATGACATTTAATTTAAGACTTTGTTTGACTGAACTTTCAAAATAAATGTTTAGGCATTTTTGGTTGGAGGCTGCAAATATCCAAACATAAACACTCAAAATTATAAAACTCAACTTTTGTTACTTATCATTTTTGATCAAGTATGGACATATTCCTGGAAGTATTTTCCACTTTATGTGGTGGAAACGTATCGTATGGTGGAAAGCTATAGAAAAATGTCTCGTCTAAATTTATGCCCCAAAATGTTGCAAATGTTTTATTAATTTGTTTTGATGAGAATCTAACGGAATTTCATCTTTGTTGAATGATAAATTATCCGGACTTAAACTGAAAAAGTACTAATAACTTTAAATACTGCAGATATTAAGAACCGCTTTGTGTCAACTATGTGAAAAAAAAAAAAAAAGTGTGTTCTAAATTAGAATGGGAACCTTTAAAGAAATTAATCAAACTTTATTTGACAAAGATTACAATCAATAAGTTTAATGTCACACTGTAAACTGTATGTATAAATGCAAATATGTTTAGATATGATTTGGAGAAGTTATAATATCAAAAAGATGATATTCTCTTTTATCTCATTTCTAATCAATTAAGGTAGTAGTATCTCAAATTGATTTGATATATCAACATATTTCTGACACATGAGGTGTATATATAAACCCCTTGTGTATTCAAGACTACATTTTATTTATATTAATTATGTTTGTGTAATTTTTTTGGTCTGGAAAAAAAGAAGAGAGAGAGGGACATTAAAGATGGTGGATAGGGGTACAAAGAAAATCCGGAAAAAAAAGGATGTAGGAGATGTTGAATCACAATGAAACAAGTTGCTGGAGGTTCATCATCGTTTCTGTCAGGTCTGGATATTCGTCAAAAGGGCGGGGCTTGTTCACAAACAATCAATTAATTGATTCTGAATACGTGCCAAAGCAAACATTTTGACCCAGCAAGGGACTCTGATGTTTTGCTTTTTTTTTTGCCAAGAAAACTCTTGCTGCACAACACCGTAAATTGTTTTTGCGTTAAGGCACTTTATGAATAAAGTTTAATTGAAAAACCTGAGTCCAGTCTCATGACCGACCACGAGTCTCTGCTCTTAAACTTTGTTTTTGCTTTAATCAGTGTTCATATTTTTAAAATCTTTTTAACCCTTTATTTGTTGTTTTAAATGTTTTGAGCTTTTAATGTATTTGTGCGCTTATGACGCCATTTAAATTACATGAATTGATCGCTCTACATTTGCCCTGTGATTGACAGGTAAAGTGTTCAGCCAACAAAGCTGGTGTTGAAATTGACTGAATCAAAAAGAAAAAAAAATTGGTTGTTTGTTTCTCTCTTTTTTACATTTTCTTTACCATTTCGGTTTAAATGTTCCTGTTTTCCTGTCAATTTCTGAAATGTGGGAACTCTCTACGCAGATGTGACTCAGCAAAATAAATAATAAACATTTCCGAAAAATCTTTTCCAGTGTCTCAAACCAATATTGAACTTTTTTAATGGCAGCTGAAGAGATCTAACAGTGGATCTCTCTCAGAGCATCAGAGGAACCATCTCAGTGTCTTTGCTGAGAGCCCATCTGTCCTTCCTGTCTGTCATTTTCTGCGCCCCTGGTCCATCGGCCTTCCCCGTGCCTCTGCTCGGCTCGTGGGGGCTCCAGGCAGCCCCCTTCTGCTCTGTCAGTTACGATAAGGCTGCGTGTGCACCGTAGGTGTGTGTCCCTGTGCGAGTGCGTGTGTGCAACAGAGATGCATCAACCCATTACCTTGGGTCACTGCAGAGCGAGAGCACATCCTAATTTAATCACACACACTCGGTGCATGAAATCAAGCTTTGATAACATCCACTAACTTAGAATTACTCCTGCTTTGTTGAGGCCGTCGTCTTGCGTTCTGGCCGTCGGATTTCTTCCTGTTAAAACTTTCAGACTAAAAGTTGAAACTAAGTTTGATCTTAGAACGGCATTGTTCAGTTCCAAAGAACAGCTTTATTTTCTCATGAATAGTTAAAAAGCTCATCAATATCACACTTCTAACATCTTATTTTAGACTTTTGTGGTTCTTCAACCAGCTCTGAAGCAGAAAGGAACACGCCGTCCTGTGTTTGCTCTTAATAAACACTTTTTTTTTCCCCCAATAAACTAAATTCTCTTGGTTTTGAAAATCTTTAAAGATCCATTTTTAGATTTCTGAGCAGTAAAGTAAACAGTCTGTGGATGCTCACTTTTTATCAGGTTAAAGACTTTTATAAAAGTCAAAATAGGCAGAATTTTGAGCAGGAATTGTATTAAAAAGTAGAGAAGAAAAATTAGAAATGATTTACATTTAGTTGTTTGGCAGACACGTTTATCTGAAGTGATTTAATATATTGTGTTATTCTATCATAGCAACACAAATGTCCCTGTAGAAGATATTTTCAAACTTTAATATCTCCCAGCCAATGATAATACAGAATTAACTAATTTTAGGATCTACAGAGGACATTTTGGACTTTATAGTTTTTTAGTTTCAGGAAGATTTAAAAAAATATTGACTGGACAAATGTTTTTTCCACTGATAGTCAGGAGAATATAATTTAAAAAAGATTAAAATTTTATAAGTTCAGAGCATATTCAAACTTTATTTGATCTTGAATAATCTTTTTTTCTGAAAACATGTTATTTAGTAACCAATGTGTTAAACAGGAAACGTGCAGATCATAATTGTCCTGAAAATCTATTTTTACCAATTAACTATGTGTTTTCTTATCATTTTATGCATGAGTTTATCATCTTTGTATTGTAAATTAATCCTTTTTTTTTTTTTTTAAACCATATCAGCCAAAAGAGTTTGAAGCATTTTGCACCACTTATTTACTTCAGTTTCTTTCAAAAAAATAAACTTATAAGGACATTTTTTTTTGAAGATGAAATAATGACACAAAATGTAAAGTAAATGATTGTTATGGTAAATATGTATGAAGTCCACAAGGGCAATGGTCATAAAATAGAACTGATGTGTGGGTAAAGTCACAAACTTGTGCTGCAAACGGTAAATAATGAAGGAGTCAATAGGTGGAGAGTGAATAAACTGATAAAAACTTCAAATTTGGAAAATATTTCTTTGCATGAAAAAAATGAATCTAGGTTAAAAAATGATCATCTCTCTCATTTTTTAAATTTTCAATAGCCACAAAAATAAAAAATAAAAGTTCACATTTTATTCTCATGTCTTTAGAAAATTAAAAGTGTATGAAAAAAACTAAACAGTGTTTCCAGACATAAAGATGGACTGAGATCCCCTGTGATTGTTTTTGCAATAATCAGCCTACTATGTCTCAACCCAAATTGTATTTTCAAAAATTAACTATCAATTTTTTTCATTTTTCATATTTTGACACAATTTTTTTAATGGTATCGGTCAATTGGATGTAATTAACAAATTACCTCAAACTGATCACTTTGTTTGAATCAATTCATCGATTAAATGATTGTTTGTTACAGCCCTAAAATTAAGAAATCAGAAAAAAAGAAACACAAGGGAAGTTCATTGGTATAGCACATTTCATGTACGAAGAGGATTCGAAGTGCAAGTAGGTATTATGGGATAATGCTGACTGGAAAATGACGTTTGTTCATCTTTTCATCCTATACTGTAAAAAAGTGAAACATCAAATTTATCAAATTAAAAATTTTGGTTTGATGGTTAACTCAACTCAAAAATGCAATTTTCAATGTAACAAATTACAGAGCTTTTGTAAATTTAATTCATCGTTTCATTTTTTACACTGTGAAGTTATATGGCGACATCTTCAGACGGAAGATATTGCTTTAAGCTTTTAGCCACACCCACTGCAAAAGTTCTGTGATTTCTTAATTAACTCTTCATCACAGTTCAGGCAAAGCATCCTTTTTTCCCTCTTCTCCCTTAAATGTCATCATCCCCATAAACATTTTTTTTTTTTTAATTACATGATTTTATTTCCTTTTTTAACATTTGATTTGGATTTCTGGATTTATTTTTCTTTATGTTTTAGAATTTTACTTTAGATTTTTTTAATATTCTTGCATTGCTTTTATGTTTTTTTTATTTTGTGCATTGACAGATTTGGACTTCAAGGCCTCCGTAGTTTTCCATCTTGAACTCTGCACAAAAGCAGCTGTACTGATGCTCGTTTCTGGGTTGCGCTGCTCTTTTGTGTGTTTATGCATGCACGCCTTTGCATGTGCGCTGCACATGACCACACCACTAAACAAGCGTATTATATTTAATTCCCCCCATGAGAGCTTGTCTGTCGGCGTGTGTTTTTGTGCCGCCCGCCTCAGCACACTCACATGCATTATGCAGGGAGAAGCTGCGGTGCCTCCTCTCCACGCTCGGGTTTGAATGCAAACGCTCGCGCGCAAAGACGCGCCTTCCTCGAGGTAATTACTCTGTTAAGAACTAAATGATTCTCCTCCTGAGCGCCTCTGGAGGTGTGCGTCCTGACAGTGAGTGTGTCTGCTTGTGTGAGAGTCCCAGGGGTGCTAGTTAAGTATAGCAAGATAGATTTGACACCCAAGGCGCTCAACAGAAGTCAGATGGGGAGAAACTAAGACCTGTTTCTCCTTTTTTCTCTTCACCTCCTTCTCCAACCCTTTTATACTCCTTGCATCCCCTCCTCATTGTTTGGTAATTTCTCATTTCTTCAGTTCAATCTGCACCTCCTTGTGGTGACCTCTCCCTCTTTGCCTCTGAGATTTGAGGAGACGAACCCCTCCAGCACTGCTTTGCCATTCTCTTTCCCTCTCTGCATCTGAGGGTTTGTCCCTCTTTCCTTGGGTCCCGGCCTCTGACTCGCTCTGTTCTCTCTGTGGATCTGATGGATAGCCAGATCCAGCAGGACCGCTGCAGCTGCTTTTACAAAAGCGTCTTTTATCCTAAAAGAGCATCCAGAAAACAAGAGCGCGCCCCTTTTAAATCAAGGTCGCGTGGGGTGGAATAGAACTAAAATATTTATTTAGTCTTTTTCAGGAAAACAAAACAGTGGAGCAGCTAAAAAAAGATTTGATATGTTTAGCAAAGAGGCGAAGATGTATTAAAGTGAAGCGGCACATCAATGAACATCTCATATTAGTGGTCATTCGTTTTTTCAGAAACCCATAACTGTCAAATCCAATAAATCAATGCAAAAAATGTGACTAAAACTTGTACTTATAAGTGAATCCACCATTTAAACAACTTTATTAGCAGCATCCTCATTAACATTAGACTAGTTTTGCTGAATGTAATGCATTATTAGTATGGTATGAGGGAACAACTGTCACAATAAATCCATATTTCAAGTAAATCCTCCTTTTCTTTGTCCTTTCAAAGCAGGTTTTCTTTTATTTTGAAGGGTTACTTCTTCTGTTTCCTCATTTGCTCGTTTCTGCCAAACGTATTTTTCCAAATATGTCTGATTTTGTTAACTTTGCTAGCTTGGGAGTTTTCAATTTAGCAGTCGGAGCAGCCGTCTTGAGAAAGTAGCGGATAGATTTTTGACACGTAACCGAACAAAGTAATATCCGTTAAGAATGAGTTGGATGCGGTGGAGGGAATTTAGTACTTCTTTAAAATTTAAATTTCCATCAGAATCAGGTTTTCAGTATGATGTAACAAAAAAAAAAAAAACATATAGTTTGAGATTTTTGTAGATTTCATTTTTTTTTCTTCTTTTTTTATGCAAGACTGTCCCACAGATTAACCAGTGGCCTGCAGTCCAGGGGTTTAGCACCACTGTCTCACTCCGGGATAACACTGCATCCGGTTCGGCTCCGGATCTGCTACAGCAGATGACCCACATTGGCTACAGATGGCTGTGGTACCGCTGCAGCCACATGCTCTGCTGCTGACCTTGCAGAACTCTGAGCTAATGTAGGGTCACATGGTAACCTGCCATTTCTATAGGAAGTACTAGTAAACAAACCACCGACCACACAGGAACTGGACTGAATGCAGTTTGAGCCCGGGGTTAGCACAAGATGTCTCAGAGTATAAATTGTGTTTTTGGATATTTTGTTCAAGGATGTAACTTATTCTCAGGAGTAAAGAAGATTTTTTTAAAACATATAGGTTCATATATTCCTTATTTTCCCAATAACAATAATAACCCTAAAGTGGTTGTTTTCTGCTAAAGGTTGATAGAGGGCGCTGTAGGTTCTGAGGTTCCACTTCTGAGGTCTTTACACTGGTTTCCTGTTGCTCAGGGAATCAAATTTAAACCAGCCCTGCTTGGTTTTAAGTCTCTCCGTGGTCTAGAACTCGAGTTCATTTCTGATGTGCTCATTCCTTATTATCTCCAAATCTGCGGACCTCAGGTAGAGTTCTCCTTCAGGTACCAAGAATCCAAACCAAACATGATGAGGCAGCCTTTTGGTGTTTGGAACAATCTCCCTAAAAATGTAAGACAAGTCTGAAATTTATTCTAGGATGAAAACTTCTGTATTTAACAATGTGTTTAAAAATGGGAATGTGTGTGTTTTCAATGATTTTTACAGTTCTGAATTTTAATCTTGTTGATTTTTTATTTTATTTGTGTTTACTCAATAGATTTTTCTTTCTCGTTGTAATTTTATATAATTCAGTACACCACTTTGAACTGCTTTGGGTAGGAATTATGCTTTATAAAACGTGCTTGCTAGATGTATCAGTTTTTGCAACTTACAGCACTGCAGAAGAAAGGACATCCAAAACAGACATTCACATCCTGAACTTTATGATATTTTACTTATTTGCATTAAGACATTATTATTCTTGTTTTTATTTTTTTCTCTCTTGGACTAATGCGGGATAGCAAGTCATTGTCATAAAGATTGTCATAAAAAAAAGACTAAAGGATCTTTTGGTGCGACTTTTCCATACGGTCGTTATTTTCAGCAGGATTTCAATGTCCAATAACACGATATGCACGACAAGGACACTTGTCCAAAAATGTGGTAATAAATCCGATGTTCCCACCGCATGTGGGAGGAGCTTCTGTCAATGTTTTATCCTTGTTTTTAAGCACTGACTGTGTATCTGTATAGCTCATTGACATGCATGACAGCTTTGTCTTTCCTCCTTTTCCTTCCTGACATGTGACTAAATCCTGGAATGTAAACCTCATACTTTCCTTTTCGTGCAGGTGTGTTTGCAGGTTCTCCATCAGCTCGCCGTCTCCTATAGAACTCTGTCTCCACTGCTGTGTCTTTGCTGTTGTTGTTTTGTTTTAATTGTGCTTTCTGGCACTCACCTGTCACTCACAGACCTGCGTCTGCGGCTTCTTCCCTTTCACACCGTCTGCACACATTCTGGTTTCATCCGAAAATATTCATTGGCTATAAAACCAACATCGATACCTGGCCTGAAAGGGAATCTTTGTTGACAGAGTCTAAAAGATGGGATGTGGATCAGGTAAGTGAAGCAGATGCAGTGAAAAAAACGTACAGTGATGTATGTTTTCTGGCTGCTTTCTAAGATGTTTGGAATCCTTTTAATTATTAGTGTCTTTGTTTGCAGCTAGGATGTTCTGCAGGTCTGTTGTGATGAACAGAACGGCTCTCTTAGAAAGTTGTTCATCTCACTTACATCCTTTCATCCTGTAGGACAGCTACACAAACTGACAGAGAAAAGTTCATCCTGTCTGGTTATTAAGATTCTTCAATAATCAGGTTTTTTGGAATCAATTAATCTCCATTCAAATCTGTTTTTACATATGAACCCTAAAAGACAATCAGATCCTCCAGTAACATGCTTTAAAAAACCCATGGTGAGGCATTTTTTATTTTAGAATTTGAATTAAAATATTTAAGTCTAACCTAAAAATATATATATTTTTAATAACTCCATTTATCTTTATCATTTCTTTTTCACTTAATTCTCTATGTTTCTGTTTGGTGCAGTGTGATTCATGTGTTGTCCCTCTTTCCCGCTCGCTGAGGGACTCCTGTTCTTGGCCGTGGACCTCGCCTCTGGCTCAACTGTCCCCTCAGTTCCAACTGCATGAAGCCCATCTTCTACACTTTTCACACACGCAGCTGTAGAGTTAGATGAGCTAATTCTTCTTTAAAAGTCTTGGTAAAATGCCTGTCTGTCCTGGGTGAGGATCCCATCTTCATGTGGACATTGTTGAGGTTTTTTTCTTTTTTTTTTTCTCAAGAGTTTCTCTTTACAGAGAGGGAGAGTGTAAGGGCAGGGATGCTCAGTTTACCGTAGTCTGTTTATTTTACTTTAGTAATTGTCTATTGTTTATACTTTGTGACTGATTTTATTCATTTTTGGTAATTTATAACTAAGATTATAACTAAGACAACTTAGTTATGTAATTGGGCTATAAAACAAATTGAATTGAATTAAAATAATTTTATTGTTTTAATCTTCATATTATTCCGTCACTCCAGCTTTATTACAGCTTTAAAAATGTAAAACTGACTTTTTTTTGTGTGTGTTCTAGTGGTCTCTCTATGGTGGCCCTGAAGTCCAAATCACATCAACACTGAAGTTTGGTAAAGAGTTAATTGAGCAATTACCCAACTTTAAGCGGCCACAAGGAAATATCTTCTGTTAAAATATATTGATTTTTTTAAATTGAGTTTTAATTTCTAATATATATTTTTTTTAATACAAATATTATTTCCTTTATTTTTTTAACTGTTAATTACATTTTTACACTAAATGATTTGCTGATAAGATTCTTCACTGTAGTTCTCAGTCAGGGAGGTGATTGGTTGTGGAGCCCACATGTTCATGGGGATGATGCTGACGTCTTTCCTTTGAATAAACCAACTTTGAAGGTTTTTTTTTTTTTTAAGAATAAGGTTATATTTGAAGGTTTTAATACAAAAAATTAACAACATAATTTGGAAGTCTTATGTGATGTCAATTTTCTTTGATTGTTTTAATACTTGCCACGTTTGCTTGTATAAGAAAAAGTGATGCACAAATGACATTTTGATTGACTTATCATACTTTCTTTTAATAAAAACTGGAACATAGGATCCAGATTAACTCATCCTTGATTAGTTGGATTCAGATCAATACATTTCTGGGTTTGTTTTTATGATCACCGGCTAAAAAAATCCGATATGAAAGTCGGGTTCACGTTCCCTTGAAGTGTTTTTGCTAATTTGCACATTAGTCTCCCCAAAGGTGTTTGATTTCCTTCAAAACTAAAAGTTTCTCAAATCACCCAACAGTGTGAAATGTAGTAAATGAGGAATTTCGCCGGTAAAGAAACACAAAAACTTAGTGAGGCAACAGATCTTGTAACTCAAACCTTTTCATTTTCCATGGTAATGAGCTCAAACAGGGAAAAATGTGTCAGAAGAAAGGAGAGAGAAAGGATCTACCTTTTTTCTGCAGTATAGCACTCCCGCTGCGCCTCCCTATGTGGTTCTCCACATAACAGGTGTAGTTGGCCAGATCTGCCTCCTCCACAGCATCAAACGTCAGGGACAGCTGCACCTCCTTCTCCCCTAAATGTTCTCTCAGGATCCTGCACAGACCAGCAGACACACACGGCAATCAGACACGACAAGAACACCTTCATTCATGCTCGAAGCGCTCGAGGAGGACACCGACTCCAACACTCCCGGATCACTTCGGGGAGAAACAAAAACACGTTCAAACGTCTTCCAGACTCCTCGTTTCCAAATCAACAGGGAGGAGAGGAGGAGTGGAATAAAGGGCAGACTAATAAAAGTGACACAGGGAGCAGGGAGGCATGTGTAGAGAATACAGGAGACAGATTGAAGGAGCCCCGGTCCGTATGGTGAGGTCGCATCCTTTTGAAAACCTGGGAGGAAGAGGAGGAGGAGGAGGAGGAGGGAGGGTGTGGGCCACCTTTAAAGGACAGCTTCATTCATGAACATGGAATTCTGAGGTTGGACTTTCATGTTGAGATGGTTAATAAGCAGAGATGGTTTTTTCACGTTTTCCTAAAAGTGATACTTGTAAATAAATTGTGCTCAACATTATATTAATACAGAATAAAGCAACACAGGTTTGCAGAAAAGTGAATAGAAAAAGACACCTTTTAAATGTTAAAAATAACTTTCCTTAAATGTCACAACATAAAAAATTGAAGGATTTGAGGTCAGAAAACTGAACTGCAATTAAATTCCAGACTTTGTCTCGACGGCTGTAAAACTTCGATTTTGCTCATTTTATATATTTTCTTTGCTGCCAAATTGAGGTTATGAACTGATCCTACGTCAGACTTTAAACCGAGCACAGAACTGCCTCCCTCCTCCTCAGAGTTACAGTTTGACTGAAGCTTGTCCTACATGGATGCAAACTGGACTGAACCTCATGGGTGTTTGTGCAGTCGGAGCTGGATGATCCCAGTCCTCTCATTTCTTTATTGCTTTAGCGAAAGAACAAAAACAGACACGAGTATCTGAATTCATCAGTGTTATTAATATTACTGAGCAGAGTTTTGCGTCTCCAGCATCAGATTTATGAACTATCCCATCCTTTCCCATTTAATCCAATACAATTTTATCCTATTCCATCTCACCCAATTTGATCTCATTTTAAATAATTCTAAACAATTAATTTCTATTTGAATTCATCAAATTCTATCCAATCCTGAACCATTCCATTTTATTTCAACCCAAACCATTCTATCCCATCCTCTCCCACCTGATCTCATATGATTTTATCCCAAAACATTCCATCCTATCCCAAGTGATCCCATCCCATTCAAAACCATTCCAGTCTATGTCATTTCAAATTACACTGTTATATTTTATCCAATCCCATCCCATTCTAAACCATTCCATTTTATTTATTTCCAAATCATTCCATCCCATCCCACCTGATTGCATCTATTTCTATTCCATCCAATCCCATTTCATCCAGAACCATTCCATTTTGTTTCATCTCGAACCGTTCTACACTATCCTATCCTATCAGATCTATTCTTTTTTA
Source organism: Oryzias javanicus (assembly GCA_003999625.1). Lineage (NCBI taxonomy): Eukaryota > Metazoa > Chordata > Actinopteri > Beloniformes > Adrianichthyidae > Oryzias > Oryzias javanicus. The sequence continues at coordinate 4,825,688 of CM012446.1, forward strand.
TCCCAAAACATTCAATCATTTCCCAACTGATCTCATTCCCTCTACTATTCCAAACCATTCCAGTCTATTTTATAAATAACTCTATTCAACACAGTCTAATCCCATTCTAGTCTTTCCCTCCCCAAACCATTCGATTTTATTCAATCTCAAACCACTCCATGAGATCCCACTGGATCCCATCTTATTTTTATCCCAAACCATTCCATCCTAACCCAACTGATTCCATCTTACTTTATCCTAGACCATTCCATCCCGTGCTACCTGATCCCATCCCATTTTATCCCAAACCATTCCAATCTCCATTCTATCCAATCCCATTCCATTCTATTTTTCTCGTCCCATCCCAAACCATTTCATTTTATTTTATTCCAAATCACTCCATCCTTTCCCACCTTATTCCATCCCCTCTAATCCTATTCCATCCTGAACCATTCCATTTTATTTTATCTTAAACCATTCTATCCCACCTGATCCTATTCCATTTTATCCCAAACCATTCCAGTCTCTTTCATCCCAAATAACTCCATTCTATCCAATCCTATCACAAACCATTCCATCTTTTTCCTCCCAAGCCACTCCATCCCACCTGATTCCATTCAATCCTACTTCTTTCCAAACTTTTCCGTTTTAATCTAGCCATCCCACCTACTACTCTCTTGCCCGAAACCATTTCCTTCTATTCCATCCCAAACCGTTCCATTTTATTCAATTTCATCCAATCCCATTCCATTCTATCCCAAATCATGCCATCCCATTCCATTCCAAATAATTTCAATCCATTTCATTCTATTTTGTTTCATCCCTTGTCATCTCCTCTCATCCCATCTTAAACCATTCCTTGTCGTTACCTCACTTCCAATTCCCGTTCTATCCTAAATTATGGCATACCATACCCTGTTATTCTATTTTAACCGATCCCATCTCATTCAATCAGAAAGCGTTCCATCTCATTCTCTTACGTTATTTTTGTTTATTTTGTTTATAAGTATTTCAACATTAACCTCATTAACAATAATTTGCTAAACAGTCAAAAAGGCAAAGTATGAAAATATAAAAACTCCTGAACTGAGCACAGCTTGAAACTGGTTTGAGTTCTTCTAAATTGGAATATGTTTAAACTTTGTTCCTCATTTGGAGTATTTTAAATGTTTATTTTATCTATGTTCTTGCTGGTATGATTCCTCTAAGGGTCATATAATGACCTGAGGTGTAGCTCCAGCTTCAAACTGCTTCACATTGTTTGAGTAAGAGCTCGTCCCTCTGCAGACGATGAGGACGGTAATCTGTGCCTTTATTACCTGCTGAAGGGAGCGCCGCTCTCCTCTTTTCTCTTCTGCTCCAACGCAGAGTTTAAATGAAGTAATAATTCAGACCAGAACGAGGGCCCACTTCCCCCGGGTATCAAACGTTTGCGCCGGCTCCCCATCAACGTCAGCATTGATTCAAGGGTTCTTTTGCTGGTATTCGTGGATCTTTTGGACAGACTTGTATCTCAGACTTACTCTGACCAGATGAATGTCCCTGCAAGTCCTTGAGGCAGCTCCTCGAAATGAGTGGAAAGTGGAGCCCAGAGTGAGGTTTTGTTTGATTGCTCTGACCTGTATGTGGAACAGGTTCTCTGAGGACTTCATTCTGCAGAGACTTCTTTTAAACTTAGATTGAGATTCTGATCTTGAAGCTATTTAGTTTTTACTTAAAAAATACAATTTAAGAAAAAAGTCTTGTGTTTTTTTTTTTTATTTTTTATTTTAATTTTTACATTTTTTTAAATTTCAATCTTTTTTTAAATAATCTTTTTAATCTTTTTTTTTAATAAATAATATATAATTGTTGACTATCTGTTGCTATTGCCTTTTATTCGCACTTGTTAAAGTTTTATGTTTTAAAAATATATTTGTTTTTATTATATTGTTTACTAATAGATGTTAATCATTTGCACGTATTGAAAGGATTTCTGTTCTAAGACAATCATCATTTCTATTGTTTTTTTTCTCCTGTGTCCGTGTAATGTGTCCACTCGGTGTCTACGACAAAAACTCACTAAAACCTTCACTTTAAAGCTCATCTCAGCCTCTCGTCTCTTTATCATCTTCACTTTCACCCCACATCTGCTCTCTATTCTCTCTTTTTTGTCTCGTTTTCCTCTATTTCTCTGCAATCTCAGCTCTCGTGTCTGTTTTAAACCATCTTCTTGGGTATCTCATTTAAATCTTGGGTGCTTCATGGTCTCTATGCTTCATGAAGGTACACAATATTACTTGAAGTATTGGCTCTCCCATCCAAATGATCAGAAACAGGTGTTCTTATCTCTTATCTTAACAACAGATGTATAAAATTCCTTCCAAATACTTCAAGATACTCTCACCAGACATGACAATAGTACACGAGCCTCAAAGACAAGACACACCAGCAGCCACTCCTCTCTAGGACTCTCCACGGGCTTGAACAACTAAAAACCCCCGGCACCCAAAGGGGTCAATCCCCTGAAGGTGTGGCATGAATGCATCGACTTTTTCCTTCTTTGCTTTAATACTTAATGCATTTTAATACATTCTTTCCTGATCCCATCCATGCTTGTCATTCCTCGTGAGGACCTAAACATCTTCATCCCGTCATAGTGTTCAACACCCCTTTCTTTTTTTACTCTTCTTCACTTGTTTCCCCCCACTGCTGTGGTCATTTCACTCTAAGTACCTACAGAACACGGCTGGACCTCAGAGGCTGCAATTTAAGATAAAAGTCACAGAGAAACCAATTAGCTTTAAAAGAGACTTTTCTAACTGACCTGCACACATTATTACTGCTGTTCTCCTCAAACTTCCTCTGACTCCATCAACCAGACCATCAGGTTCATAAGAAAAGCAGTTCAGTTTACAGTAGAAGGTCGTGACCTCTTTAGTTAAAGATGCATCTCCTGAGATGGAATCTTCTGGATGTCTCTGGTTTTATTGTCGTTAGTTTATCGTCTGATGAGCATCACACATCTTCTAACCCACATATAATGTGAAATGAAAACTTGTGTAATGGTCTTGGGGGTTTTTGTGTCAGTCTTTCCAGGCTGCTGTTCTTCTGATTCACATTTGTATTTAAGGAGGCCTCACTATGTCACTGGTGTTGGAGTTTCTCTTGTTGTGTCATGTTGAGGTCTGAGATTAAAACTTTGGCGAAAACTTACCTTCCAGCATTTTTATATATATATATATGCCTAGCTATCCCATGTTTGACATTTCTTCATGGATGTAAACCTCTGTTGATTGTTTTGCACATTATTCTTTCCTGATTGCTTGAAAACAATTTCTAATCTAATCTAAAAAAATAAAAATTAAAAAAAACAAACAAAAAAAAAGCTACTAGAGGGACTTTTTTGGGTCATTTGATGGACTTTGTAGCCAGAATGATGCAAAAATTGAGCTTTATTTAACCCTTTCAGTTAGGCCTATCCAATCATTTATATTTTTACAAAATCCAGTTAAAATAAAGAATATACTCAGACAAAACCATAATATAAGCTTTATCATCAAACAAAGTTGAAAAAAGCAGCACTGGAGTACTTTAAGATTCCTGAATTTTTCATCTACCTTCCAAACAAAAACATTCAAATAAAAGTCAATTGTATGTATAAAAAAACCAAATGTTTAAAAAGAGCAGCTGAAAAAATGGAAAGGTAAATTTAAAGAAAATTGTATTTTTATTTGGAAATTAGTATGAAATAGTTTGGAATTTGGAAAAAAAGGATACAAAATGTAGAAAGAAATAATAACTAAACTAAAAATCTTTTAAAAAAGTTATTCTTAGATGATTCATGACTTTAGGTATCAATATGATAGGGAAAAGTGACCTCTAAATACTAAATCTAATTAAAAAATAAATGTAAAGTGTGTAAGATAAAAAAATAATTAAAATCTGAAGTATATCTCAGATTCAGACATAGTTTAAAGCCCAAGCCTCAGGGCACAATCAGCAAATCCTTGACAATATCTTAAATATGTGCCACTTATGATTTCTTTTCTCCTGAAGTTCAAATTTCTGGCTTTTTTTCACAGCAAACTGTCGAGTTGCTGTTTACTTCTTCACACCGTCCCATGTAAAGAACAACTTTACTTTCTCTCAAATTGGAAACTTACTTGAAAATTGCTCATCTCAGACGAGTTGACTGGGTGAAGCTGTTCCTCCACATCAGTACCCCTATAACATTTCCCTCAAGTGAAAACATGAATAAAGCACTGGCCTAAGTGAAAATTCGGTAATTACAAATTCACTGCACATGAGTGAACCGTGAACTATGAAAGCTGAGTTGCAGAAATGGAAAGTAGCTGGATGGCAGTTGAAGCTGCGGTCTGCCGACCGCTGGACAGAAACGGAGGATTCAGCTCCCTGTGTTGACTGGCCTTCATGCATATTTTCAGGCCAAAGACCTAAATTATTTAAAGAAGATATTTGCATTCTCCAAGTAAAGACGTATGATTTGAGATGAAAAGGCCCTTGAAGGTTTGGTGAGGTCTCAAAGAAGCTGCCCTTCAGAATAAAACCCAGGTTTGTGATCATAACGAGATGCCGATATTTGGGAATTAAAGGTTTTCACATAATCAAAAAGTCTTTTTCAAACATGGAAATTGTCCTCAGATCAGAGCTGCAGTTGTACTAGAAGGAGGATTACAGCAGACGGATTACCGCGCATCGCAGCAGGACGCCGCCTGCTCCAAGATGATTCTTCAATCTTTGATTGGATCAAAAGTGGTCAGTGGACCCGACAGAAAGATACAGAACTCATCAGGTAAAGGTTAATTTAACACCAAAGGCAATGATTAGCTTCAACTCTGAACACTCCCACTGCTGGCATCTTTATCTACATGGACATTTTCCCGCCGGCGCACATTTTCAAAGGCCGCTAAGTAGCTTAGCGGTCATGGATACCACCCTGAAGGCAAAAGTCGTGGATGAGCTCTTCTATTGAAACAGCAGAGACGCTGAAGCTCCCCCAGCTTCAGAGCTTCAGCTGCTGACTGATCTCTGACCTCCCTGTGAAATGAGCTGGATGGAAGACGCTCCTTTAGGGCATAAATTATGTGAAATCTGTCTTGTTTTAGTCAGAAATAACTTTTTGAGAATTCCCCCTCAAACGCTGTGAGGTGTTAGCGGTTGATCATTAAAGAGGAAGAGGCAGGATTCTTGCAAGAAAACTTCTCTTGCATGTTGTCGTACATTTCTTTTGTACACAGTGTGTTGCTGGGAGTTAGAGGAATGACTCAAAACCTGGCAGGCTGGAAATAGAAGCAGGAAAAGAATGCAATAGTCGTTAATGCAAAAATGTCAAATTATTTTCCAGCTTCCTCTGGAGGCGTGTTTTTAGGCGTTTGTGAAGGTGATGCATCCCAGCATGAATCCAGAGAGGTTTCTAGGAAAAAAGACAAACTAACCTGGTTAAGCTGTGCACATTTTAATGCTGTGTTTCTTAATTCTCTGTTGTAAATGCTAAAGTGATTTCTTTTTTTTTTAGTTTTGGCTTTATATTTCTGGTTTTATAATCATTTCTCACTTCCCGTTTGATTATTTTAGATTACTTCTAGTTTTGTTTTGAAAATCTTCTTTTAATTTAGATTCTAATAATCTCCACTTACTTTTTTTGTATTTGTAAACTCTTTCGGTTCTCCTTAAAATCCTTTTTGACAAAGGAACAATCCCTACCGAGCAATTTCAGAAAAGTCACCTTAAAAATCAGAACGTTTCAAAAGGAAAAAGGAGAAAAATTAGATTTTATTTTCTTATCCAGCAAAAAACAAAAAGGCTTTTCTGACAGACATGCAGACCAACTTTGTAACTTTCTTTTATGCACAAAATTATTAATTTTAAAGATGAACTTGGCAGTTAGAAAGAAAGACTACAATGTCTGAAATTATTTAATTTCAGAATTTAAACTTTTATTTCATGTATTAATTTACCTGTTTTAATGCTACAACACTTGAGTTCTCTGTAAATACATGTTTACACGTTACACAGCTTGTAGTTCATTTTTTTATATCCCATTTTGTGACACAAAGTCAATTAAAAAGGCTAAACTAATCATAAAAACAACATAACATTTTGGAAATTAAAGCATAATTCCAAAAATCGAAACACAATTCTAAACAAACTAACACCAAAAATTAAATTAAAAAAAACTTCAGAATTTCTGAAAATTACATTATGCTTTCTGAAATTCTCTTTTAATTTCCTAAAAGTAGTGTTGTATCTTTATATTTGTTTTGCTTTCTAATTTATTTTTGTGATTTTGACAGGTTTTTAAGCTGAGTGATTTGTTGATTTAATTTGGACTATAGGGCCACCGTACCAGCCCCTGCAAAACACGATTGTTCAGTGTTCATTTTTCAACATCTGAAGTGTTTTATTGGTTTTGTCCTGTCTGCAAGTATAGCCGAGCCCTCCACAACAACCTGCAACCAGTTGTCCTCTGTTAGATAAAGTTCTCCTGACAAAAAAAAAAAAATAATTTTTTGCTTCATGTTGTTTCCAGTTGCTGCCAAGGTGAAGCTACGGAATTAGAAATTAGGTAACTTCACTCTGTTTTGATGCTTTGCATTGGAATTATATAAATATCTCCAAAGAGGAATTTATGAGCCTTGGCAGAAGGTTAGAGGACGGTTGTAACTGGAGTCCTTCACAGTCTGATGTGCACAGAACCTGCTAAAGATGCTCTTTTGAGTTAAAAAAACCCCCCAAAAAAACTCATTTAATTTTTCTGTGAAGCCTGACAGTACATTTCTGATTCATGAGGTTGTTTATTTTTCTGCCTCATAGAGTGAATTCCATGAAAGTCAAGCAGATGCTGCATGTTCTCCTCTCTCTGCCTTGACTGTATATGTCTCTAATTGTAGACGGAATGCATGCATTTACGTATTAGTCACAGGTGAAAGGTCAGATTAATCTTTTCACATCACCTGATTATTGTGGGAAGACTGCAAAACACGAACTCAGAAACCAGAAAAAACAAGATTCTGCAGCAGGTCTTCATTTGTACTCAGTGTGTTGAGCTTCAGGATCCGGAGTGCAGGGTTAGACTGGTGCTGGGGTTAGCATATTTTATTATTTTGAGACATTTTTCAGCCGGCAGTGGGTGGTGGATGAGACTGTGCTCTGGGCTCCGTCTGACAAACCCTCCACGCTGGAGGTTTTGCGTTTCATTTGACAGAATTTAAAAAGTTTCTGGTTTTTTTTTCTGCGATCCCCTGGTACACAGACTTTACTGCTCAGCAGAAAAATGTGAGGACAAGAGAAATACGATTCTTAGTATGTAGAGACTTCAGCCAAGGACTTTTAAAACAAAGACTGAAACCTTCTCCTCATATTAAATGTGCTCATGAGTACGAGTGACATTGTAAATGTTCAAGTGGTTACCATGGTGATGCAGCAGGTTGTTCTAATGATATTTGATGCCTCACAGACAGCTAAGCCTCCCTCCAAAGAGTTCAATGTAATTGGTCCCAACAGGGGAGAAGAGGAATTTAATTTAACTTTATTATTAGAATTAATAATTTCCAGGTAAATGGAGGAGAGCCCTGTCAGAGAACTCTCAACCAGTCATAAATCATAAGAGAGGAAATTAGATCCTGACAGTGTGAAGTGTGAAGCTGGAGTCAAGTCTTTTCAGAAATTAATTATGAATAAAAAGATCTAAACCTGAAGAAATGGAATCGGGACAGTTCCGCAGAAGATGAGCAATCAAAACGTGAGTTTTCATCCCTTAAGCCTTAAACTGTGAACACGTGTGACGAACATTCTTGAATGTGACAACCAGGTAGGGGATTCCTCATCTATTTACCAGTGATTATCCGCAAGTTGGACGAGGTTTAGTGTGAAATGTCGAAGAAGGGCAAATTTAGTGAATCTTGCTCCAGGCTTTTTCTCTTACAGCTCTATACTGACATATGAAAGACTTGGCGTCATATAGATAGCAATTATTGATTCACCATATCCACCTAATCTGAGTCTCTAAATTTGTCAAAGTTAGACCTGGTTTAACCGTCAATGCGCATTCAATGAACACAAACGTAGTCTTAAATGCAATAGTTTTGACCACAAAAGCCCCAAAAGTGCATATACACACATTTATATAGTCATTTCATTGAAAGTGGTTGTTTGAACACACAGGGCAGTGTGAATGTAAACTCCAAAATGCCCTCATGGGTGGACGTGGGCAGTCTGTGAGCAAAAATTAGGCTAATTTGTTTGGAACACGCAGGTGGTCCGCGCCAAATAAGAAGGTCGTAGAATGTTCGTTGAATGCTGCGAGCAATTGGTCATAGTGAAGACCTATGAAACATGCAAGGGTAAGTTAAGGTTGAAGTGGGTAAAACATTGAACACATTTTTCACCCAAGGAGTCCGTTAATTCTGTTCACATGACAAGTGTGCGGTCCTTGTGGAAAGCTTGACCGCTGGAATTGAGGATATTGGACAGGGCACTTGTGGGCATCTGCCAATGCATTCTCCCTCCCAACTTATCATACATCACTTTTTAAAGTATGACACTTGCTGAGTATTCCCATTAAATCAGGGGTCCCCAACCTCTGGGCCTCAAACTGGTACTGGTCTGAAGTCTGCTTGATACAAGGCAACAGACAAGGAAAAAATGCATACGCTTATCAGGGGTCCCCAACCCTAAGGACGTGGAGGGGTACCCTGACTCTAACCCAGTACTGGTTCCTTGTCCGTTACCGCGTCTGGTACCACGACCTGAGGGGACCTGTGACTTAATGGGAACAACCAACACAACAAAAAAAAAACGACGAGTTGGGGACACCCAAAAAGAGATGCGGAGGGGACCCTGAACCATATGTATATATTTGACGAGCTGAGAGTGAGAATCTGTAGAACCTGCACGACCCATTCATGTATCATTCACGCATGGTTGTTAAGGAGCCAGTTACCAATGACTAGAGTATGGAGCAAAGGCACAGTATGACAGAATCATCCATTCGTCATAAGACATGCAACTTACATATAAACTTAAATAATGCTACCACATCCATGACAATGACTCTCTCCATTTCCGTTACGTCCCTTAAGGTACGAGTCTCAAGCGAACCACAAGACACACCTGCTTTATTTGTAAGACCCATGACCCTCCGTGGGCCAAGACAACTCAAAAACCTGCAACACTCATACGGGTCAAACCCTGCTTGGGTGTATGTGACTGAGGCTTTAAACGGGTCCCCTGCTCCCCTCTAGACAACACATTCCGCTTGATGTAACGCTCATACCTGAATTCACTTTCTTTTATGTGTCCCGCAAGTTCCTCCACAAACTTTTCTCCTTTCATCCAGTAGATGATGGGCCTCCTGTTCTCTCCGCTGTAGCCGAAAAAGGCTCTGCAGTCCAAACTGAGCGGCATTCCTGAAACACAAACCACAGCGCTGTTAGTGACCCGTACGAGGGAAACAACAACAACCTGGACAACGAGCTTCAGACTGAAAGGTTAAAGTGAAACGGGTGAGCAGGAATTCTTTTCATGGATTTCAAGCCAGATTAAATCAGGAGTGGGGAGGAGTACCACAAAGAACCTGAATGGGGACCTTTCCTTTTTAACGGAATAAGACAAGACTTCTGCAGTTAAGAGCATTAAAATATTATTAACTTAATCAATAAAAATGTTAAAGTATTACATTTTCTGTCAACAGACTTTATAAAATATTAATAAAAAAATATATATGGTGAGAAGTAAAATATACAATTTATAACTTCAGGTATAGTAGATCTGTGGTTCTCCATCTTGTTACAATGCCCCCCCCCCGCAAAAACTTTATACTGTATAGTTTATTACACACAAGGAACTTCCTGCAAAAAATACTAAAACTTTGTGCTGCAATAAAACAAAATCAATTTTTGTAGGAGCAAAGCAAAAAACCAGTGCAAAATATCAGATAAATGCAAACAATTAAAAAAAAAAAAGTCTATCTTAGACCCAAGTTTATGTAAGAAAGTACATAAAGTCAGAGGCCTGTGGGGGATTTTGCACATAAATGAGTCTCATGTAATTCACGACATATAAACACAGATCATTTAAGGAGGCTAAACACAATACATACTGATTTTGGCAGAATTTACTTTGGATAAACCACTTTTCACCTTGGAATATTCTGAATTTCATCCCACACCTCAGTCCATTGACAGACATGGAGTCACAGTAAAGTCAAAGCAAGAATATTCAGTCATAAAATTCTAGAAGGTGTAAAAAAAACTTTCAACAGGATTGAAAAAGGGTCACAACCAAAACAACGCTGTATTGAAGTGCAGAAGAGAGGCAAAAGAAAGGCACTGCTTGTTTACGAGAGTGTATAAAAGATTGTGATAGAGCAGCTCTAGTTATCTGCTGGAGCAACATCAGAGGAGGCGACTTAAGGAGTCTGCATGAGCTGATGAAGACGGTTGGTTATTCGAGGAAGAGTCTGGAGCCGAATCTGAACCGACGTGTGTCGTTTCTAGGAGTGAGATTAAAGGTAACCCTCTGCACAGTGGACTGCTGGTGATATTATGCTGCAGAAGAGAGCAGGAAACTGCATTAAGTATCGACTTTCTGCTGAAATCCAATGACTTTTTACCGACATGCACCATGTTCTCCAGCCTTTTCTTTACAGCAAATATCAGAAAATTGTCTTAAATAGTTCTGTACATTGTTTTTCTAATGCTTTTATAAAACTTCAGTGCTTAAAGATCCACTTTTTTCTTAGCTGTCTTTTAATTATTATTATACTGTTTTAGAAGCAGAAAGGAACTTTAAAAAAAAAGAATTTTCTAGGGCTTAGTTACTGCAGAGCAGCAGCAGGTTGTTAGAATTTGGCCCCTGAGTTTTGGGCGAGACAATTGGCTGGGACCAACCCCCCCACTTCCTGTCGCCTATAACTGGAGCTCTCTAACATTAGCGATGCAAACAAAAATGTAAGCCACCATCGGAGATGTTTTAAGCCAGACTTCAGCTTAAATGGGGAAAACCGGTGTATTGGAGCAGGAAGCCTTGTGGTCCAACACAAATAGGATATTTTTCAAATGGGACTTTTTCAGAACGCATCTACAGATCGCAAAACCTCGTGACTAACGCCTTGTTCACACTGGTCGTAGAAGCAGCGCGGAACGGAGGCTGCTTCCTTTTGGCGCCCTTGTTAACCTGTGGTGTCGTTCACACCAGGCGCAGAGCAGCGGAGGATCACGCCGCGAAGCGGATCGTGTCCGCATCAATTTTGGCAGGAAGTTGCATCAAGATGAATGAGAAAATCTGGTTTATTTTCAAAATGTAATTATTTTTTTCACAATAAAACACAGCAATTGACAAGTGTGATTATGTTTTTGTGTCTAAAAAGACTGTGGAGATGAAAATACACATACAATCGCAACACACACACACACATAAAACAGACAGGCACATGCGTGTGCACACACATATCAACAAAGTGGGCAGACATAGGAACGGAGGGGTGTGAAAAAAAATAAGAGAGGCAGAGGGCAGTTCTTCTCAGCAGAAACATGGGGTCATATTTTTAGGTTACCCATGATGACAAAAACAAAAAAAGCTCTAGAAGAAGCGCCTAACGAGCGTCACGGATAAATGTGTGTCCGGTGTGAACTGCAGACTTCGCACGCACTACACTTCGCGGTGCTTCCGTCTCCAGTGTGAACAAGGGGCAAAGCAATGAGAAAAAGAATAATAAAGGTTTTGTTCTTTGCAATCCTTGTGGGGATAGCTCACTTATTCGAACTTAGTATTTCACTACCAATTTTGAACATTGCATCAACGTCAAGTTCAACACTTTTTCTGCTACTTTGGCACGGTGGAAGCATTCTGGTGACGAAGAAAGTGACAATCGTTTATGACATATTGATTGTTAGGAAAACAGTGAGAAGCAATATGTATCACAATGAATGTTGTTTTAATAAGCCTTTATTCATTCAACCACATTTCTGGTTCCTGGTCTCATTCCAGAGTCGACTTAGACTGGAAATGAACTCTGGTTCACTTTAACTGAACCAAATGTGCCCTAATTCACAACAATTTGAATAAACATTCAGAAATATAGTTTTAAGCTCAATTTTCTTTTTATATGTCCTCCATCCTCATACCACTAGAACATGTTAAAAACCCCATTTTCATCAACAAAGCCGGCCTGAGAAAAAGGCCCCAAACGTTGCACGTCAGTGAAGATTTCACCAGCGCCAACAGCTCACCAACACGCACGCACTCACGTGCACACAGGCCATGTCAGCCCTCCCACACACCCCGCACTGTCATTACAGCTACGAGTCTTGATGGAGAATTAACGAGCATTCTCCTAAACACCTCGTTAGTTAGCGAATTAGCAGATAATTATCATCGGACTGGTTTTATCGTAATCACAGCTCCATCAAAAGTCAACGAGCGACCGCGAGGAGCTCTTGAACTGAACATTCATGCAAACATGTCGCTCTGAAACTTTTTCCAAGTGACATCAGTTTAATTTGTGTGAGTGCAGCAGAGGGTGGGAGCGCGTGGATCCGGCGCTTAAATAAACAGGGCCTTTGTTTGGCTATGCAAATGTGCGGCTGGCTTCAGGTTTGGTGTCACGGCTCACCTTATTTTGATTGATTGAGCTGGCGCACAGGAGACAGGCCGCTTCAGTGCCTGTCAGTCTGAAAATTATCATTTTTAAACTAGTTAAAAAAGAAAAAGTTGTGTGTGTTGGGTGAAACGGTTTGTGCATCTTACAAGCACACTGACGCACACACCATTCAGAAATAGCTCGGGCTGGAGTGAAACGACTTTAGCCTGATTGTGTGTTTTTTGTGAGTGTGCAAATGTGAGCCCAGCAGTAATTGATTAGCACCTCGAGGGTGTGTTTGTGTTCTCAGCATGTTATGGTGATTAAAACCATCAAGTTTGTCGGTGTGGAAGGAGTGTGCGTTTGTGTTGGTTAAACTTGCCGTCCTGAGACTTCATGAACATTCATCGTATGTTGAATGTGTGGCTCCGGCAGCAGCTGGCTATATGAAAAAGAGAAAGAACGGTTCGTCACTTTTTCAAAGTCAGAGAAGAGTTTTATGCAGAGGCTTTCTCTGGATGTGTAACCATCTTCGTCTCTGCTCTGCGTTGTGTTACTTTTTCTGCGTGTGCTGCATCAATAAGCCACGTGACGCCGGAGGAATTTCATTGGAAGAGCATCCATTTATTCTGTTTATGACAAAATATGGCGTCAGCATGTGCCGCGCTCCTACAGTGCCCAAACTAAAACATAAAAAGTTCAAATTAACAAGAATTTAATATAAAGAAAAACATGTCCGCCACACTCACCTCTCCCGAATTAAGAAATCAGCAAAAGGGAAGAGGGAGGGCGGAGCATGAACTTATATTTGGGATCTGAAGGACCCTATTAGCATGCGACCCAACTGCCAGGTATAAAATAAAAAAAATTAATTAAAGAAATAAAATTTTGTGTAATTATATTATACATTGTGAACCTGTTACACATGTTTACATTAAAAGTGGATCATATGGGACCCACAAGACAGCAAACTGAACTTTTTTCTTTTATCTTTCTGATGTCCGCGGGTGGCAGACATGAAATCCTGTCCACCTTTGTCATTGAAGATTCATAAATAGAAGGGTCAGGTCATCTGGACCCCATAATATAGCATGAGGGTTAAATAAATTAAATTAATGAAACTAAAAGTAAAAAAAAAAAAGAAAAATTGAATGCTAAAATATTAAAATACATTTTAGAGGAGGTTCATGAGATAAATAACTGTGATGACCTCTAAAGGAAATCTAAGAAGATTTTTATTCCTATTATTTTTATTCCTCCTTATTATTGAAGTTTTTAACTAAAAAGAAAAACCTCTTAATTAAGAAGCATCATTAGAAACCTATGAAATTCATCTAATTTATTTGCTTCAATTTCCTGCTCGCTTTTTGTGTTTCTCAGAATCATTTATCATAACCATTTTGAATTCTGTACGTTGGGAAATAATTTTCTATGTAATCCTCATCTATAGACGTCCTCATTCCTTCTTTAATTCGGACTGGAAAGTTCTTGTCATTGTGGCCTTCATGATTCAGATGTCAGTTTGAGGCATGTACATCCCATTATCGAAGGACACTGTGTATTTAACTCATCTAGCACTAGCAGAAGTTATTGAAGTGAAGTGCCTCTTTTCTCTGTAAATCCAGTCGTGTGTGTGGAGCAGTGCAACAGGAAGTTCAGTTTACTCAAAGTGATAATTCAGGAGTATATTAAAAAGCCATAATGAGCTGCAGCTGCAAACTTTAATTTTCACTGAAGATTTGTTCTGTTAGACACAGATAGTAAAGCAGTTATAGGAAAGGTGAGTGCAGGAATTAAACTAAAGCAGACACTGGTGGAAAGACAACTTAATTAAGGTAGGACCAGGGGTGAAAGTAAGCCGGAACGGTCCGGAGCGGCGTTCCGGTAAATGATTTGAAGGCGGAACGCCGTTCCGGCTGGAGAGATCAGCTGTGCGGCCAGTTTTCACTATATAACACATGACAGAAGCCGCGGTCGCTCTTATGGAAGAAAAATAAGAAAATTGACAGTCGAGCTGAGAGCAGGCAGCGCTTTATTTGGACGTTTGCATTGTTTTTGCGGCGCATCAGACAGTTATTAAAATCCGCCTCTCCCTCTCTCCCTCTCTCCCTCTCTCTCTCTCTCTCTCTCTCTCTCTCCTGCGCTGCGCTCTCTTGCGTGCGCCAACCGTCCCGAGCGCTGCGGACCCCCGACTTTCTGAACAGCAGGTGCACCAGAGAACTGCAGCTCTGCAGCTGATGATACTAATAATAAATAATTAAATTATTTAAATGAAAAAGTAAACAAAAAAGATGCAGAGAAAAGTGAATCAGATTTTTAAGAGGAAGATCCAAAAGTGAGGATGACGATGTGCAGAACAAATCTTCTAAAGGAGATGATGAAGAAGAGAAAAGGAGAGATGGAAGTTGAATGGAAAATGCCATTGAGACACCAGGTCCATCAATCACAGATGAATTTTCTATGTTGCCAGATTATTCTTCAATCTGGACAACTGACAATATGATCTGTTTAAAGTCCCCTTCCAAAAAAAAGAAAAACTATTTTTTGAGTTTTTAACATGCCTGTGTGTCATTCTTCTTCTGAAAGAGAAGAAATGTAATCATTTCCTTTTAATCTCTGTTAATCAAACTGTCACAGACAGACTCTGTGTGAATGAATGATGTTCTTTCTGCTGCACATGCACTAAACCTTCATCTGGTCCGGCTAGCGTGTCTAGTTCAGGTTCTGGAGAAGAGAAGATGGTATCTTCACATTGCATGTCGTTAACATTTCTGTGGTCCAATCAGCGTCACTGGATTTTTGGTTTGAGTTTCATCCAATACTTACGGTAGCAGGGCTGAGAACGCTGGAAAATCTCCACCAGACTCCACGGAGCTTCTTGATGTGACCACGGAAATGTGAACGGCGGCTCATTTGACTGCAGCTGTAAAGGATCTGTGAAAGTTCGGTCCATGAAGCTCTTCTTTGTCCGAACTGATGTCCAGCTCAAAACAAAACTGCTAAACATTTTTGTGGTAAAACACTCCTGAGAACTTATTCTTTTTAAATAAAAGTAAAAATTACCATATGGGGACTTGAAAAGTAAAGGTATTGGACTGTGTGGGGGTGTGTGTGTGTGTGTGTGTGTGTGGTGGGGTGGGGGGGTGGGGGGGGGCATAGTACCGGTATAAAAAAAAATCTACTTTCACCCCTGGGTAGGACTAATGTATGACATTTGAAAAAAAACACAATCTAAATTCTTCTGTACTTGCAGAGGAATCCATAATGCATTCTGAGTCTGCCGTGTCTCCCAGTTTTATGTGGGAGTGTGGACAAAACACAGAGACTGGAGCCGATCTCCACCCAGACTGCCACCTCCTAACAGGTCAACACACTGTGCTGCCAGCAGGACAATAAAAAAGAACGACCTCTCCCAAAAGAACAAACGAGTAGTATTGATTGTCACTCAGTCAGAGCCCCGAATGGATTCTTCCGTGCCGTTTACAGCACTGAAACACGGAAAAAAAATGTTTTCCTTCTGAAAGTTGGTCCGCTTTTAGAAGTTTGATAACATCAGTCACTCAAAGCTTTCAATTATTCAGCTTTTTTCCCAAAAATGCTTTACATTTTCACCTTAAAGCTTCAATAAAGTGACAAGGAATACATTCCCAATCCCCACAGACACAAAAAACAAACCAGGAAAGCTTTAATATGTTCAGTTTTAATCACAGGCAAGTAAATGCATACATGTATGTTAGTGTTTAAGGACTACAGCTTCTGCTACAATGACACCGCTAACATGTGTTTAAGAGACGACTTCCAAAAGAAAAGTCTAGGGATAGGTGATATATCTGCGCTAGGATCAGTATCGGCCCATATTTGCACCAATTTATCAGTTTTGGGCTGGTGCTGCAGAAAAAGCCACAGACATTGTTTTGACTGTTTTTATGCATATTTTCTGTTTGATAGGGGTACACATTGATCCATGACAATGAAAAGTTTTTGATTTACAGTCATCTAATGGTCACTAAATGGTGTGAAAGCTTTCAGATAAAGTTTTAAAGTGATACTTTTACTGATACTAATTTTTGTGATACTGTTAAAAAAAAAAGTCAAGTACAATGTGAATGTATAGTAAAAGACAAGTTGTGCATTTTTTAGAAAGAAAAAAAAGACAAATCTAAACTTGGTGTTTCATGTTGACATTAAATATCGGCAACAGTTACAGGGGAAAATATTGGTTATCGGCCAAAAAAATTATATCGGCACGTCTTTAGAAAAGTTAATGTAAATGTTTTGGACTTAAAAACTCTCATGTTTACACATCGATATGGAAATTTTCAAGTCTGTTTCTAATGTTTCTTCTGAAATAAAAAATAAAACCAAACAAAGTGAACAATTTTCTCTAGTTCTACTAGTCAGCACAACACACTCCATACTCACATGGTCTGTATAGCTACAAAATAAAAAGCACATTTATTTCAATCAAACAAATTTTGTAACAAAATAACATTCCATTGGTGAGGAAATTAGAAATTTGATTTAAAAAATGCTTCCAAAATAAGATTTAAAAAGATTTGTACAAAGAAAACAAAATAATAATAATAATAATAAGCAACTTCCATTCAAGAAAAGAATATGTCTTGGTATATGCAATTATATTGTAATCAATATTGAAAATATATTGTTTTATATTTAAAGTATGAAAAAGAAAATTAAATCCACACTCAAGGAAAGACAAGAGTGAGTTCAGTAATGTGAGCTACCGTGAGTCGTCTGCCAATCACCTGGTCAGGGGTTCAAATCCCACATTTCCTCTGTCTATAAGTCCTTCACAATAAAAGTTCTTCAACTTCTTGATTCAATTTTTAAAATCGATTTTTATTTTTCATAAATAAGATGAAAAAAGTGGATAAAAAGAAAAACAAAAGAAGAAATGGGAGATTTTTTAATCAAACAAGTTCAGAAGAAAAATTCCTCCTTTTTTTTTTTTGTAAAAAGCGAATGCAATCATCTCAGTGTTTCTCTTTTCACAATCATCTCTTTCTGCTGCTGCAGCTGCAAAAAAAAAAAATCTTTGCACTTTTGACAGCTATGGCCAAACTCAAGCAAGGCTTACATAAGCACATTGTCTAATTCTGGCAGCAGCATGCTTCAGTGACACTGACTTAACAAATGCACAGCACACATCCTTTCCACTTAAATCTCGCCTCGTGCAGGCGGGCTAAAAACATCCGGCCAGAGCGGCACATGGTCGGAGAATCCCTAATGAGTTCAGACAGTTCTTGCTAAAGACAAAGTGATCCGGGGCTTTAATCTACGGGCACTGATCTCCCAAAAATAATAGCTTTTATGAATGAGATTAAATCTAGAACTTTTGAATTTTATAGGATTCTCTAGAGATATTGAAAGTAATTGATAGTCAGTGCAGGTTTTATAGCTACAGTTGTTTCACTTTTAAAGATTAAAAGAAAATATTTTTATTAGAAAGTCAGAAGTGTAACACAATTGCAACAATGTTCTGTAACAAAAGGGTTAACAGTGAATGAGATTAAAGTGATCATCTGGAACTTTTTTTTAGTTTTCCAACTAATGTTTGAGTGCTTGAAATCAACAAAGTCACGCAGACACACAGGATTGTTTGTAACACGGCTGATACTTTTCTGTAATCTATTTTCCCCC
This sequence comes from Oryzias javanicus, assembly GCA_003999625.1. Classification (NCBI taxonomy): domain Eukaryota; kingdom Metazoa; phylum Chordata; class Actinopteri; order Beloniformes; family Adrianichthyidae; genus Oryzias; species Oryzias javanicus. The sequence continues at coordinate 4,843,911 of CM012446.1, forward strand.
ATCATGCACTGGGGTTTGTCATCCAGCTGAACTTTGCTCTGCGGTCGACAGAAGAATCAACTTCTGAACGATGTGGTTGCCTGACGGTTTTATTTCCCAAGAGGACCTGACTGCAAAAAACACCCCAAAAATGGCGCCAGAGCATCGTTAACCAGGATTCCTCAAAGTTCACACTAGAAAAACACAAGGAACTGGGTTACCTTTGGCGTCAAGCGACTATAATGTCTAAAGAACTTAAAAATCAAAATAAATAAAATAAAAACGAATAAATGAAAACTTACTGATATCAGCTAGTCATGAACACTCATCCTCAAATTCATGCTAAAACTAAGTCATCATTCATTTTTAAGAATTTTAAATGAGATCAGGAATCACATTTGGTTAAAAATATTCAATAACACTAAAGATATTAAAGCTAAAGTCACTAAACTTTCTCCCAGGACTAATTATCATTTATATAACAAGAAAATCTTATTTTTTTCCTAGTTTATATTTGCTCTATTTTTACTAGTTTATTAAAACGACTACACAGAAGTGTAGAAGAAGGTTAGTGAACAATAAATAAGGGACAATACAAATCTGTTTATTCAATTTAATCATGTTTTAAATGTGTTACAAAAGTATCAAATAGGGACTCGGTATCGGAAAATATAAAAAATCGAATGACTCGGAATCGGATCAGGCCCAAAAAAACCTGATCGGGACATCCCCTATAATCAATACTCAGCCCTGCCATAAACATTTAAAAGTGTGCTTTAACTTACGGGGCCCCCTGCAGGACATATTTGACATTATGCAAAAGCTCCACAGTGATGCCATTCAATAATGTTCAAGATGCTCCGTGCTTTTCTGTATGAGAAAAAGAACCAAAATGTGTGTTTTTAGCAGTTTTTGCTGAAAGTCTAATGGAAGACAAATTCAAACTGATCCTGAGCTGAAACATTTATGAGATCCTCTTTAGCTCAGGCATCCTCTCAGGTTCCTGCCCTGTAAGTGCTGCTGACAGACGGCTCACTTTGTGTGCATCCGCATGCAGGAATTCCTGAAATCAGTCTGAACAATGAAAGAGTCAACCACCAAATTTGATCAAATGAGGGAAGAAGCATCCTCTGCCAAATGCACACAAAAAAAAAATGCAGACTCTCCATCTGCTTTTCGCTCAGTGTTGCTGTCTTCTCTTTGTGCACACATACAGACTTCGTCAAGTCCATCTGTTCCTTCAAGATCAACTGCATCGTAAGACCTTAAGGTGATGCCGGACCGTGTGTGTGTGTGTGTGGACCAGGTAGTGGGTGTGTGGGGGGTTGTCTTGGTAACAGCTGAGTTTTGGGTCTTGGGCTCCAAGGGAGCGCAGCTGCACATGGCTATACAGATGGTGCATCGCACATGAACACACGCACGGAGGCCAAATCCGGAGACGCATGCATGGATGTTCACACTTTCAGGCCATGCGCACACGTACACACACACGCATGCACAGCCACGTGTAAATAAGGTGGCTGCTCAGCTGTAACCTGGGAGGCTGTTCACTCTTTCATCTGGTCTATTTACAGATAATTCCACTCAAAACTCCAGCCTTTGTGACATTTATGCTTTCAGGGATGTTTGAAACAAAAAGTCGTTTTTTTTTTTTTTTGCCTTTTGTTTTTGGTCTGTACTGCTTTTTTAAAAAAGTTTTATAAACTCACCAAGTTGTTTGGCTAAATGGAAACATCCCTTCTTAAAGTCATTTCTGAGAAAGCAAAAAAATCTGTTTTTCTTTAGTTTTTTTTCCAGGTAGATCTGCTGGTGTGCTCAGACAACTTTCCTGTTGCATGCGCCACTCTCAGCTTAGCTTTAGTTATTCCAGAGCTCACATTGCATACAGATGGCCGCCTCAGTTGCAGGGAGGTGCAGTGGTCTTATGAAAAAAGCCCAAATCATCATCTGTCCACCAGTGTACATGACAGAGGAAATAAGGTATTTCTGCTCAAACCCTGTGTTTGGTTTTCACCGACATGATCCTGAGCAAAGACCAGACAAGTCCACTTTGGTCTCATCCGTCTGCAGATTGGCCTGTATGACCTCTGGGTGTTTTTTTTTTTTTTTTTTGCAGCGATATCCACTCCTGGGGAGATTGGAAACCGTCCTAAATGTTTCCCACTTGTGCACACAATCAATTTTCCGTGTAGAAAGGCAGAACTGTTTTTATTTATTTTTCTAAAGTGATTTCCAGCAACAGTTATTCGGCAAAGACCATTTCGGATGTCTCTTCCTCTTGGAGAGAAACCTGAAGTCAAACTTTTAGTTTTTGTCGGAGGTCTGCACCTCTGCTAACGAACCATCGATCCAGAGCTGAGGGGAAGGAACAGATAGATGGAACTCCCGTGCTGCATTCACATCGTTAAATTAGTTGCTGGACGTTCATCCAAAAATGTTAGCATAAACTGTGGGAGGAGCTACTGTCAAAAGTTAGCAACTGGAGAATTAACTATCTCTTTTTTAATGCATGGAAGACATGGGTAATGTTGAGAGATCAGGTTTATTTCTCTCATAGAACTCTGCAAATGCATTGGTGAACACGTCTCGGGTTCATGAAATCATTCAGAGACTCTCCTGGTACGGTGAGCTTCACCATCTACTGCAGGAGCAGCACTGCGTCTGAAGGACAGACACTTTCAGCGGTTCTTTGGTCTGTCTGTGACCCATTTTCTATTATTTGCTGTCCCTCATTAGTTCAAGGAGGGAAAAAAATAAGAATGAAATTGAAGAAAATTTGTATTCTTGTTTACAGACAAATCAGAAAAATATGATTAAGTTCAGGACGAGAACGATCAGCTTCTCCTCCATGTTGGTTTTGGACTCCACCAGCTGATTACATCATAAAAACGTCACAGGCCAAAGCTGAGTTCCTAATTGGTTGACATGATGTGAATTATTTGCTAAACTTCAGATATATGACTTCTGAAAACATTGTAACGCACTGGAACGCCCAAAACATGCTGCTGCCAGAGTGCAGTGACATGGTCGAGATTCAAAACGTGACGCAGGACGCCTGTACAATGACTTACAATGGACGCCACTTATGCTCAAACCTTGTTGGGAGTGAGCGAAGCTTACTCTCTGAAGCAGGAAGTATCACTCTTAAAGAAAAAAAGGAATAGAGCTACATGAAGAGTGCTAAGGGGATAGCAGCACCCCTACTGGTAGAGGACAGTGACTGCAGGACATCTGCTGACTCGACGCATTCTCACTCCCAACTGGTCAAACATGGACGCCACCCTACACTTCACTTTTTGACGTTTCTGATGTGTCCCATTAAATCAGCGGTCCCCAACCTCCGGGCCACGAACTGGTACTGGTTAAAAGATTGCTTGGTACTGGTCCACAGACAGGGAAAAAATTCATACAAAAGTAGGGGTCCCCAACCCTTCGGGACGCGGTACTGGACAGGATAACAGACTTGGAACTGGTACCAGGTTGGGGTATGCATTTTTTCCCAAGAGAACAAACACAGAAATGGTATTAGGTTAAGGTTAGGGTACTGGTACTGGATTAGAGTACAGGTACTGGGTAAGGGTACCCCTAGAATCAGAATTCTTTAATTGTCATCGTTACTTAAAGAGTTTGCCACACAACGAAAAACTAATACCGGTACCCTGACCTGACACTGGTTCTATGATTGCTCTCCCATCCGGTACCATCTCCTGAGGGTTGGGGACCAGTGATGTAATGGGAAGAGCAGGAGGGGGGAATGAGGGGGCACGAACCACACGTCCACATATGAGAATGTTTGGTTTACTAGAACTAAATTCATGTTATCAAAAATTCTAAACATGGCTGCTCATTATTGAATATTTCCTTGTTTTGTGTATTTCACCATTGATGCATCAATACTGAGACACAAAGTCTCCTGTTTGATAAACATCACTTCCCACTGAAGGTCATGTCGAAGTTTTTGAACAGAAAAGTTTACTTTTTACATTTTCATGATTACGTTTGTTTAATTCAGAGAACAAATATGTTCTTTCTGCTTGATTGCAAACCCTATTTATGGTATTTGTGTAGAAATGAGAACTTGAGCGAGCACCTTGCAGATTCAATATAATCTGGCATTAGCCTCACACTGAGGGATTCAATACTGCTAGATAAATATGAAATGCACTTTGGAAATGCAAGAAAATTTCCTGTTCAACAGGAAATGAGGATGCCACGGAGCCACAGAGATTTATATTTCATAAATCTGAATAAAGTCAAATTTTTTTTCCTCGCCTGTCATGTGACTTTATCGCTCCTCCTGATCTGCGGCCCGTTCTCACACGGCACCGAAAGTGATTCCCGCAAAAATGAATAACTCTCCTAGGAAAGTAATAAAAGGAAACCCATTCTCCGTCTTTGTCTATATTTGTCCGTTTTCTGACAGCTCTAATTAACTGAGTCCTTTCAGCGTCTTCACCTGACATTTGATTGGCTGGGGGCTGGCCTCGTTAAGAACAGTTTTAAATTAACAGATGAAATTAGATAAGAGATTACAGCAGATACGCTTGAGGAGGTTAATTAAATGACCAGTCATCCAGGGGGTGTTATTAAACCACTAGCTTATGTTGCTCTACAGTTCTGTGTGCTCCCAGTTTTCCAAAAAGGCTGTCAGGGATCTGTTTACATGCACACAGATAATCGGATCGCATGAATTAAACTTTACCATGTAAATACTCCTTTCTGATTGGTTCGGCCAGAATAAGGTCATATTTAAAAGATTTTTTTTGGAAAATGCAATTCAACATGTGCTTTTCCTGTCCGGTCTGCATTTATAAACTGAATTTCTGTCTACTCTCCCTGGGGAGATTCACCCAGAAACGCATAATAACTATGAAATGCTTCTTGCTTATAGTTTCTTTAATTATTGATATGCAACACAAACATGAAGGTGGACGAAACTTGCCGAGTGAAGCAGTGTCCTGAGCTTTGACGGTGTAAATGACAGTCAATGCGTGCATTATTTGCTGCAGCAAATGTTGCTTTACCTCAGTGGGCGAAGCAGATGTCTGCCAATCGGTTAGTGGGGGTTTATTTCCCATACATGACCTCATTTTGTCTTTCAGCAAGACACCAAACCCCATATTGCTCTGAATAGTGAGCACTTACAGAATAAAAGCATCTGCTAAATGCTGTCACATCGAGTTAAAACGGAAGTTTTTCAATAAATCTTCTGTGAACAGAAGGTCAACATTTATGATATTTAATATTTATTTGCTAGGTCTTTAACACCGGAACTCCAGTGTTCTTAGATTTATTGGAACTTGCGCCACTTTTCTCCTTCAGAATCGACTTGATTGATGGCGTTAACGGTTGAAAAGTTACAGTGTGTTAAAGATTTTCTGTTTAAGCGTCACCGGTGACGCCTCAGGTGTTAAATGGTTAAATCCAGTGAAGCCTCCAGTGAGGCTAAGGTTCCATCTCCGTTCTGATTTGTCGTTTTTTTTTAACCAGAACACTAATTATTTCGTTTTTGTTCCCATTTCAGGACACAAGATTTTGTTTAAAATAATTTAGTAAAAATAACTGTCTGCTCCAAATGCAAGAATTTTTTGGGGTTTTCATGAAGCCAGAGGAGACGTCATTAAACCTATAACTATTTAAGAAAGCCTCCAGTCCGGCCCAGGTAAATCACCAGGCACCACTCCTAATGAGGACAAAAAGACGACTAAAAAAGATAATGGGATTAAGCAGATGGTTTCACCCTTTGGGGTTGTGGGTTGGGAGCGGAATCGAGGAGAAGTTAAAAAAAGGAGAGGAATAAAGATGAGACGCATTATCCCACATGAGGTTAGGAGTGCTAATAGTTTCAGTCCCAGTGGTGTGTGTCTGTGGGGGGGGGTTGGTGGGGAGGTTTTTGACAGAACTGGGTGGCAGGTGATGCTTGACTGACAGCTGTCCAGATCATGCACAGACTCCTTCTCATAATCAGTTACCTGAAAAAAAAAAGGATATAAACTGGAAATTTAATCTGGTCAGCGTTTGAGTCGTGTGAGATGGAGCAGCTGCTCGCCGTGGAGTGACTCGGCAGTTTTAGGGCTGTAAACACTTTCCGGCTGGAGCCATGCAGCTGAGCAGACTGAAGATTAAGTTTGGGTTATTTGTTTAACGATTATAGCTTCTCGCGGATGAGCACACAAGGGTCGGTCAATCGTTAGCATCAACCTTGGACGAACATCACATGATAAACACGCTCCAGAAATGAACACACTGTAAAACAAACATTGTTGGAGTCATTGTCTGTTAAGCTATCACACTCCTGCTGTTATTGATGGTTGTTGGCATTCATGATGTGCTAATACTAAACTGAGCCCAAATCATCAACCTTCCAACACTGTGCTACACAGTTGAACTGTCAATCAAAACTATGAACTTCATAATGCATATTTAAAGACCCACTCCAATGAAAATGGTGTTTCAACATGTTCTTGTAGCATTTTTCTCATGATGAAGGACATACACATTTTTACTACTAATTGATTTGATTTTATTTGATTGTACTTCCGAGATGTATATGTGTGCCATTTTTTTAAATGCGCTTTTTATTTATTTTTTTATTATGATTGCTATTTTAAAAGCTATTTTTTTATTATTATTTATTTTATCGTGGAAAGCACTTTGAGAGCATGAAAAGTACTTTACAAATAAAGCTGAATTTAAATATATGAAGAAAATTTAGTTTAAAATGAGCATTTTTTATTCCAATATTTGTGAATCAGAAGCAGATGGAAAAAGAGTGAAAATGTTACGCTCCATTTTGGACGCATCTACTTTTAGACGACTAGATCATCAGAAACTGTATCCTCAAATATAGCTCACCAATTTACGTTGCGCAGTTTATGTTAGGTTTGGGGTGTGAGGGGCTGTAAGCTAGTGGGAAAGTGTGTAAACAAAGGGGTGATGGGAAATCAGAGCAGGCTTACTTGGCCTCAACAACATCTCTAATAAACTACTGCTGCTCTGCAGAAACTGTGTCTTAGAAAATGATTAAAACATTTGGCTAAAAATGATTTAATCATAATAAAATACCACAGGGGAAGCTTTGAAAAAATAGATCAAAAGACGACGATGGGTCGGTCTTCAAGTTAGAGTTTGTCCAAAGACAAAATTACTAAACTTGTTTTTTTCCACTTGCTGGTCTTTCACCATCTTTGCCAGGAATGATGTCAACAGACCTGGCCTCTCCAAAACCGGACTCAAAAAAGTCTGACAGCTGTTGGAACATACTAACTAAATAATAAGTTACATAAAACTTTATCAAAAATGTTCTTAAATCTCTGATGAACCTGTTTTTTACATGAAGGAAAGGCAGATGGATTGACTGAAAGGCCCCTAGTGGTTACTTGGTGAACTGACCAGACTTTTGTTTCTATAACTGTTCACTTTTTTCTTCATCTTTTTAGGTTTTTTTGTCTGTAAATTGCAACTCTTCCTCCAAATTGTTCTCTCTAGGCTGTTCATCTGTGCAGAAAGTAACATTTAGAGTTTTTATGTTATCTGTATTTTGAAAAGCACTATTTGGGTTAATGTAATTACCTTCCCATTTTAAATTCGGCTTCCTGATGATGCACCTGGTTGTCCTGATTTCACAGGGGAACAAACGCTGAATAAATAAAGAAGTTTTGTCCCCGGCCTCGTTCGTGTTCACCCAAATGCACCACGGAGCAGAAAGATTGCACCTAAAGGGTCAGCGGTAATGAAATCAATTATGAAAAATGTGATTATGGATGAGGGATGTTGGAGTTAAAAGAAACCAGTTCAGCAGGAACAGATACCGATAAACAGAAGACACAAAAAAAAAAACTGCAAGAGTAAACTTCCTCTTAAACACATTTGAATGAAAGCCATATCATGAACCATCAAGTGGAGCAATAATGATGCCATCAGCATTAACAGCACAGCTACATTCAACTCTGACAGTCAAGTGTCACTGCAATTCTCTGCTGCGCTGACCTCAGACCAGCCCTCCCATGTTCTCTCGCCGCTCTTTGGCAGTGGTATGAGGTCAGCTCATCACAGGCGCGCCGGCACATCGCTGACCTCCATCCAACTTTCACACATTTTCTCAGAGCACTCTGGCCATGCTTTGTTAATGCAGACTGCCAGCGCTGTCAAAGAGCCAAAGTGACAGAGTCATCTGAATCTTCTGCAGCAGCGGGGAGGGAGCAGAGCGCCACTTCCCGCTTAAAGACCCACTCCAATCAGATTTTGATGTACTGTAAAAGCGATCCTAGTGGTCTTTTCATTTTAATTATGACCCTTTTTGAACCCAAATCCAGCATATGCTCTATGTCACAAAGAACTCTCACTCAAATATCTTTTTTTTTTACCTGCTCCTGATTCAAACACCAAAAACATCATTTTCATTGGAGTGGGTTTTTAAAAGAACTTAACTGCAGAAAACTAGAAATGTCTCAATTATCTTCAAATCCAGCCAAAAATGCTGCCTCCAGAGGAACGTAACCTTGGATCATTTTAATGCAAGCCCCTTAACCTCATTAGGACTGTTGTCAACTTCTCTTTTAAAGTTAAAAAGCTCAGTTTGACAGCATATTTTTGAAAAACCTGAATCTTATTTACATTAATCACCATCTTTTGTCCTGCAGCAGCATTGCGGTTCTTTCACCTTCATTCTGATCCACAGAGAAGAAGCTCAGGTGAATAAGCGCAGAAGGTTTCTCTCTCAAAACCCAATTTCAGCTCTGTGGGACCCTTATCTAAGAGTGAGATGTAGGGGAGGGGGGCTTAAGGATGATGGAGAGGGAGTGCTGAAACAGCAGGGGAATAATTAGACAGTGATGAAGACACAGAGATGACAGCAGACGAGGCATTAAACATCGCACAACAGCAGCTTCTGAAGTCAGAAACTCAAGGATTCCAAAGAGTCCTTCAATTACAAAGATTCGTTTTCCAGAAAAACAAAAAAAAAAACTGCAGATTGTTTTAAAGAAACCCATTTGAAGTGTTCTGTGTGATTCTCATCTGAACCCTCAAGCCAAGCTGAAGCTGTCAGTGGAATGCAGACTCTGTGAAAGAGTGAAACACATCAAATGTAAGAGACTGCTTCCAGTGATGCTGCGAGGTACGATTACAAAATTCCCATCCGGTCATGCTCAGAGGCACGGAGGAAGGAAGATTCCTTCTTTCAGGTTCAAGTTTTCATGCATCACCAGAGAGTTTTCTTTCTGTTCTTTTAACCCTCGCGGTCTCTTAAGGGTCCAGATGACCCCACCTTAATATTGATTTGTGATCCCTCCCATGACAAAGGTGGACAGGATTTTACGTCTGCCGCAGTCACCAGTTAAGGTGAAAAAAATCATTAAAAAAAGGTTCATTGCGCTTTCTTTAGGGGTCCAGATGACCCTACTTTTAATGTAAACAAGCCGTGGATAGCAAAAGTGTTTTTGACTCAATATTTTTACAGCAGAGGCCCCCAAACTACGGCCCGCGGGCCGGATACAGCTCGCCTCCACATTTTGGCCGGCCCCCTGAACAATATCAGAGAAGCAGGATTTTTAATTTCATTTATTTATTTTTTTAATTCTGGCCTTCTGCAGTCTGTGCTCTAAAGTGTTTTACATCTGTGGTCCCAAATCACGGATTTTACCTTCACGAGTTACTTTTAGAATTTAAATCCTGCAATTAATAAGAACCACTGTTCTGGTGATAAAGATACGTAAATAAATATGTCTGGCTGCAGCAGAGGACAAAATAATTAGACTTTTTTCATTAGTTTATTTCATTGAAAGGATTATTTTTTATTTTTTGACTTTTTTCTGTGAAGATCTCAGAAAGGGTTTTTAATAATTGGTCACGTGTCTTTCTGGAAAACCAGATTTGCTTAAATTTAGACGATTTTTACACCTTTTTATGGCTAACAAATGACCACACGTAAGAGAAGAAAACAGTTATGTGGCCCTTACAAGAAAAAGATTTCCCCTGTTTTACAAGGAACTGGAAGATTTTTCTCTAAAAGTTGATATGGGTCGGTGGTTATCCGGACACTGGTGACTCAGGGAGCGATACCGTCTGGAGCTTGCTTCTGGTAAGCGGGCCGGTCTCTGGCGAGGTTCCAGACAAACATAGACCCGACCAGAAAAAGAAGCCGGACTGCCAAACATAGTAACAGACCCCAGCTTTCCCACAACCAAAGAATACTGACCGGCTGCCAGCGCTCTGAGATATATAAAAGGCACAGTCACCTGACTACTGCCATCTACATTCAGAAACACATCAAAGATCTTCCCAAAACTTGGGCGGCAGCATAATATCCTAAACATTGTGCCGATGCCAACCCATCGCGGTGGCAGTTGTACTTGTGTCCACAGTCTAAAACAAGGATGGGTGAAGGAGGAATGAGTCCAGATGAGAGAGGAAAGGGATACACTTTCAATCAAAAATTCTGACAGGCGCCCCGTCCCCGGTCTAAGCCAATCAAGACACACAGTTGGAAATCCTGACTCCCTTTAAACCCGTCCCCCTCAAAAACAGTAGATACTTTCCATAAAACTTTTGTTGAACCCATTTCTCATTTTTATGGTTATTTTTTTCCCACACCCCAGAGTCTCTCCGTGGGATAAATCCCTTTCTTAATTACAGTTTGTTTTTTTTATCTAAAACTACAACATTTTATTGTTAAATATGGGGTGCCGTTTGTAAATCAGAGATGTAAAATTTTTACATCAATGTTTTCAGATATTTAGCGTGTTTTAGGAGAAAAAAAAACAGGTTTTCTTTTTCAAATGCATATTCTCACCCTTTAAATTAATATATTTATAAATGTTACATTTAATAACTAAATATTTAGTTAACCAACTAAATATTTAATTGTAAGCTAATATTTAGCCTACAAACTAAATATTTAAGTTTTGCAATTAAATATTTAGTTTGCTCATTAAATATTTAAATCTAACCTAAATATTTATTTTTTCAAACTAAATATATGTTTTGCTGCTAAATATATAGTTAAGATTTAAATGTTTAGATTTCAGTTAAATATATAATACAAATTTATATATTTAGATTTGTTAAATATATAGTTAGGATTTAAATATTTTGATTTGAGCTAAATATATAGTTAAGATTTATATATTTAGATTTCAGTTAAATATATAGTTAAGATTTATGTATTTAGATTTGAGCTAATTATATAGTTAAGATTTATATATTAAGATTTGAGCTAAATATATAGTTAGGATTTATATATTTAGATTTGAGCTAAATATACAGTTAAAATTTAAATATTTAGATTTGAGTTAAATATAAAGTAAGGATTTAAATATTTAGATTTGAGTTAAATAAATAGTTCAGATTTATATATTTATGTAACCCTGTAGAGAAAAGCTCTTATAAAATAAAAAAAAGATCTTTATGAAAATATAAAATTAGAATAATGAAAAAAAAATAATTAAAATTAGAAAAAGGGATAATAATAATAAAAAAAAGGGTTAAAACTGTTTGAAGGTTTTTGTTTAATGTTTTATGAAAAAAGGGAAATTGTAAACTTTTTGGATTTTGATTTACTTGTTAATGGACTTTTATTTTGAAAAGAGACGTCTCTTCCTGCTGACGGAGCCCATGTGACTGGCAACAGCCAATCGGGTTTGTTGCTGAGCTGAGAGCTTCGGTGCTAGAGCGTAGCGTGCTTTGCCAGCTTCGCAGCCCGAGGGAGAAGACGACGAGCAAAGTGACGAAAACTAGAAACCTTTTTTCAGTTTCCTATTTAATTTCTACTCTGTTGAGAAAAAGTAGTTTTCGTTTTTCCACCGGAGTGACCTGGAAAACATTTTTTTTTTTACCAAACGGGACTTGGCCATTAAGATTGGGTCGAAAAAACGGACTCCTCAATCCGGAATCCATGTGCGGGACAGAACAAGATGGCGAGCCAACCCTGAACCTTTTGATGTAGCAAAGGACCAAGCGCCCTCTGCTGGACACTTGACAACTTCTTTTCCCTTTGGAACTGGTAGGAACTTTCCTCACTCCCCTGCAAATCGCAGAGCATTCTTGGACACTCGAACTCACGAACATTTCTGAGCCAAAGTTACGAGGAAAGAGAAATACAGTTTTTTTTTGGGGGTTTTATTCAGTCTTTTGCTGAATCACTTTGAGTTGTATGTATTTTATTTTTTTATTTTTTGACAGTAATACTGTAAAGCATTATTGTGAAATTTAAGTCGTTTTGTTGGTCAAAACAAATGGAAAGAAACTGAAATTTAAAACATTTTATTTAATATAGAATGTGATAAAGAACCAATATTTGAATTGAAACAAAAATAGAACCTGATACCTGAACTTAGATAAACTAGAACTAACTATAGAACAACTAGAACTGAAACTAAAAAGAAAAAACTAAAATAGATCTCAATCTTAACTTAAAGATTAAACAAAACTGAACTTAAGTACTAACCTAGGTTAAAGAATAATATCCTTTTAATCTAAACCATAGGATTAAACAAACTGGGATTTATGTGTTTATTGTTATATGTCTTGGTATTGTTTATGTGTGTCTAATTAAATAAGCCGGCTAATTCCAATTACATCGTGGTCTGTGGTCTTTTTCTTTTTTTCTCCAAGCTACAAGTTTAATTTTCTAATAGTCGAACCTACTGGTCCGGGTTTACTGTAGCTATCCCTTAGAGGTGGTACATTTAGATTTGAGTTAAATATAGAGTTCAGATTTATATATTTAGATGATTTATATATTTACATGCATTTATTTTGGACATGCAGATCAGGTGTCAGGTAAGTCACGTGACCGGCAGGATTGGAACGCTGACTTCCTGTAAACAAAAGAGCTACAGGTGACTGCATGATCGGTTATATGTGAATGTATGCCGGTCACCAGTACATTTTATATACATTTTGTGATGCATTTTAGATTAAATTTATATTACAATTATTGTTTGAAGAAAGGCAGGACTTCCAGACGCTTTCTAATTGGCTTAGACGGAAGGGCAGGGCACCTGTCAAAATTTTTGATTGAAAGTGGTATCCCTTTTCTCTCTCAGGTGACTTTAAAATGCTCAAAACAGGGTCCAGAGTTGTAGCACAGATGGCTGCATTTACATCCACAAACATGACTCAACTAGTTCCCATAGAAAAGCACCCCCACCCGATCTCACTCCATCAGTCACTCGTTCCTCACGAGGCTTACAAACAAAAGCCGATTACCATATTTATGAGTGCCCCAGATGACAAATGAAAGCAGGAACAAAGGAAAGAACAGAATCCATTCTTTATTGTACTTTTGTCATATTGATTATCCTTTCACCTGCAATTATTTTCTCACTCTCGTTGATGCTCTTTCTCCTCCCGCACAACTTTGACTTCTCTAATCTGTTGTCTGTCAAAGGAAATCTAAATGAGAAACCTAACGGTGTGCGCTCTCCTCTTAATACGAGACCTGGTGACATTGATGGAGATGATGAACATCAGGTGGCCTTTTGCGTACCTTCCGTGTGCAGAGAATTATTCAAAAGTATGTGTAATATTTGTTCACAGAGATTAGAAAGTTGGGTAACACAAAGTGGAAGGTACAAATGTGTTGAAATAAGTTTGTTTTCATCTTTTTTCAGTCCTTTTATGATGCGTCTAGGAGCATGTATTTTGTTGGACAGCCTTTTAAGAAATTGTGCAACAGAATTTGGCAATTTTAGTTGAAAATAACGGTTTAAAATTGGCTATTTTTTCCATGTAAATCCATTAGATTAAGTAAATCATCTAGTAAAGATAGGAATAAATTACTTTATTCAAATAATTATACATGTTCATGGAATTAAATTACTCAAATAATCATTTCAGGCTTATTTTGTTTCATGAAAAATAAGCTTAAAAGGGATTTGACATTTTCATAACCTTCATTTTAATGTTTTTTAGAGCAGCAGTGTCATAAGTTTGTGAAAAAAGCGTAAGTGTGAGCATGAATACAGTGGCATACACTTTGAGGGAACTACACCTTCTATTATTGTGTATTATCTTTCAGCCATGAGGTATTTTTCCTCTTGTTTCCTGTTTTTTTTCAAGCCTTGCTATTTATTTTTCTCCTAAATGCCACTTTATTCTATCCGTTTCTTCTAAAAGTCTCTTACTTTTAAGTAGACAGGAAATAACGTGTGGTTTTCTTGCAGATAATGTCACATTTCAGTGCTCCTCCACTCGAGTGTTCTGCTGAGAGTTCCTGGATTTACTGAAGGATGACTAACAGCTGCTAACACCAACGGCAATCCGATGCATAAAGACCTCTCCTGCATTTGATTCTCTTTCCTTCTCACCTCCTGTTATCTGTCTGTGGCAGTTTTTACGGGAATAATGACACGGCACTTTTGCGTTTAAAGCGTAGCAATGAGGAGGCTGAGGGGGCTGAAAGACAAAGGGACAGCTAAAGGCGCGAACTCAGAGCAGAGGAACGGAGGCAGACAAGTGATGGGAAGCTGATAGAGGTAAGGACAGAGGCAGATAAAAGGCAGAGACAGAGGGAAAAGTCACAGTTAGACACAGAGACAACTGGGGTAAGACGGGAAGCGTTTGCCTCTATATAATTCTGTCTGTCAGAGCTCACACTGCTGCATCCAAGACTTGTCAGTCTGACTTACAAGGGTTTCTGGTGGTTATATATGTGATAACTAATCATATTAATAATATTGTTTTATGTCCATTAAAATCAGCTTGGAATCAGAGAACTAAGAGGTGCAGGATCAGCTGAAAAGAGCTCAAAGATCCTCTTCTGGTGTGTAAAGAGGCTAAATACTGTCAGAACTGAGGAGCAGCAGTTAGAGAAGCCAGAGTGAAGCTACATGGAACACAGACTCTTATTGCTACATTTCAAGGGATGAAAAGGGCAATCTTTCTATTTTTTTGTTATGTTCCCCAAAATGAAAAAAAAAAAAATGGAAATAATTATCCCTTTTGGTAAACATTCATAAACTTGTTTAGCCACGGATCAAATGTTTGGTGTTAAGAAATGTGAAACATCACACCTGCTATTCCAATATTAAGGATGCGAGAGAAGAACGAGGTAAAAATCAGGGAATATGCAGCTAAATGGCGAGGGTGATTGTTTGGGTGGATGATTCCAAAAAGTTAGCAAACGATCACAGAAAGACATTCCCAAGATATTTACAGTAATACGAAGATCTTTACAGAAAGTTTTTTGCAAGAAGACCTTTTCAGGAAGACGTTTGCAGAAAAGAAGTTTACAGGAAGACATTTACAGGAAGACATTTACAGGAAGACGTTTACAGGAAGACATTTACAGGAAGATGTTTACAGGAAGACCTTTTCAGGAAGACGTTACAGGAAGACATTTACGGGAAGACATTTACAGGAAGACGTTAACGGGAAGATGTTTACAAGAAGACGTTTACAACAAGACGTTTACAAGAAGACGTTTATAAGAAGACGTTTACAAGAAGACGTTTACAGGAAGATGTTTACAGAGACGTTTACAGGAAGACGTTTACAGGAAGAAGTTTACAGGAAGACGTTTTCAAGAAGACATTTACAGGAAGACGTTTACAGGAAGATGCTTTACAAGAAGACGTTTACAGGAAGACGTTTACAGGAAGAAGTTTACAGGAAGACGTTTTCAAGAAGACGTTTACAGGAAGACGTTTACAGGAAGATGCTTTCAAGAAGACGTTTACAGGAAGACGTTTACAGGAAGAAGTTTACAGGAAGACGTTTACAGGAAGAAGTTTACAGGAAGACGTTTTCAAGAAGACATTTACAGGAAGATGTTTTCAAGAAGACGTTTACAGGAAGACGTTTACAGGAAGACGTTTACAGGAAGACGTTTACAGGAAGATGTTTTCAAGAAGACGTTTACAGGAAGATGTTTACAGGAAGACGTTTACAGGAAGACATTTACAGGAAGATGTTTTCAAGAAGACGTTTACAGGAAGAAGTTTACAGGAAGACGTTTTCAAGAAGACGTTTACAGGAAGATGTTTACAAGAAGACGTTTACAGGAAGACGTTTACAGGAAGACGTTTACAGGAAGTCGTTTACAGGAATACGTTCATAAGAAGACATTTACAAGAAGACGTTTATAAGAAGACGTTTAGGAAGACGTTTACAGGAAGACATTTACAGGAAGATGTTCACGCAAAAATTTTTACAGGACAGCATTTATTGGAAGACGTTTATGGGAAGACAAATATCTTTACAAGTGTTTAAACCCCTAAAGAGAAGCTATAGGATTCGATGGAGAAATCCGTCCTGGCATCATGCAGCTGCAAATTATTAGAACTTTTTAAATTCAATTTTAGTCATAGTAAGCTCACAACAACTTTAAGCAACACATTTCAAATCAAGTATAACAAGTGTTTTACTCATTCAAACATATGGTAAGCGACTTAAATAAATATTTAAAGAAGATTTAAAGATAAATAGCAAACTGTAACAGAAGATATTGGAGGAAGATGACAGACAGATTTGACTGTTCTGCCACTTCTGTTTAATTTGTGTTGTAATTTGAGCTTCTGCATTTTAGAACCACATCACAGAAAATCCCTTCAGTCTCCATAATCCTTCAGGCTTGGAGCATATGGTATTCTTTTTTATCTGGAAACAAAGACAACACAGCGTTTTTTAAAGTTTGCACTTTGTTTTCTGCTGTGCTCTTTTTGTATTGATGCTAAACAAAAAAAAGGTGGTTTTATTTGATTAAGAGCTGCCAAAAAAAGGTTTGAAAACCTTATTTTACACATCTCAAATGAAAAATAGACCTGTAATTAGCAAAAAACACTATTATTTCAAACTAACCTCTAAAAATGAAAGACAGTCACAATAGATTGAATGATTCTGATAATATTGTGTAGAGTTTAGCTATAAATACTGAAGCTAAAAGAGGAAGAGATTGACTTGCAAAAAGGACATAATTGGTCTCATTAAATGAAATAAATGTTTTTTCAACAATTCCCTTCATTTTCTATGTGAGCTTTTCTACCACACTGATATAAAATTGACAATATTGTTGCTCAAATATCTATGTTTATTAGTTGCTATTTTTTATGTACTTTAATAAATGCGATTGATGATTGATGGGAGTTTTCTCCTCTATTTCTTGCTTCCTTTAGGGGGCGCTACAGCAGATCATCTGCCTCCGTCTAACCCTCTCTTCTGTATTCTCCTCCTTCACTTCATCCATGAATCCCCTCTTTGGTCGTCTTCTAGGCCTCTTTCACAGCACATGTCTGGGTTCTAATATTAGCAGCTATTCTTCATAATTTCCCTTTAAAAACCAAAAGAATTTTTAATTTGCTCCATAGTTTGAATACAAAAACAAAACACATTTTGTAAAACTACATCAGTAGATCAGGAAATGAGGCCATCAAGGACATTTCTCGCTCTTCTTTATCACTCAATTCAAAAGATTACGTGTGGTTGATGATATTTAAATCATGAAATAATGTTTCCTGAGGATAATTAACAATAAGCACTTGATTTTATTTCTTGAAAAGAATCTACACTTGATCTGATCTGAACCGGATTATGAAAACTATGAAAAACTATTAAATGAAATAACTCAGTAGTGGTGAGATTATATAAATTCTCTTCTTCCTTTTCAAGCAATAAATGAAGCTTTACTTGACTTTAGTTAATATTCACCATATTTAATGAACCAAATTTGACCTTAATCTGACTTTGATTGAGTTTGCTTTTTAAATAAAGCATTTTAGTTATTTCTGTTATGAGTTTAATACATTTGTTTGAATTTTTCTTGTATTGTCTAAAATGAGGCTTGAAATAAACCAAACCAAACCAACCAACCAGCTAATCCATTAACCCACCCACCAACAAACAAACTAACCAATCAAAAGTCAACATCCTGATGACATTTTTATCATTCATTAAGACTTGAACTAGTAATGGCTTCAATACGGGATCAATTTTATCATTTCTATGTTTGGCTTGAATGTTATTTTGGAGGTAACATTCTGGAAAGTAGCAAAATACTGAACATTTTTCTGAACCCTACATTTATTTCACATCCCTAAAATTATCCTGTGCGACAGTTTCACTTAAGACTCCCACATCTAATTTATTGAAAATAAATAAATAAGTTCAACGTTCAGCAATTGTAAAAGACAAAGTTTTATTTATTATATAACAAAACTTCTTCTCCACCTTTTTCTTTGTAGCCCACAACTGTATAAGAGCAAAAAGGATAATGACTCGTGTTTAAAGAACGATGAAGAAAGTGAAGGAAGGAGATTTCTGTTAAACTAATGAGAAGAGGAGGTTAAAGACAACACAGCTCTCTCTCTCTCTCTCTCTCATCTACGGAAAAGAAGAGACTGAATACAGAAGAAGCAGAAAAAAGGTGGGAAATGTGAGCAAAAAGAAGACAAAAGTGTGGTTGTTGTGAACCCTCCCCCAGGTTTAAACAAGAAGATAATTAAAAATGTACTGCAGGGTCAAACTGTGACTGCTTGTGTGTGAGTCTGTCTTAATGTGTGTGTGTGTGGGTGTGGGGGGGGTTGTATGGCGGTGCCCATTAAAAGGTGTCCCTGCTGCAATCAGTGTGCACAGGCCTCCGGGTCTATTTGTTACTACATCAATCTGGAGTTAATAGAAACGCGCAGCAACAATCACGCGGGCTTGTACGCGCGCATTTCTGCCTACAGTGCTGACATTGTCAGAGAGACCGCGGAACAGCAGGACGCGCTCACGCATGCACGCACCCGTGCACCTCGACGTGCACACAGACACAGCTGGCGAGGAAGGCAGCCAAGCGGGCCGGTCGCAGAACACAACGCACTCTGTTTGGTACACAAGCAGATCCTAATGAGATCCTTGCAGCATCGGCTTGTTTTTTTCTTGGACTCTGAGAAAAAGTACGATTCCAGGTGTGTATCGGGCGACTTCAAACATTGCAGAATCTTAAAGTCTCGCATAAAAAGATGCAGGAAGGGTGTCCGTTTACCTGTCTGCCAGGCCTAATCGGCACATGTCCCGTTTGACCTCTGCAGAGAACATATCTGCTTTTTAACCGACTGGATGAAAGAACAAAAACGCAGCGGGAGCCAAAGGGATGGAGCCCAGACTGATAGGGAGCAGGAAGCCTGCTGAGTGTTTAAAGATCCACTTTCTTACAGACACCCTGTCCAAGATGCTGAATTCCTGCCAGCAGTGCTGCGGCTGTTCCGTGGCTAAAGCTGACCCGTGCACGTTCCCCACAGAGGCAGGCGATGACCTTTCAGGGTTTTTGTGAAAACAGCTCTAACAGTTGGTGTGGTGACAGTGGGAGAGCGGCCACCGCCTAAACTCCAGATAAATGCAGGACTAGCTGACATTATGGGGGGAAAGGTTATAAAAAATCTGAAATGCAGCCTCACCTGAAGGATTTTCTGCTCACAAACAAACAACAAAGTTCTCAGATGTTAGAACTGAGCGGTTATAAAACACCCACTTCAATAAAAAAAATGTTGTGAAACATACAGTATATGAAGGAAATTAAGATTAAATTGCATTTCTGAGCATTTTTTATTCAAATTGCTGTGAGTCAGGATGAAAACCTGCTGTTTGTTAAAGCCTGTCACAATGACATATAGAAGCTACAATCGGCAGACCACAAGCTCCCTGCTTCGCTCCATTCTATTGGATCCCCTTGCAGACAAATAGATCCATTAACGGAATCCGGCCCAAAAAATTGTAAAGCTACAAACCTCCAATATTGCTCGCAATTTTTATTTCACCAGTAATGTTAGGCTGGGGGAATAAGCTATAGGAGAGCATGTAAATTGATGATGTGAAGTAGGGGCAGGCTTACTGTGTGCTAACAGTCCCGCCCACAACTCAGAAGTGAATTTCTAATTAACTACTTCCGGTATGCAAAAACTAAATGACAATTTTTCATTTTGACTCGGCATAATGAGAATTAGAAGACCACTGGCAATAGATCAAAGTATGATCGGAGTGGGACTTTAAGAACAGAAAATGCAACCCTGGATTTACTAAATTAAACATTTGTAGCCCTGTTTTAATGTTTTTCAATCAGGGCTTTGTAAGTTCCTTCCAAACTGTCATACATTAAAATGTAATAGTTATTTGAAAATAATCCTTTACATGAAAATACCTTGTTTATCGGGAGGGTTTGATCTTAAAATAATCCGAAGTTGGTGAAATCTGCAAAGTAGGACTATTGATGTTTTAAGGCTGTAAAACTCCTTATTACACACTTTTCTCAGACAGACATGACAAATTTCACACCTTTTTTTCTCTTATTCAAACTATCAAAGCTTAAAAATTCAAAAAGAAATCCAGTATTGTTAATTAAAAACACAGATATGATCGCAAGTAAAGATTCATGCAAGATTTGGAAAAAGGAACACATTCTGTACTGGAGACACAGCATGGAGGAAATTGATTGATAAGATAAACAGCCAATCAGGACGCAGGACAAGGTGTGTTGTAATCCAGATAAAGCAAAAAAAAGTATTCAAAGTTGAATCCAAAAAATAAAAAAAAAATAAAAACCACATTGAAATCACAAAAGATAAACTGCAAAGTAAAAGAGTTCGGAATTACTTCTAGGTTACTTTCTTCATAACTCTTGCAGAAGTAAAACATATCATCAGAAGTGACGATGTGGCTCTGTGCATTTTACATTTTGATGAAAGGTTGAGCACTCCAGGAAGTATAAACTTGGAAGTCATGATCTGACTCATTTTGGAATTTTGTCAACTTATTCCGATCAGGATCCCTTCTTGGCACAGCTTTAGGAGGAGTTAAGTTCATATCGGACAGTGATTCACTCTGTGATTAACGAGGAAAGCCAAACTCCAATGCCAATGCAGGAAGGGTTGCACCATGCCCTTTATGTAAGGAGGGAAGGCAAACGCGCTGGTCAAGGTGATGGATGGCGGCTGCTGGTCAGCTCCGGATAAGACGAGGCGTCCAAGAGTGAATCTCACAGCAGTCCTGATATTAACGCTTAGCTTTCAATTCATTTTTCATGGCTACTCAGAATGAGCAAATATCAGATATTGGATGGGACATGTGCCTACAAGTGTCACCAACATGACAAACAGGAATGTGTTCATTGAAAGAAATATATCAAAGAAAGGTTCACCACAAACTTTAACAGTGACAGCCAGTAAAACATTTTCTGGAATCTGTTGTGGATGACTTCTACTCTGTTTCCATGAGAGATAGCACCACTTTCACGATCATCTTTTTCTCCCCAGCCCACTGGAGAGGCTGATTCCTCCGCAGGCATCGCCTTCAGTTATTTGTTCTGGCAAGTTCTTTTTTTTTCTGTTTACCCCTCTAAATGTATTATTAATAGGCTCTGGATCCCCTGTGACCATTACAGCGTAAGGCAGGTGAAGATGGTGTAGAGATGAGGGCGGAGGTTTATTAATATAGTTGCACAGGTTGGAGATGGTATATTTATTCAGATTTTGAGCTTTCTGTTGATGAAATTGTAACTATTTGTCAAAAATTAATTATCCCTCAATTTTTTAAAATTATTTCAGCACATTTTGCATTAAGTGGACTTCCAGCCTGTTAATTGTGACAGAAAACCATAGCAAAAATGCACTTTCTTTTACAGAAAAAAGCTATAATCCAAAAAAAAAAAAAGGTTTTGGTTCTTACCTGGAGTGATTTCTATCACCGTGTCTTGTTTCTCGGGAGGAAATAAGACCTTCGGAGGCTGAGTTGTCTGGAGAGCTGAGGGTTAAAGAAAGAGATCCATCAAAGTGTGTACATCATCTAATCAAAAAACACCAACAAACAAATGAAGAAAATACTCTTTAAGATTCTATACCATGTATATGAATCTATCAAACTATAGGAGTGAGTGTAAAAGTTAAAAAAAAAAAAATACGAATGGAAGTGGAGCTGTTCTGTACATCAGGAAGAGCTGACCTGTGACCTACCAATTGATCGCTTGCCTCCAGAATCACAGGGCCAAATATTAAAGGCCTGGACCTCAGCTGTCAGAACTGTGAGATGCTGCCTGAGCCACACAGTCGGCGCTCTCCACAACGTGTCTCATTTAATGATTTCTTCCCGTCTCTGTGCGGTCAGGCAGCCTGACTGCCTTTGTACTCTGATGGCCCGCAACACTAACCGATTCCACCCGAAGCACCTTTCAATTTCATTTTCCTGCACGCGGAGAACTTGTGCTCTCCTCTGCCCAACACGCTTTACCTAAACACAATTGAGTGTCTGCAATCCCGTCTTGTGCTGCAGGATTCCAACTCTCTAGTCTAACTGAAAGAGGGGAGGATCCACTTTATCAAAGTCATAATGATCTTATTGTCATATTTATATATTTTATGGACACAGAAACTGAAGATGACAGTAGATTCAGGTCTCAATGTACTACGAGATACTGTGTCTTAGTCATATAGGACCACATAGGATCTTTTCTTTCCCAATTTTCTCTTACTGTGTTTTTTGTTTTCCACCTAAACCCCCAACCATTAGTTGGCAGCATAGCACTTGGAGCTTCTTTGAGCAGCTCTACACCGTGAACCAAAACAACAAAAAGATCTCGAGAGAACCAGCTGGTGTTAAATGTTAAATACAGGTAGTTTTTCTTCCAAGTCATTTTCTTAAAAAAAAAAAAAAAAAGAAAGAATGTTCAGGTTTAGTCTTGGAATATATTGCGATATGCATCGGAAAGAGTATCTCATCACCAGGCTCTTTCCCCCGTAGCGAACACTGAAGCGATGTTCACGCTGCCCTCAGCAGCACACGATCAAGCAACCACTTTCAATGGAAAGTCTATGGAAATGAGGGCATTTTGGGCTTTTGCGTTCAAAAATTTAGTTCAAAACTAAGTTTTTACAACTGCTGTGGATCCTACAAACAAAACACACGTCCATTGAACTCCCACTGGAGGTTAAACCAGTTTAACTTTAACCAATCAGAACTCGGATCTGGTGACGACGTCCCCTTTACTTTGCGGAAGAGCCAAGAGTTTGAAAATTGATCATCAAGGAGACATTAAGGATTGGGTTTTGTGCTTGCAACGCCTACGCAAGTCTTCTATGTAAGTCCATAAATTTTACTATCAACTAGAGCAGGGGTCAGCAACCTTTAATAGTAAAAGAGCCATTTGGGCTCATTTTCTACTGATCAAAACCTAGAAGGAACCACGTAGTCTTACTTTAGCCTTTTTTTATTTTTTAACTTTTAACTTTTTTTTTTTTTTTTTAGAAATCTGGATTTGCATTCATTACCTTCTTTTTTAAAATAAATATGAATTATGTATATATTTTTGGCATGAACAAAACCAAAAATGTAAAAAGAAACTAGTATCTCCCAAAATGTGATTTTATTTTACCTTTTACCTTAGTAGATGGCAAATTAGCCACACAAAAAAGCTAGCTCGTTGCTTAAATACTAGCTCAACTCCAAAATAGCCTAAAATTCCTCAGTAAACTAAATTAGTCAAAAATGTTAGCCTGTTGCAAAAGTAGAAGCTAAACCCCAAAGTAGCCTAAAAATCGCAGTAAATAACAAATTAGCCAAAAACGTTTCCATATCACTAAAATATTAGCTAAACTCCAAGTTTGGATAAAAAAACTCAGTGGAGGTCAAATTAGCCCCAAAAAAGCTAGATTTTTGCTTAATTACTAGCTGAACTTCAAAATTTCCTTACATTTCTCAGTAAACTGCATTGGTAAAAAGCTTAGTAAACAAAATTGTTCAAAGCTTGTTGCTAAAACAGAAGCTAAACTCTAAATTAGCCTAAAATCCCAGTAGCTAACAAATGTGTGAACGATTTAAAGCATTCACACAATAAATCTTAATTAAGTGGTTCTTATTTTAAAAAAATGTGTATTATTTTATTTATCTTCAGCCAGAGAGCCACCATGGAGAGCTAAAAGAGCCACATGTGGCTCTGGAGCCGCAGGTTGCAGACCCCTGATCGAGAGTGTGGTGTGAGGGTAACATAGCCTTAGGAATACGTCACGTTACATTCACACTACACACAGCAATGGTATGTTCTATTTCCTCGAGGCTGTATAAGGCCTCAAAAGATGAGGCACATCTGTCCTCCCCTTAAAATCCAACCACTACTTTCTACAACCTCAAAAAACTTGTACCACCTGTACGGGTCAACCCTCATTGGGTGCATGTATCTCAGGCTCTAGTAAGCATCAAACCACAATGCATCTAATATGTTTTTTCCCAAATAATACAAACAAAAAGTAAACACAGCTGTAAGATTTTGACTAATATGAAAACTTATGATGTTTTTCGTTTTTGCACTAATAGAAAGAAAATCAGGGCGTGACTTTATATCATGACGGGAAGGTTTCAAAGGTCTTAGTCATTTTTCCTTTTGCATTTTTTGGTCTCTTTCTTATTTTCAGTTTCACCTTCTTTCTAAGCAAGCCTGTCAATCTCTGTATCGTTCCATCGCTCTGTTTCCGTGACAAGATTGATGGCTTCATTTGCATTCTGAAGGTTTCACTGTGCCCTTTTAAGATTAATGAGACAACCCTTCACCTGGACCTCCTCCTCCTCTGTTCCAACGCTGCCCCTCCTACCCTTGGCTCCGCGTTTCTCATTAAGTTCTACATAAATGCTTGTTTTCAAAAAGGGAAATCGCAAATCGTTGGAGTTTGATATGGGGCTGTACATGTAACTAAAAGCAATTAGTATGTGATACATCTGAGAAATGAGAGCCCAGAACGGTTGAGGAGGATGTGAGGTAAAGCATCCCCAATCATCTCCGTATTCAGTGTAATATCCGAGCATTTGGATACCATGCTGCTTGGATTTTCTTGCCCGGCATTCTTGTAGTTTGACACTGTACAGCTAGTACTGGCTACAAAATGAGCAGGCTGTCACAGCAGCAGAGGCGCCAACAACATGTGTCATTAACTCTAAAAAGCCAAATCTCTGCGGAGGAGAAGGAAAATTGCACATTTGGGGGGTGGGGGGTGTCTGTGTTAACCTGAATTAAAATCTGAATATGAAAAGGTGTGCAGCAAACAGATGGTAATTTGGGGTTTGGTGTTTACTTTCACCACTCAGCTCCACAAAGATGCCAGAGCGAGAAATTGAGATTGTTGAACTTTTCATAATGACTGCTTGTGCTGGAAATTACAGGATGTTGCTTTGGTAAGTGTTGATGTGTTTTGCATGTTTGAGGAGGACGGCGAACAACCGCAGTCAAAAACATTGACCGCAGTAGCCAAATGTTTCAACCCACGGACTCAGAGTTTTAATGGGTTTTTTGGAACTAAAACTTAAAGGACTGAGAGTATTTTGAGCTGAACATTTTTTGTCAAAGTTGCAATTTTAAAAACTTTGTCAACATTAGAGTTTTGTGTGTTTCTGACTTTGAAACAGGTTTTCACCTCATTTCTTCTAAAGGACAGCAACTCTTTATGTTTAAAAAGGACTTTACACTTTGCTGCAGTGGATGCAGTTTATTTTTCCATGACAGAAACATGGCTGTAAAGCTTTTGTTTTCTTTTTCCAGATATGTTGAGCTACATAAACAAAAAAATTATGGATCTGGAAATGTCACAAACCCCCCCACCCCACAAAGAAAATACATTTTAATTGGCCAGGAATTTGCTATAAAAGTTTGGTGACTCTTTGTGTATCACAATTAATGTAAGAAGTGAGTAAAAATGATGAAGTAGGAAAGTGATGTACATCAATGTGTACCACACATGTTTTACAAAAATGTTTTACAAAAACGATGGATCCACTTGTGTTTTGATTTGATGAAATGTGGGGAAAAAAGAAAAATGTCTAATTATAAATGTCTTCAGCTCAGTTTGTATTTAAATGACTGCAAAAAAAGTTGTGTCCCATAGCTGAATCTTATCATAAGTTAAATAAAATATAGCAAAACAAAAATAAAGTTACATTCAGATGTCTCCTGATTTAGATCTAAATCACTTCTTTTTTTATTGACTGCTTTGTGTGCTCACAAATAAAAAAAAAGTCTTTAAAATGTTATTTAGACAAGAGAAAAATCATCAGTTAACCTTTCTCCTCATCGCTCATGATGCAGTTTTAAAAAAAATAATGGGATATAAATAAAACTGCTTCATTAGTTTTCTTCTATCACTAATAATTCATAAATTTGTCACAAAGCTACAAATTCCTAAACAAATATTACTTAAACAAAAAGGTCTCCTCTACTCCAACCACAAAACCTCAGAGACTCCTTGGAAGGAAACAATAAAATGTGCCTCCTAGAACATTTAGACTTTCAAAGGAAACAGAAAAAACCCCCAAAGTTTGTCTCTTAGTGTTTTTGGAACACAAAGAGGTTTGATAAAAGCACAGCCCAGGTAAGGTCAGGCTGTACGACTGAAAAAATAACCTGGAAAAAGTGGAACGCTGAGTGCCGGTGAAAGCAACAATAAATAATCAAGTGGCGGTGGAACTGAAAGAAAATGCTTGTTGCTGCTCAAAAGTCATGAACTAGAAAAAAAGGAAATAAACTGCTTTTTTGAAAATGTAAAGAATTGTTCAGGAAGACTAAAAACGTGCAGACCCTGACCTCTGAAGTAGCGCCTCACAGTGGTGAAAAATAAACTATTGCAACAGTTGCCAACACAAACCACATTTTCAATTTTAGTGCATAAATTCCAGTTTCTGAACCGTGTTGCCTCCGGATTGCAAAGCCTCATATTGTCGAGTCTTCGCTGCACTCTGGTTTTTAAATTAGACTTGACCTTTTCCAGTCACGCCCGGTCCTCGCTCTTCAGAACATTAGGTGAGTCACAGCAATAATCATCAGGAAAACAGACTGAGGAGTTTGTTTTAGCACTTCCTTCCTCCTGCAGTCACATGGGGGTGCGAGTCTGACATTTGGGTGAACTTCAAGGAGTCTCAGAGTGTTGGCTTTTCTTCATTTGAACGTTGTTTGAGTAACCTCACTCAGACATGAACTTAACGTCTGTGATCTGATGCTTTCAGCTCTGAAGGTACTTTTTTTTACACACTGGGGAAGGTGAAAGTGAAACTCCAAAACTGACTTACTTTAAGGATAAGAAACATAATAATGCACATGCAAACACAGTCGGGCATTTCTTTAAAAAATATTTTTGAATATATTTACTACCTTAGATGTTTTGTTGATAAAAATCTACATGGCTCTTCATTTAGACCTTTTGTTATTTTCTCATAAACAATACTCTTTTCTTAAGTTTTGACCACGGGGAATATTTATTTGGGTGAAAAAAATGATGTTTTTTGGATTTATTAAAAACCCACCCTAAGGAAAACATGTTCTATAGTATTTTTGTCATAACAGAGAACAAATACAAAGGAGTTTAAGATTAAAACAGAGTTTTTTAGTACCGCATATCTTCAAATTGTGGCTCGTCTCTTATTGATGCCGTTTTCAAACTGGTTACTATTAAAGAGTGGTCTGTAACGTGGTTGGGCTCCGGGCACAGTCGTGCAGACACCAGTTGTCTGTGATATTTGTGTTGTGACCCAGTGTAGCTGTAGTCAAGAAAAGCTAATTCGATTCAGCGTTTAAACTTTGTGCGGTGGTAAACGCCAAAGAACAATCTGGTGAGGAATCTGCACGACATTTTGAGGTGGATCCTGAACGCATCTGAGAACGGCATAAGCGACGAGTGTTATTGAGAAGACACCAAAAAAAAAAAAGGAGCAATAAGTATAATGGGGGATCTGATGATCTTTGATAGGGAGATTGATGATGCTTCAAAGAAAAAAAGTGCACTTAAGAATATTATACAGTGTTTTTATGACAAATTTATCCTAGAAAATGACACAAGTTTTTTATTTTTATTAAAAACAAAATAATTATCATCAAAAAACCACTAGGAACGCTTTTAAAATTGATAAAAAGATTATTGAAAAAGGACTTTATTCTTATAAAATCACTGTTTTACAAATTAACAGCTTTTTTTAATGAAGTTAAAGTGCTTTTAAAAACAAAATAGCTAAAACTAAAACGTTTTGTTCCTTAAGTTTGCTCACAGTCCTTATCGTTAAACCTTTACCTCATAAAAATATTGTGTCTGTGGATTAGGCGTTATATATTAATACTAACTAAAGATGAGCAAAGTGGAATCCTAAAATTTTGAAATTTTGTTGTTCATGTCATGACAGTAAAGTTGCTATTTTTTAAATGGTGTTAACTTGCTGAAACTGTTTTCTTGGAGCATTTTTCTGCTGCATTTGCCTGCTGTGTTGGTCACAAACTCTCTGAGTCACCGACATGATCAGCTGGATTTCACTAAACTGAAAGACATTTAAAGTTCAAACAAACACTGTGGTGCAGCAGTTATAAATGTGCAGTTCACTCTACATAATCAGATGCTGTTTGGAGCAGCGCTGGATGATATGACCTTTGAGCAGTTGAGAAAGGCTCAGGAGGAAATGTTTCCCACATTTACACCGACACTTAACTCATCGTCAAGTTTGACTTTTATTTTAACAATCTGTTCACATTGGCAGCTAATTGTTTTAGATGTAAAACAATTAGAGAAGAACATGTCTGGTAGCAAAGATGTGATGTGTAGAATAAATACTAAACAGAATTGTTTTCTTTCTTATCTAATATTTTAAACAGCCAGCCTATGCTGTACTAAATGGTAAACAAATATTTTTTTAACAAAGTGCAACACCAAGCATTGATTTTTTTTTTTTTTCTTTTTAGATAGGTTTCACATTTCTGGACTTCATTGATCGACACACATATTTAGAATGTGTCTCAGTGTCTGCAAACAAACCGAGACCACCTTGAAAGATGGTTCAGAGAGCGGATCCTGGTCCCGGACCGGGGTTCACTTGGGTGTATTCTGACTAAAAAGTGTGTTCTGGTTATTATTACTGGATTAACAAACTCTGGTCCAGTCTGAATACACCCTTAGCAATTAAAAAGTTAGACAAGCAGAGCATGGTTTATTTGGTGTATACTTACTTATCCCCTACACACTGCGCGAGGTCAGTAAGGAGCCACCACTTGGACCGCACTAACGACTAGAGTAGGACATAAGGACACTAAATATGTGCTTCTTACATTTGTCTAGTGAATATGTCACTTGCCACACATGCAAAATTTGAAACATCTCTTGAGATGGCCATAAAAGCTTTAGGGAGCTTCAAAACACACCTGCTCTCACCTCAAGATGAGGTTTCTCCTGTCTGGTGACCAATATAGACCAATCAGGGACTCTGATTTGGTAGTGGTAAATAAATGGTGTCCCTCTCAAGTCATAGACGTGGTAACCGTTGGAAAATGGAGCATGAAAGAGAAATGAGTGAATGTGGTTTGTGGAATTCTATGACACCAAGTCTTTCATCAGAATAGAGCTGTGAAAGAAAAAGCCTGGAGCAAGAATCACAAGACTTTCAACAAACTGACATTTCACACCTCGTTCAACTGTAACATGTACTGGTGAACGGGAGCGAGAGAAAAAGAAGAAGAAAACTCTCATTTGTTTGTCCAGTGTGAACACCGCTGGCTCAAAAAAACGTTCAAGAACACGTTTAGCACGTTTTGAACATATTTAATACCTGGTGTTTCCGTTGCTTAAGGCTTTGAAACTTTTTCATGCATTATAAAATTTAAATCTGCTGTTCAAACTTGTGTCTTTGAAAAGTAAGTAAATTTTTCACATCTCTCAATCTTTAGTCAATTTGTTAACAGCTTAATTTAGTCTTTTTTTTTTTTTCTAATTTCTGCTTTTTGTCTTCGTCATGCTGTTTTTACACTTGACCAACCCCCCATAAATATCTCGACTTTTCTGTTGTTATGAATTAATAAAATGTGTTGACATTTTCCAAAGCCTCCTAAATCAATTAAATGCCACGGTAAGTAGAGCTTTTTTGGAGCTTATAAAGACAAACTGAACAAATAAAGAGGTGAGTCATCATCAGGACCTGCAGAAATGCTTTCCTCAGAGAAAGACAAACAACAGGAAAGCATCGTTCTAAGACAGTTTTATTATGACGACCTGTCTGAAATACACAAACTGGATGCGGTGAGCATTCTCCCACTTAAGGGAAAGAGTGTCTTAAGCAAGTTTGAGATTGATCGGCTCTAATGTGACCACGGCGTCGGTGCCGAGGTGAACGATGAATAAACTCAACGGTAGATCAGAGCACAGGAGGGACGTCCTGGTGGGCAAACAAGTGCTCTCCCTTCAGCCGGCGCATTAAGCTTGAAAGATTAAAGCCAATAAATTAAAGTGAGGGATTGTGGAGGGGGGAGAGCCAAACAGAGCAAACCTGATGAGCTACATTTCTAAATAAAAGGTAAAAAAAAAAAAAAAAATTTGTGAAATAGCTTTAAAAAGGATTTAAAGTGGAAAAAAAACAGGTTTTGTTGAGCTTGAAGGTTGAAGTTTCAATCTCTCTGATTGGATCTGTTGATTAAAAAAAAAAAAACTAACAAAACTCAGGAAAACTGAGACAAAAGGTGAACATTTTGGTACATTCCTGCTGGTGAAGTTTTTCTCCTAAAAAAAAAAAATAATGGCTGTGAGGGCAATTCAAGGCTTTCTTCTAAGCGTCAACTTGAAGAAAGATTGTTTCTCTAGAATAGATCCAACTGATTGTGACTACGAAGGCCTTTTACTACAACCGCCCACAATCACTGTTAACACAACTGCAGAAAGGAGTGAAACATATCCAGAAATGGATATTAGATATTTTAACGTTGGGAGTGGGGTCATCTGGACCCCAGAAATTTCTTTCCTATGATTTTGATTGTCACTGGTGTCCGTGGCAGACATGAAATCTCGTCTACCTTTGTCCACATTTGTCATGGGAGGGATAACACGTTGATGTAAGGCTTGGATCATCTGGATGCCATAAGATCGCATAAGGGTTTATTGGAAGAGCGACAAAAACATCAAAACGTGACGCGGAGGAGACCCTAAGCATGGGTCAATATGTGACAACTTGGGAACCAGAAGGTGTTGGAAGTTAACATGATTTAAAGTGCGATATTGTTTATTTATTTTAATGACTAAAAATAGACAATAAGTCATTTCTTTAAGTGTTTTTCCACTTCAACTAAAGGTGTGAGTCTGAAACTATATGAGGAAATAAACACTCCAACCATCTTTTAAACTGTTTTAAAGTGTTACCAGTGATCTTTTATTTATATTTATGCAGTTTTTAGACAAAATCACAACAATAAAATTCTGTTTTCTATGACTCAAGTTTCTGCAGGCTGGCAGGAGTTGATTAGAAATTCACCTCTGACTTGTGGGCGGGACTGTTGGCGTGACGATAGCCTCCCATCTATTTATTTACATGCTCTCCTTCGAGCTCACAGCCTCTCAAAAACTCCGACCAAACGTTACCGGTGCAACAAAATATGGGGAGGAGTACAGTTTTGACTACAGCTTGGATGAGGAACTTGAGGACGTAGATGGATCTAATCGTCTGAAAATGGATGCATCAGAATAGAGTGGAGCAGCACCTACAGAACTGCTACAAGATTTTTAAAAAACTGCATTTAATACTTTTCGTTATTTATGTCCATCAATCTTTGGCTGACTTGGAGAAAATGTTTTCCTAATAGCATCATTTTCTCACATAAATACATACATATAAAGCTTTGTTTTAAGTCACTATCTGCATTTCTTCAGTTTTTTTTGTCCTTACATGAGTCACTTTCTTCAAATGTTCTGTATCAATCTCTTTTGATTTTTTTAAATACTTTGGTAAAGCAGGTCTAGTTTCCACCAAACCAGTTCCTCCTGTCAAGATCTGTTGCTTCTTTAATATCACTGATATTGTCTTTCTTTAGTTAAAACAAACAATCTGGATTTAAACTGCAATAGTTTGCGTTTATGTGCAGACGATCCCGCTCACTGAGGATTATTTGATCGGCAAAAACAAAGTTTTAAACAAACTCTGGTGAATGAAACTTTTTGCACATTGCTTCTGTATGTGGGCTTAGCATCCATTCAAAGACAAAGCGTTTGCATTTTTACGCTTCACTGTTCCTTTGAAGCTTCCTTTGTGTTCCAAAGCTGCGCTTAAAGTTTACCACATCATGAACAAACGTCTGAGCTCTCATTAAACGCGGTGAGGGAGCTGCTACAACTTTAAGCTCAGTTGACCTACAAAAAAATTCTTTGACAAACTTTTCAAAAGGTGAATTTGAGCCAAAATTTTGATGATGATGACGAACGGATCCAGAAACGAGCCTCTTCTTGAGTGTGTGAGTGCGTGTTAAGGCGTCTGCTAGGAGGTGATAAGACCTTTAATAATGAGCTTGTTCTTTCTGTCATCAGTCAATGCACTGTCACTGACACAGCCATATTCATTCATTAATGCATTTTTCATTTACACACTTGGACTTGAAGGGGAGCAGAGAGCGAGCAAACGAGTGCTGGGAGCGCCACAGCGGCTCTGGACTGACAAAATCTCCCTCTGCTTCACTCTGTCATTAAACTATTCAATTATGCACTAACCTCATAATGAGCGGACACACCTTCCTCCTCTGGAATTGGGCTGAGATTTTCTTTTTTAGTAATATGCTTAAAGAGCTTTGAAAGCTAGACAATTACAAGAATGATTAGTGCATCTGTCAATGTCACGCCTCTTTCTAAGAAAAAAAAACGAAAGTGGATATCTCCAGACTGGACATGTTTAGTTTGCTAAAAAGGAACCAGAGTTTGTTTCTCTAATAATCCAAAACAAATTTTTAGTCTGAATACACCCAGGACCAGGATCTGACCCCCGACCCCTCTTCTGAGGTGAATTTGGTTCATTTCCAGTCAGACTGAGCTTTGGTTTGCCCTGAGTTTTCTCAGTCTGAATAGGCTCCGTGCTCGGAGTGGAACAACTGGACCGAATCAGCCACTAATTATGGGATAGCAAAATAAAAAGTTTGAATAAGAGAACAATCCTGGAAAGGATTGCAAAGCATTAGACTTCTATTATTTCTGCTTTGCCCCGCCCTGCTAATTACTGGCCAATGAGTGAAGAGATCTTTATTCACGTGGTCACATTTCTGTCCAGATCAAATGCAAGGTTCAGTACTGGATCTGGACCATGTTAATTGGACTTGATATACCTTAAAACTCAATCTCTATTTATGATTTATAACACACAATGCTTATTTATTTTATTGCCGTAATTCTTGATTTGAATTAAGGCTTTAAAACATTGCTTCAACTGCAGATATTTGAAGCAAACACTTGAACAAAATGAACGAGAGCCAACATTAAGTTGTGTCTTTTTAACAGCCACACAACACTGATGAGGATGGAGTTTACTGCCAACGAGCAAAGGAACCAAATCCTCTGAAAAAGAAGGAGCCCACTACTCAAAAACACAAGAACGCTTTTGATCGATGACCCAATATTGGCTTCCTTCATGATTTATTATTCAAACTTTTATATCCTACAGAGCAGTGGGCCGCTGGTGTCTGTAGTGTTAAATATGCTTCCTTATCCTTGTTCTGTTTATGTTGAGAACTTAACTTTTTGGTGTCTACACTTTTAAAAATCTAAATGTTTCTATGATCTTGGAGAGCATCAACTGTTAGTTTGACTGAAATGAAACGTATGAACAAAACATTGAGTTGTTCTATTGTCATTAATGCAAATTATAAAGACTCTTGTAACCCAACTAAGCCAAAGTTGCTTTATTTAAGTTTACATTAAGCCTTTTTTATGTGTTAATGATCATTTTGGATCATTTCAGCTTCAACCGGAGTGGCCATTGTACTTTAATTTAAGTTTTAAGTGTTACCCAATACTTGAAATGTGCTAATAGAATTGTATGTATAAACATTTGACATGAATCAGCTTTAACGCTAAATGAAAAAGTGAAATTTTCATTGTAATAACCTTTAAAAGAAAACTTGCAAAACTAACGTTGATTATGCTAATTTAACAGACTATTTTTGCGAATGGAATGACCTAATAAAATATGCATTTTTGTTGTATTTTCTTCTACATAACAATAGACAACTCTGAATTTGATTTGAAATGTCAACTTTTTTTCTCCCTATTGGATCTAGTAACCCCATCCCATCAACAATATTGGATGGTGTCACTTAACTGAGTTAGAATTCCCAACAAAGAAATATATATATATATATACAGCTTTATAGAACTTTGGATAAGACAAAACATGTTTAGGAATTCAAACCTATAACAACTGAACTCATCAACACAGTTTATAGCAGTTTATTATATGTATTTCTACAATACAACATAACAATTGTGTGTTCCTTCACACATGTTGGGTTTCTTGAGAAAGAAATTCATTTTCTTTGTGGTCGGAGTGCCAAGCTTCAGTAAGCGCTACACTCTTCGTGTGCTCTCTGTGGCGTTGTTACCATGACAGACTTCATTTCTGGGGTTAGTGAAAAGGCAAAACGTTCTATATGCTTTAATGGTTTTAGGCTTCCTGGAGTTGACGTTGAAAGCAAAAAATACTATTATCATTTATTTTATTGTAAAAACTGTGACTGTGCAGCAAGGAACTATTTGTAACTGTGAAAACATAGAACAGGAAATAAATAAATAAATGAGAAAAAAAAACTCAACAACAAATGAACATTGTCATGAAACAGTTTTCTTTTCGTATGTATTTCGATCCTCCATGTCTGAGCTTTGGTCCACATGAATAATATATGCGTCCTGATGACATAGTGGGGGAATAACTGCCTCTTTTGGTTCATTTTGAGTTTTTATTTTAGTCTAGATTAATCAAATTTAAAAGTGAACAAACTGGGACTGTTCTTGTCTGCTGTGATAACAAGTGTGAAAATGAGAGAAACATCTGACAAAAACTGGACAAGCTCACAGCTGTGATCAGGAGGTCTAGAAAATAAATAAATTATATATTTATTAAGCTGAAATAAGATTCCTGTAGTGGAAGTTCTTAAACGGGAATGAATCTCTTTCAAATTTTTGCTCAGTCTTCTTTGAATCAGGCTGACTGATTCTTGAGCAAATAAAAGCTAATATATGTATTTAATTTCTTAGGACAAAAAAAAAAATCATTAAAGCCTGTGAAGTCACACAACTACCCAAATCTCTGTTTATATAAACTGTAGTGCAGAGCACAAACACACGGAGTTTGAAATCTGTCCAAGTGGTTCTGGCTGCGTCGGCTCCTGTGGGGTCCTTTTCCTTAAAGGAGTGTTTGTGTTTACAGTTGTGAGCACAGGTCTATACCGTGTGACCCGCTAATATCTGGGAATTCTGCCAGAAACAAATGAGAGAAAATGCTTGACACAAATAGGATTCATGCAGGAGTCCCAGCAGAGAAAAAAAGGTGGATGTGTGACATTCTTTTAAATAAAATAAGGCTAAATGTTGTTATCCTACAGGAAGTGAGTTACAGTAGATTATAAATAAGAGCAAATTGTGTTAAATATAAAACCATCTAAAGTAATATGATAGAATAACTAAACAGAAAACTAAATATGAAAGCTAGTGAAGCCCATAAAGCTTTAACCCCCTCCCTGCAGGAAACTACTTTGGCTCTCCACCGGGAGGCCGAGCCCAAATGCTAAAAACAGTAGCATTTAGCTAAATGCTAAAAACAACCGAGACGGTCATAGCTAGTGGGGACGACTGCAGTCCTTCTGTGGCCAACAACGTGCTCGCCCACCGGCTGTATCGGGCGGTCGCTTTCACTGGGGAGTCTGTGCAAACGCCAGTAGAGCAGAATTTGGACTTCTGCGCGCGTTTTCGTGGACTTTTCATTTCGTGGCCGCTTGGATGCACGCCGACGCAGCCGGTGTGTGAGCAGCTTCCGCAGCACTAAAACCGGCGCTGTGGAGATATCTAGGGTTCGCCGTCGAATATGAGGATCAGGGAGAGAAATGCGTTAATAAGAAGTAAAATGTCTGCAAGATTTGCCTCATCTCTATATCATACAATGTGGAAACATGTCCAACATGACCGCCCACCTGCGGCGTCATCACCCAGCCCTATCACCGTCTAAAAGTTACACAACTGAGCAGGTAACACAATCAAAACATCCCAGATTTATTTCAAAAGACTTACAGTGTTTCCTCAGATAAACTTAATATCTGACGCCATCAGAGTGTTTATTTCTAAATCTCTGCAGTCTTTGTTTGGTGATAATGAGGACTTTTGTCATTTAATAAAAACAGTTGACCCACAATATAGTGCACCAACATGCCCATATTTCACAGAAAAATCTCTATAAACCTGCGCTTTATGAACAAGTGCGCAAAAAGATTGAAGACTACTTAGTAAGAACGCACAACTTTCCACTAAAAGCTGAATTTCCTGAGTAAAAGAGATCTATTTCTCTGTAAATGTTCATTACATGACGGCCTTCACACTGGAAAATTAAGAGTATAGTACTGCAGGCTGTCAAGACTTAGGAGGCCACAGCTTAGATTGCTATAGTTTATTATATTCATGTTTACAAGTATTGAGGACTGACGTACTTTTACATCCGAGCTCTGCACCTCCAATCATGCTGAATGAACTCCAGAAACTATGTCAAATAAACCAACAATGTACTGCATAATTATGAATATAAGACAGCTTTAAAAAAAAGCCCAAAAAATAATCGGTGTTGGTCATTCACACAGCAGTAATCAGGTACATAAAAAGTGCATGAGTAGCATATGTATGTAGACACATAGACATGATGGATGAACAACTTGTGAATGAGTGAAATAAAGACTAGAGTGGAACAAACATGACAACTGGAGCTTACTTCCCCCAATTCGACATTGTTCTGAAACTGTCCTATTTTCTGATCGTCTTTAGTAGAAATAATTAACTCGTCATTTATCATATATTTTTTAAATAAATTAGAAAGGAAATATGTTTGCGGCTCAAGTAACTGCTGCTGGTTGTTCTACATGTTTACTTCAACTCCGGTAGCTCCGGTAACAGTAATCATGTAGTAAAGTGAGAGTTTTGTTCAATCCTCCCACAAGCCCTCCTGCCTGTTAGAAAGAAACGCACCACTAATTATACACTAATGGGAGGTCAAATAAAATCAGCCCATTAAAAAAAAAAAATAATAATCTCTACTTTAAAGTTGACATAAATGAAAATAAATAAACAATGTTTTTGTAAACTGGCTGCATATAAGATTACTTTTGCTGTATTTAATCAGAGTCTATGGAATATTGCCCTTTTATGAAACCACCTTGAATGTATGCGTGTGTTCAATTATTGGACTTATTACCATAACATTATTGGACGATTCAAATAAATTAGATTTGAGCAAATTCCCATGAAATGCTCTCAACCACAGACTTTTGCTTTTATTTTCGTTGTGCGTTTCTTCTTTTTTTTTATTATAATAAAATTATGTGAGTTCATGACTTTATCATTTACTACAGGAACATTACTTTTTAATTAACTTTTTTGCCCTGTAAAAAAGGGATCTTTAAATAGATTTCTGAGCAAAAGAAAGATTCATCACACGCATCTGTACCTGCTGGTCTATGCTGCATTCTGCTAAAACAGAGGTATAAAGTGTTCATAAATCACTTTTTTTAGAATCCTAACAGCTGTCTGGCCTCGTAGACTGTCAGACATAAAAATGAACTGGAACCGTCTAGTGTTCTTGTCTGCAGAGGGTGGATGTTAGTGTACAGAAAATGTGGTTCTGTGGAGATAAAGTGGGTCGGAAATGACTCCCTTTAAAGCGTTTGTCTGTGCTTTATCTCCATCTTCATGGATGGAGGCGCGTATCAAAACGTGTTGACGAGGAAATCAAAGTCACACTTTGATAAGTTGCTTTTTGATTTGAAGAAACTTTTTATATTAAAACTTTTAACTTTGATCCCACTCAGATGAAAAGAGAAAACAAAAACAGTTGTGCATCAATGAGGGTTTACATGGCAATCAGTTAATTTAAATACTGTCCAGGTCAAGGTACGTTACTGAATAAGGTAGAGTATTTAAATTGCACTCTAAATTTCAAAGCTGATCTTAATTTAATATTTTCTTCAATTTTAATGCTCATTTGTAGTTCCTTCAAGTCCCACTCTGATCATCTATTGATCTGTTTTCAAATAATTCCCAGTGGTTTTTAATTATGATTATGTTGTTTTCAGCCAAAATCAATAAAACCTGTGTCGTTTTCTTAGGCATCCTGCTAGCTTATACTGTAACTCCTCACAACCTCAGCCTAAAATTAACGGCGAGAAATATTGGAGCTTTACAGTCGTACAGTTTTGAGCCAAATGTCAGCTCGGACCAGGAAAACAAAGACATTCATGGAGGTAGTTGTCTGCAGGTGGATGCATCAAAACATTGCGGAGCAATGGCTTTGCCGTAGGAGCTTCTACATTACTGCTACAAGGTGCTATGTTTTTATTTACTCCCATTTACAATTATTTGAAAAAGAAATAATTAGAAATGCAATTCAAAGCTAAATGTATATCCTATATCATTAGAAAAATTCTGCAAGAGTATTTTACCCAATACATTTTTATGGGAGCAGATCTTTAAGAGGGCAATAATGCAGGTGCACAAACTTTGATTTTTCTTTAATGATTTGTAGCGGTTTAATAATCAATTATTGAGCTGTAAATGACAGTCAAAGAACATCTAATTAGTTAAGACAATTATATTTTATAGATAACTATAGTTTCCCGTTAATTGTTTTAGCGTTCAGTTCAATAAATAATTGGAGATGGTGATATGAACTCTTTCACTTCAATTTGCAAATCTGGACTTTTTCCAGGTTTCCAACATTCCAATAATTTTTTAATCTATTTTAAAAGCGTTTCGACTGGTATTTTAAAGTAGCCTAAATCAAAAAGCTGTGTTGTGTGATAGGACATAGTTTCTGCAGAGCAGCCAGAGTTCATTACAAATTTGCCTCCGAGTTGTGAACAGGAACATTGGTGCAAAGCAACCCCGACCCCGTTCAGTAGTGGAGCAGAGTCACAAATAAGCTTTTTTTTTTTTTTACTTGTCCTGTCCAACAGCTGAGCAAACAGATACGGGCTGAGAGCCTCTTGCATTGGATTTTAATGATTAGAATAAAATACAACAGGGGTTTATACTTAGTAAACCCCTGTTGTATTTTATACTAAACTTTATTCATATTGATTATGTTGTATCGTTTTTTTTTTTTTTGGACCGGACAGAAACAAAGAGGTGGGTCCAGAGAAAAAGAAGATGGTAAAAGAAGGCAGCAACATCACAAAACAACCAGGTCTAAATAGCAATCTGGAATGGGCGGGGCCTGTCTACACACACACTCAGTAGTTACATACCTGTTGGCTAAAATAGCCTTTACATTTAAAGTAGTCAAAATTGTACACAATACCACTGCAGCTCACACACACACAAAACAACCCCAAATAAACTCTTTTTTCCATCAGCATTTATCAGTCTGCTCTTGTTTCACAAAGATTTGAATAAAGAAATGCTAAAAAATGCAAGTAGAAAAAATGCCACTAGAACACGTTGAGAACACCATTTTCATCAGAGTGGGTCTTTAACGAATGGATCCAACATGTTCTCTAAATAGATACACATTTTTTCTTTCAATATGCCCCCACTGACATCTCCAATTTAATTCACCGTTAAATTAAACTAAAAACAGTGTGATCTGGGAGTTTATTGCTCCTACATCCTCCCACTATAGACTGGCAGCAACAGACCAACTCTTTGGAGAGAGATTGGAGTTTTTCTGGGATAAATGAGAAATTTTTGGTTTTTGGATCTGTCAAGAATAAATATAAATGTAAATGACGTGTCTAAACCAATTTGGAAAAATCAGCAGTGACAGAGCGAGAAAAGCTGTGTTGAGATTACTCGTCACAATGGAGGAGAAAGCTGCGCCTGTGTTTCCTCACCGAGGAGGAGTGTAAAACACGCTGAGAAAATATTCTTCATCTAGCCCACGGCTGTTGGATTTATATTGGCAAATGACTGGAAAATATAATGACGTCTGTTTCAATTTCACTTATCGGGACGCTCAGAGTCAGAAATAAATGGGGGACTCAGAAAAGGCCTACAGGGAGACAGTATTTATACAAAGAGCAAAGATTGGGACAAAAATGTGAGATTATTCATTGCTGGCAGACACAAATTATCAAAGTGTTTTAATAAAAAGCCTCTTTGGTGACTCACCAGCACATTTATTGATATCTCCCATAGCAACAACTGTTGAGTGGAAGACGATTTTCAATCAGTGTACCATTTTAGCATAAGTATAGACACATCTGAGGCAAAAGATAAGAAGAAAACTCTTTGTTCTTGACACAATAGTAAATAATCTAGAAACTTGAGCTTTATTGGATTTTTTACATTTATTTTCTTTGTAATTCAGGTGTGAATGTTTGACAGAAAACAGAATAAATCTTTTCCTACTTGGGGCTGAGATAAATTGCCTGTGATGGATTCAGTTATTTTCAATCCTGAGGACAGACAAAAGCTGGACTGAACATACCAGAGTGAGAAGATGACTTCTTGCCTTCAATAGTCACCATTTGGTAAACTGAGCTGCAAGTTCTGCACTCGACATCCCAGTAACACCGAAACACACCTGCCTGACAATGAAAGGGCCTTGAATAGACCAGTGTTTACAATTTACAATGGATGTAAACTCCATGATGAAAATTTTAGAGTGGATAACCTTTCCTTGTTACCTGCAGGTTTATCAGATGACTCCATGTTTGGTTTGATTATTTTAAATTACAACACAAGACCTTCATATTTAAAGCCAGTCCCAACAGGAAGTACCCACTGGCTCCTAAAAGCCAAAATCCCATAGATTTCTATTGAGAAAAAAAAAGCCATTACTTAGTCATTATAATTGTCAGAATAACCATTCTTGCTCTGCTACCTTTCTTAATACAATTCTTGATAATCTTAATTCTTTTCATGATATTGTTTCTGTAGTTTAAGTTGAACCGTAAATCTAGGAAACAACAGTGCGGTTTCCGTCCTGGTTGTAGAACAGAGGATCAGCTCTACACCCTCTTTAAAGTTCTGGAGGGTTTGTGGGAGTTCACTCATCCAGGTGTTTTGTGGATTTGGAGCCGTTCAACCACATCCCTCGTCTAGTCCTGTAGAGGATGCTCTGAGAGTACGGGGTCCGGGGAACCTTACTGAGGGCTGGCCGGTCTCTAGTTTGTATAGCCGTCAGTAAGTCAGACTTATTTCCGGTGCATGTTGGACTCTGGCAGGGCTGCCCATTTTCACCGGTTCTGTTCATAGTCTTTATGGACAGAATTTCCAGACGTTCCCAGGGCAAGGAGGGGATCTGGTTTAGGAAGCAGAGGATTTCTTCTCTGCTCTTTGCAGATGATGTTGTTCTGTTGAGTTCATTGAGCCAGGAACTCCAGCATGCATTGGAGCAGTTTGCGGCCAAGTGTTAAGTGGCTGGGATGAGGGTCAGCAACACTAAGTCTGAGGCCATGGTTCTTGACCAGAGAAAGATAGTTAGCCCTCTCTCGTTGGGTAGAGCGTTCCTGCCCCAGGTGGAGGAGTTTAAATAAATTGGGGGCTTGTTCACGAGTGAGGGAAGATCGGAGCGTGAGAGCAACAGGCAGATTGGAACGGCATTCGTCCAGACTCTGTGCCGGTCCGTTGTGGTGAACAGACAGATGAGAAAGAAAGCAAAGCTCTCCAATACTCACCTGTGGTCATGAGCTCTGGGTCTTGAGCGGAAACCCCAGATCCTGACTACAAGTGGCTGAAATGTGCTTCCTCCGGATGGTGGATGGGCGCTCCCGTAGACACAGATCGAGAAGCTCAGTCACCCTCAGAGAGCTCAGAGTAGAGTCGCTTCTCCTCCACATCGAGAGGGGCTATTTGAGGTGGCTCAGGCATCTAGTCTGGATGCCCCCTAGAAGCCTCCCTGGGGAGGTGTTCCGGGCATGTCCTCCTGGGAAGACCCAGGACAAGCCGCAAAGACTATGTCTCTCAGCTGGCCTGGGAATGCATCTTGGTGTACCCCAGTGGAGCTGGAGGAAGCAGAAGGGGAGAGGGAAGTCTGGGCATCTTTCCTTACACTGCTGCCCACGTGATCTGGTCCAGATGAGCAGAAGATGGTGGATAGATAGTTCAAGTTATTCCTGTTATAAACTGGTCAATTAGATGCCTCGATAAAAGTATGTGGTGACTGCTGGCCCCCATATCCAACATTTAAAACATTTCCTTTCAAGTGGTTTTGACTTCCAATAAGCTCACTCCAGATAGGCAAAAGTGATTTCCATAAAAAACGTTGACTCAGACCAACTCGGACCAATCACTACTTACTGATGTTATCTAGCTCCAACATGATGGCGTCTATATTGCAAAAAATGGAAATTGAATTGACTTTATTTTGTTGGAACCCCCTCACAAAAACATCAATGGGTGATGTCACACTCACGTGGTCCAGTTCTTATATATGGTCAAGGGTTTAAGATTGCCTCCCTCAAACTAAGAGTAAATCCTCAAAGGCACACAGATGTCAGTAAACATAACCTCTAAGAAATGCTACTTTTCATAACTTTGTAGGTCCTCTAACTGAGCTCATGAATAACAGACAGATTAGAATCCACACCACAACAAGAAATGTTATTGCTGGTGTATCTAAGCCAAATACCTCCAAGATTTATCAGCTGGTTTGTGTCCACATGTGTCCACTCTTGCTTTCCTAGCTCAAGTTGAACCGTGAAGTGAACAGGTCGTCTTCTCAGGAGTAGTCCTTGTTTTTACCAGCTTAGATCAATCAAGATCAACCCTCGCCATGTTAAAAGCTTTAACCTCCATAGTAAATGTGAGGGAGTGAATCATTTCATCACCCGCAGCAATGATCTCATATCAAGGACCTTCACAAGGTCTTGGCTAATGGTCCCTCGGGACCATTATCAAATATGATAGGGCCCTTAGGAACTCAGTCACAGAAAAGATGCTGAAGCACATCAGGTTTTATGATTTATGAACTAAAAGCTTCAGAAAAGGGGAATCCAGGGAGGAGGAGAGGAAATGAGAAAACCTTGCAAGCTTCAAGAACTAGAAGTCCTACCTGCTGCTAATAAAAGTTGGTGTTACATTTGACACAAAGAGCTATTTTCTGAAGAACAAAAACAGAGGTACAAGGACAGGACTCGAGTGTACCAACTGGGATAGACTATCTGTGAGTTGAACACAAGTCCACAATTCATTTTCTTCTCAGTTAGGGTCTGGGCTGTGCTGGGGCCTATCCCAATCATCCCATGATCCTAGAAGAAATCACTGCTTTTAATTACCCATCATATAAGCTTGTATTCTTGAATAAAAAGAAAAAAACCTGGAAAATGGGGAGAACATGCAGACTCCACACTGAGAATTCCCAGCAGGCCTTTCAGCAGATGCCATTAGTAGACTATACTAAGCCACACCCCCACCCCCATCATTCCTGAATGGTCATTTGGTCATGGAAAGTAAATGAAAATATATCGAAGTCATTAGTCCAAAGTTTTTTTGTTTGTTTGTGTAAAAATATTTTAAAAAGTTTTAAATGATTTAAATGATCTGGTCATCAGATCAGAAGCTCTTTACTCTTTGCTTGACCACAAGCCTTCATTGTTTGTCCAAAACCGTCTCAGCGCTTAGCTACAGTTTTTCAATTAAAAATAAATAAATAAAAGTTGGATTTGTTTGAAGAAGAGATGATTCAGTGAGGGATAAAATGCAATAAAAGATGAGTGAAAGCTTAGCTTTATAACCTGCAACAAAGAGACCTAAAAATCTCCCTTTACTCTAATGAGACCACCAGAGGAATGACCTTTTCACCTGATCAACATATGGTAAGCTGCACCTGTCCGCCTGTCTGTCTGTCTGGCTCCAGCACAACAGTGTTTGTGTGTCCATCTGAATGAATTTCTCTTCTCCTGATACAATCCAAGCATCCATAACGCGTGAAAGCTTCATTTTCATCCAAATCTATAGTAAAGTAAATGCTTCAACAAGCTTTTATTTTCCACAAAAGTCTCACAAAGCAAACATGTCTATTTGTTTGTGCACAAGTGGACTGATAGAAATGGCAGCACTTGGGAGGCAATTTGCCAGATGGAGCATATTGCATGTCTGTGCGTGCACGTGCAGCTCTTTGACTTGTCCCAGAGGTATCAAATATTAGCAGACAAGCCAAAGTGAACATATTGCAGATTAGAAGGGGGCCTGAGCGATCACTTGGCAAGACTGCGCCTTTGTTGCCACTGGGGAACGGACGACAGAGATGTTCATCTCACAAGGAAGACGTTTTGGAAAAGGCACACAAACAGGTGCTCATGCCGTACCCCACCCCGGTCTTTATAGACTTTGATGCACCTGGTATTTAAAAAACAACTTTTTAATGTCTTTTTCATCTATAATGTGATCTACCTCTTGTTTTTTTTTTCTGTGTTTTAAGTGCATTTGACCTGTATTATTAAATTCCTTTGTTATTCTGTGGTAAAAGGGAAATTTAAATTAACTTTAAAAATACTCCTAAAAATGCTTTTAATGTGAGCTACTTTCATCCCAGAAGATTGAAGTTTGAAGTTTTTTTAAACAATATCTGGTTTTTAAAAGTGCCATCAGGAATGCAAACATTTAAATACAGTTTTCTGCGAACAAAACCATTTTAGAGTTAAAATTTTCCTTAATATG
This sequence comes from Oryzias javanicus, assembly GCA_003999625.1. Taxonomy (NCBI): domain Eukaryota; kingdom Metazoa; phylum Chordata; class Actinopteri; order Beloniformes; family Adrianichthyidae; genus Oryzias; species Oryzias javanicus. The sequence goes on from CM012446.1 coordinate 4,888,460, forward strand.
TCTTTAAATGTGCATAAACAAAAATACATTTTCCTAAACTGATAGAAAATAAAGCAAAAATTAAAAGCCAAATCAAACATACAATGAAGTTTGAAACATTTAGCAGTGACGGGAGGCATAAACTTGTTTAAATCTTACCATCTCACTAAGACTCTAATTGTTTTCTTAATTCCACACTAAATTTTTTTAATTGAACACAAGCCATTAGAAACGCTTATTTAAATGTATGTCCTTCATAAATATTTAAATTAAAAAAATAATTCATACACAGGCTGTAACTTTACTTTGATTAAACAATGAAAATAGTTGATAATATACATTTTCTGACATTGGGTCTGGAGGAAAACAGCTCTAAATAAAGAGAGAACAAATTAATATTTTTGCAAAATAAATAATAAGAAAAGAAATTTGAACATTGATTTAATCATTTCCCAAGAAACCATTGTTGATTTATTTTCAGAGGTGGATTAATCATCTGTCTAACTGTCAGTTTAGTGACTGGGTATTCAACATAATGTACTCTCAGTAATAATTAAATTGCTCGCCCAACTCAAAGCGAATTTGACAAGTGACATAAAATAATAAAAACCATATGTTTCCCTCTACAGCTCTTTTTTCCTTGATCATAATAAGCATCAGACAGAAAAAATGAGTTTGTGCCGTCAGCTGCTGTTGTGCGTGATCGGTAAAATGATTGATTTGTTAAGTTCAGGTGAGAATGATATAACAAAAGAGCCACTCTGATGGACATGTCTGATGTTTTCAGTATATTCTTGCTTCTGATGATATGGCGAAAATTTGCGTTTCTGAGCCACAAGTTTCCTGTCCGCTTCATTTTTATCAACTTGTAGACAAATAGATCCATGTGAGTATTTTATGTATTTGTTTTCTTTGTCTGAGCTAGCATCTGTCTGCATGAACAGAGATCTCTGAGTAACGGGAAGGGGAATCTTTTTCCAGAGCATACATATGGAATTTTAAAATCTTGTCATGGCACAAAAAACTCAGCAAAATTCAAAGATATGTCTTTATGTAGTTTTTTTTTAAAATATTTTCTATTTTTTAGAATTATATTTTTTATGCCAACATTCATGCCAATGGTCTCATCCACAAATCAGAGGCAAATTTCTGTCACTCTGCAGTCAATATGCCCTAGAAAATGAAACAGATTTTTGGGTTTTTTACTTAAAACAGCATGATCATACTTAAAAGACCACTGGCAATGCTTTTAAGATACTTTAAAAGATAATTAGAGTGGGTCTTTAAAGCTGGGTTCGGAAAATTGATGCTCAAGAGCAATAAATGACTCAGCTATGATGTTAAGCCCAAAATATATAAAAGATTTTTATTATTATTATTTTAATTGGGATGTTTTTTTAAAAACCCTTTGAGGAAACACATAAAAAGTACACATAGACTGTTTTAAATATGAGACATTGGTACATTAAAAAAAAAAATGAAAGAAGCTGGCATGATTGTTCAGGAAAAAAAAACAAAACAAAGAAAAACATCAAATTTACCCAGTGTCTTGAATTTGATCCATCCATGTTTAACATGGAATGATGGATTATAAGGAATTAATTATCAACACATTTTGCATTGTTTCAATATAGCAAATAGTTAAAAAAAATTAAAAAAGAATAATAATAGATGTTTTTTTTCTCTCAGTATGAAGTTTTAAAACTTTTCCCACCAAAACAACTTTTGGCGGGAGGCAGCCATTTTGAAGTGAGCAGGAAAAGCCTTTCTCCTGCCTCTAGTAGAATGATGATGAACTACAGGGCAGAGAACACTGACGACGTTAAATACTTTTAAAGGAATGTTTGGATCATGCTAGTGAGATATGGGTCTCAGAAACACCAAATGTGATACAAATAGGGTTGAAGATGCTCAATTTTCACTGATTGGCTGTGGATTTGCAACATTCTGTAGAAACGAGGAATCTCAGGACCCAGGAGATCTCCAGAGTGTTCATTGTAATGACGATTAGATGTCTCCGTGTCTGCCTGGAGCGAGCCCTGATCTCCCCTGTCCTTACAGACACAATCTCAGCCGAGTATCATTTCAGCTTAGAGCTTGTAGATGTTCGTGGTGAACCTTAAGCTTGACGGCTAATACATTTTAATAGGGGTCAGAGCTGCTGTGTCGAGGAGAACCACACAGTTTCTGCTCTCGGGTCTATTAACAAGCACGCACAGAGCACGCCGTGGTTAATTCCGTCTTTAGTAGTGACTGAATCAGGTTAAAGAAAGTAATTAACTTTAAATAGCCCCAACCACCAAGCCAATTACCACGATGTGTGCGTGCTCATGTGCGTTCTCATTATTGGGCTTTTGATGAAGGCTTCTTGTTTGTTCACACGAGCTGCGTTTCCATCTTTGCGTGTGGCGAGGATGATTGATTTCTTTTATTTTTTAAAAGTCTGGTCATTCTGGGAAATTAGAGTTATAATATGAATTGAGATTGCCCTGGAGGCCCTTTCTGCTATTACTTAACGGTGATTTGAGCGCGGGCAGCCCGACAGTGGTTACACAGAGCAAAAAGGCTAATAGCAGCTCAGGGAGGGAAAGCAAAAACAAGACGGGGGGGTGTGATTGGAGCAACATGAGAAAAGAAAATTAAATGGTCATTCAGCCGGAGAATGGGTGAGCCAGTCAGTCAGTGAAGCTGTCACTCTCTCTGCTGGGGTGGAACAGAGCGCGGTGCGGTGGCACAGGCAGACTTTGTTGATCTCAGTGAATCAGATCTCAGCTGGCGTCTGGCTGTTTGCTGCCTGCTGTCAGTCACTTTCCCCAAACACAACAGCTTATTTTCCAGCAGTGACGGCAGACGAGAAGACGTGGTGAAAAAAAAGAGGCAGGCTAACACACTGTCCAGAGTTCATCAATCAACCTGAGCTGCTGTATTTCTGGCTGCACCTCAAAACTCCAAAGGCCAAATACTGATGCTTCTACAACATTTTCCAACTACATATTGATGCAGATGTGCAGGTTTACAAGAAAACAAGCACATAAGTTTGAAATCAATCCACATAGATCCTAACATCATGATCCAGAAAGCATCAAATGCTGTTTGAAAGACTTTTATTTTGAATTTTAGACACATACAGGTGAGAGAAGATGAGCATTTAAGGTTTACCAAGCTACAAAATAAAACTGAATTAAACAGTTTTTTAAAGCAAAATAAATCTGCAAAACAACCGCACGAAATGCCAAAAATAATCGTTGTTCCCAAACACTTGTTTAAATGTAATATCCAAGAAGAAAACTTAGCAATAGACTATGAATTGCACTTTGGAAGGAAATCAGAAGAAAAGAACAAACTTCATTCATTCGCCTGAATAAATAAGTCTGTACTTGTCATTTAAAATGACATTTTAAACTTTTAGACATTTTTATCTGTTGCTTCTGTTTGGCAGATTACATCATCATCACTCTGTCTGCGACATTTATGTCTGATTTCCTTGTTTTAATGCAGTATTCCCCCCGTATGGGGTTAGAATCCATGAATACAGAGAAACCCCCGTTCATGTCTCACCCTTCCACCTTTGAGGTCAAAGAATATCCATTATTGATCCATCAAAACCCTTGTGCTCATGCTTTGTAAAACATTTATTATCCTGGATGCTGCTTTAGCAGTCTGCACAGAGCCTCACTCAGTGTGAAGTATTGTTTTGTGCCACCCTGCCTGCATTACCGAGCATTTCTATCTGGTCCTGATCTTCTGTTTCTGACCCTGCTTTATCTCTGATTGCCTGCTGCCTGCCCTGACCCTTGCCTGGACAACTCTATATGGTCTAGTTTGACCTCTCCCTGTCTTACTCTGATTTAGTTTTGTGGACTTTTAGCTGTGCTTAGATCCTGTCTGAACTAATAAACCAACTACACGTGGAACCAACTGTCAGAGATGATCTTCTTCAGCATGTCAGGATTTTTTCTTACACCTCAGCACCTCCTCCGGACGCAAAAGTTTCATACGTGTCTTGATTTGTCAGAGTTTTTGTGACAAACCAGAAGAATCACTCAACTGAGAAAAAAAAAATCAGCAAATACATTCAACCACTAATAGTAAAACCCAAATAAGTGGGAACACTGTTTCAGATATTTATATCAGTTCTGCCAAACTAATTGTGCTGTAAAAGCAACATACGAACACACATTTGAGCATAAATTGGTTGCATGACATGAAAGGCTTTGGAGAAGAAAATCTCTGCTCAACTTGGCCATATTTGGACTTTTTGTCCAAATATGGCCAAATATCTGGACTTTTTTTCATGGCCATTTATAAGGAAATTGTTTTATAAGTGCATTTCAGACTCATAAGTGCAAATTGCCAACAGCTATGGCATTGCTAGAAGAGACACTTCTTTAAAACATTTAATTGGAGGTACGGCACAGACAAAAATGGAGGCGAATGACCAAAAAAAAGGGATAAAGAGGAAGGACATGCAACAGGCTCTACCTGTTTGAAATTGTATGATCCATCCATCCATCCATCCATCCATCCATCCATCCATCCATCCATCCATCCATCCAGCCATCGAGCCATCCATCCATCCAGCCATCGAGCCATCCATCCATCCATGACTAAGATGGACTATAAAAAAAAATCTAAAGTGATATTGGGAAGTTATTTCTTCATCCTGACCATACATTTTTGGTGAGTCAAGGGATGAGGAAGTAGATGTCATCTCACATTTCATCAAGCTAATGATGACGGACATCAGAGACTCAGAATCATACAAAACCGCCTCGCGGGTCTGGATCGTTCCAGCAGGATCTGGCACAATTTTGACAGAAAAGGCTAAAACAAGCACAGCAGTTGTTCATGTAAAAAAAAAAAAGTGTTTTTACTAAATATTCTAGCTATTAATTTATACAGATTTCATGAATCAGTTTGTGGCTCCAGAAAAGCACATAAGAACTTGGTTGAAAATGAGCTGTTTTTATTTACAGCATTGAGATAACTTACACTTCCGTTTAGCAATGCAGGCTATGTTGTGGTTTCTCAGCATTTATTCAATTGACATATTATATAAAGATAGTTTGCAAATTTGCCCTTTATAAAGGCCATATCATGCAAATCATGCAAATGTAAGTCATGACTGCTTTGCATGATCCCCCACCCATAAGGCCAAGTCTCTTCTGATTGGATAAATTTACCCAAACTCCAAACTTCTCGCGGCTTGTAAACATGGTTACCCTTCAGAGGTGAAAGCTGAAGTCTTTTTAATGCAAAGAACCAAAGAGTTGATTGATTTTTGTCACTTGAAGTGTAACTATACCAACTTTTCTGACACTGCAAGATCAACTCAGGTCAAAATAAAAGCAATCAATGAGTATCAAATTGTTTTTTTGTCACGTTTGCATAAAAATAGAATCCTAAAAATGGAAAATGTTTTTAGAAACTACATTTAACTTTATTTTATTTAACATTTTTGTGTCGTGACGTTTAAAAATCCCACATATGCTGTGGAAACAGATTGTAGCACATGTATTCATTTAAGCAACAGTCTGCTGAAGAGCAGCAAAACAGCTTCTAAATGCACACACACATGTACAAGCACACACACACACAGGCAGGGGGCATGTATCAGAAACATCTCGAGGGTTTTTTTTCCTCTTATTTAGTTGAAGACACCCAAGGCGACATGCAGACAGACACAGACGCAGATACACACTCTCTTATTTAGTTATGCCACCTAGGGCGAGACTTTTGCATAACATCTGTCCAACATTTATCTGCCCTGACGCAGCCTCTCAGCATGAAGCGATGAGATGAAGGAGGAGATGGAGGAGGGAGAGGAGAATAATGCAGAATGAGAGGAAATGAGGACAGGAAAAAAGAAAAAAGGGTGAAGAGGCCAAAAAGGAAGCGGCAGCAGAGGAATACAGATGATCAACAGGAGGGAAACGTGACAGGAACTAAAAAGCATCTGTGTTTTAATCATTTTTTTAAGCATGACAGCAAGAAAAACAGATGTGATCTAAAAGTTTGAATCCAAAAACTATGGGAAAGTTTTTATTATTAATAGCCCTCTATCTTTTTTCTTTCTTTTTTTGTTGTTGTTGCTTTCATTATCATGAAAATCCACAACTTCTCAGAAATTTATTAGTTTGCTTTGACAAATTGTTTATTTTTTGTGGCATTTTTGTCCCACTTCACTGACAAGTAATCTTAAGGGAACACAAAATGTGTGAAGTCCCAAAATACTCTTCTTCTTTTCCTCTCAGCTTTTCCCTTCAGGGGTTGCCACAATGAATCAGTTTCCTCCATCTAAGCCTGTCTTCATCATCCTCTACTCTAACACCAGCCACCTTCATGTCTTCATTCTCTGCATCCATAAACCTCCTCTCTGGTCTTCCTCTAGGCCTCTTTCCTGCAGCTCTAGACTCAGCATTCTTCTGGCCTCTCTGACTTTATCTCCAAAACCTCTAACATGTGCTGTCCCTCTGATGGATTCATTCCTGATCCTATCCATCCTGGTCAAGTTGGAATGGGTGGAGAAAAGAGTCAGGTGTGATGTGTGATAGAAGAGTTTCAGCTCAAATCAAAGGAAAGATGTACAAGACTGTGGTGAGAGCAGCCATGTTGTTGGACTAGAAACAGTGAAGAAAAGACAGGAAGCAGAGCTGGAGGTAGCAGAGATGAAGATGCTGAGGTTCTCTTTGGGAGTGATCTATTATCTTTTAGTCAAATATTAACCCTTGCGGGCCCCGAGATCCTCTACTAGTCTAGAAAACCAAAACTTATGGAGAGGCATCTTTTCAGTATTATGGACCTCGTTTATGGAATGATCTGCCAGAGAACCTGAGAGCCGCAGAGAGCATATATACTTTTAAGAAAAGGCTCAAGACTCATCTTTTTAACCTGGCTTTTAGCTAATTTAGCTACTTTTATCTATGTAATCGTGTTATATGAATTTATACTAATTTATTAATAATTGATCTTAATATTCCTTATTTTATTGTTTCTATTGTTTACTTCTTTATTACTTTTACTTTTTATTCTCATTTGTATATTTTATTCATTCTTAAATTTTATATCCGGTGCTTCCTCATTTGGGACCTCTCTCTCTCTGGGTCAGCTGGTGTTCATCCGTTGCAGTTCTAGATGGGGACCTGCATCACCGCCTACCTGTGGAGAGGCGGGACCCCGCCTGTGACGCTGCATTTGGCTGGTTCTGCAGCTGTTCACTGAGAGGGGGGTCCCAACTATTAGTTTTTTAACAACCAATCAGCCTGTTCTCCTATTGCCTTATTTCTATCAATTAGGGAGTGGGTGGTGAGAAAGGGGTGGGGATATTGTGAGCTGGTTTGGAGCAGGGGGCTTTATTTTAATTTTGACCTGTTTTTATATTATGTATACTGTTTTGCTTTTGTTTTGAAGCATTTTGTGTTATTTTTTTTTTACAAGAAAAGTATAAATAAAGATAGATTTGATTCAAATAGAGCATTGATAAAACAATAAAGCCAATATAAAAGCTTAAGAAGCTAAAACTTGTAATTTGTTTGAGTTTAAATGGGATAGAATTTTTAATAAACTGTTACTTTTCCAGAGTGTACCTGATAACTTTTTTTTTCTTCTAACGTTTAGATCAAACATGTTTTTGTACATTTGGGAATAAAATGAATAAATATTAAAACACGTTTGATTTTTTTTTACTATTTAATTAATTTTCTTCGACATTTATTCATATTAAGCCTTAAAAAAGAACATTTTTGTTGGCTAATCTTCCAAAACAACATACAGTATTTAACCTCTTAAGATCAGAGCTAATATTTGAGCTAACCCTCTACACACGTAGTCAGAACTGGATTTAAGAGGTTATAAAAAAAGTCCAATCTGATGTTGTTAAGGTCTAACAGAGATACCACAGTTCGGCCACTGGGACTTGAAAGTTCAGTGTATGCTGAATCTGCTCATGTTTGAGTTATCTAGAGCAGCTCAGCAGAAATTACACAAAGTTATGGCAAATAAAAACTGAAGAAAGTGAGCGATGCCCACTCACATTTACAGAAAAGCTCATTAAAGCTTTTGGAAAGGCTTCATAACACTGGTATGAATTCTGCTGACTGACTGTAACCTTTGAAGACTGTTTTCTCATTCAGAATGAATAGTCAAAGCCAGCCACGGGCTCAGCGAGCTCTTTACACTGACACTTATTAATGCAGTGTGTTACCACCCTGGATTTAGAACACTTTTAAACATGACACTGTATATTTTGGCTGAAAGGCCAGTCTGTGAAAAGTCACAGACTTTGGTGACTTATTGTTTCTATAAGTGTGTGTTTGTATGCAATTACTTGCACGGCTTCCTCTGAGATCTATCATTCAGTCTTTTATGGGATGGTTTGGTCAAGTGTCCGATGAGTGAAATTAAATCATAAATCTCTTCTTTCTGTGCATTAAATGTGTGAACAGCATGTAGATAAAAGCATGCAAGTACATCCACACACATCTACTGGTATACAAATGCATGTTGTTCTTTCTAGAACAATAAAACATACTTTCAGTTTCAGGAATAAAACTAAATCAAGCAGTATCTTTGCTAACACCACAAAAAAAAGCGTTTCTTTTATTCAAATAAAATAATACTCCAGTGCAGTGTTTCTTGCAACTTGTTCTTTCTTAATACAAAAATTGCCTTAATTATATTATTGTTAACCTGTTAGGGTCAATATTTTTCGGAGAAAGTCTGTCCCAACTATCAGTATCTAGTTTAAGTTGATGAATGGTGCCAGGTGGGCTTCCGTCCTGCTCTGTGGGTTCATTCCTTCTTCCACCTCGGCAGGTTTCAGCACTATTTGAAGTTTTCTTTAGAAAGAGATTGTTGTTGCTTTTTGGTGAAATCTGCGTGCATTGAACGGGTTTTAAAACATCAGAACTCAGTGTTAGTTCTTGTCAACATTAGTGCGGATTCTTTGATTCGCAGTTGTAGCTGGTTCTGCTTCGTGCTACTATCTTCTCAAATTTGTACTATGTTTGGGTGATAACAAGCATTCCTAACATGCTTTTTTATGCTCTTCTCATCAATTTTGTTTGCTCTTTTAAAGCACATATGTGTTTTTTGAGGTGTAACGTGGAGATGACTGTTCTATTTGACCGTCTTCGGCTGTCTGCGGACATTTAGGGTACGGATATCCAAGATATATCTTTTTTTCATTTCATTGACCAAATTTTTCAAAACCTACCAATACTTTTCCAGACCTACATTTTGGATTCTTCCAAATGAGAGAGGAGCAAAAAAAAAAAAAGCTTGTTAACCACTGAGACTATAAGAGTTATCCATATGTAAGCTCATGAGCTCCTTTTTTTTTCTCATTTTTATACCAGTTTAAAGACAGACCTGCATCTGAGCGTTCTGCTGACAGCACATTTTCTAGAGACAAATGGAGTGAAAGCACAGCAGATGGCTGATTGAAAAGACAAAAAACAGTGAAGCAGCATTCTGAAATGAGTGAGGTAAGGCTGACCATGAAGCAGATTTAAAAAAGGTTGTTTTTGTGGGATTTTTCTCTTGATGGAGGACATAGAAAAATAAAAATAAGCTCAACATTGGATTTTTGAGCATTTCTTTAATCAAACAATTATGAAGGAGAGCAGGTGACAACAAAATGTCGTTTGAAAAAATCTCATTTGTGACATAGAAAATACGCTGGGCGGGTCACAAACACCCGGCTCCATTGTGACGCATCCACTTGCAGACAAATAGATTTATGTCTGAGCTACAATCTGAAACATTGCTCTCTATTTTAGTTGTCCCAATAATGTTAGACAACGGTCACATATCCCAAAACGCCATCACCCTGCGGCGTTTGTAATCAGTTGGCAGCTGTCACATTTTGACACATAGCATGGTAGCTGCAGAGGTTTTAAGAAAAAGATCAAACATTTACACTAAACAGACAATTTTCTCTAGAAGTTGAGATCAGTCGTGGCTGCTTCAACAAATGTCAAGTTTGCAGGACAGTCATAGACGGGGACGATGCGATTATGAAATTGCACAACAGCTGGGCGGCCACAAGGCGACGGAATTGCCAACCAGCAGCCGTATCTGGAAGATATGTAAAAGTCTTTGGACGGCAGCCATGCATATCATAGGCTACCGGCCGCCAGCACGCTTGGTTTGGAGATATATAAAAAACCTGCAGGGGGCGCCAATTTACTGGTGTTATTGAAAACCATGTGGGCAGGTTTTTTTTTTAATTGCCGTGCCGGGCGACAGCCCGAACGACCCGAACCTAAACCTAAACCCACTGCAGCTCCTGATACTTAAACTAGTTTAGATAAGGAGAATTAAAAACATGTTCTGCGAGGCTCTTGATCTGTGTGGCCAGATGGAAAAAAAAAAATGACGCCTTTCTGATATTGTTCAGTGGGCCGGACCAGATGTGGGGGGAGGGCCATGTCTGCTCTAGAGGGTAACCCCGGGCTCGCACCACTAGCGTTACGGCTCCGAAACTGTCGCTAGGCTCACGCGCGCTGTCGTAGTTATTGAAGTGCGAGTCATTTTGATAGCAATAGTTCGCAGAAAATCATGCAGGGTGCTCCACAATCTGGTGTGCAAATGATTGGTGTCAATTCTTGTTAATTTTCGCGAGTATAGCAGAATTTGAGCAGCATAATGCAGCTTGTGAGTCGTCGGTGGTAGCTCCTGCAACACATCGGAGCTTTAACGCTAGTGGTGTGAGCCCGGGGTAAGGGAGAAGGATGTGAACTGGAGGTTAAGCGGTTACCGCGCGCACTCCGCCCACACACTAACTACCGCGTCGGGCAAGACCCGGCCGTTAGGTCGGGGGTGTGAGGGGCTACCGGGAGAGAGAGTCAACAGAGAGCTCAGTTATGGGTGACAGGAGGCAAATTTCTAAAGAACTACTGCTTTTCTGCAGAAACTACATCTGAATCCAACAGTTTTCTTGATTCTGGCTAAAGTGACATAAAAATAAATAAAGATGGACTTGTTCTTTAAACGGCTTCAATGACCTTTCCAGAGTTGAGACACTTTACTAACATTTGAGGATGAGAAAGATCTCTAAATGTAAACTAACATTTTCATCCTAATTGATGTAATTAAACTTTTAAAAGGAAATGTTTCTCAGCTGATGATAAACGATGACGAAGAGTGTTACATTTCGAACACGTTTAAAAAAAAAAAACACAATCTTAAAAGTAGCTTTTATACTTGACAAGAAAAATGAGCTGGACAAATTCCAACTTGTAACAAATTAGATCTAATGCTTTTATCTTTTAATCTCTGTGTGATTATCGGACGACACAAAATGTAAAATGTTTCTTTTCAAAGAATGAGCTGTGAGAAGAGCGGGCAACAGAATGCAGCCACTTCCACTGAGCAGCACTTTGTGTGGATTTGTCAGTTAAACAGCTGCTTTTGTGTCTGCTGTGTTTGTTGCATTGTTCATCAAAACTCCAACATATTGATGCTGACAGTTTATTGAGTACATGTCAGAGTTTCTGCCTGTCTGCGTCTGGGAAAAGAATGGAAGAAAACATGTGGATAAACTTGTTTTTGTTTTTTTTTTTTTCCAAACCTGTATTCGACTGTTTCTTCTCCTTTGGTCTAAATTGGTGAAATTAAACCCATGCAGAGACGTGGAAACACATGAAGGGGACTGCATTAAGCAAATATGGATGCACGTGTATTTTAGTCCAAAAAGTGTTTAATGAATGCCATTAGTATTCTCTGAAAGGGCGCTCCCACTCACTGACAGATGACTAAAAGAAATCCTTTCATAATTGACTGCTTCAGCGCGGTTCACGAGCTTTCTCCAGATGTTGGGAGTCACGCATGACACGCACGAACAGTCAGACATCGTCTTCTTTTGTCCCACTCCGTGTTCTTTCAAATAGCATTAGCCTTTTGATACAGCAACAGAAGTGGAAGAAAAAGAAAGAAAGAAAGAAAGAAGCACTGTGTATCGGGATCAGATCACTCTGCCAGAGCTTATGACAAGCTGCTTTTATGTTATCCCTCTTCTTCAGGCACAGTTTCATTTTGAGGGGATTTTCAGCTTTATGAACAGAGCAGTTCACACAATGCAGTCCCAGTGTTCTTTTTAAACTCCACGAGAGCTGGATGGACCTTGAATGGGTGAAATGTGGTGGTAACTGCGTAAAACCTCCACGGATACGTTCATTTGGACACTATTGTGCTGAATCTGTCTTTAAGTTAAATGGATCAAGAGACTTTGAGATAAGGAGGTAACACCGGATGATACAAATAACTCAAAAAATAAGAGTGGATGGTTTGAATGAAAGCGCTTAAACATGTTACTAAACGCTCAGGCTGAGTGGAAATGTTTTGTTTTTCTCTTTAAATGCTGGAAAAAACATCAAGGAGAAACCAGACGGCGCCATTCCACCTTTTGCCTGGTTTCTCTGCAGTCTCTAAGCCAGCAGCTCAGTTCACCTGAGGCGGGGATTTGAATGTGTGCAGCCTCAGATGTGGTAACTTCAGACACAACCTCAACCTCATCCTCAAAGATGCAGTCCTTTCATTTGAGGTTCTCTTTCATTTACTTCCATCATTCCATAAAACTTTTGAAAGAAAAAAAATTATAACTTTTTTTAAATCAATAAACTATAAGGTATAATTGTGTTGCCACTATGGTGGCTCTAAACTACAAATATAAAGCTTTTGATTTACTTACAGAAAAAAAAAACGTTTAGAATAATCAACAAAAAAGGCACACAAATAATCTGAAGTTTTCAGATTTAGTTGATTTAAATTTTTTTAATTATATGAAAAGATGAATTGCAAACTCTCAAACTTCATTTATTCAGTTTTTTCTTGCGTTTCAGAAGACAATATCGACAGAAGAAAATATAATTTCAAAGTCACAAAAAGACAAATACACACATCAGTTGGTAAATTAGAGCACTTTGGACCTGATAGTTTGTTCTTTTTTTTGGTTTGAAATAAAAAAAATCCTCTTTTGTGGTATAAAAGTAAAGTTTGAAAGTCTTATATGATAAAAAAAACTTCATAAAGCCCCTTTTTAAATTGTATTTTGATATTTTACTGTGGCAGACTGTCAGGAATTTAAATGAAAATATTTCAAAATGAGGCTATTTTGAGGTTCAATTAAAATAGATTAATTAGATCAATTAATTACAAGTCTAGATTAATTAATCACTCAAAGAAATTAATTGCATGACAGCACTGGTTATTTTTTTATGATTTGTTTTGAATTTTTAATTGTTGTGTTGATCTTTACTATGTTTTGATGATGTGATTTGGACTTCAGGGCCACCGTATGCCACCAGACAGAAGTTCAAACCAAAACTCACAGAGACGGCTTAAGCATAAGGCAACATTTTAACTCAAATGTTTTGAATAAAGGAAAAAAAAGGTGACAGTAAAATGCAGACTATATGTGTTAAAAGACCTAATTTGCATTGTTTGTTCAAGCAAAAGTGACGCCCTGAAACTCACATAAAACGACTTACAAATTACTTTTGAGGAATTAGGAAAACTTTCTTTGTTAATTGTGTCATTTATTACGTAAAGTCAACAACTGCAGTCCATTATGACAGATATTTACCTGGAAATAAGGTTCATCTTTAGGTGAAAACTGAACAAAACTGCCTCAGCAAACTGAATAAAATGCTAAATTGCAGCACGCAGGAAAACTGTGAGGTCAAATAGGTCAATTCTGTCATTACTTCTTTTATTTATTTGTGTCTTTTTCCTGTACTTTAGACACAGGAGGCGGAAAACATTAACTCACAGCATTTTTATCTTTCCATAAGTTACGAGCTCGGGCTTTGCTCGCTGACACAAACTGAAAAGATGTGCTGATGAAACGAGCAGCCTGATTGAATCTTGATGAGGGACCAAAAGTTCAATTTCTCCTCTGTGGACTTTATGATGAGTTCCGCAGAATTACGTCTTCATTTTTTCCACTGTTTCACACTGTTGTGTGTTAATGCAGAGATGAGGAATGGAACTAAGAGAACTAAATATGTGTACTGAAGAAAGACGAGGGGAAATGAGCGGTAGACCCCGTCTGTGCCTTTACTTGATTTTTTGTGATTTATACTGTTTCGTCGTCCTGGTTGCAACAATGAGCTGTGAGTCATGCAAGAGGACAAACGAGGAGCGCCAGAAAGGTGAAAAACTGAAAAAAAAAGAGAGGAAGTCGAGGAAAAAAAGAGACTAAAGGAGGGAAAAAGCGGGGGCGGGCTTACTCGACAACAAGGTTTGAGTCATGTGCTAATCAACAAAATCGCTGGAAGTATTTTAAAAACTTTTAGAAAACTTACGAAAAAGATGCTAAAAGTTTACAAAGAAATAATTTGGGCCCACAGTTTATAAAAAATGTTTAGTAAATCAACCATAAAGCAACATCATTAAAAAAAAAAGAAAAGATTATTATGTGCAAATTTATTGAAATTTCTCATTTAGTACATATTAATATAAATAATTTTATATATAATATATAATACATATATAATTTTATTTTAAAAAAACAATATTTAATTAGTTTCTTTTATTTTCCGGTTGTTAAATTTAGTTTTAATTTCATGACACGCCTAAACCATTAATGTTTTACTTATAAATCCCACAAAAAATAAGAAAAGCACATATTTGATATTAAATTAGAAATTAATTTGGCAATTTTAGGAAATTCAGTCAGCTTTAATGTTTTTACTTCTATAAAAATTTAGCATGGACATATGTTTTAATACTTTTTAATAACATTGTCAAAACTCTTAAATAAAAAATTTTAAATAAGCCAACAATTTGATCCAAACTTCCTGCTTTAAGCTGGAAAGACTAAAGATTCCAAAATATGTAACATTTTTCAATTAATGTAGGATCAAGTCTCTGCTAAAGAGACTCAAATATTTGAAAGTTTTTGGTAATTCACTCATTTATTATGGCCCGCAGCAGCAGTCTACTGACTGCAAGGACCATATTGTTTTTGCTTAGAGTGAAAAACCGTAAAATTTCTGCGCCTTTGAACGAAAATTACACCCCCGCCACATGAACGAAAAGTACCTCAAAATCGCACCACACGTAGGGAAAATTGAAAATGAATTTTTGGCATAGTGCGCGTTACCCCGCCCAAAACGATGACATCACGGCGAGCGTTCCCGCAAAAAAAATGAATGGGCCGATTTTCGCTTATGGGACGACAAAAACAATATTTCGGAAAACGCAAAAAACGGCCAATGACAGGTGTTGGGGATAAGCCCAAGAACATTTGAAATCATTATGGGATGGCCAGACGACCCACGCCTTGGCGGCAATGTGGCGCCGAAAACTGAAAAATGGCGTTTTTCACGGTTTTCATCAATATGGGAAAACGACACTTTTGTTTGTCCGATTTTCACGAAACTTCACAAGCAGGTCCATAGCCAGAGTCTACAAACACCCAAGAAGTTTGATTGACCTTTGACCTTGGGAAGTTGCCGCCATCTTGAAATCAACGAAAAAAGCACGTTTGCTACGAGCTACGAAAAGAAATACCTCCTTGGGGGTTTTATCAACTGTTATGTGACTTAGTTGGGCATTAATGGGAACCTACTGGGGGAAAAATGTTGCAATTAGAAGTTGTAGAATATGAAATGGCGTGCATGTTGCGAGGTCGCGACGGACACGGTTTTAGCTAGGTCGAACATATTTTACCCGATTTGCGTAAAAGTGGTATTCGCGTGTCCGGAGGCCCAAGCTGAACGAAATGACATAACTTACGAAACCGAAATGCGTACAGTGCGCCTCTGGTACGTAAAAAACCGTCGCGAAAAAAAGTGCTGACTCAGCAATTTCAATTTTTTACTTCGCATTTCGCAAACGAAACCAACATAACTTTGTTGGATATAACCATGGCTATTTTTTACATTATTGTGGGATGGCTCCACGACCTACCGTTTGGCGGCCATTTTGTTTCAAAATCTGAATATTTGGGATTCCGCAAAGGTGAAACGAACCTTTAGTTTGTCCGATTGTCACGAAATTTGACCCACATGCCTCTAGCATGAGCCTTCAACAACCAACAAGTTTCGTTGACCTTTGACCTAGGGAAGTTGCTAACATCGTGAATTTACAAAAAAACCAGCATTAGCATTAGCTTCAATCACATATCACTTGCAGGGACTTTTTTCAATCGTTTCCTAACGCCGTTGGCATCAATGGGAAGTCATTGGCAAAGGAAAAATGGTACCACAAGCTATAGATTTTGAACGGTGTGGGCGTGGTGAGCTCGCAAAAGTGGCGTAGTCTTAGTACACGCTCATATTTCAATGCATTCCTATGGGACTTTAATATGTTGATCCCAGACTTAAGCTGTAACAGGCATAATACCATAGAATATGACCATATAAGGAATGTGGGCGTGGTTATCGAATAACCCCCTGTTGCTAAGGTAATCCAAAGTGTACTTTTTCCGATCCTTATGATCTTGACGTCAAACTGCTCGGTGACCTCAGACGAACAAAACATAAAATGGTTGCTATGGAGATAAAACCAACAGAAAAGCCGCCATTTTGAAAAAAGGGCTTTTTTCATCAATTTCTCACATTCATCTCAGACCAGCTATACAGAAAGCGTAGGGAGGGAATTAGGGTTCCACAGTGAGTGCTAAGCAAGTGAGTTCGGGGTCAAAGGTCACCACCAAGGGCAGCTGCGGCCCGTGCGGAGGCGCGTAAGTGCGTGCGGCGGCGCGTGCGTGCGGCGGCGCGTGCGTGCGGCGGCGGCGGCGTGCGTGCGGCGGCGTTGGTCCGGCGGCGGTGGCTGCAGCGAGGGAGAGGGCGGGCAGCGAGGGAGAAGGGGGGCCGGGTAGCGACTGCGGGCCATCCAACGCCGCTTGCGGCTTTAATTAAAGATGATTTTCCAAACATCCCTAATAACTAAGGATATAAACATTTGTAAATTTATTTTATAATAAATGTTGCAGTTCAAAAAATATTTTGTTTTTGTAAATTATTGGATCTAAATATTAGTTTTTATGTGTTTACTTGTAATTTTCTGAAATTGTATAAAAGAGGAAAAATTCAAGTTTGTTATTTTCAGTTAAACATTCATGATGTAATCATCATGAATATGAATTATTTACTTGATTTAAGCTTCTCTATGTTGTTAGTTTCCTATTTATTCTCACATAGACCTCAGAAATGTTTGTGTGAGTGTGTTGAATAATTCACTGATCTCAATATACACATGAACACGGCACGGTTGGCGCCCGCTGTGCTGCTGCGCCGTGTTCAAGCCGCTCTGAGAGTTTAGGCTAAGTTTGGTCGAGAAGCTCAGGAGTACACAGAACATTTTCACTTCAGATCACAGCTTCGGTTTTACTGCAGGGATAATAAAATATATTTGATCATTGAACGTATTTCAAAATCAACTTTTGTTTTTAAGTGTTAGCTCTAAACTAAATAGTCTTGAACACACATTTAGTGGTTTATTTTGCCAGAATATTTAACATTTTCATCTTGTGCTTTTCTGTTTTCATTTATTGGAAGGTTTTAAGGGAACTTGTGATTGGAAAAGCATTCTGAAGGAAAATCTCTTTTATTGTGTAAGGCTTTTTTTTTATATCGAACTATGTCAAAGTTGACAGAAATGAGACAGAATTTTAGAGCAAAAAGGGAAAAGAAAGCAGAAAAATGAACAGATTTATTCACATTTACTAATAGAGATAAGTGAAGCTGAACCTGTACTTGTCCTTAAATGATTTTCTTGCATAATATAGAAAAAAAACTACACTTTCATCCTGATTTTAATTTCTTATGTGTCTACCTAAAGTGTATGCATCATTAAGAGAAATATGTCTTGCACCGTGGTCATCTAATGTGGGGGAATCAAACAGGCGCAATACAGAAAAGGACAAAGCAGCAAGAAGCGGCTGCACTTATTTAATTAATTGCCATCTCATTAATCACATTCTCATCTAACCTAATGTTGCACTCCATGCACCCAGACAACAGGTAAGTGTGTGCGTGTGTGTGAAGAGCAAACAGGCTGTTGTGCAGCAGCAGTTAATGAAATGGGTGGTTATCAAGGCCAGCAGGCTTCATTAAGTCCGGCGTAATGACCTGTGTCACTTTTCTCACTCTCTTCGTGTCGTTTGCCTCAATTGTTGCAGGAACTTCATCTTAGTTAGCACAGATAAGTTAAAGGACACTTGATGTCGTGAGAAATAATAGAATTTTAGCAATAAGAGTGAATATATTTTTAGAAAAATATCATTTTTTTATTTTATTTTTGTGTTTCTATTAAATATATTATCCCTCATCATAATGTGATGTTGATTATTTGAGTGAAAATGAAACATTCATTTGCCTGTGTTCTCTCAGTATTTGTGGCCTACTTTAAATGATAATTTGTTCAGGTAAGTCGATGGACACCTCAGGGGGTCCTAGATCATTCATACTGGAAAAAACAGGAAAGCTATGTTCAAATTTATTCACTGCTCACTATATAGCGCGTTCACCATTTAGTAGTGGTGTCCAAATCTACAATTCCTAAATTGAGTACCCTAGAAATTTCAAAGACGTTTTTGCAAAAAAGCTAGCATGCATCGATGCTCACTGACTTGGGGAATATAGACCATAATGCATTGTGTTTGAACAAATTATGTTTATATGGGATTTTTTTTAACAAACGATCCACATTTTCATCATCAGAACACAAAGAATTCACATATAGATGTCATACAATGTTTGAATTGATACGATTTTCATGTCATGACATTGGTGATTTCATATTTGTCATAAAAAAAAAAAGTAGTGATCATGGTTTCTAGATAGAACGGCACTATAAAGTTTTTTTTGTTCTGTAGTAAGTCTTCAGTCACCACCAGATTTTTCTGGTCTGAATATACCATTCATTTTAAGAAAGTTTTAAGAAAATAAAAAGTCCTTCGTTTTAGGAAAAGTTGTCCTACCTTCGGACTTGTGTGAAAAATGAGTATTAGGGCCAAACAAAGGGGAAAAAAATGAATGTTACAACATTTTTTCTAGTATATTTATGACTTTTTCTATTCTAAATTTATGACTTTTTTCTTGTAAATGTATTATTTTTTTCTTGCAAATTAATGAGATTTGAGGTAATAAATGTATTACTTTAAAACACGTAAATTCACAAGAAAAAATAATCAATTTATGACTTTTAAATACGAACATTTACGGGAAAAAAGTCATAAATTTATGACTTTAACACACATACATTTATGAGAGAAAAAGTTTTAAATTTATAACTTTGGAAAGCATGTAAATTTACGAGAAAAAAGTATTAAATTTAGGAGAAAAATTGTTGTAAATTTACCCAAAAAAGGCATTAATTAAGAAGAAAAAAAGTCGTAGATTTATGTGAAAAAAGTCAAAATTTACAAGAAAAAAAGTTGTACATTTACAAAAAGGAAGTCAAACATTTACAAAAAAAAAATCATAAATTTAGCCTTTAACTCTATAAGTCATAAATGCACGACTTTTATTCTCATAATTTAACAGTTATGACTTTTTTCTGGTAAATTTACAAGATTTAATGTTTTTTTTTTTAAACTGGTCCTAATACTCTGTTGTAAAAATTAATCCAATCAAGAAAGATTTTATAGCAAAATAATCTTAGTTTTGAAAACAAGTCTTAGTGACAAGAATGTTTCCCCTAAAGTCAGAATTCTCACTAAGCTGATTTTTTTTTTTTTTATTGAAAGAAAATCTAACAACAGAGTACAAATTTGCATTGTGCAGAGCTTTTTCCTTTTTTTTTTTTTTTTTTTTGATAACATTACAGCTTTAAGTCACAGCGATCACCTCCGACTAGCCTCAAAATGCGTCACTGATTTCCATAGATGAACCATCCCAGACTGCAGAAGGAAGGCTGGGATGATGACATCCAGCAGAGATGAAGCTTTTGACTGAATCAGACAGAAGCAGCAGATGGAAGGTGATGACAAACTTTTGAACCAAAGGCACGGAGTCACTGCGGGTCACACTGTCCGGACAAATAAAGCTTGATGCGAACAACGGAGACACTCAGAACATACAGTAGATTTTAAGGCTCAAAGCAAAAGAAAAAAAAATAAATAAAAGAAGCCTGGAAAGACATGATGAGTTTGTCTGAAGTGAAAATAACTTTAGATCCTTTTTAACTTGATACAAATGACTCCCAGTTGAGTAACACAGAAGCAGAAAAAAAGAAATCAGGTCACGAAAAGGTTTCCCTGACATGATGTATTATAAATGTAATTTCCCTCTTGTTGCTCTTTTCTTTCTCATCTGTTTTTATCTTAAACTGTTTGCGCCGCTTTCATTCTTTAACTCACTTGAATTTCTACCCTGTCTGTACTATTAGCTCTCTTCTAATGTATCTTATAGCATTTAATCCAAACATTTGAGCATTTATTATGGAAAAATGTGCGATAGTGGCACTTAAGTTTACTTAAAAAATACTGTCCAATAAGAAAAACTTAGTGAAGAAAGTAACAGTGGAGGTTAGCTATCTAAAATACTGACTGTATGGAAGACTATAATAGAGTGAGCATTTAGTGTGCTGTAAGCTAATAGTACGAAACCTGGAATAGTAAAAAGTAAAAAAAAAAAACTTCTCTTTCCACCCCAATCGCTTTTTATGAATTAATGTTACTGCAAAATGAGTAATGGATTCCTCTGGAAAGTGGGAATGAGTAATCACTGTTGGAAAAACGTATGGATTCAAGCGTGGTCTAATCTAATTGTAAGTGAATATAGTTAATGATGTTGTGTTCTTACAGGTGAATACTCATTGAGGTATTAAATAAAGGCTGAATACATTTACCACACTAAAGAGTTCTATCTGATTATCATAAAGAATTACGTTCAAGGGTGTTGGTCTTGTTTTATGTGTCTAAAGAAAGCAGTATTAAGAAATAAAAATCAGAAGAAAATGGCTGTAGAAAAGACCTGTGGAGATTTTCTTCATAGGCAGCTTATTGCTGTTTGCTAATCTATTCTACAGAAGCTAAACTAGTCAAATTTGGGGAAATTTCAGGTTGAAATTTAAATTTTAGCTTTCAACCCTCGTTCAAAGGTCATGCGTTTTGTACCTGAAGCCCGAAAACAGTTGTAGAAACGTGCACAACTACAAGTTTTGAATAAATATGAGTCATAACATATTTACACAGACAAATCCCTGGAAGTGGCTGTTTGTGTTTAAAAGCTTTTAAAGTCGATTAAAAGAAACCATAGGCTTTTTTTAAGGTTTCAAAACACGAAACATAATATTTTTCTAGTCTAAAGATCATCATCATGTATTCAGATCTACTAAATAGTTCAAATGTCTCAGTGAGTAACCTTGAAAGAATGATACACATCATTATCTCCTCATATCCTGTGTGTACGTTAATGTATTAATGCTGTTTGTTGGTAGCTGTTTTTCTTTGCTCGCCCCTCTGCCAGAGGTATCGATGCGTAAGAGACAGAAGGTTCTGCATCTTAAGGTTGTCTAATGCAATTAGCTTGACCACTGGGTTTTATAGTTGTGCGTGCACGTGTGTGTCTGACCGTGAGAGGAGAAGACAGGCACGGGGGAGATAGATGGCGTGGACGCGTAGCTGAGTCACTTTCTTGGCGACTGAGTGCGTTTGCGTGCATGCTAAGGTGACAAACGTGGGTCTCTGCCGCTCTTCGGCATCAGCGGACAAAAATGAACCTCTTCATTCGGTCATTTTCCAGACCAGCGATCAAATCAAGATGAAGCTCGTCTCAAGTGGAAGAAAGAAAATCAGGAGGTCATATTGACCAAATGTGCTCACTGATGTTGTGATACACGAAAGACATCAGCGTGAGTACACGCCAGAGAAAATAGAGCTGGAGTTGTCATGTAAACATGCAAATGTGTCCTGTTGGTTCCACCTGTACTCCTTAATGAAGGAAATCTTTCCAGTGAGTAGAAAAGGAGGTGATCCATAATACTGTTAATGTTTGGGCTTCAGACATCATTAAAGCATATCAATTACCTGTTCAGAAAGCTGTTGGTTCATCTTTAACACATACACAGCGTGATGTTTAATTACATTTCATTATGATTTGATGTTGCAGCCAACTTTGTTTATTCAGTTTAAGCACATTTTAATCTCTTTTTAGAATCTTTTCATACAGATATGCAACGAAGAAAAAGGAGGGAAACGTTTAGGTGGTGTAAATTAAAATTTTCATTTAGTTGATGTACGCTTTATTAGTTAATTGTCTTTTGTTAACAAACTCAATGTGATTTTTTAAATAAAAGTGAAAAAATGCATGGGTTTATTGGTAACATACACACAATGAAGAAAGTACTGTAAATATTTGAAAACTGTGATTTTTACTTAAAATCATGGAGGGGTCTAAAATTTTCATCTTAGATACACTGTGAGAGATGCAATGTAAAACAAATCTTGAAATCACATTGCACAATTTTTAAAGTAATTTATTCTTATGTGAGTGCTGAAGGTAAGTATTTGAGAAAATCTATGTTAATATTTAGTACAGTTTTGTTTCACGATTCCACAGGTCAAAAGTTTCCTGTAGTTTTTGTCAGGAATGGTGGATAAAGGGAGGAGACTGGGCAAGGTGGCAGAAAAGTAAGACATTTATTAAATAAACAGAAACCGTGGAGAAACAAAAATGGTGACTGAACCGTACAGATGACCTGACAATACTGAACTGAAAACCAGACTCTTGAAGACAGCTGTGGTTGATTGACCTGAACGTCTGACAGGGAAAACAGAATATAACAAAACCACCACGAAAACCCAAGCATAGAATCATGACAGTACCCCTCCCCAAAGGGCAGATTACAGGTGCCCAAAAAACCGGAGAGGAGGGGACCCGAAGGAAACAAAACAAAAACAAATGTAGAAAAAAGTCTGAAACCAGTTTATGCGGCTGCAAAGAAAACCAGAGTTTGAGCTCCCGTCATAGATTTTCTATTGGGTTTAGGTCTAGAGACCAGCTCGGTCACTCCAGAACCTCGATATGCTTCTTTTGGTCCAATCCTTGATTATATTGGATGTTTTTGCTCTTAGAATAGCCCTTCGTCCTACCTTCCTTTTCCTGAGGCTATTTTTAACTCGTAGGCATTAGAAGAAAAATAACTCATCTATATTTTAGAGGTATGTCAAAGTAAAATGGGTATTAGCAAAGTACACAGCATTCAGTCTAAATTTAGCTAGAGATGTGGGCTAAAGACCAGCATTGTTTTTGAAAAAGATGGTGATGCTGGTAAAAAATTTTAGTGACCAGATCAGCTTTTATTTTGTCAATAGAGACGTGCTTTGAAAGTGTTGATTAAACAACAAGAAAAGGTGAACCGAAGTTTTCTTTCACTTTTTGATCAAATATTTCCAGTTTATAACTTCAGGCATCCTTGAAATCTGTTTTCTGAAGATCTAAAAGACATTTTATACAAATATATTGACAAAAAAGTATTGTTGACATATTTGACTTGAATACAAACATTTTTAATGTATTATTCGTCCATTTTTGTTTAAATTCTAACAAAGGAAACATGCCGTTGGTTTATGCTTTTTTACAAAATATGTTTTGTGTCGTCCCTTCAACTGCTGCTGCGTTTTATCTATATTTTTTGTAAAACGTGATATGAAATAAACTGGGCTGCAATCCTTTTTTGTCGTTGCTTTTTTGACAGAAGAGAAGCGGCGGCACCTGGCTGCTGTTTTCTCCTGTTAGATTCAATAGAAGCTGTAATCACATCGAACAGTGAAGATGGCCGCCTGCCCAAACCTAAGTTACCCTGTCTGATCTCATGAAGACTAATGCAACTCTGAGTTTCATTCAAACCAACATTTTCTAGTGTAATAACAGTGCACACACCTTTATTTGTAGTTTTTAGGAGACTGGGAGAGAACTTTAAAAGCACCCAGAGTTTTGTTGAATATTTCTTCCACTTCCGTCAGCGATAAGATTAGAGCTTTACTAAGACAAGCTAGCTTGCACGCGATCACTCTTTATGCTGTCCCTCAGAAGTCAGCAGTTTAAAGGTATAACAAAAAACTAAGAGGGAGTCCCTCCGTCTATTTCTGCAACCTTACATTAAAGACATAAATGAACAATATGCTTTAGTACTCCCTGTTGGTGGGGGTTTGATGCTCCACAACATGTTGCAGACAGGTTATTAACATTTAATGCAGAGATGCTAACATGTTTTATTCATACAAGGCCCGGCTGGTTGTATGTCAGACAGCTAAAACTAATTTTGATTTGACATACAAGAGGGGAACTAGCAAATGCAGACCCCTTTCAGTCAGCTCCAGATTGTTTTAAGGGTCAATGTTGGTTTAAAATACGTTGCTGTAAGTCAGGAGTGTCAGATTCAATCACACACCAGTGACAAAATCCAAAACACATCTTGGGTGGTAGGACCATTTAACATTCATTCAACAAACTAAAACTACATTTTTAAGAAATCTACAAAATGGAAAAACTGTCTTTTTCGGTTAAACTGCATATGGATACGTTTTACAGGATCTGGACTAAGTGGACGGAATATGTAAAACATGTTGATGCTTTTATTTTGTAAAGAAGACTGAAGAAAGAAAGGAAAAAAAAAGTTGTTTTTTTTGTGTTCTTATTTAAAAGAGAGGGAGAAAGAAGAAGGGAGGGGGAAAGGGGAAGGAAAGGGAAGAAAAAAAAAATGATGCAAAGCAACAACTTCTGTATCTAAAAGTGTTCGTTGTCAATATGCTTCGTCAATAAAACTTGAATTTGAGAAAAAATAAAATAAAATAAAACTACATTTTTAAAACTTTAAAAAAGGAACTTTTTAACGTAGATGAACCTCGAAACGTGGCCAGTACAGAGTCGGATCCACGTCTGGTACCACGTCCAGAACCAGTACTGATCCAAATCCCGTCTGGTACCGGGTTAAGGTCAGGGTTAAGATACCAGTGCAGGACCCTTGATTTAATAAGAACAGCCAGCATGTCAGAAGACGATAGGTTGGGGACACCCAAAACATCAATTTTTCTCGCAGAGGGGTGCTTAACCCTACGTCGATATGTGAGGACTTGGGAATGAGAATGTGCTGCACAATGTTACCAGCGCAAGATAACACCGGACCGTTAATAACCAAATGATAAAATGTTCTGGCGAGCCGGATATAATCACCCTGCGGGCCGGATCCGGCCCCCAGGCCTTGACTTTGACACGTGCTCCAAGTTTACTTTTAGGTTCTAGAGGGCTGATTCTATAGGCGCGACATTAAACTATAGTATTTCGACTGTGGACTAGGAGGAAACAGGAGTCCCACAGTCACCTCAAGAGGAATTAAGTTTGTTGCTGATTACTGCTAGCTCTGTGGAGAAGTTGAATGTTGGTGTTAGACTGGGGACGGTGCTGGCAGAGCACTCCTACTACAGAAGGCGGTTCACATAATGCTGATAGGACCCGCTCGTTTTCGTGGGTATGGGAGGGGCTGCTGCTAAGAGCGCAGGTTTTTAGAGGATTACTCTTAAATGCATGAACTGATCAAAATGCTGCTTTAAGGTTCTTTATAGAGAAGAATGAACACTAAAATGCACTTAAATGCTCAAAAAGTTGAATTTTCATGGTACGACCCCTTTAAGACTTAAAAAAAAATTAAATATGAAGCAAAACATAATCCTAATTGGATTACTGGAACATCTTAGTTTTGATCCTAAGAAATATTTTTGTTCAGTTAACCCTTTAACACCGGAGCTCCAGTTGTAATATTTTAATTGTTAATACACGCTGCTCTTCTCCTTCAGAATCTGCTGGAATTACATTGATCGTGTTAACAAATAAAAGAATTAAAGTGTGCTAAAGAAGAAGTGTTTTAGCATCATTGGGTTAAGGATGCAGATTTAGTCAAATGTCTGCATTCTTAATATCCAAATATCAATATAATCAATACAGTCACAGAAAACGTAACTTTAAAGCTTCTCCACACCAAATAACCATCTAAAGAAAGTTACTTAGAGCTGTACATAACACAAAAAAAAATAATGAGAGCACATATTTGTGTTGGTTCCATGTGCAGACAATAAGCTTTGCTTGTGCAGGGAGCCGGGATAGAAACAGATGAACGCAGAGGCAGGGAGGCAAAGACTGACAGAGGTAATATGGTCAGAAAGATCTTCTGGCTTCCTAAACAGGCTAAAATAAATTGGCCTCACAGCAGTTGGCATGTGCAGCATCCAGCTGACACACACAAACGCACAAAGCCCGGTTCATTCATGCTGATATTACTTCAGCCACTTTCTCCTTCCCCATATTTTAGTCTGCTTCCCTGCTCTTTTAGGCAACTTATCTGACAACAAAGAGAAAGAAGGGAGGGTAGAAAGCGGGCCTGTAACAGCTGGTACCATCGGAACAGCATGCACAGAACTTTGTGTAAAACTGCTTTTAAACTCTGTCAGTTTGGTCTCTTTTTGTGTAATTCCAGCCTAAAAAATGTAAAAACTCAACCTTTATATTGTTGCACATCACTGTAGAATAAAGTCTCTGCAAAGTATTTGGTAATATTTGTGCTTCTGACATTACAATTAACAATATAAATAGAGAGAAGTGTTTTTGATTGCATTTAAAGAAAATATGCACATGTATAGAAAGGAAAGACAAAACAGGCTTTAAATTATAAATCAAGAATACAGCTAGCTCCCTTTTGCTTTCTACATTCGTAATTGTAAGATGTTCTGTTGAGGTTCTGTTTCATGCTTTCCAATGGTGCAGAAATCCATATGTTTTACTATCCAGTGCAAAACTCGCTCGTTGCAACATATGCTTAGATGAATAAGAAGGCTATTCTGCTCCAAGGAAAACAAAGGCAATTTGAGCCATGATGGCAAATAATCCCTCATAAATGGAACATACTGTTGTATTCTGGAAATGTTTGAACTGAATGAGGCATAAACTTTGATTCTGTATGATGAGATGGATCCAGATTTTTGACACAATCTGAAAAAATGTTAACAAGTGTTTTAGGCTGAATTTTTCTTTCGTTTTAGGCTGAAGAAAATTCCCACAAGTACTATGGAGAAAGTTGGTGTTGCATAACAGCACAAAGCCGCTTATCTCTGCATCGGAAACAGCGGGAACATTGGAAAGTCGTGCTACTTTAAAGTGTTGCATGTCAGCGCAAAACTGCTTTTCTTTGCTAAAGAATTAGATGGAATTGCATTAATTGGGTAAACAGTTGAAGAGTTACGGTAGTTGAAAGAATGAATATCAACACTGGAGCTAAAGCTCTGGTATTTAAGGGTTAAGACGCTTATTCCACAAGTCAAGGAAAGTTTACACAACCTATAATAACAGTTTGTTTTTAATGGTTGTTACAATTTTTATTTTTTTGGGGGGAGGGGCAAAGAACAAAAACATGCACGGAACTCTAAACAGAAGTGCAGATAAAGTGAAAACAGTAAAAGTTGCTGAAACGTTAAACTTTCTATGCAATCACACAAAATGATGTTAAGTATTTTAACCTCCTCTATGGTTTGTGTAGAGGTCTTAAAGAACTTTACAAGGGCTATAACAATGATGAATGATGTTGACCTGGATGTAGACCAAATCCTGTGGAGTCAGGGGATCATCATTGGAACCACGTATGTTTATCTCATCTTCACCAGTTTCATCACTAATACATCAACATCTCAGCTCTTTCAAACTATTGAGTATCGTCAACATCATTTTTGTCCATTTCGCTTGTTTGTATACCTCACTATTGTCTGAAGAGCTCATGAAGCATGTTGACTTTCTATCTGGCATTTGAATAAACTGTGAGACAATTTCATTAAAAACTCAAATTGCTAATTTTAAACTTCAAATAAGACATTAGACCTGTAATTTCTGCGACCCACAACAAACCAAACAAGCAACTAACCAATTTATTAACCAACCAAACAATTAACCAATTATTAACAACCAAACCAATTAAATCGCTTAATTTTTCCATTCTTCATAAAGGTGTTTGACAAAAAGAATATAGGTTAAAACTATTAAAAGTCATAAAACACCATATGGATCAGGGGTGTCAAACTCCAGGCCTCGAAGGCCAGTGTCATACATGTTTTCCAACCAACCTGCTGTTCAAGCTCCTTATTGGCTAAACACACCTGATCCAGGTAATCAGCAGGAAATAAGGCAGGATTTCTAGAAGACATGCCCTTGAGGCCTGGAGTTTGACACCTGATATAGACGAAAAACAACAACAACAACACCCAAAAGACGAATATAGACAGAAACACTGAGGCTCCATCCTTTGACATTGTTTATCAAAATTCCCTCATATCAACTCTGTGAAATGATACAACAAACCTCCTTCCATTCGCAAATCTTAGGAAACAAAAACACTTTAATGTGCAAATCTATCTCAGTTTTCTACGTCTGTCAGAGCTTGCGCTTACTGTTATTACCGTTTGATCAAACATGATTTGATCCCTTCACTTGTGTGTTTCCGAGGTTTTTACTTTTGGTGACTGTGCCATCCATTCACACGTGATGTAATACCTGTGACTTTCAGCTCCGTCGTCCGTCGCACCAGTCTGGATCCATACTGTAACTCGCAGGTGTAATTTCCCCCATCGCCCTCTTCTATCTCGGGAATCCAAATATGTGTGGTGTTGACAGTGATGGAGCTTCTCCATTCAACCCGCTCACACTCCTAACAGGCGGTACAAGCAGAGCGGGCTCATTCACCATCAGTGAGGGGACACGGTTTAGAGTCTTCTCAAATGTTTGCTCCTTACCTTGTACCAGGTCATCTGTGGCTGCTTGTATGGGGCCAGATAGTCCTCTATGTCGGGGCAGTTGATCATTTTGGGATGGGTCACCTCCGCTTTCTCCAGATGGCGGATTTTGTTACTGAAGCATTTCCCGTCGTCGCTCTCCTCCACCGTCATTGACATGGACACCTTCATGCAGTATGTCGAGTTCCTGAAGACACAAACAAAGAAGAGTGAATGAACATATATGCATAATTGACATTAATACCTTTTTAAAAGTGTTTGTTTTGGGAAAAAAATGAGCTTAAGATCTTAACCAGTGTTAAATTATGTAATGCAATGAGTTATAGAAATTATGAAGAAAGTCCAAACAAGACTTAGGCGTAATAAAAAAATGTTTTAAGACCCATTCTGTTTGGTGAGATTTTTCTGATGATGGAGGTTTTTAAATGACATGATGTTCAATATTTTGCATTTTTCTGAGTGTCATGGGTCCCTGGGTAAAGCCTCACATCTCCCAGAAATGGGTGGACAAAAGGCCAAGTCTCCAGAATCATTATTAGTATTTTTTGTTCTCAAATTCTTAATTTTTCCAATAATATTGAAATAAGTTTGTAGGATCTTCCAACGTTTTTATTTTCTATTTTGTTACATACAGTATGGCCCAATTAAAATAAGAAGACATATACACTAATTTATCATGTGTTGTCACATTTTGTTATTAAAATACTTTTTATTGGGTAGATTATATCAGGTGCAAATTACCTGGCAAAAGTGATGATGTAACTTTTTATAGCGAAAGTGTTCAATGATTGAAATAATCTTTGACTCTTTTTTATGAAAGTAACATTTTTCTTAGTTTCTCAATGCCAATGAATCCTTAGAAATTTCACTTAATACACTTTTAAACAAACATTGTTTTATAAATCAGATCATTTTTTGGGGCACAGTTAAATATGAAGTGTCAACAGTGAGGTGGAGTCCACATTTTTGAAAAATCAGGAGAGTATTTCCTTGAAACTGTTTTAAAATTGCACAACAATTGCGTATTTTTGCTCAAACTATAATAAATATAAGTGTTTTCTTTGACTTTTCCCCCTTATTAGCCTTATACAAAAGCCAAACTTCACAGGTTAATCTTACGTCTCAATAAACCAACTAATTTCTTGTAAAAAAAAAAGAAAAAAATAACCCACAATATTTGCAATCTGTGTTCCAAGTCAAGTCAAGCACCCTCAAATCAGTCTGAGTGGGGTAGTTTGGAGCTGATTTGTTTGTCCATCTCTGTTTGCCAAAAATAAGCGGCAATCATTCCTCCATTTATCCAGCTCAGAGACTCTGAAACCGTCTAAGAGCTGCTTTTATGAGTGTCTGGGCCCTGGGGCTCCGTCGAGGATATTTTGGTGAAATGATGGGGTTCTGAAACAACAGTGTTAGATATTTCTTGGTAAACCACTTCTAACAGAGAGGGGAACGAGAAACAAATATATACATGCAGTTTATTTCCATCTGTAGTGCCTGCTCTTATGTAATAACAGCCTAGTCTCTTGTGTCTCTTGTTGCAAAGTAGTTTTACAGTCAAACATGAATATCAAATCTACATTACATTTGCAAAATCCACATTTATGACTTTTAGTTTTTAAAGCTAAAGGGAATATTGCATATTAATGGCTGTGCCCGCCTTCCAAGCAAAGCTCAGAACAAGCTGATTTAATGGCTGCATGCTGTTGACTTTCAGCGGAAGCTGGGCTTTTTGTAGCTTCTTAACATTTCATGTCTCCTTTAACAGCTTCAGTCAAACTTTTAACTGCTATTGTAACCAAACACTACTGGAAAAAACATAATAGTTAATGAAGAAAAAATGGCAACGGGATTTGTTTAAGTTAGCAGCTAGAAATAAGGCCCCCAAAAAAGGCTTCAGAGCTTCATCAGAAAAAAATTAAAAATATGCAAGATGAAAATAAGAAAGTCCAAGTGTAAGCACAGCAGAATAAGCTTCAGAAATGTTTTGTGGATTTTAAATTTGAGCCCATCAAGCTGGTTGATCACAGAAACCTATAAAAAAAAAGTGAGGTTCTGACTGAGGAGAGTGATGTGTCATTCTGTCGAATACTGTAGCTTTTCAACCATTTACGCAATTAATGTTATTTCAGCGGATTCTGATGCGGAGATATGAAACCGTTGTAAAGGGCTTACGCAGTTAAAGTTAATCAGCTGATTCAGAAGCACACTTTATGGTTGTAATGTGTTGCATATTGTTGCAAAACAAATTTGAAAAGCTGCTTTTCTTTTTGTCAGAATCAGCTGATTCAGAATTGATGATGAAAACGTTTGAAGAGTTACAGTTGGTCAAATATGACAAAGCTCCTGTTGCATCCCTGTCGCATCCCGGACGAGCCCCCAATTTATGTTACATACCTGTTGGATCCTGGATAAGCCCCCAATTTATGTTACACCGCTGTTACATTCTGAAGGAGCCCCCAATTTATACTATCCTGTGAGATCCCAGACAAGCCCCTAATTTATGCTACACCCCTGTTACATCCCGGAGAAGCCCCCAATTTATGTTACATACCAGTTGGATCCTGGATAAGCCCCCATTTTATGTTACATCCCGGCCAAACCCCCAATTTATGTTACACTCCTGTTACATCCTGGACGACCCCCCCAGTTCATGTTACACCCCTGTTACATCATGGATAACACCCTAATTTATGTTACACCCCTTGTACATCCCAGAGAAACCCCCAATTTATGTTACTACCCTGTGAAATCCCGGACAAGCCCCCAATTTATGTTACACTCCTGTTGCATCCTGGACAAGCCCCCAATTTATGTTACACCTTTGTCTAGGGGCTTGTAAAATAAAATAACCAACAGATGATGCTGCACTATTTGAATGCTGCTGCTGGAGGCCTTCATCCAATCAGGTGTGCTGAATAATTTGCAAACAGGAGAGGCTAAAAGAAGGAAAGACAGAAAAACTCCCCACAGTAGAAGAAGACAAAAGAAAACAGAAACAGAAATACAGAAAGTACAAAAAACCCCAAAACATACGGCCTCAGTCGTAACAGTCCCAGCAACTTCTTCGTTTAAAGCGAATATGTCAATTTCAGCATCTTCAGCCAAATTCAGCTTACAGCATTCACACTATCCTTATTGCAGGTAATGCTATATTTGTGAGGACTAAGGCAGAACCCCAGAACGACACAGGCCCGGCTGTAGAAGTTAAGTTTATTATGCTCAGAGGAAAATGGTGGAGAGCTGAGGAGACCCCTGGATCCTCCTGACCAGAGAGGCAGTGGAGACAGAAGTTTTGTAGTGGAAGGGATCAGAGAACAGCAGGAAGAATACTGGAAAGGTCCAAACTCAGCTCTGAAGGAGATCAGATCCAGAATAGGAGGATTGCAGGTGAGGTCCACGTACAGCTTGAGGTGAGGTCCACGTACAGCTTGAGGTGAGATCATCCAAGGTAAGTCCAGACAGAAAAAAAAAAATTGTATTCAAAAAACATGAGAAAAGGCAGAGGGCCTGAACGGACAAACAAAAAACTAAGAAAGGGCGAAAAACTTGGACAGGATCGTTGCAAATGGCTGGAGAGAAAGCAAAAGGATCTTTACACTCTGGCACCAGTGACAGACAGAGAGCAGCTTAAGAAAGGGAGGCACAGGTGGAACTGGTCAGGTAATTAGCAGGAGAGCAGAGTGCAGACACCAAGGAAAGAAAGGGAGGGGTGAGAAACCATGACAATATTTAGTTTATAAATGTGTTAAAAAGTTACGGTTTTAAAGTTTTAAAAATGTTGTTTTACAGTGTTCAATAAAAGTTTATCCTGCTTTGCCCGCGATCTAAGTTGTTTTTGGATTTTGACCCCTTGAGCGATTGAGTTTGACACCTCTGTTTTAAAGTTTGGGAAATCTGGGAAAAATGCCAGCAAACCTTTACTTTGAATGAGAAATCAGGAACTCATTACTTTTTTTTTTCTGTCACTGTTTTACCAAAAGTGAAAATGATTGCAGCCTTACCTCAAAAAACTTCATCTTCTGAAATATTTGGCATATTTTAAAAACTTTTTAATCTTTGGTCAGCTTTTAAGCATTTTTAGGAATTCATTTGTTAATTCGTGAAATATTTAATTTCATGTTTTGTGTTAAAAGTGACCAATTATATCCAAATACTAATTTTAATGAATATAAATCATTTTTAGAAAAAAAAACAAAATCTATTGAGAATTCACATTCCTGAACTTCTTTTTAGTGATGTTAGAGTCCAATAGTTTTGTACATTAATTAGCTATAATATCTGTCCAAGTGATTAAAAAACACTTAGCTTTTTTTCTTAAATATAAATTCTGCTCCACTCTTCCTTTGGAGGTAAAATATTGCTGTTCCTACCGTTATGTACTAAAATCCATAATGCAAAAGACATCCAGCCTCTATGGAGGAAAATGGAATCTGCAGGTCAGAACCTTAAAGTCTTGTTGACACTTGAAGTGTTCTTTAAAAATATTCAATTAAAAACATGAGGTTTAATGATGCGGCGGAGTGTGGTGCAGCTTTTTTTCTGCTTAGTTCGGTAATTTGATGTTACAGAAGTGGTGTGTGTGTGTAGATAGAATTGTGTGTTTATTCTCAAGTTGACCTCCAAACACAAAGCGACACATTGATCTCTCCTTCGCGGCCTCTGACACTCACTTACATGGACAAACACGCTCACTCCTCCTTTAACTACAACCTCTCATCTAGGTGGATCTTAAACGCTTATCCCATCAATGTTGCGCGTGCGTGCGCGCGGCCGCGTTTTCCAACGGGGGACGTTGGGATTTGGGTCATTGACCTAACCGAGACCACTGAGCATTGAACTGAAGGCCTGCAAATCTTTTCATCCATCCCTCCATCCCTTCGTTTTTCTCCAGCTCATCAATCTATCTCCAGCCTGCAGCATCTTGTTTTCTTCTCCAGTGGTTTGGTTACATTTGTCTTTATGCTTCCGTGACTCCCCCCTTTTCTCTTTCTCCAAACAGACATCACGTCATTCAGAAATCCCTCATATTTACTTTTGACTTTTTTGTCCTCCAACCGCTGAAAACTGCACAATTTGTCGATTTTTCTTGGTAAAATTTGGCAACTCAAACAATCTTCAATTAAAAGGGAAGGCCACCCGACATCTCCACAAAAAACATCTGTGAAATATGTCTTTTACTTGTTCAGTTTTCATGGTTTTCTAGCGATTGCATCAAATGTAAAATAGGAAACAAACAACACATGTAAAAAAACAACAGTAAAAATGTTAGTTTTAATCTAATTATATTTTTTAGTAGAATAAAGCAGCAACTCAATTTTTTAATTTGATGAAAACTGATAATGTTTCACTTTTTTTGTGTAAAAATGATTAACTTCAGATGTTGTCATCCCAAGACTTCTTGATGATTTTTTTCCACTTCTAATACAAATTTTGTGTCTGTGAATTCAGATGAATCAGTTAGCAAAACACGGTTTATTGAGTGCTAAAACAGGTATAGTCATCATACTTACACCACCGTGCTTTACATTGGAAAAAAGTTGAACTTTAAAAAAAAAAAATTTCCTCCTAGGTGGCAGAAAAATGATCCAAAAGTGTGTTTTGTGTCTTTTCAACAGTTATTTAATGCAAAAATGCCTTCATACACTCATAAAACATTTGGTTTATTTATTCTTTTGTTATTCATGCTGGGATACATTTTTGGAATATAGAGGTTTCATTTTTACCCAATTTTATGTTTATTTTAAAATTTGTTTTTGTTTTTTGTTCATTTGTTTGTTTTGTCCTGAGTTAAGATAATTCGGCAAAAAAATTTTTTTTTTTTTTTTTTACTGCAGAGTTTGGTTTTAAACAACCTAACGTGGGATATTTTTTATTAAGGGACTTCTTTGTGTGTATTTTTATCCTTTGTAAACTAATTGTACTCGTTCATGTAAAGTTAAGGAAGAGTTTATTTTTCATAGATGTTTTCTTTTTTTCGTAAATCATTCACTTTATTAATATAGCTCTTTTCATTATTATGCCGTTGAAAACAAGGTGAGATACAAAAAAGACGTATAAAAACATTCGTTAAAAAAAAAGTTGTAAGACATTAGATAAAAGAAGCATCTATAAAACAGACAACATAGAAAACAAAGTACATGTTGTGGCTAAAATATTTCTTTACTTTTTGGTCTTTTTATATTCTGTTTTGTTTTATTTAGACAGGAACTTTGGCTTATTAGACCACTTTATTGGTTTTAAATTTGCCACATGAATACATTTTATCTCTTGATCTTAAATCACTAAAAATTCAACTGAGTTGTTCAATTTTCATTATAGTTTATTACCAAACACCGTGCTGATAGGATGTACTGAGCCATTTGTTGAAATGAAGTTGTGAATTTTAACCTTTCAAAAACTAAAAAAATAACCAGATTTCCCCCTCATAAAGTTATAAACTTAAAACATGCTAAATCTTTCTTCATTTTCAACATATTGCCATGTGACCAGCCTTTCCAGGTTCAACAAAAGTCAATTTGGAGAAAATCCCAAATGAATCCCAAAAAAGTGACTTTTAGGCAATAAATAAATTGGAAATTAAAATGCAATAACCTGACTTTGATTCTAAATTTAATCCTATCTCTAAAATTTCTTGGTTTGCAGTTAAACCCACAATTATTACAATATTCAATAAAGAATTTAAAGTTAAAGCGTGTCACTGCTTTAATGACTTTATTCAGGAAAACAGAGTCAGAGGCAGCAAAGCCGGCCTCCCTCTGCCTGTCCACTTTAGAGAGTGGAAGTCTAACACTAAGCAGTCAAAACAGCCTCTATGTAAAGAAGGGTGTATTATGAGCATTTCAAAATAAACACGCTGATTCTAGTGGACTGCAATGCAAACGCTGTGTCAGAAGCGTTCAGTGCACGCTGTGCAGCCTCACCACGGCAGCTGCGTGTTTGATTGGGATTCATGTTTCTGGCTGCTTGGAACACATTTAAATGCATTTGTTAAAATGCCGCTGACGTCAAAGTCGCTCTTGGAAATGACATCATTTCTTCTCGCGTTTGGTTGCTGTGCAGGAAGCTGCTGTCCAACAGATCTATGCGCCAAAGCTCGGGTGGTTGTTTTAATGCAGCATGACTCTGAGGTCTGCAGCTTTTCTCACTACAAAAGATTATAGAATGAAAAGAAAAACAAATACACTGTTATCTTTAAATTATTCGCCACACAGAATGTTTAAAGAATTTACATCACCAACAAAACCATGACTTTTATTTTTATGAGCTTTTTTTATAATAACTTTAACAAATCTTTCCGTAAAGCTTTAGAGTAACCAGCCATCAGAAAGACAGATGATATTCTAACTATCCTAAAACATTGATTTTTACTTAAAACAGGTGGCTTCTGACATAATCAAAAGCCATCATTCCTGCACTGATTTTAATTACCGTCGATTTGACGTAAAGCAGTGAAAAAGAGGGTTGTAGTCATCAAGTTTACAAATCCTGTATATTTATTTATTTATTTTATATTTTATGAAACTGTCTGTTTCTATTCTAATGACTCATCTGGCCTTGTATCATGTTTGCATTACAGTAAAGATTCATGAATAGCTACAACTGAAAATATTGACTTTATATTTACTTTATACTGCTTTTTTTTAATTTTTCATAAACAAATCTTTATTTTTTAGATATTAATACAATTATTTAGTACAAACATTTATTTATGGAATCATACGGTATAATAAGTCTATTTCTTTGCATTTACAGAGTTGGACGTATATTGAGTCAATCGAATCTATATCATGTTAGAATATTTTAAAGAAAAAAATCATTTTTAACGTATTTGCTGACATAAAACATGTTTTATACAAATAAAGATATAAACTGAGTGTGTGATTTTTCATTGATGATATAATACGTAAATACATTTTTTTAATTAAAAAATTACAATAACTGTAAAGCAAAATGATTTAATAGATTTCATGAAATTTTTTATTTTCAACTTAAATATTAATTTAATTTTGACTGATTTCTGAAAAAAAAATCCAATTATGATAGTTAAAAAAAATCAATTTATTTGATTTTTTTAATTTTTGTCAATACTGTCATGAAACCTAACAAAATATTAGTTTAAAGTAAGCATACAAATTTTTGATGAACAGTTATTGAGTTGTTTTTAATTCCGTGAACAAAAATTTTGAGTGAATTTCTGTATTTTTAAACAGTTCTGCTTTTATTTTTTCATTTGTCACTGATTTTAATTACCGCCGATTTGACGTAAAGCAGTGAAAAAGAGGGTTGTAGTCATCAAGTTTACAAATCCTGTATATTTATTTATTTTTTTATCTATTTATCCTGAAAGTAGCAGGAACCACAGAAAAGACACATTTACGAATGCGTCCTCACACACTCTGCGGGTTGAGTTCCATGTAAGCTCTACTCTTAGCTTATGACGTCCTGCTAAATGCAACCCCAAAGAACCGCTGAGTTTGTGCACCGCGACCGGTGGGACCTTCAGGCAGAGCAAAATCACCAGAAAAAGAAGCAGGTCGCTACAGAGCTTCAATCTATTCATCTAAACTACCAACCAGACCAGAAACTTGGCTGCAGGGATGGACGCAGATCTAAATCTTGATAAACACATTATGGAAGTCACAACATCAGGTTAGTATCTTCTTCAAAATCTATCAAGGATTAAAGATCTGATGTCAAAGCAGGACCTGGAAAATTATTTTATGCATTTATGGTTATTCAACTTGATTACTGCAACAGTGTTTTTACAGGACTACCCAAAACAATCCATCAGGAAACTGCAACTAATTCAGAACTCTGCTGTTTGGGTTCTTACAAGATTTGTATGGTTTAGCACCAAAATACATTATTGACCTCCAAAGTTCTAGAATTTACCAGCCTGACTCCTCCAGTCATCTAAATCCAGTCTTTCATTGTCCAAAACCAAACATGGAGAAACTGCATTCAGCTTCTATGCTCCACAGATCTGGAACAGACGTTTCCACCGCCCATGACAACGCAAGGTCAAGCGACCACTTTTCATGAAAAGTCTGTATAAACGCACATGTATTCGAGCTTCCATGTTCATAACTCTCACTCCTCGGTGCACACGTTAAGACCGTTTAACGTCTTTCTATTGAAAGTTAAACCAGGTCAAACCTTTCATTTGAAAATTGATCATAATTCTGGTTTGTGTCCAGCTGGAATTGTGCGACACCAAGTCTTTCATAGTTTGGAATAAAGCTGAGAAACAAACAAAAAAAGGAGCAAGATTCACCAGATTTGCGCCGCTTTGACAAGTGCATTAAGTCGTCTCAGGTAACAACAGTCCAGTGTGAACACTATATGTTAGACGCCACGTCACAAGTGTGAACACAGCAGCTGAAACACTCAGTTTATCCTTTTTTGTTCAAAACTTGACATCTGCACTGCTACTTCAGGCTAAAACCCAGTTCATTTTTAAGCATTTTTATGTAAAGCACATTGAATCGTCTTTGTGCACAAAATATTTAATATGAATAAACTTGCTTTTCCACCTAGAATGTTTTTAGACTGCAGAAACAAGGTTCAAACACTCATGTATCAAGTCAGTTTTTAAAGGAGGGTGACAGTTGCACAACTGCTCGATTTATTTTATGGGTGTGGACTTTACTTTATCACACTGAGACTTTTTTTTAGACACTTCTAAAATGTGCTTTTGCATGAAAACACACCTCTTGATTTGCATCCATTTTTAATATATTTTGGATTTGGCACATCATGATCCCAAGTTAAAAAAACCCAAAATACCTGTTATTCCTATGTAAACGCAAAAAGGAAAATTCTTTACAAAATGTGTCTTTAACAAACTGCAGAAAAGTCAACCGTAGTGTGATCTGCAGACGGTTCATGCTACAGCTGTCACCCGGGCAACCCGGCGTTCCAGCAGCAGCATACAGCCTCTACCAATTACCAACGCTAATGAAGGACTTTTATTAGCGTGAAGCTTCACTCTTCATCCTTTTAAATTTACCTATGTTGCTGCAAAAGCACAACTTTTATTCTAATTAGCTCTAAAAAAGTATCTCAGGTACCCGGTACCTGTAATATAAGTAGATGAGTCGAGAGGAGAATCGGTGCTAAGTGATAAAACGGGGGTCATTAAGAGAGCTGTAGAGGGGATCTTCGGCTGTGAAATGGGGAACATATGTTGAAGGAGAGACGCTTAAGTGAAGCAAGCACCTTTTAGAAGTCGGATTCTCCGTAAGAGTCGTTTAGAGTTGATAAATGAACTAAGATAATGGACCTTTATGCAAATCACACTTTTAATTGGATTATGTCATTTTTCTACAAAGTTTTGACTTACTAGAAAGAAAAAAAAAATCACAAACCAACAAAAACTTTCAATCATCACAGTGACTAGATGAGCATCAAGAAAAAGTAAAATAAAAATATTTTAAGTGCTGGCTTTCAGATTGAGTCTTTCCAGCCTGGTGCAGGTCAACAAGTTTGTTTCTGGTGTCCTTGGACAGCTCTTTGGTCTTTGCTATAGTGGAGTTTGTAGTGTGACTGTTTGAGGTTGTGGACAGGTGTCTTTTACACAGATAACCAGTTCAAACTGGTGCATTAATACAGGTAACGAGTGTTTGACAGAAAATACAGAGGTTTTTGTTTGTTTGTAGGTGATTAAATCCTTATTTTCCATCATATTTTTTCATCTAAGTAGGTTTTAAGTGTAGGAGCTTCTGAAGTTTCAAGTATAAAATAGAAATCAGATGAAAGTATCTCACTAAAAGTAAATATTGTCAGTCATCATTTGTGTTTTTCTAACCAATTTGGTAAAGAAAATACAGCAAAAAGTCTGTAAAGCCACAGCAGCAACACATTTCCTAACTTGTGTTTTGGTCTGAGCTTCTTCTCAAACAGCAGCGGCTGCTGCGGCTCGCGCCGTACAGATGCTTTTCCACCTGCGAGCTTCATGGTCTCGAGCTCGCTAATGAGTGCTGGGGAATAAAACGCTCTCTAACAGCCATGGAGGTTTGCAGTAATTTAAACAGGGATTTTTTAGCCACTCTGCTGTGTGTTCACAACACTTACGCGTCCAAAAAAAAATAGGAAATTTGTTTAGATTTTATAACACAAGGGGAATAGTTTAAATCTTTAAACCACGATCATCATTTAGCTGAAATACAAAAAAAAAAAAGTTATGAAGTGCATTTTTCTCTGACTGACAGACAGTTTCTAGAAACTGCAAGTGATCCACAGTATTACACAAAGGGAGTTTTATTATCCTGAACATGTCTAAAACAAATCTGAGCTGCTCTTTTACTTGTGCTTTAAATATATATATATATACACATTTCATTGTTTTGTAGCAGATGCTACTTTATACTGCTTTTTTTTTAAATTTTGCATCAACAAACCTTTAATTTTTAGATATATTAATACAATTATTTAGTACAAACATTTATTTTGGAATCATACAGTATAATAAGTCTATTTCTTTGCATTTACAGAGTTGGACGTATACTGAGTCAATCGAATCTATAACTTGTTAGAATATTTTAAAGAAAAAAATTATTTTTAACGTATTTGCTGACATAAAACATGTTTTACACAACTAAAGATATAAACTGAGTATGTGATTTTTCATTGATGATATAATACACAAATACATTTTTTTAATTAAAAAATTACAATAACTGTAAAGCAAAATGATTTAATAGATTTCATGAAATTTTCATTTTCAACTTAAATATTAGTTTAATTTTAACTGATTTCTGAAAAAAAAATACTGTCATGAAACCTAACAAAATATTAGTTTAAAGTAATCATACAAATTTTTGATGAACAGTTATTGAGTTGTTTTTAATTCTGTGAACATAATTTTTGAGCTAATTTCTGTATTTTTAAACAGTTTTGCTTTTATTTTTTCATTTGTCACTGATTTAAAGGGGTTATTCAGCAATCAGACAATAGTTTGGCCCAATCTGAATTCTTCTCTTCTTAACCCTCCATTTGAAGAAGGGCATTTGTAGTGGAAGTGGTCTTTTTTTTTAAGATCCCATTGTCCAAGCGGAGGTATACAGAGTCCTCCATTGCGAGGGGAAAAGTGCTTTTCTTCATGAAAGTACGCTCTGAAGCACAGAAGTTTACATTTAAGTAAAAGTAATGACTTTTAGTAATTGCATGAAATTGTTAAAGTTTAAAACCGCTTTTATGTATATTTGAGCCCTGGAAGATCTGCGCTAATTCTAGCTGACTGGCGACTATTGATGATGTCATCAAGGGAAAGTGACGTCTGCAACTGTAAAATTACCTGCATGAAACCCAATGAGGCAAAATTCTTTGTGATTTTGGGCTATATAAATAAAATTGAATTGAATTGAAAGTTTTTTCATAACTCACTCTTTGGAGGGATAAATGTAGGGCAAGAGAAAGGGTCAA
This sequence comes from Oryzias javanicus, assembly GCA_003999625.1. Taxonomy (NCBI): domain Eukaryota; kingdom Metazoa; phylum Chordata; class Actinopteri; order Beloniformes; family Adrianichthyidae; genus Oryzias; species Oryzias javanicus. The sequence continues at coordinate 4,929,588 of CM012446.1, forward strand.
ATTTAGATTGGGTCTTAGACTTTCAGAGAAGATTCTTGAAGCTGCAGCACAAATATGAAAGATTTTTGTTCCAGACATGATTTAGAACCTCACAGAGATCAACCCTGGCATAGATGCGTGCTTTGGTTGCCTCACGTGTTTGCAGATTACTCAAAGATCCACACGGTTCCAGCTTCGGATGTAAATCCAGAAAATGTCATTCAGTGTTTTGGCAGATTTAAGTGGTGTCAGATATTTTTGTGTCTCAGGAGTCCCATGAAGATTGTGCCGAGTCGAGTCACTTACATAATGTCCTCAAGCAAGACAGCGCCGCCCACAACTCTGAGCTCCAACGTGTGTCTTTGTGTTTGCTCTGCAGCAAGCTCCCAAAAGCACACATTCCAATTACATGAAATGTAAAGTGAGCTGTGAATGATTCTCCAAATCAGCCTGTAATCCAGCATATCCATCAAGTCAATAAATCAGGAACAGCCTCCCAGCAATTACCCTCCTGTGATCAGGGCAGGCTGCTGGAGAGAGCTTTGAATTATGCAGCTAATAGACGGGGATGTGTCCCGGCCAGGAGGCAGCATGTTTATACCTGGATGGAGCCGCAGATTAATTCAACAATCAATCTAACAGCCAAAGAGAGAGGGGGACACATTCACACAGTAAAGTGCGGGCGTGCTCCATGCAGGGACTTAAACACTCCGTCATACAACTAAAGATGTATTTTGTATGAAAAACTTAATGGTGCTTTGTTGACTTAATAACTTATTTAGACTTTTATTTAAAAAAAATGTATCCAATGAAATTGTTTTTAATTATTAAAGTGTGATATGGTATAAAACTGTATTTGAAAGCCTTTTATGATTATCAAATCAAAAAATTTAGAAAAAACTCTAGAGCCGAACTTCTAATAAACTCCAGCCGATTTGCAGAAACTATGTCCTCGATCAAAAGAGGATTGGAGTGCGACTTAAAGGGATTTCTCATCTTAATTTCTATGTCTATTTCTATATATATATATATATATTTTTTTTATATAAATCTATGAAACAAGTAACTTGTAGAACACTGAATTCATCACTGATTCCTTTGGAAGCTTCTGTGATCATGAACAGACAGACAGTCATGGTGCTAAATGCGTGAATCTTAAAAAACAACAAATTGCTTTTGGTGTTTTGGACATCTTGCGGCATTTCAGACAATTGAAAACAATAGTAAACAATACCACATTAATGCTCCTGATTAATAGGGAAAAAAATGATTAAATTACACTTCGTGAACCAGCCGTCTTCCGCTTCGAGTCAGGCAAACAGGCTTCCACGGCGTGCGTTAATTATCTTTGATTCTCAAGTGTTTCTGATAATGCACACATCGTGAAGCTTTATCCCACTTATGATCACTTACAAAAGAAATAAAGAAATATTGTTAATTTTTTAGTTTAGGTTGTTTTTTCTCAAAAAAACGCACTATTTTATCCATGGTCCGGCGTGTTGTCACAGTAGCGCGTCACCGAGCATCGACTGCAGCAGTTCTACGGTAAACGCCGATCATCACGACAGCTTCAATAAAGCATCAGTTCAGAGAGAAAGTTCACCTCTTACCGCTTGTTTTTCTCAAGAAGATGAAAGAAAAGTTTGTTTTAAAGAATTCAGCGCAGTGAAACAGAACATTTGGTCCATGTGACTGGAACTTTACTTTTTTAGGTTTGCATCATAGAAATATATTGTGCATCTACACCCAGCAGCCAATCAGAATTGAGTATTCACCCTGACGATGGTGTTAGTTAATATTGACTAATATTGCAGACATAAAAGTCTTTACAGTTCTCCTTATCTTACTGTTGATGTGTTTTTTTTTCTTCACAATTTAAATTCTGGGAAATCTGAGTTAAAACTTTATACATTTAAAAGTTTCAGAATTTTCTCTCTGGCATGTTTTTGTTCAAAAGCAGCAACCTATGAGCTAGTAAAACATTGTCATTAATCGTGATAAATCACAACCCAAGTGTCGGATTAATCTACTATTTTTTTAATCGATTGAAAGCTCTATAGAAAACATATATGAAAAAAATTAAGATTTCTATTTATTTTACTCTAATGATTTTGAATCAGTAACAGATAAAGAAAACTGTTTAAAAAATAGCTTATTGGTGACATAAAATACAGAGGGTTGGCCATAATATCCCTCCTCCCACCCCTCAGCAACAGGGAGGGGAAGGGGGGTTGCTCCGCCCTATTGGTCCCACCCACTACTCAGAGCTCAATTGATGTCACAATCTTGATGATTTTGGCTAAAAACTCCAAAACCATAAATAAAAGATCTCTAGGAAACAGAAGATACGTCAGTTCAATATAAAAAGTAAGTTGATCCAACTCAGAAATCATTCTAGATTTTTTAAAGCTTCTCTAATCATCCCAAACAGACAGATAGTCATGATACTAGCTGGAGGAAACCAACGAACGTGACCGTCGAGTTTGATGTTCCTCCAGCCGTGCTTGATGTGCAGGCCAGGCTGTCCGGTGTGGTCGGAGCGACTCGTAAATAAATGCACAGTTCACGCTCTCTTCCAATTCAGGTCAAGTGTCAGAGCAACAAAAGGAAAGGGCAGATATGTGCTCGGCTGTCTCTCGGTGTATTCTTTTACTTGTAAGGTCAGCGAGTCATACCTGTGAAGTACAGATGGGACTGCTGATGAAACACCATCACCAACATTCAAGATCCGGGTTACTGCATACATGACGCCCTCCCAGAGTGGAGTGAAAATAAAACACTTTTTGCTGTAAATTTCACATTGATAATTGCCAAAGTTTCCATTAATGAATCTTTTATTAGGTTAATTTGTCACAAAACCAGTATATTTATGAATCAATATGTTTTGTATCAGAACTGATTTTGCATAAATATGACATGAAATAATGAAAATAACCTATGAGTGAATTCAATCTGCCACTGAAATCAATCATCCTGATGATGAATGTGACAGAGGGGAGCACACCTGTGGGACGGAGCCCCTACCCTGCAGGATATTGATGCATCGATGGGCGGCGAGTGCGTATTCGCCCCCGCAGAGACGATGCGTCTGCCTGCTGCTGCTGCTGCACAATCCCTGGATGATTCTGGGGGATCAAGTTGCTGTATTCATAAACCTCAACAGCCACTAAAACATTGAAAAAATAAAATCTGCCACCAGTTTTTCACACTAAATTCAGTTCTTTGTGTTTAACATTTAGCCCTGATATCCTGAACTGCATTCATGTCTCGTGTTTGTTGAACACATTTATTCCCTAGTTTATTTATTTATGGAAGGGTGGATGATGGATTTCTACCAATTTACATGTTGTAATTTTGACAATTCATCAATGAATATACATTTTTTTTTCTGATTCTATTTTTTATTGTTATTTTTTAAAATAATAGTTTCTTGCGGTTAAATATATGAACTTTGCTGCGGCAGCATCTGTGTCGAGTTCAGTCAAATATTTTTTCTTAAGGAAGATGTAACATTCCATAATCCAAAAAAGACAGTTGTTTCTTTAACATGAAAACAATCTACATGATTACATCTGTCATTCAAGGAATTTTTTTTTTTTTTTTTTGCTATGTCACATCTATTTCAAGATGACATGTTTTTTTTTTTTTAAAAGTTGTAAGAAATAATTTCAGTTTTGGTGTCTATTATTCCACAAAAAAAATCACCGCTGCCTAGAAAAGTTAAAGTCCCATCAAGTGTTATGTACCTAGAAATGAGTTATCTTCATTTAACTTACCCCCTGTGGGAGCAGTAAGCTGCAGACACAGCCGCACTTAGGAACCATTTCCCATGGTGCCATGGTGGTATTAGTAGTTTTGACCATACCTTCACTAATTATATTATTTCTAGCATGCACAATTAAATATAGGGCTGGGTATCTGTTATAATTTCCAGAAACTAAACAAATCGATTCACAAGAGCCTGAATCAATTTGATTTTTTCCAATTCTTCAATTCAATTCAATTTTAAGTTTACACATTTAGACACATTTTTTTTTAGAAATACATTAACAATCTACTATATCATTTGAATATATTTATATTAATCTGATACGGTTCACATATTGCAAAATGTATTAGTAAAATACAGAGATTGTTAATATCATACAGTGTTGCATGGATTCTCTAAAGGAGGTGAACAACATGTTAAGATCATTAACATTGTAAACATTGTTGTGCTTCTCCTGGAGGAACTTCAGTTTGGCCACTCGGTAGCAATCATGCTATAGAAGTACACCTTATTCAAGAAGAACACGATAGTATAAAGAAAAAAAAAGTTTTAGACCACAAATAGTTATTTTAAAAATTATTTCTTTAAAAGAGGTTGGAAAATCAATTCCTGAGTTTATAAAGATGTTCATTTAGTCAGCAATGTATTTTTTTGGTCAATCGAGCGTTAGCATTAGCCCTCCTATGAGAAATTCTATTAAAGGTTAGCATCAAGCTAGTGGACTTTAGCTTTATGTGCTAAATCAATTTGATATGCCGAAGTCCGTACCGCGGAATAATGCCGCCTCAATTTACTTCATTCCGTTGGAACTGGAGGTGAGGCTTTTTCTATTAGTGATGTCAGAGTCTTGCTTTGTCCATTTAAATGCAGTTAAACCGATTATTCACCTTTTGTCCTGAATTCAAAACAAATCAGTTAATTTCTCTTTGTTTAGTTGTCAAATGTTTCTCTAGAAATAAGCATTTGTGTGACTTATATTTAAGGCTCTTTTTCAGGGAATGTCGTTTTATTTTACTCTTCACGACACCTGAGGAGATGTGGTTAAAAATCTGCTGTTTGGAGTCAATTAAAGGTCAAATTTGGCTCTTTTTAGGGGCTTGTGTTTCGAATGGCAGGTGGATGAACCCAATATGAAGTTAAAAGTTAAAGTTACCTATTTGTCCCATGACTCGGTCTGTGACAAATCCCCTGGGGGAGTGGTGAGCTGTAGACACAGTCGCGCGGAGGAACCATTTGGTGGTTTAACCCCCCCAATCCAACCCTTTAATGCTGAGAGTCTTTGGCATGACTCAGCTGGGATTTTTACTTTTTACTTCAATTCTAACTGCGTTTAGTTAAAGAGATTATCAACACAGTTATGTATGTTTAAACAAACATTCTTAAATGTATCTTTCCTAACATTGACCTAACACTGCAAACTAAAAGTAAGGTTTCACCTACTTTTGCAGCTCAAGGGGTTTTTGTATATTTAAATTTATTCCACTTTTGTTTAACTGGGTTGACTTTTTACTTGGGGACTTGTATAGAAACATCTATTTTTAAGATTATAGAATTGACAATCAGTTGGTTCTTAGTTGAACACATTTTCCTTAAAGTTTAAGTCTTTTTGTACACATATAATATAGGGTGTGTTTACATAGGAGCACCTTCCTGAAGGACATTTCAACAAGGTTTGAGGATTGTGCAGAGATCAAACTGCAACCTTTGCCTCATAGAGAAGTTCTCCTCTAAACCCCTCTGACACACAGGAACTCGGTTTTCATGCTTCCCCCTCCAGACTCCTTTGTTCCTCGTCTTTGCCCTCTCCTCCATATCTCTACCAAACCAGATAGCATTTCAGAGTACCTCACAACCCCTTCAACATCAAAGAGTCAAAACCGAGGCTTACTTTTTTTTTTTTTTTTTTTTTTTCCAGAGCCTGTCCAGGGCAGGAGGCTTTAGGTTCAGGTTGACAAGCACCGGTGTATGTTGGCAAAAGAGTGATGCTGACTTTTTTTTTACTGCCAAGTCACTGTTGGCTGCCAGGAAACTTCAAATGACTCCTCTCTCCTTCTCTGCTCCATTTTTCTTCAGTTCTCTCGGTTTCATTTCATTCCCATCGATATCTGCTGCACACCCACTTAATTTCTCTCTCGGCTTTGTCTTCGTCTCCTGCTTGGAGTCTGTTTATCCAAGAGGAGAAAGGTTAAGCATTTTGGCCAGCATTGGAAAGCACCCTTGTGGGAGATTATAGTGTATTTTTTCATATGTAGTTGACTCAGTCTACATAGAGATAGCTGTGACACTCCAGCATAGAAGACCTTCTCCCATACAAACAGTTTTTGGTGGTTTTATCATTTTCTTGTAGTATTTTTCAGATGAAAAAAAATTAACTTAAAATTATATTTCTGAGTATTTTGTTATTCAAATTGTTGTAATCAGAAGTAAACAAAAAAACTACGTTTAAAAAAAAAAGTGCATCTGTGATAAGATCCATTCTAATACTGTATATCTGGTTGCAGATTAATAGATCAATGTAAGCCTTTGGCTTGTAACCTCTGGCCCGTGAGCCTCGACCTATTGCTCGTAAGTCGCAATCTGTGGCTCGTGAGCCTCGACCTGTGGCTCGTGAGGCGTGACCTGTGGCTCGTGAGCCTTGACCTGTTGCTCGTGAGCCAAGACCTCTAGCCCGTGAGCTGCGACCTATTGCCCGTAAGTCGCGATCTGTGGCTCGTGAGACGCAATCTGTGGCTCGTGAGCCGTGACCTATGGCTCGTGAGCCTCGACCTATTGCTCGTAAGTCGCAATCTGTGGCTCGTGAGCATCGACCTGTGGCTCGTGAGGCGTGACCTGTGGCTCGTGAGCCTCGACCTGTGGCTCGTGAGACGCAATCTGTGGCTCGTGAGCCGTGACCTATGGCTCGTGAGCCTCGACCTGTAGCTCGTGAGCCAAGACCTCTGGCTCGTGAGCCGCGACCTCTGGCTCGTGAGCCTCGACCTGTGGCTCGTGAGACGCAATCTGTGGCTCGTGAGCCGTGACCTATGGCTCGTGAGCCTCGACCTGTAGCTCGTGAGCCAAGACCTCTGGCCCGTGAGCTGCGACCTATTGCCCGTAAGTCGCGATCTGTGGCTCGTGAAACGCAATCTGTGGCTCGTGAGCCGTGACCTATGGCTCGTGAGCCGCGACCTCTGGCTCGTGAGCCTCGACCTGTGGCTCGTGAGACGCAATCTGTGGCTCGTGAGCCGTGACCTATGGCTCGTGAGCCTCGACCTGTAGCTCGTGAGCCAAGACCTCTGGCCCGTGAGCTGCGACCTCTGGCTCGTGAGCCTCGACCTGTAGCTCGTGAGCCAAGACCTCTGGCTCGTGAGCCTTGACCTATTGCCCATGAGCCACGACCTGTGGCTCGTGAGTCGCGACTTTTAGCTCGTGAGTCGCGACCTGTAGCTCGTGAGCCAAGACCTCTGGCCCGTGAGCTGCGACCTATTGCCCGTAAGTCGCGATCTGTGGCTCGTGAGCCTCGACCTCTGGCTCGTGAGCCGCGACCTATTGCCCATGAGCCGCGACCTGTGGCTCGTGAGTCGCGACTTTTAGCTCGTGAGTCACGACCTATGGCTCGTGAGTTGCGACCTTTGGCTCGTGAGTCGCGACCTGTGGCTCGTGAGCCTGTGTTTGCAACCTATGATTTGTGAGTTTCGACCTTTTTTTTTTTGTATTATAATTAAAAACTTACCGACTGTGAGTTTAAACTTCCCGAGCTCACCTCTCTCATGGATTGCATTTCAGAAAAGGAAAACCTGAAGAGTGACAACCAATCAACTGTGACCCAAAGTCCGTGAGTCATGGCTCACAGCAGAAGTCAGAGATCTGAGTCACTCCAGCTCATTTTATCAAACAAATTCACACGATTTGGATGTATGAAATAATATTGTCTCACAAAATTATTCCAGTGTCAGAAGGCTCATCCCCGCTCAATCTATAGCATTAAACTGCACGAAAGCTCTGGTGAGCTGGCTCCTAATAACAAACCAGCTATGGCAAGTGAAAAGAACTCCAAAGCCTGGGGTCGCGACTCGTGAGCCATATGTTGTGACTGGCGAGTCAGGTGATTAACAGGAAGTATGTCAGAGCTGGTTGCAATGCCAAGAGTATGGAGAAACTATGTCCTAGAAAACAGCACAGATTTCTTTTATTTTGGCTAAAAATGCCAAAATCATCATTAAAAGTTCACTGGGAACGCTTTATAAATAAATCAAAAGAGAATGGGAGTGGGCCTTTAAGAAACTGAACAAAAAAATTGACCTAAAAATAGAAAAAATGATAAATCTTCCTTCCATTTATTTAATCATCCACTACAAAACGAGTACAAATACACAAAGAAATGTAAAATAGAGTAATAGAAGTTCGCAGTCGCCAAATGATATATTTTGTGTAGTCAAGTGCTTGTCAACAACACAACTTCAGAGAAAAACATCAGCAAAGATTTTATTTCGGAAATGATCCAAATCATTATTATTATTTGAAATTGCCCCCAAAGTTACCCTTAAAAACAAATTCCAGGGTGGTTTGCTCCAAATGTGAGGCACAAAACCGCAGTTTAATTTCTGTCAGTATCACTGATGCTCCTCACTGAAAACATAAACAAGAAATGTGTAAAAGGAGCGCTAACTCTAACTCTAAAACATCTTTTGAGGTTCTCTACAAATGCAAATAAGATTTTTCCTTAGAAGAAATTGATGTACACAGGTTTGCTAATAATGAGTGGAAAAATTGAAAGCGTGGTGCATTACTGAGGAACGCATGGACCATCCAACCATCAGCTAACAGTCACTTATTTTAAAGGAAAAAATATGTTAAAAAAACATTCCAATTTACTGAGTGTTTTTGAGCCAGAAAAAAATCTGGCTGCAATTTTCCTTGCAGGTACAACCAAAAGTAAATATAGCTGCATCTTGATAATAAATAATGGCTGTGCTTGTTCTTGTTCTGGTGCTTCCTTTCTGTCAAAGTCACTTTTTAATTTAAAGTTGGATGATGAAAAAACTTTGTGGTAAAATAAAACCTGCCGTCTGACTTGGTTACAGGTAGGAAAACATGAGAAAAAAAAGCCAGTAGTTCTGTGAAGGCTGTGCTTTTATCACAACAGCCAATTCATTAATCAAAATTAAAGTTAGCTTAATGTAAAGGAGGTACTTGAGGTCCATTACCTGTCTCTTTTCTTAGCTTTTTATTTATTTCTTTAATTTCTTTAACATGTTTTAATGTATCCATATGTCCGTCATTCATGTTGATGTTTTGTGCGTAAATCATTAAACCTCATTCCTCTTTTTTTTTTTTTTTACATTTTTTCCCTGAGACTGTTTTCCCTGCCAAATTCCAGGCCTCGAGGGCCTGTGTCCTACGTGTTTTCCAGCCAATCTGTCATTAAGGCTCCTTGTTGGCTAAACACACCTGCTGATCCAGGTGATCAGCAGCTGATACATTTCTGGAAAACCAGCAGGAAGCTGGCCCTCGAGGCCCGGATTTGGACACCTCTGCCTTAGACATCTGTAGTACTTGTTGTTAGTACTTGTTTTTGAAGTTAGAGCATCAGTATTCAGTCCTTAAGCGGTTCCAAAGTTTTTCTTTTACATTTACCAAGGTTGAAGACCTGTAGCCTCCCCATAACGTCTTTATTTTAAATATTTTTGCATCTTTTACCTCCTTCATTGCAAGAGTTACCCTTAATGAAAAGTTACAAGATATCAGAAAAAATGTGCATTAAAAACAAACAGTTTAACGAGATTCGACGACCCAAAAGAATCAACGGGTTCTCTTAAGATGCGTTCACACTGAACGTGATTAATGCATCCAATTTCAGTGTTAAGTCAATGTACAGATGCAGTCACAAGTCCTGCAGAGCCTTTTGGACGTCGGCTGCGGCACAATTCCCAAGCAGTAGCGTGAATGGGGCATACGTTCTGACGCGCAGAGCTCAAAATCTTAAAACAAAGAATTCTCGTTCTGTCAACCAATCAATAACTCATCTTTGGCCTGTTGCGTGTTGATGATGTAATCAGTGGGTGGTGTCCAAAAACCAACGTGGAGGAGAAAAGATTTTTTCATTTGTATAGAGACAGTGACAAAAAGATCCTCTAATGTTATTCTCATTTTTCCTTCCTCTGACTAATGCAGGACAGAAATGGGCCAAATTGGGTCACAGAGAGATGGAAGTACCGCTGAAAGCGGTCATCATTCAGATGATAAACCTCACAGTACTGATAAAGTCTGAATGATCTCATGAACTTAGACATGGAGATTATTAGAGCTTTTTAGAGCTCTTTAAAATGAATAAACTTGATTTCTCAACATCATTTGTGTCTTCAGTGTCACAATAATATTTTGACAGTAGCTCTTCCAACAAAGCAGCAAATTTACTGCATGAATCGCACTCGGTGTGAACACAACTGCAGTAGTCTTCTCAACTCATGAATGCAAAAGCAATTTAAAACACTTTTTTACACTCCTGCCCTTTAGGTCAGAGTTTGTTGCCACGTTTAAGAGAGTAAAATCCCAGGATTGATCGCGGAGCTTCCTCTGTAAATGAAGAAAGTCTTGCTCGCAGAGCGTCGGATTTTCTGAGAGGTTTGCACTCCAGAAAAGGCACCTGTCAGGAAAATGCTAACGTGCCCTTTCTGCCGAGATAATGCAGCTTTTTCTTTGTTAATGCTGTGTTCATGTTATCTCAAATAAATGTTTGCTGACGGCCTAAAATGTCACTGAAATGCTTGTCGGCAAGATGTTACATTTGTTAGATGTTTCTCCTCTTAACATATTTAGAAATTACAACATCGTTTCATTCAGATTAAGTGAAAAGCTGGAGTCTGGATTCAGCGCATAACCGTAAAAAAGTACAAGAAGGCATTTGAGAAGACAGTTCCGGTGTGTGCACTACATTTCTGAACATTTTTAGACATTAATTGTAGCAGCAAAAGGATTTAATATTCAGGTGCGTTGGTGTGTGGATGAAGCCGCTCTCTTTCTGACAAAAAGTGCTAAAAATGAAAGTCTTTGTTCTCCTTTCTCCACTTTTCTGAGTTTTTGTTTCTACTTTTTTTAAATGTATACTTTCATTTATACTGCAGATGAGTTCAAGTACATGCAGGAATACCATAATCCTGTGCATACACTCTGAAAAACTTATGATCTAGCCTTCTTAGTGTCTCTTGAACTGAAAAAGTTTGTTTTGGCATCAATTTAGTTTCTGCAGCTGCAAAAAAGAAGCAAACGTGAAATTATGTAAATAAATATAAAAAATTTGTTATAATGTATCAGATAAAATGTGTTACTAGTGCAAAAATTAGCTATATTGAAATCATTTTTAGCAAATTAAGTCCTTAGAACAACTTGGAATAAACATTTCACTCATCTTTCCGCAATATTTGATCAAACTCTACAATGAATATTTTGAGGAAGTGGTGAACAATATAAGGTTGAGAAGAAATCCTGCACAGAAAAAAAATGAAATGATCATTACCAAAAAGGTTTTATATGATAGTTTATAAAAACTAAAATAAAGAAGAGAAACAGTGAGGATTTTACAGAGTAAATAAGCAGCAGGACCGTAAACTACTGTAAGTATCTCTATATGTTTTCAATTGATGTCTCTTTGATCAACAGTTTGTTAAAGGTTACTCTATGGCTCAAATGGTGGGAGGATAAATGATGTTCAGACATTCTCAGCTGGAGGAAAATCCCAGTAATGAACTGAGGACTTTGGCTCAGCTGTTGGTCTCTTTTACTGCTGTCTTTTTCACCCACATTTATTTATCTATACAGCTTATTTTAGTTTACACTTTTATAGTGACCTTTATTTTTATTTTATTTACTATAAAGCACTTTGAGCTGCTAAAATCAAGTTAAAAGAAGGATTTTTTTGTTTTAACGAATAAAATAAAATTTGATTTGATTTAAAAACAAAAGCAAAAAAGGCTAATTTTTATTTGTTTTGAGGCACAGTAAACGTGGATGAAAATCTATAAAAATACAATATATTCGTGCATTTTCTCAATCATTTCTTGTTTATATGGAGAGATTTAGAACTGGTGTGTGTGCTATCTTAATAAAATATAATGTTATCTTTTGCTATAATAATAAAACACTGAAATCTGTAACAAAAGAAATGTTTTTGGAAAATAAAAAACAACATTTTAGTATGAATTACTATATAATATGTTTAAATTTTCATTACTTTTTTATTTGGTAAAACAGTGCCAGTTGTATGTTTCAGCATCACTTAATTGACAAATCAAAGTCTATAGTAGGACTTTTTCGAAAAAATAATTGTATTAATATTGCCTTTTTTTGGTCTCATAAACAATAGGGCTGCATAGAGAAGATATAAGCGGAGTGTCTTGATTTGGAGGAGTAATCAGCTTCTAATTGGCCAAAATCCACCAGTAAATTAAACAAAAGTATCATCAACCCTGATCATTTCACTTAAACATCTAGGAACCAAACTGTAGGCCACAAACTATCCAACCAGGAACATAAAAAGTCCATCTCCTCCAATGCAGCATCAATGCTTTAACCCATTATCTAAAGGGGAGCAGAAGTCTTTTTAGACTCTTTCCTGAGAACGTGTCACACTTCCACCTATTGTGATGTTTGAAAGGAATAATAGATGAAACCAGAAGTACAGACTTTTAATCTAACACTACCTGTTCTACATTTTTTTCTCTCCCTTTGATTTTTTTGTTATCTTTTCATGTTTTGGGGTTAAAACGGTTTCACACTGAGGTTTGTCCTGGTCGAAGTGACCCTCTAAAAACACTCTTTTTTTTAAAGGAAATAAACCATCAAAAAGACAGAAAATTTAAATTTTTGGATTGGTTTAATGTCAGAAAGTCTATGCCTATAATCCAAGGTAGATTATTCTGAGTCAGAACAAAACACAAACTGGATTAGGGCATGTTTTGCTTTAGAGATTACAATATTTAAAAGGTGCCCCTAATTACGTGTGTCATTAGATAACACTGATTTAAATACTAAAAAAAGATACAATTTGGGCTAAATCAATTGTATTTAATCCTGCATTATGTTTAGGGTATTTTTGGAACTTGATGTGAGCGTCATGACATTTGGGTTTTAAACTGACTTTTTTTTTTATTTTTTCTTCGTTTGATTCCTTCTGTTTTTTTTTTTTTTCTGTTTTCTGTTTTTCAGGTAAGAATTGTGAATTTCTAATTATAAAACTGACATTTTTGTGTGCTAGAAAAATCATTTTAGGAATAAGTTGACCAGTAATTTCAATGAATTGTGTGTTTTGTTTTGTATTATTATTTTTTAATGGTAAGATGTGATCAATTACAGATTTTAAAACCCAGCCTAACTTAAGTACTAATTCACTGTGTTTACAAAAGACTAACAAGAAATACAATTTCAGTGACGCAAACTCATTTTTTTTCCACATTTCTATGGGGAAAAATGTTTTCCCAAACTCTTGAATCATTTTGTGCCTGGATGTTTTTCTTGCAGCAAGAAGCAATATTTAGTGAAGAAGTTTGAATTCCGTCATATCCTAAATTTTGTTTTTTTCAATAAATATTTTAATGTAAACTTTTACCAAACACAACAACTACCACACCGCTTTCTGTGTGTTTGTGTGTCTCCGCTCCTACATTAAATTGTAATGTTCTTTTCCAAGAAACAAACTGTTCCAGGAAGGTTTTCTCCATCGCTTCCTTGCAAAATGTTGACCTGACGGTAAACTGAGCCCCCTCCGTGTATCACTTTAGATCTAACTAGCGTCTTTTTGTATATGTATGCTGGGTTCCTAATCACAACTTGGCAGTCGCTGCATGCCCGGCCCCCTGCTGAGGTCATCTTACCTGCAGAGAAAATGGATTTCTCCTTTTCTTCTCTTTCTACTTAGTCCTTCATATCGTTTTCTCTGTTCTCTCATCTGTCTGTCTAATCTGATTGTTATTATTGAGCTTTACTTTCCTTTTATTTCTGCCGTTTCAACTCTTTCATTTCAGCCTTTTTCTCCAGTGCTTTTCTGCTTTCCTCCCACTTGCTTCCATTTTTCCCCTCTGTCTCAGTTCGAATCTCTCCTACTTTCTCCTCACCTTAAAATGCCATATTTTTAGATTTTATGTTTTGTATAGTGGAATCTCACACCTGCCTCGTTGGTTTTGTTTAAAATGGATCATATTTTGTGGTTTGAGTTAGTGCAGGTGTGAATATATTCACGCTGGCTCCAGATTTCCCAAAAGGACTGAAACTTCTCAGGAGGTATTTCTTTGTAGTACGGTTTGTTTATGGTTTAATCAGCCTAACTTAAACCTCAACACCTTTTTGAAGCTAACAGGCTCCTGTAGTTAGGACTTAAAGACCCAGGCTATGTCAAAATTCCTTCCCTACTCACTATATAGTGCTTTTGCTATTTTGTAGTGCCGTCCGAATCTACAATTTCAAAATCCAGTGCACTGGAAATTTCCCAAAGACCACAATGCATTGCAATCCAACAATCTTTTGCAAAAAAAAAAATGTTTGAATGTATTTTTTAATAAATCACAAATGTATTCATCATCAGAACACAGTGGAGTCACAAAAATAGCTAAAATGTTTGTATTCATTTGATTTTCACTCAATGAAATCTGTGACGTCATATATGCCGTTTATCAAAAATGAAAGACAAGAAATGAGCATGGTGTCCGAATTACTTTCAAAATCCAGGGCAATATATTGTTCCGCACAATATAGTTTTTTAATAGTTAGGGATTAGGATGGAGTCTTGTTTTTGGTATATTTAACATGTTCTTTTGGGATTTTTCTGATGATGAAGGACGTTTATAAAGAGACTTAAGCTAAAAGTATTTATTTATTCAAATTGTGGTGAATTAGGATAAGGTGAAAAAAAAATACAGATTGAAAAAGATGTAGAAAATGTGCTGGACGAGTCACAAACTTCCGGTTTCGCTCCATTCTGATGCATCAGATCCATTAACCTCTTCGTTTTCCTCGTCTGAGCTGACATATGCCTCAAAACTCTACAGCTCCAATATTTCTCACCATTTTTGTTGCGCCGCTACCATTAGCTTGGAGGCTTGAGGGTCTGTAAGCTAGCAGGAGAGTGTGTAAACAGAGAGCTCTCAGCAACAGGGTTGCTTCATGCCTATGGTCCTACAACTCAGAAGCAAATTTCTATAGAAATTGTGCCTCTCTGCAGAAAATAGGTCTTAGAAAATAGCAGTTTTGGATAAAAATCTGCATAAATATTAGTTAAAAAAAATTAAAACACTTTGGAAATCTTTAAAAGATCTTTGAATATTTGTTTTTCTCCTATTGTTTTTTTTTAGGATTTACTACAGCCGATTCAAGCGTGTTGTTTTATTTCAGAAATGGCTGTTATTCTACGCTCTGTATGGAAGTGACACATAAAAACAATGGATCTTCCCTGCTTGTAGCTGCATATCTAATTAAAATAAAATGAAAGCATCTGTCCAACACACTCAGCAAAATTCTTCATTATTATTTCAAAGCCTTGCTTTTAATTGAAATTTACCCAATGCCTCTAATGTCTTTCATGAATCTAATTTTATCTCCCAGCAGTTGGAACTCGCTGTCATGATGAATGGTGAAATTAGCAGGTTATTTCCTAACAGGAATGAAGGCTAGAAGAAGAAGCAGAACACAAAATCTTTGGTGTAATAATAGAAGCAAAAGGGCTAAATAAGGTGGTTTTACCTTTGGCATTTCCTACACACAAACTTACTGTCTCCACATACAACCTCACAGTAATGGAACAAGATCCAGTTGGTGGCTCCCCAGTAGAATAGGAGGTGATTTGCCTCTGTGTCCATGTATGTGTGTTAATAACAGGCCCTGAGACAATGACAGACACCAAGCCCTAATTAGGTTGTCATGCTGAGAGAGCGAGGAACAGATAGAAAACGAGGGAGAAGAGGAGAAAGAGCTTATTACGGAGGATAGGTGTCACGCTCTGGCAGGGAAAGGTGGGAGGAGAGCGGAGGATGCGGGGGACGACTGCCGACGGGGAGGAACGGGAGTCGGGAGGACGGGAGAACAGAGGTGTGGAGGATGGACCGGGAAGAGATGAGGATGGGAAAAAAGGAAGAAAAACAAATGTGAGGTCGTAATGAAGGAAGAAAAAGAAGAAGACGGCGTCCTGCAGAGATTTTCTTATCCATGTTTCCAACACAAACCAGCTGCTTTCAAGCCGCCGGACGCTGGGAGCGACTCCACCGCAGGTTCAATGAAGTCCACACACAATCACACCGGCATGGCCATTTCCATGCCAGCGTCTCATCTCACGCCAGCATTCATACAGAGTATGCAGAGCTGGCAACATCTCACATGACAGAAACTGGCCGGTCAAAGGAAGCGGTGTGACTGCCCACGTGCAGGCTAAAACACATCTGGAACCTGTACCCCGGCGCGCCGAACAAACAAACATGTTTGCAAAAGCAAATTGTGTAAATAGTAATAAAATGTGTATTTAAATTTTTAAAAAGTCCTTACTGAGTTTTTATGAAAACTACAGCCAGGGATAACCTTCAATGCAAATGAAGCAAATGGAAAAAGAGTAACTTGCAATGCTTATTTAGTGGAACAAATGTGTGCAGACTGGAACAAGAACTTAAAACCAAAATAGATTTGGTTCGGTGTACTTTGACTTTCCTTCCATTTGGAGAGAAGCTGAAATTCAGCAAACACGATCAACAATGCAGCCATCTGACCCAGAAATGATTCTTCCTCATGCTTCCAGAGAGAATCTGGGTCTTAGTTACAGTGTTTTGCTTCAGAGAAGAGCCAAGCTCTGAAAGCGAAAACACTTCAGATCAGATTTGTAGATTCCGAGTTTATACGGAGGCGATACCTTAGAACACAAGTGTAGAATCCGCTGTCTTCCAGCTCGGCGGATCTGAACCAGATGGAGTCGTCCTCTTTACTCAGCCTGTGACCCGAGAAGATGATGGGCTCCTAAAGACAAAACAATATGCATCACAGTTCGATTATAAATATGTTTACTAAACAAAATCTTAAACAAAAAATGCAAAATCCCTCCCTGCCCTAGACGTCCCCCCTCTGACCTGCATTGGCTGCTGCCACCCTCAGCACTTCTTTTTAAACAGCAGCCTTTCCGTTGGTTTACCTCCATAGCAACCATTTTATATTTTGGTCACCTGTGGGTGGCAAACATATCTATGCTAATTTTAGAAGAATCGGTAAAAGTAATTTCTTCAAGTTCCTTGACTGCGCCCACATATTGTTTCATTCAGGTTGAGCCAGGAACTCATCCATTCAATTTTCACCATTTTTTGGTACGAAATGTAGGAGCAACAGGTGGAACGCCACTTTTATAAGCTCGCCATGTTAGCACCCTTAAAATTGACGACTTCGAAAGCCAATGTTTTTTCTCCAAGAAGCTTCCCAATGATGCCTGAGGAGGCGATGGATTGAAATCTCTAGAAGGAGTTTAATTTTTTTTTTTTTTTTCCCCACAAAATTCAAGATGGATGCCTTTTTCTGAGGTCAAATTAAACTTTGGCTGTGGTTGTGTGTGTAATATGTCAAACACGTTTTCGTTCCCTATATTGTGCAAAAATATGAAAATTACAACATTTTACACAAACTAGCCGCCAAGCTGTAGGACTTGTGGCCATTCCATATAAATTTCAAAACTTTCTTTTGACATCTTTGCTTTAGTGTTATTATTTGATTTTGAAACTTTGTTTTAAGCCCAAGTAAAGCTTTTCACCCAATTATTTATTTATTTTTTTTGCGGTTTCTCTTGCCGTGATGTCATCCATTTTAGGGGATGGGTTGTTCACTATGTCAAAAATTAATTTTAATTTGATAATTATAGTTACAATAAAATGTTTAATGAAAAAAATAAAAGTAGAAAGAATAGATTTTAGTAAAATAACACAAATGTCATTATGAGATAAAAACAAAAAACAGCTAAAATCAGAGAAAGTTCGAACTCAAATATTGAGATAATCAGTGCCAAATTTGAATTTAAGTTTCAACTAAATGATCAAATATAATGCTTTTGTTTCTTGATATTTTTCTACTAAGAGTTCATGAATTTTCCAGAAAGTTCTACAGACATTCCTTATAAGTGTGGACAGCAGGGGGCAGTCTACCGGCTTCACGCTGAGGGCTGGATGTTATGTAAGCACTTTTTAACAGCTGGGAGTGAGTCAGCCTGTCTGAAGCATGAAGTAAACACAACTGGGTCACTTTTTTGTGCAGTAATACTCATTACAAAAAATATACGTATTTATTAAAAAAAAAAATTCTCCAGTTTCAGATCCAGATATGTTGACCGCATCTTAATGTACACTTTACTGTTTCAAAATATATTGTGGTGGTGGTGGGGGATTTTATTTGTTCTATTTTGGGACCACGGTCTGTTCCTTCAGTCCATTTAGTTTTTATGCATTAGCACAGATGGCCCACCATCAATCTTCAGCGCTTGACCCGGAGTTCCTCCACCTGCCAAATCCAACTTTCATACTGTCGCTGACGTTCTCAGGTGCGTCTGAATAATAGAGAAAAGGTCCTTCATGTCCTCCAGAGGAGAAGAAGTGCGCCGATAGAAAGGCAAAGACATTACAGAGCACTTTGTAGACTTTCGCCGAGGTCAAAAGGTGCTTTAAGTGTGAACATCGACCATCGGCGATCACTCAGCCGGACACAAGTTCAAGGAAGAGAGGACAGGAAAAGGCAAGCCTGTGAGGCGACTTCAACAAAGCTTCAAAGTCAGGTGTGATGTCTGTCCCCGGCAAAGGAAGACAACATTTTTACATTAAAAAAATTACAATTGTTGAAACTTTTTTGGAGACGGAAGTTAATAAAACTGCATCTTACTTTCTATCTGTGCTTGACATTTGTATATTTACTTAGCTGTAGAAAGACTTAAAGTAGGAACCATTGACTATATAAAACAACTGGACTGCGCGGTGGGACATCCCCCATATAAAAGTCAGTTGTTGTCAGTGAGAAAGAATTGGTCCGAGCTGATGGGAGTCAACGTTTCTATGGCAACCAGTCTCACCAATCAGGAGTGAGCTTGTTGTAAGTACACACATTTACCACTTAAAAGTAGGTTTGGAAGAACATGTCAATCAAACACGTTCAACATGAGACCACATACTTTCATTGAGGCCAGTTTATAACTTGATTAGATTTTGTGACAGAAAAATGTCATGAATAGAAATTAGGATTTGCAAAAACGTCCTAAAAAAGGCAAGAATGATTATTCGGACAAATGACTGAGTGATAGATGTTTATTTCTCTCCATATAAATGATAATTTTTCTGTAAAAGTCACTCAGTCCAATTTTTATATATCGTCATTGTCAAGATCACATATAAAATTATTTTTTAAATATAATTTTTTCAGATTTTTAATTAGCACAGAAGCTTTTGGTGTAAGAGTTGACAAAGAACACAGTTTATGAATTATATCTATCACTTTTTTTTTATTACGATACCTAAAATGTTTTCCTTTATGCGCTTTTAAAATCTACAACGTCGCCTTATCGTTGTTCCTAACGTGGAATGAGATTGTTCTTGCGGCTCACAGCCACAACAGGTTTCAAACCAATCCACTTTCAGACACTTCCACAGCGAGGCGTTTTCCTGTCATCCTTCACTGAGGAGTCTGCCCATCATCCAGCGACTGCACTTTGTCACAAAACAACATTCATAAAACTCAAAATGATTGATGAGTCTTTGATCTAACTGACGGAAAGTCTCGTTGTATTCTATAGATCAAAAAAGCCTTCTTTTTTTAAACTAAAACATCTGGTTTTTTACAGTGAGTAGTCTAAAAAAACAGTTAAAAAAATCAACAGATGTTTGCATTTGAGATTTGTTGACCTACAGTTAGTCTTACCTCTGCATCTCCTTTGTTCTTATACCAGATGAGGCGCAGCTTGGCGTTGGTGGCCATGGTGTAGTTGGTTCTTATGTAACTGTAGAACAAGGCACATTTGACCCGGACAGGCTCACCCGCCAGAACGTGGTACTCCTTCAGATCCACGGACCAGTCTAAGCATCCGTCCACTGAGGAGACAATAGAAAAAAAAACAAGCTGATGTTAAACATTGATATTAAAGTGGGTGTCCAAACATATCAGATGTGTAGAAAACACACTCTGTAAGAAAGAAAATGAAGCCGGCCAAACGAAATGCATGAAGAGATGAAAAAGGGAAGAGATGGAGGGTGAGAACAGGTCAGCTAGAAAGAACAAATAAAAGTTGGAAGACAAGCAGGAGCTGCTGAAACGTAAAGGTCGACATCAAAAAATAACAAGGTTCTTTCCTAAATGGAAGCAGCTCCTTCTTAACCCACTGCTTTCTTTGGACTCTCGTGGTCTGACGCTTCACTCGGTGCTGTGTTTTAATAATCACCCTCTGGCAGTTGCCACAAATCCCTTTTCTCTGAATAACAGCCTCTCATCTGGTTCATCACCTGCAGCTAAAATAGCCGTAACCTTTTTTAGAAGAAAACACGCGCAGATTCACGTTTGAGTTTACATGAGAGCACCGACTGGGCCGTCATGAATATGCTGAAAGGATGGAGGGTCCGAACCATAAACAAGAAGATGGACTGCACTGTCATGGCGGAGATGGAACCAGACACCAAAAGAAATTTAAGGAGATTGCATGAGATTAAAAATCATAAAAATCGTTATGATGATGAAACTTAAGATATAGTTTGTGCAAAGCAGCAGGAGTTCATAAGAAATTCACCTACAGCTAATTCCCCATCATTCCTTAGTTTACACTCTCTCCTACTAGCTTCCAGCCCTTCACAGCCTCAAGCCAGCCATTATTGGTGCAACAAATACGGTGAGCAGTATTGAACTATCCAGTCATTCAGTCCTGAGGCAGATGGAAGCTCAGACCAGGAAATTTAAAAGGTTGATGAACCGATTCGTCTGCAAGTGGAGACATTAGGGAGACTTTGGACCACCTATTTCAGGTACATCGTCACAACAGAGATTTTCCTATCTTAATTTATCTTAATTATTTCATATATGTCCTCCAACATTAGAAAAAAATGCTACAAGAACATGCTATAAACAAAAATTGTCATTTCAATGGGTCTTAAATATCATCACATTTAGATTCACTAACATACAAAGTTTATGTCACAGACTTTTGGGAAGTTTTAAAGACAGAATGTAATTTCCCCCAAAAATAATTTCTTTTGATAACATATTCATGAACAATGCTGCAGTTCAGTGAAGAGTAAGAACATTTTGTAATGATTTCTTTTGTATTTTTCTATTTTCAACCCTAGAACACTCTCGCTTTACACCATCAGGTTTCTGATTTATTTTTACCCAATAAAAAGTATTTGTCATGAAAAATAGATCTAAATATGACAACAAATGATAAATTACAGTAGTTATCTCTTGTTTTAAACTGTGGTTTAAGGAAAACAAAATGGAAAATAAAAAAATAGGACGATCCTAAAAACATAATTCAAAATTACTGAAAAATTAAGACTTTTTAAACAAAAAAATTCCTAAAAAAAAAAAAAAAATGATTCTGGAGATTTGGCCTTTGGTCCATCCATTCCTGGGACATGTGAGACTCTACCCAGAGAGGCATGACACTCAGAAAAGTAAAACAAACTGAAAATCATAGAAATACTTTTGATTGGGGGAAACTCACCTGGCAATAGTTCTCTAGGGTTAAAGACCAACTCTGTTGAAAATTGTGTTTTTGGAGTTTTTTTTTTTTTTTTAATATGTCCTTGTGACATTTTTCTGATAATGGAGGACATATATACAGAACAAAAATGAAAAAGATTGCATTTGTTACCAAGAAAATACAATAGCAAGAAAGCGTTTAAACAGAGAGCTCTCAGCAATGGATGAGAAAGGGGGCGGGGTTGCTCTGCACTGACTGTCCCGCCCACAATTTAGCACAATTTAATTAAACTGTTTCCTAGAAAACAGTTTTTTTTGTTAGTTTTTACTAAAAATGACATAATATTGAAAGATCCTTTAAAACTAGATCAAAAAGTGACCACAGTTAGTCTTTAATGTCCGTTTTTTTTGTCTCCACTCATGTGATTTGTCAATTTCAAAAACTTCTCTAAAGATTCTGTTAAAACAAAGCATGGCCTTTATTTCAGAAAGAAAAACGGCTCTACACATCCGATGGAGCATCAAATGGAAATCAGCCAGAGGCTGAAACATGCTTTACCACACACTGGTTCACACTGTTCTTCCACATATTAGCTATCTTAAGGTTGCCTGAATCCTGAGACAAGAGGTTGACCAAACCATCGAGGCAGAAACTGTATCCTGCAGGCCTCTCGTAAAAAAAAAAAAAAAAGCATATAAACAGAATTTGTCTGATTTTATCTGATTTATTCCTCTGTTTTGGTTCTCAACATCTTCCTTTACATCCCAGCAGATCAAATGGCGTTGTAACTGATACAGTAAACGGCGTTTGCACTCTTGATGGAATTGCTTCCACTTTTCTGTTGTGATCTACAACCTCCATCACTCTTGATGCAGAGAGTCTTTAAGACAATCTGTCTCATTTGTGCATTCCTTACACTCGATTCCAAGAGTCAATATGCTGATCTCTGTAAGTTGAAGTACATATGTTTTAACTGCCTGTAAAACCTGTCAGGTGTAATCTGCGTTGAGTTAGGGCACTGCCCAAGATTTAAAGGCTTCATCTGCCTTAGTTTGCGGCTCAGATTTACAGCCAGACGCCTAATTTGTAACATTTATGGATTAAGCCGTACGTATGAAGACGTATGGGGGCGGGGGAGATTTAAAAGGCCTGTGCATGCAAGCAGATTTACTGCGCACACAATCTCTCCCACATCCTTGCAAGTGAGTCCTTATGCATGCCTACAATACAAACTTTAAAGTCTCTTTTTATTTAGAAAGAAAAAAAAAATTATGATTATGATTAGGACGTTTTTAACAAAAATTCCACAACCTAAATGTCTTAAAAAGCTCTGATCTCAAGCCTCTGTTTCCAAAATCTCCTCTGAGGGGGCGTGGCTTTTGGAGCACTTTGTTGTATACTGCTCCTGATTTACAATGATTTGAATAAGAAATGGAATTCTGAGCTTAATTTTCTGTAAACATGTTTATCAGCAGAATAATGCAACAAGAACATAATAAAAACTCCGAAGCCGTCAGTCCAACAAAAACGTGAATTCTTGTGTTTTTCAAGCTTTTCATGTGTGTGAGAGGTAAACCAGGTCAGCGTGCTGTATGTCACATTCATACGTGTGTGCAGAAAAAACTAATAAGTAGGCCAGTCTGGCTTTGTGGTTGTAAATTAAAGAGATGAGTTGAACTGGAGGTGTGAGCGCAGCCCATTCAACACAAACACACAAAAGGTGCACCCAGGGCCTCGCATTAATAGAAAATCGCATTAATCTGGTCTGCTGGACTAATGCATCTTGTTTGGAATGATGCTTAACACAGGTTAGACACACTGTTACACACTCACGAACACACATCCCTCTGCACCTCGAACAACACTTGAACAAGTGGGCCGTGCGTGTTCTAACCAAACGACTTTCCAGTAATTCATTCATCTTCACCTTTACGCATGCCGGTGAATTCCAGCTGTGTGTGAGTTTAAGAGCACACATTTCTGCAGTGTGTGTCTGTGGAAATGAAGTGTGTGGGTGAAAGTTTAGCATGAGCGGATATATCACGATCCTCAGCTCTGTTTGTATACAAATTACCAAACAAAGCAGTGAAAATGAGATTTGAGCATTAACTGTATGTGAGAACTGGACTGAGTGACCACTCCCCCCTCGGTTTCCATATAAGAACAAGATTTCTTATTCTGTCTTATATTTATTATGTTGACCTATCAGATGTCTCAGTGAAAGTAGATGTGATCTGAGAGTTTCACAGATTCTTCCAAGTCTGCCTTCAGTGGAGGGGGTGTGGCCTTCCAACAAGCTCACTCCTGATTGGAGTGAGTGGTTACCATAAAAATAGACTCAGACTAGCATTGACCAATCACTGCTGACTGGTTCCAACATGGCGTCGGAATTGACTTAATTTACCAAAATCAAGTCATTTTCTGGGGTGATGTCACACATACTCAGTCCAGTTTTCTTATACAGTCACTGGATTTGACATATTTTATTTTAAAGAGAAGCCCAAGATATTTGCACACAGATGGTGAAAGGATGCCAATTAGTATGGTAATTTCCTTTTTTATTATATTTTTTTAAATTATAAATGAAATAGACGTGATTCGTGTTGCAGAAACATTTCTGCTAATATGCATGTTGTGTTTTTATTTTGCTCATCACTTTCCAGTTGACAGTTACTATGAAAGTTAGGATTGCTTTATGTACATTGAGTTGTGGCCAAAATGTAAAGACTTTCTTAGTTTGAGTCAAAAAATGTCATTAATTTATTTGCTTCTAAAATGATTTCTAAAATGATATATTCTTCATTTATTTTTGCCTCACATTTGTAGCAAGAGTCTCGTTTCAATCCGAGGGAGAATCAGCTTAATATTTCACTGCGTCTCACTATGGCAGCCCAGGATTTTATCGTCTTTTCTGGCCTCTGTCTTGATATATATATATTTTGTTTTCTTTCATGTTTGTCTGCTCAAACTGACCAAAGAGTGTGTGCGGTGTTGTTCCAGCCTGTGCCTTCAGACACCATGCAGTGTAGCCTGTCGCTGAGACCTGATGTGTAAATGTGAGTCTGTGTCCTGCTGGTTCCTCCATTCACTCGTGTGTCTGTCCAGCTCTGCGTTCTTGTTTAGAGAGGGAATACCGAGCGTGTCCCGTCTGCGCCTTTCTTATTATTAAAATACATTTTTTGCACACGTTGAAGGAAACTACATTCAGAAACTGATGCTGGATGAGGATGGACGTCAGTGACGGCCCGACAGATGTATTCATCCTCCAGAGTCTCACACACACAAAGGTACAAGTGAAGCAACTGACATATTGAATTACGCAGAGTGTGTTCTAAATGAGTAAATCATGTCTTAAAGATGCTGGCTGACAGATGTCTGAGCAGTTTAAATGAGCTTCAACGCTTCAAACAGAGCCAAACTTGTTTTAGTCAACAACACTGTCTAGACAGGAAGTGGCAAACACACAGAAAGAATACTGCATGTTTATCTTCTATCCAAGTCATCAGAATCATACAGTCATGCCGTTAGTCTCTCTGTGTTTGTACTCTGAACAGATTTAAATCAGGGAGCACCTCAGACTAATGTTATCACACTTTTCTGTGATCAGACTTTTGTCATCCACACACATAGATTTAGTTAATAAAGATTAACTTAAAAAAAATAGTCACATTTCTTATTAAGCCATTAATCTTTTATAGTCTAATTATAACATTTAAACTGTAAAATTCTGGCACTAAACCTCCAAACGCCTGAATTTTTTTTTTCAGGTATTAAAAAAAAAAATATATATATATAACTTATATTTTAGCTTTTAAGTAGATGCTAAATATCTGTAGTTTTGGAGCTGAAGCGGTTTGTCTCATATTTCAAGGGGTTAATGGGACCCTCCTTTCACTGCAGTTTCAGCACCATGGACAGCAAACAAAGTTCTAAAGCAGCTGGAGTCAGGAGAACGCTGTCCATGGTGCTGAACTCCAGAATTCAAATATGGATTTTGTCCAGTAAATGTTTAAATGCTTTTTTTTTTTTTTTAATTCAGTAGCATCAAATTCTTTTATTCTAAAGTCAGAAACATCTTCTATTTTCTGTTTCACCTCTGAGTGAATCCAATATATTTCCTATATGATTTTTTTTAATTGAGTCATTCAATGGAGCATTTTATTCCTGATCAGAAAACTTTTTTAAAAGTGCTACTTTTTGGGGGGTTTTTTTAGGGGATGTATTAAAGCTCTTTGAGACCAATGGGAATTAATCTAAGATGGTACGTTTAGCCGCAACACCTTGCGATCTCTGGCACTTTAGTGTTTATAGTAGATGATTATATAAAAATCCAACAAAAATTACAAGAAACAGATTTAGTCTTTGGATGTTTTTAAGGAGAGGGAAAACAGCCCAACAGCCTGGACTCTCTTCTGAATTCCATCCAGCTGAATTTTGGTCATGTCGCACCAGGAAGATGCCTCAGGGTAGACTCTGAGTAATTATACCTCCTTCCTGACCCGGTAACGTCGCTGTATCCCAGAGAAACAGCTGAGGGCCTGAAGAACTAGTGGTCAGGTAACTTTTCTTGTATCCAGTCTCAGGTAAGTATCAGAAAATAAACTGAAAGGTTAAATGGGTCAGACTCTGAGGTCTGTATATTACAGATGTGATCGACGATCTCTATAAATTGCAAAAAATAAATTTTCATTTTCATTAAACCATAGTATTAGTCATACAAAAACTCAATTTATACATGTTGCATAAGAAACAGTTTTCCACACAAACTTTTGAGTGGAAAATACTCAACAGTCAGTTCTTTTTCACCTTTAAAGGAAAGCTAAAAATGTCCTGGTTGGCTGCAATTTTTTTTTTTTTTTTTTTTGCATAAATTGTTAAACAGACAAACTGAAAATAGTAAATAAAAAGTGTTGTGCAGTTTCTGCGGAATGCAGCGTTTTTAGTGCGGACTGCCACTCAAACGTAAAGCCCTTCAGAGCCTCTGGTCTGTCTGCACACCTCCCACAATCCCCTGCAATACCACTACAGCTGCTGCCATAATAATAGCTTGACCTGACCCACCCACACAAGCGTCACACACACACACAGGTAATGATGCAGACACAAAGAAGTGCAGCCAGGCACACACACACAGGAGGACACACTAACAAATATACACACACATACACACACAGGACTATTGCCATCGCCGGGCAATCTGCCCCCTGGGTGACATGAGGGAAAAAGATGTAAAAGGAGAGAAGATGGAGAGACAGAAGGAGAAAGAATACGATTAGAATGAGGGGAGAAAAGGAGGAGAGAAAGCATGTGTGTGTATGTGTGTGTGGGATTTCCCGCCTTTTGTAGCAGAGGTTTGTGCTGATGTTCAATTTCAGCCGACTGCCTTCTTGATGGCTACTTCTCTTTTTTTTTCTAAGTCCATTTTATGAGAATAGACTTCAGCTGAGATAGAGTTTTCTTTATAAGTATATAACTGTAGATTTGCAGGACATATGGTGCAGGTGTGTTTGGGAGGGGTGGGGGTGAGTGAAACAGAGCCAGTGGAATAAAAACACGGATTGATCGGTTAAGTTGCACGAACACCACTGTAGCTGAAGGTTACAGAGCGGCTCCAATATAGTTCCGTCTGCTCCTGATTCACAAATATCTGAATAAAGAAATACTGAGCTTAATTTTCTCAATATATTAGTCTTCCATCCCTAGTAAAATGCAACTAAAAATACATATTTTCATCATCTTTCTTTCGTTGAATCTATAAATTGTTTTGTGAGTAACAAAATGTGTGTGAAGGTTACAGCCTTCCTTTTGTGTCCTCACTTAACGACAACATCCATCAGCAACAAAACATCGACGATGGAAAGCTCCGACTCCACACACATTCACGCACAAACCAAGGCCGAACAAATGAAGTTGACCACAATGTGGCCTCTGAGTAACGCATCGCAGGAGACCGAGAGGTATCCACCCTCACACATCAACACGCTTTTGTGCTTTGTTCAAATAAAACAAAAGATCCAAAGCAGAACTGTTATGTCCAAAAGCAGGATTTGTCACTGAGGGTTTATGAAGCATCATCACAGAATAAAACTGTTTGTTTTTTGTTTTTTTACTGTGGAAATAACAGCGGTTGTGAAGTAGCTGAAGGACATTGACAGTCAGTTCAAAACAACAAGGATTAAATTCTATTGAAAAATATGCCCTTTTCTGCCCTTGTATTCACAAAAGAAGACAGGTCAAGGTCAGTTCATAGACTTAAAGTCCCCCTGTGGCAATTGTTTTATTTAAAAAATATATTTCCAGTAGTGTTTTAGTTATGATTATGAAGTTTTAACCAAAATTCGACAACTCAAATGTCTTTAAAAGCCATTTTTCATGTTGGTCTGAAGCCTCTGTCTCCAAAATCTCCTCTGAGAGGGCGTGGCTTTTGGAACTCAGCAGTTCCGCCCCTGATTGCCTCTGTCTGATTATGATAGCTCTGTGTCTCGCTAGCGTAAATCTTCACCGCTGCAACATATAAACATCAAGCAATGTCGGTAATGTCCGGTTCTGATCCGGATGTCAGCTCGGACGAGGAAGTGAAGATCTTCCTCCAAAATCCTGATTCTTTCTCCTTCCAGTTCACCAAAGACTCTTTGATGTTTCTTGACGTTGCTGTGATCAATCCATTCAATCCATTGGTTTCTCAGAGCAGAAAATAATGAAAGCTAACATCCAAATGCTCTTTCATTCATTTACAATCCTTTCGGTCAAATGAGCCGCCGTTCACATTTCCGTGGTCACATCAAGAAGCGCCGAGGAGTCTGGTGGAGATTTTCCAGCGTTCTCAGCCCTGCTACCGTAAGTATTGGATGAAACTCACACCAAAAATCCAGTGACGGCTGATTGGACCACAGAAATGTGAACGGCGGCTCATTTGACTGCAGTCAATGTGAAGATATCATCTTCTCTTCTCCAGAACCTGAACTAGACACGCTAGTCGGACCAGATGAGGGTTTAGTGCAGCAGAAAGAAGATCATTCATGAAAAACAGAGTCTGTCCAAGACAGTTGGATTAACAGAAATGAAAAACAAAATGATTTCTTATTACATGTGTTCTCTTTCATAAGAAAAATACCACACATACATGTAAAAAACTCAAAAAAACAGGATTTCCATCAGAGGGGGACCTTAAGTGCGACAAGGTTTATCCCTCAACTTGGTTACCCCCAAAATGATGCATGATTTAAACCTTTCTGAGTCTCTTTTTGTGTTTGTTTTAGGGATTATATGGTTTGTGAAAAGAGAGTCGTCAAGAGACCACTTTTATTTAATCTGCTTCTCTGAGGACCCGACGATCACGCTCAGCTGAGATGACTTCACTCTGGAGAGGCGGTGGGTTCTGCAGTAAAGACGCACTAAAAACCCTCCGTAGAGTCTTCTGGTCTGCCACGAGAAGCCCACTTCCCACAATGGGAGGCATTGGAAGCAGAACGCTCTTCGCGTGAAGGGAGATGTTTGTGGTTATTTTTTTGTGGTTTGAGAAAAAAAAAAAAAAAGTTGTAAGTAAATGTGCAATTCAATCCCCACATCACAAAGCATTCCAATCAGTTCCAGTTCTTTCAGGGTCACATCAGGACAGACTCGGGAGCGAGTCGTTCTGACATACCTGTGACAGTGACAGAGAGCCACAGTACCAGCCTGATATTTACCATTCACGCACCGCTGAGCAATCCATCATATAAGCTGTAATCAGGCCGCTCTCACCAAACCCGGGTATGTAGCCATGGCAGTTTGTATTAGGCTGACGAGTGTAATGCAGGTGTGTAAAACTGATGAGAGGTGGATGAAAGAAGTGAGCAGATGAGGTGTAAAAGACTTGTTGTTGGCTCCTGTTATCTGCTGTGTGTGTGTCAGGAAAAGGGGAGGAGCTACAGCTGGTTTTTAACCTCTAATGCGGCTCAGATTCTCCAACCACATGTAGCTTTGGGAATAACTCTGATTAAAAAAAAGTTGTAAATATCCCCAAATGATGATTTGAGTTGAAACTTTAGGTGTTTTAACTGTTTGGAAGCTCTTAATTGGTTGAACTCTGGTTATACAAAACTATAAACAAACACGTGTGAACACCATTTTTTTGTTGATTTCTAGACAAAAAAAAAAACAAAAACATACAGAAATAAGGTGTTATTCTGTCCTCAAAGATGTACATTTTCTTTCTTATAATACGGATTTAATTGTAACTTTTTCTCATTTAGGTGATAAAAGTGTGATGTTTTGTGTCTCACGTTGCTGTCTAGAGACTGTTATATATGGGAAAAGGCAAGCGTGGACAAACTATGGTCCGAGGCCACATGTCGCCTGTTAAATGTTTAATTTGACCCGCCAAACTAGAATAAATTATATCTATATTCCCAATTATTGTTTCATTTTCCCTGTATTTAAAGGTGTCTCCCCATATGGCGCAATATAGAAACATTGACCTCTGTCTAGGTTCAGAAATTCATTCTGGATTCATGTTTGTTCTTTTAAGATTTGTTGTTTTCCTTTATTTTATGTTTTATTTTTTGAGTTGGACGAGCATTTTCCAATTATTCCAACAGCAAATGAACTCAACATTTCTTTAAGTTTGTTTTTCTCTGGGGGACATCATCTCATTGGTGGACGAAAATGAGAAAAAAATTAAATTATTCAAAATTTGCTTTTTTTTTTTCTTCCAAATTCCATATATTTCTTTCTCTTATGAAGCAGATTACCAAAACACGCCTGACATCTACTCCTGCTCAGGCCCTTCTGTCAAATTTTAGAACCTTTTCTGCACAAATGTAAAAGCTCGGTCAACCCTGAGAGAGTTTATAATCTTATTACACATTAACCCTGGTTAGTAACAGAAAAAAATGTGATATTTGTGGAAAAATATGAGATGGGGTGGTAATAGGTACCGTATTTTCTGGAGTATGAGTCGCAAGAGTAAAAAATCACTTATAAATAAGAAGAAAACAAAGAAAACTCAAAGTGCTTTCATTTAAAAACTAAAAAAATATACACAATGAAAACCCAACCCATCCTTGACCCTCCCCTCCATTAACATATTCAACCCATGAGCCTAAACACTAAAATGACTTCTAACAGGAACTTAAGGTTTGGCTCTGCTGTGAGGAAACAGTTTTGGGGAATCTATTTATGCCAGGAGCCACAGGAACATCGCCACAGTGTCCACCCAGACCGGGACAGCAATGGAGTCCTCTCCACAGCTGTGAGGCTGTAACTCCAACCACCCCAGCAAGGGCAAAAAACTGTGGAAATGACCCCAGACAAAGCCAAGCCACAAAAGATTCCCACAGGATCTTTTAAGATTATGCCAGATTATCTCCTAAAATTGTCAGTTCTACAGAGGATTCCTCTGAATTCATGTGTCTGTGATCTGACATATACAATATAATCAACGAAATGAGCATGAGTGACATCATACACACATAATGCATTTGCAAAACAAAAAATATTTTGATTAAAGGCTGAGTAAACTTTTACAAAAATGCAACAGAATGCAGAAAAAAGGGCAAATTTCATTGCAGCGATTTATAGATTTAGTTGAGAATTGCTTCAGACTTCTCTGTAGCCGCAGGAGCACAGCTCTCTGGAACACAGAGTGCACTTCCTTAAGAAGGAAGAAAATATGATTTTATTGGTCATGCTGAAGGCGAAGCTTAGCACCATTTCCAGCTGAGCCATGGGGCAGCCACAGGCCTCCCGACACAGTCGGCGCTTGTGCCGTGTGCAGCTGCTTCATGGACAGAAGCTCAGTGTGAAAGTTCCAATAAGTCTTTTAAATGTTGCTGCCTGTGAGATGCTCTGAAATCAGGTCAAGGAAGAGAAAGGGAGGCGGGCAGGCTGACCCACCGCAAGACACATCAATGGACTGAAAAAACGTAGAAACACTAAGAGAGAGGATGGTAATGGCGGGGGACGGTAAAGGATGAGGGAGAAGTTTTATTTTGTCAGGGGAAAGT
This sequence comes from Oryzias javanicus, assembly GCA_003999625.1. Classification (NCBI taxonomy): domain Eukaryota; kingdom Metazoa; phylum Chordata; class Actinopteri; order Beloniformes; family Adrianichthyidae; genus Oryzias; species Oryzias javanicus. Next base: position 4,960,975 of record CM012446.1, read on the forward strand.
TGATAAAAACTAATGAGTCCCATTTCCTTGGGAAACAAAACACACTGGCCTTCCTATTAACTATAATAAACTCCTGGAGGGGCATATGTGGATGGATGAAGGGACAGAGAGAGGGAGGAAAAGGGAAGCAGAGCATCCACCTGTGAGTGAAACACGATCAATAACATCAAAGTAGTTCATGTTCCCTTATGAAATAAACTGAATAATGACAGTTACATACGTCACAGGAGCTTTGGTAAACAACAAAAAGGATTCAGAAAACACTCCCTTATACACTTATGTGTGTTTTTATAATTAAAAAAACGATTAAAACAGTTAAAGAATATTCACAAATGCCAATTACTTGCATTGACAATATGGTCAAAGACTTCCTTCAGCAAACCCGACAGAAAGAACTAACTGGAGGAGCACAAACGCAGGAGATGAAAGACTCCACAGATACAGGCGAAGCAGGAGAACGTATGGAGCTGCATCAATTACATGCATCCCAGCCGCACAGATGTCATCTTCTCCTCTTAATTGTGCGCATTTCCCTGCGTTTACCTCTATATTAAGCATCGCGCCCGGGTTTAGCCGCCCGACTTTTCTCTTTGTTGGTACAACGATCCTCCTTCACTGCATTTATCAACAAGAACAAATCTAATCTGGGCTGTTTGGACAGGTTCCTATGCAGAACAGGGTGATGTATTTTGTGTTTACTCTGATAATGATGATCCCTTTATTCCTCCTTGTTGGATCTCGGGGGGTAATGAAACATCTCCAGAGGCTTTATCATGATCACCTGTAATCCTTTTAGGAGGAGGAAGGCATTCGGGTGTTTGTTGGGATGCTAATGTCTGACTTTACTTTGTTCTCATTCTTGTAGAGGTTTGTTTCCGTTGTAAGTTTTATGAGCCTGAGTCACATGGGGGTTGACCCGAACATGTGGTACGGGTTTCTGGGTTTTTATAAAGAGCAACAGAATAGGATGAGTCAAAGTATGATCAAAAAATAACATAAAAAAAAAAGGAAATGAGTAAGAACAGGGAATTGTTGCTGTGCTTTTTAAATAAAACAAGTTTTAGGTTTTCATTTAGAAAGAGGATTTAAAATTTTTAATTTCTTTTTTAATACAATTATACGTTATAAAACCCATGCCAATGAAAATGGTATTTTAACATGTTCTTGAGGCGTATTTCTATTGATGGAGGACATGTCAAGTAAATTAATTGCAGTTTTGAGTGTTTCTTTATTCAAATTATTGTGAGTTAGGAGCAGAATTAAAAGAAAAAAAATGTGGCACAATTCCCAGCAAACATTTTAGTGTTGGCCCTGTATGGTTTACCTTTGGGCTGAATTTGCGGCCCCTTGGCGGGTTTGTTCGCGGGTTCCATGGTGGCCCCACCTGTGTTTGCCAAACTGGCTTAGATGGGGACTCGGTGGTCAGCGAGTTGACGAGCTCCGCTGCCCAGCGAACCAGACTACAGAGTACCGAGGGCAAAAACAGGTGGGGCCATCGTGGAACCCGCGGACAAACCCACTTGGAGCCCATCAAATCAATCCAAAGGTCAACCGTATGGGAGATTGAAATGTTTGCTGGGAAGCTCCCTGCTTCCCCCCATTCTGATGCAACCACATGAGAATGGTGAAACACTAGATCAGTCAACAAAAGTTCTTTAATTTGTTGCATTTAAAATGTTTAGTCTTCATCAAATTAAAATATTGAGTTGACTCAAAATATTAACATGACATAAAATAATATTTTTAAAGTAACAAATTACAGAACTTGTTTTAATTAATCCAATGTATCACTTTTTACAGTGTAGCATCAATATTTCTTGTTCTTTAGTTGCAGCGCTACTGTTTGGTTGAGGTTGTGGGGGGCTGTAAACCAGTGGGAGGGCACATGAACAGAGAGTCGGGGAAGGAGGTGTAGAAACTATGTCCTAGAAAATGTTGATTTTGGCTAAAAATGGCATAATTATCATTAAAAATCGACTGGGAACACCTCTAAAATAGACTAAAAGATGATTGGAGAGGGACTTTAAGAAAGAGTTTTTAGAATACGTGTTGCGCCTGCTAACAGGAACAAGATTCTAACCATCACAAAAGAACAAAAAATGGCTGCATGTTTACAAAGTGTTGGGGTGATAGAAATTCATCTTTAGGTGAATTTGAGAAAATCCTCCTCTCAGCAGAATCGTTGAACTTTCTAGCTCTTAAACATTGTCCTCTGTCAAACTGCTCCTCGGTGCCGTTGCTTGTATTTATATATACTGGAGTCCTGCTCCACCTATTTGTCACCGTGTCGATGGAGCGTGCTGCACAGTCACGCCTGCATTAGTCAGTTCTCTGGTGTGTTCCACACACCCCCGCACACGGGGCCCCCTTTGCTTTCCTCCTGCCTGTCATTAATAAAGAGAAGTAGCTGCACACCTGTTCACTGACAGCTTCCTGCAGAGAGAGGGGGAGGGACGGGACAGAGGGGGAACCAGCCTTTATGTAAAGGATTATATGAAGAAAAAAGAAAACAGCAGAAACCTATCAAAAGAAGAGGAAAAAGACCTCACTTCTATTTGAATTCTTTATAAATCTTTAATACTGGAGCTCCAAAGATAACAACATTTTTTTGGTCGACTGCAACTCTTGAACCATAATCAAAATTACGATGGAAAGACGCTTTTCTTCTTTCGTCGATTAGTAGGTCAAAGAGCGTTTGGTATCGCCGGAATATTAAAGGGATAAACATTTTTTTTCAGCTGTATTGGTGTTCATGAATTAACAACAGGTGCACTTCAGTGGCAACAATTAGAAAACCCTCCAAACAGGACTGCTGTTCCATGTGGAGGTCATTTCAAGTTTCTCCCTCTTGATCTTTTTTGGCTGGTTTTCCACTCGTGCTGATTTTGTCTTGTGTAATTCTCTCTACTGGCAGTATGAAGAGATTCCTTAACCCTACAGAAGTTGCACAGGTTGTCCAACTTCTCCAGGATGGAACATCCACACGTGCTGCAGCAAGAAGGTTTAATGTGTCTCCCAGCACAATCTCAGAACATGGAGGAGATTTCAGGAGACTGCTGGTTATTCTGGGAGAGCTTGAAGGTCCTCAACCCCTAAGTAGGACCCATACCTGCTCCTGAGCACTGCTCATGCCCTACAGAATGACCTCCAGAGGGCCACTGGTGTGAATGTCTCGACCCAAACAATCAGGAACAGACTTCATGAAGGTGGCCCCTTCAGACCCCTGCCCTAGACAAACATCTGCTCACATCGGCCAATCGCAAAAGAAATTAGAAGAATCATAATATTTGATTGAATCCAAGTAAAGATGGAGCTCTAAAAACCATCTGACAACATTCTGAGAGGTGCAGAATTTCCACTTCTTCCCTTTCTTCCAGGTTCACCAGCAACACCTCGCTCGTTTCTCTGCGGCTCGTCCCTTCCTGCCCGTGCGTGCGCACGCATCTCCATATCTGTCTGTCAACTGAATATTTTAAAATGAACCTCAGTGGAATTGTACGTTTTGATGGCAAAACTGCTGAGCAGCAGCAGAAACAGAGTGGAAGCAAATCCTAATCTGATGAAAATTTACTGCACATGTCAGCTGTCGCTGCTGTTTTATACACATCAGAACTGAATCGGAATGAGAAGTGGCAAAGTCTTAATGGAATTACAGAGCATGGCACACAGTCACGTGACTGAGGTAAGCCTCTCATTTCAAGTCTTTCTGCCAACTGTAGTCCTTGTTATGTTTTTTTAAAGAAGATTTGGGAGAATCACTAAAACAGCAGTAAAGATATATAGACATGAGTAAGAACTTCTTGATTCTTTCTCTGTTAAATCTAGATTTCTTGAGGCCCCATCTGTGCTTCACAACCCGTCTTTGAGTGAAAGTCGCTTTTGATAAATACTTTTTGGAGCAATGAGGAAAATAGGATTCATGTGTTTAACACTAAAGTTGTGGTTACTCTGTAGTAGAATAAAGTTCGGAAAGATTGTTCACTTTTTTATGGATATTTCATGCCTTTAATTTTCTTAAAATGTCACAGAAATGCTTTTTGGGTTAGTTAATCAATCTATCAATGATCCACTAAATAAAATTAGTTTGTATCTTGTTTACTGTTCATTAGTTGTTCTGTGTCTTTCATATTGTTTAGAAATTTGGAGAAATGCAGGACAAACCATCATAGAATTTTTGGTTAAATTACAGAAGAAAGCAATTAGAATGTTTAACAGAGATGGATATTGTTATATTTTGTTTCAATAAAAGTTTAAAATTAAAGGAAATTATTTATGTTTAGGTATTAGAATTTGTCTATAAAGAAAAAAATAATTTAGTTTAAAAAAATATACAGAAATTATTTATTTTAAGAGTTAGTCAGTATATTTTGAACAGGTTAAAGTTCAAACCAATGTAAAGATGAGATGTGTTTCAGTTCTTGGAGTAAAATTATGGAATGGAATTTGTAATTAATTAAAATTAAATACTTAGTTTTTGCAGTTTTAAAAAAATTAAACATAAATGTTTAAATGATAATAATACATATATGTAAAAATACTTGATTAACTTGTATCTGTTTGTAATTGTTTTTTTTTTTTTTTATTGTATCTATTGGACATTGTTGACTTGGTTAGGGATTGAATAAGCTTCATGAGCTTCTACCTATTCCTTGATATTTTTGTGTTCTCACTGGGAATGTTCTAGCAACTGGTAGAGTCAATGAAGTCACCAAAATGGCAACAAAAGGTCTTCCAAGGGAAAATGGCTTTAGTTTTTTGGTAAACTTTATGATTTATAGTGATTTTATTCTGCATCAGCTGTGAAACGACAGGAGTTGATGAGATTTCCTGCTTAGGATCATGGCAGAAAGGCCATACTGCTCCACGTTTCAGAGCCAAATCTATGTTCTTTTCATCTATAATATGATAATCTCTCAAATATCACATTTTGGTTGCAGGCTGGCTCATCGGAGCACCAACAGTCTCCCTTTTTTCCAATCCATCCCACAATCTGCCAGCGATAATGCCACAATGAGGCTGGCATGCAGCAATCCTCTCTGCTCCCTCTTGGGCAGATCACTGTTGAGCTCTTTCATAAGTGAGTGCCAAGCTGTAATATGGGATGCAAAGCCACAAACTGCTTTTTCAGCTCCTCTGTTTACAGTAGAGCAACAATTAATGGATGCATCAGTGAGAGGACAGCAAGTGCTGCTCTCTTTGCAGAAAGAGCCTCACTGATTCAGATCCAGGAATGCATTTTCACTGCGAAAGTCGCGAGCAGGACCAGAACTTTTAGTGGATTTCTGGACAGAAAAGAGACTTTTTGTTTGAATATTTTCAAGATGAAAACTCTGACCCCATATGTTTGACATGCCTGATTTCTAAAGGGTAGAAATTAAGATCCAAAGAAGGAAACGTTAAAGATTTGGCCAAATGAACAGAGAAGAGAAATAGAACACGTGGGACTAAAAACAGATTTTGGCCGGATTTGGGCGACTGCGGGCCTCCAGCTCGTGCCAGTTCGTCTGAAGCTTGGACGCACAGGAAGGGGATACTGTGCCACTAAACCTGGCAACCTCCTCCTCGTCCGGTCACCTTGATTACCTGCTGGTAGACCAACAACCTCTCTGCTGCTGACACTGTTAAATGCTGAGTTCACCGTCTCCCAACAGAGTTTTTTTTTTTTTATTGGACTTTGGTACTGACTCCCTGAATTATCCGGCTGCGTTTACTTTATCTCACTTATTCAAATAAGAGATTATCTGGCAGAAAAGATTCTCAATGTCTCTGCATTCATGGCTAATGTTCTAAAGACAAACCGGCTGAAAGGATATTTGTATCTGCTGCTGCACTGGTCATATTATTGGATAATTCTCCGGCTGATGAACCGTGTTTGCACAAAACAACACCTTCACAGTTTAAAGAGTAACTCGAAATAGCAGATTTGCATGTTGATCCCTCTGCGAGCTCATTTATCCCACGTTTGGATGAAATCGCGGCGCCGAAGCGTAAACAGCGCTCACTGTCACAACATTTCTGTTAGGAGAAGCGATGCACACATTGTAATTGTTTTTTGATGAGGAGCTTGTAATTGGCAGTGCAAATGTTTAATAACTCATGCACTCATTACTGTTTGTCTGCGTGCACACTTCATGTAATTATTGTGACAAGTGATCCGATTAAAGAAGCTGGGAGGCGACAGGATTGGGGCGCCACAAACAATTTATCGGGGGAGAAAAAAATGACTTCAATTCAGTTTTTCTGCTCACCTGTGAGTTCTCCTTCAGGTACAGTGATGCTGATTAACTTCAGCAAACACTAGTTTCTATGAGGCTCCATTATTGTTGATTTGTGATCCAAGAGGATCTACTTTCAGCTGTTAAGGTGTTTAAGTGATATTATGTGCCTGAGTAAAATATCAGTTATGGTGGAAGGTTTCAATGCAAGGGAAGCAGTTCTCCACTTTAGAGGGAATAAAATCATCTTTTTATTAGTAATTAACATTGCTGAAGCCCAATGAGGCAATTGCTTCTGCAGTATCGGGCTATATAATTAAAATTGAATTGAATTAAAATTACAGAAAGTTGAATCTTAAATCTATTATCCAGAAAAAATGTGTTTCTAAAATATATATCTACCAAACTGCTAAAACTTGATTTATAATAAATAATAAATTTATAATAAATAATATAATTTAAAAAAAAAGATCTTATGCAAAATATTACGTTTGGAAAATGAATATTAATTTTTTACATACTTTAGAAGAGAGAAAAATATAAAAGTGAAAAAATATATATATATGCTTCACATCACATAGGTCTATTTATAGATTGCATCAAAGTATTCAGCTTAGGATAACACAAGCAATGACAAGTTTGTATCTGTATCTCTTAATTTTTTGTAGAAGTTTTCTGACAAGTTTTTTGAAGGTAATTTGTTTTTGTTTTATTTTTTAATTTAATATTTAAGGTTTTTCATTAATTTTATAAAATCAAAAAGTTCCAAAATGGCTTTGGGAGTGAAGGTTTTTTTTTTTTTTTTTAAATTGACTTCACCCATAAAAATAGTTTACTTCTGGCTACAATGAAATGAAGTCAATCCAGCTGCCATTTTAAAAACTACTAGTCTTTAATATAATGACGCCATTTTGTTGGAGGTACACGCCTCTTGAAAGTGAGCTTTTGAGTCACCTGATTGGTCAGTTTATAAATAAAAGAAAATATTTAAAAAAAATAGGATTATTAAGATCATTTTCAGTAAGGTACCAGATCAAGAATGATTATTATTACAAATCTAATGACAGTATTAACTGTTCATTTCTTCATAGAAGTCTGTGGGATTTTTGCTTGTTGGAGCCAGCCACTTCTGATTTTGAACTGTATATATTCATATACATTCAAGGGTAAACTCATCAATGGTCAGCAGCAAATTTCTGCACGTCTGTTTAAGCTGAAGTGAAGTCCTCTCCTCTTTTTTTTAAGAGTTCCTGCTGTTGTGCAGAAGGTTTGCAGTGCAGACCATCATATTTTTAGTTCCAGAGCATTCCCCCGCGCACCGTCAGCTCCTGAGCTTTCAGACCCCTCCACCATTTTCTCATTAAGATTCAGTTTGGTCACATCTTATGCATTCCATTTCCTGAGTCCAGACACATTTCTAAATGTTGGGACAAACATTTGCTAATTAACACTATTTTTGCCATGAATAATAATTGCCTTAAGTAGCAAAACTATCCCAAACTGACAATAGTTTGTTGACATCCTAGTATTATTTGTTCCTTACTGCCATCAGAACTCCTTCATAGACCTCAGGTTTTAAAAATAACTTGTACATTCACTTTTGTCTACTGCTGTTTCTGCCTTGAAGATTCTGTTTTGCACATAATGTCTTGACATCTGTATTTATTTAAATTGCATTTTCCTCACTAAGCAGTTTTGACTTACCTATCCTGCCATTGCTTGGAATGTTTTGTTTTGGCTGGAGCAACGTAATTACATCAGGAAGGGCATCAGTCATACATAAATGACAAATAAAAAATCTGAATGTTATATATCTTACAATCCATTTGTCATTAAAACAAAAAGTGGTTAATACAGAAAAGTCTCAAAAAAAAGGAAAACAAAGGACGAAGTCTTACCAGAAATTTGTGCATGAAAGTTGCTTTAACAACTTACCAAAAAATCTTGTTTTTTTTTTTTTTTTTGCTGCTTTTGACTGTGTCACTCTTACCAAAAAAAGAATACTCAAGTTTATTTTAAGTATACTTTTTTTAAACTAAACTTGAGATAGTATACTTTAAGTATACTTTTTATGTACTTACTAGAGAAAAAACTGTACAAGTTTATGTTAAATAGACTTTTCCAAAACTAGACTTAACACAGTATACTTTTAAGTTTATTTTTTATGTACTTAGAGATAAACTACAAGTTCATGTTAAGTATATTATTTATACTTAGAATTACACCACAATTCTAAATGAATTTAGCCTTAAACTTTTTGTCAAGATATATTTTAGTGTAGCTATTGGTGTACAAGTATTTTTCTTTTTGACTGTAGCTGTATGATTTTTTAATATTCTTCATAGAAGATATGCTCAGTAATCTATCTTGTAGGTTTGTAGCTAGAAGTCAGATTTGGTATAAATGGTAAACTAAAAGTATACCCTAAAGGTTATTTTAAGTTTACTTTCATAAACTTAAGCTTACTTATAATAAACTTAATGTTTATTGCCAGTAAACTAGAAGTATACCAGAAAGTTTACTTTAAGTATACTTCTGAGTGTACTCTTTATAAACTAAAAGTGGGCCAATTTAGTACAAAGAAGTATACTAGTAAACTTGCAGTATACTTTTTTATACTTAAGTATACTTTAAAAAATATACTTGAAGTATATTTATTATTGGTAAGGGCAGTCACATGACGCAACAACCTTTCTAAACAATTTTTTTTTAATTTTTGATTGTACAAGTAATATATTTATTAAACAGTAGAGCTTTGTGGAATTCTATATTTACTTTTTGGTCATACTTCTGAATGCATCCGCTTTCAGTTTTATTTCCGTGTGTGGTTCCCGCTCACCTGTTTATCATCTACACAGTGAAGAGGAAGAGATTACTGAGAGTTCCCCGTGGACGTTCAGACAATAAATTACACTCACTCCCTTCATCTTCCTCATCCTCCTGTCACATGCAACCCTCTTCTATTTCATATGCTTTTTATTGAAACACTGTTATCATTTGTTTTTTTTTAAATTGTCTTTGAAAAATGGCTCATTCCTTTCATGCCCTCGATGCCACTTTTTTATTCAAGATTGTGAACGAATGCCTTTAAATCAACACTCCTCATCTATGTGGAGAACGGTACTTTTAATTACATATGTGATAAAGGAATTTAGAGACTTGTTAAAACTTTGACATTAAATCTGCAAATTATTGTTTATTGTTTTTTACCTAAATCTGAAAAATCTTTCTTTCTTGGTTGGATTTGATCGTAAATATGTTTGTTTTTGCAGTAGATCATCCTGTTAGTTTGCTGTCACCTAACTTTTAAAAATTTTAATTATGGAAAAATTGAAAGATTTTTACTATACAGTTAAAATTTGAACTTCTGGGAGGACAGAGTGTTTTAAATATGCTCATATGGCCTTTTGATGCATATCTACTCAAAACAACAAAATGTTTATTGGTTTTTTTCTAATCAGATATATTTTGTAATTTTAAATGCAAAATATAAAAATAAATATTGTAAATAAATAAATAATCAATCAATCAAAAGAGTATCTAAATTTAGATAAGTCTTTAACCCTTCAATACCAGAATTTTAGCGCCGCAGTTCACACTCTTTCAACTACCGTGACTCGTGCAGTTAACATAATTCTAGCTTAAGTGGAGAACAGCAGCTTTAACTGATATGTAACACTTTATTGTAATGAAATGCTTAAAGTCCTACTCAAACCATCTTCCTTTTATAAAACTGTTCCCAGTGATCTTTTAACTATGATTGTGCAGGTTTTAGCCAAAATCAAAAAGTTTTCATCGTTTTTTAAGGCCTATTTTCTGCTCAGCTGCAGTAACTCATTACATGTAATTCTGACTTGTGGGCGGGAATGTTGGCCCCAGATTTTTCTAGCATCTGATTTTCTGATCCAATTCAATTTGAATTAACACATACTGAAAAAGTGCAGTAATAATGTTTTATTATGAGCAAAAAATGCCACAAAAACACAAACAAGGAGAAGGTTTTTAAACAATTTACACCAATCAGCTTTTCACTGTCATCCTGTTGTAATGTTGCAAAGTCAATATTACACGTCACTTTTCTCTGTGTCAGAATTAACTGATTCAAGTTAATGGTTTGAATCACGTGTCAAAGGCAAGACCCAGGAGCTGGATCCGGTCCTCCAGATCATTTTATGTTATTATTATAACGGCCCGATGTTATCTGGACAGAATATATATTTATTTATGGAGTGCAAAACATTAAAAGTTGTTTAAAGTTTAAGTTGATTTATTCTGTATATATTCTGGAATATATATTTTTTATGTTATGTTTTAAATTTATATTATGTATCAAACGTTTTGACTTAATATATTTTAATTATATAATGTCCTTCTCTGTTCGGCCCGCGACCAACTGTGTGTTTTGGAGTTTGACCCCGCTGGTTTACGAGGTGAAAAACCTAAAACCTAAAGTAAAATCTAATATTTAGATATTACTTTTCCAGTGTCAAAAGGTTAAATGTCATAGTATAAACTCATTCACCAGAGTTGCAAAAGACCCTGAACGTTTTAAGATTTACAATTCTTAAGTGTTTAACTTCAAGACAAGAAACTTCTTCAAGCGGAGGCTCTTTAAAGTATTCAGAGATAGTATCTGTTCATCCACAAATGTATTCTGACTCTGCTGGAGTCCATACAGGCTGTTATGGGGCGAGGGGTCAGCTACACCCTCAACAGGTGGCCGAGCGTCACAGCACCACACAGAGATATCGCACATTCCTTCCAAAGAATCAGCCCGTGCGTGCTTTTATTTGGGAAGTAGTGACACAGCCCACGCTCAGACGAAATCCCACCACTCCATTCACCACTTCTGCAATTATCGCTACTTATGTAATGTATGGGTTCACGTTTTCAGAGAAGGTTCTCTGCTGTAATGAAACGCCACAAGGAACAGTTTCAATCATGTCAGCTTGTTTAAAAAGTGGAAGAGGAACACTCCCAGACATCCTGCACACCGACAAACATAAAAACATCTGAGGACGTATCGTAGAACGATGCTCAAAAACGCCAAAGAAATGTCGGTGTGAGCTCTAGACACAGTTTGATTGACAGCTGATGGATTATTACATGGCCTCCAAAAAAGCATTTTTCCAACTATTACCTGCAGCCTTAAGTTCATCTTTGCTGCTTTAAATGCCCGCCTTCAGTCTGCTGAGATGGGTCAGACAGCTGGAGGTGTAGTACCAGGTGTCACATGGATTAAAAATAGACCATTGTGAATACAGAGTGATTCATGATTGCAGACGGACAATTATGACACAAATTGGTGTGGAGGAAGAAGGAAAAAAAAAAAGAGATGGTAACAAATGCAAACAGTAAAAAAAAAAGTCTTGAAGTGTAGAAGGAGAAAAAAATAACACGAGATAAAAAGCTAAAAGATGGCGGAAGGAAAGACGGAGCGATCAGAGGGAAACGAGTGATGAGACCTATGACAAACACGGAGAGACGGCTCGCGTTAACGGCGAGCTGTGAAAAATAGCAAGGTGTCCGAGGACATTTATGTTCCTGAAGATCCTCACTTTTAATGAGCTTTAAATCAGAACTCTGCGGCTAACGCGCCGAGGTAAAATGCAGACAGAAGGAAAAGGTCATTTCCTGTGTGGAGACGCTTCAAGGAAATTAGAAACAACTTTTTATGATTGTGTGATCAAAAAACCTAAAGGCAGACATCTGCATCAGTATGTTTTATATTAGAGGTACATCTCAATAAATTATAACTAAAAGTTAAAAAACTAAAATCTTTATCTATGGTCATTATTTTAAGCTTCATGATTAAAACCTAAAACTATGGCCTCATTTCCACCTTTGCAGAAATTTGTGCGATAAATGATCTAAATTACAAATACAGTATTTTAAATCTATCTATAGCGATCCTGATTTTAAATCTAATAACAAAATCTTTGAACTTTATTAAAATGTTCACATTTTTTAGATGTAGTTGTATAATTTTAAAATTCCTCTGCTACTCAAACGTATGGAATTCATTCTGATCTGTGGAGAAATGCTTCACATGAAGAGACAGGGATATAGATATTATTTTTTCTGATGTCGCTTCAGAAGATTTAAAGATTATTTACTTTTCAAGGGCAAACTCATCTATTTAATTTAAAAGCTCTGAAGCACTTTTACACACATTCAGCTTTTGGTGAGACTGAATCAAAAGCTCTTGACATTTGTCCTTTTCTGCAAAAGAGATGGACAGAAACTTCTGAGAGCCGTCCTGTTGAAAACGATGCATTTTGAGAAGTGGAGTGACGGCTCCCACGCTGAACGGCCAAAGTTCTGAGCAATATTTCGAGATCAAAAAAGTGTACAGCGATGCTTTAAACGATGAAGTGGGCTTGCATGCATTCAGCAGTTGCATAGGGAGAGGATGGAAAAAGGAAGAAGTGAGCAGTTCTTTTACCATCTAGACCAGAGGTCTGCAACCTTCGGCACAAAAAGACTGCGACCCTCAAATCGTAGAGCAACAAAAAGAAAATGCCTTTTTTAACACATTTTTCCAACTATTGAAGCACATAAAAGTTCATTTTGTAAAGAAAAAAGCACCCTACGCCTAAAAAAATCTGTTTTCAATATATTTGAGTATAACTGAATGAAGATCTTTGTTAAAAAAAAAAAAAAGAAAACTATAGAAGAGTGACTGACACGCATGTGCAGCAAGAGACAAATAAAAATGTTTTAAAGTTTTTCCCAAAAATAGAGAGTTTCCTATGGATTAAATATTTTCTTTTTGCAGTATTTGCTATGAAAAATGCTGTTTACTTATATATTGCTTTTCTACTTTCTTAGAAAGCCTAAATTCTGTCCCATACATGCACACTCAAATTCACACACTTACCCCAAGACTCTTTAATTCGTAAAAATGATCAGTCTAATAAAACAATCTGGGAAACATTTGAAGAAAGGAAACTTTAAGTGCAGAAGTTATGATTTAACTTAAAATATTTGCAAACTTACCACATTTTTCAGAGTATAAATTGCTTTTTTTTCCCATAGTTTAGCCAGTGGTGCAACTTATACTCAGGAGCGACTTATTTGTGCTTTTCATTTTTTTTAAAGACATAAATAGGCTCATATATTTATTATTTTTCCAGTAAACATTGGTTGTCCTTTAGCAGTTGTTTCCTCCAACAACCACTAGAGGGCACTGCATCCGAGTATTTGCTACTGACAGCAGCAGAAGAAGTGTAATACGAATCTGATTGTTTTCCTCTTAAAGTTTGATATTTTTCTCATACACTTCATTGTTGATTTTTTCATTTATTTTTTTACTTCCCAAAAATGCGACTAATACTCCAGAGCGACATACATTCATAGTTTTCTTCATCTTGATTGGACATTTTTTGCTTTTGCGACTTTTATTCTGAAAAATATGGTAAGTAAAATAAATACATGCAAAAATCAATATTTATACATTGTTTTAGTAAATACACAAAGGTATTTGTCATTTAAGCAGCAAACGTTTCTTACCTAACAAACTTGTATCCATCTTTATAAAACATTGTTTCTGATAAAGATGGACGCCTGAAGCTCTTTAGTGGCTAAATGCTTCACTTGCTTCACCCACTGACTTTGCTTTTATGCCTTTGTGCTTGTTAGGTGCTGTGCAGAGAGGCTGTGAGGTTTTTCCTCATGCATGCTGTGGCTGAAAGTGACATTGTGAATGCATGTTTTTTTTTTTACTGTTTTCATTATTCCACTAAAAAAGTGTTTTAAAGGCAACATAGTGTAGAAATGGGTTTTTGTGTCAAAGAACCATTCAAAAAAACTTTTAAAAAATCTGACTAGTTGTATTTTAGCCCTGTTAAAGGCAAGTTATAAAACATACATCTTTACAGTAGCTTGCTCTATTTTATGTCTAATATCTGCCTCTCTCTTTGTCTGTGTGTTAAGTATTAGTATTTCCAATAACTTCTTTAATAATTTTTCAGCATTTTTAGTGCTAAAAAGTCATTTTTCTGGACAGTTTCCACCGTAATCGTGTAATCGCTGAAATAAATTCAAGTTAAATTGCACCATTTGCACACAATTGCACTACAGGCGTAAAATCTCAACAGCTGTCGTACAGTGCCAATGCGGTCATTAATGAAGGTGTGAGTACCGGCTCCTTACTGACCGCAAATGCTGCCATGCACGGAGTTACACAAGATCCATAAGTGCCCCTAGGACGCCACAAACTACGCTCTAATTGTCCAAATTGCTGAGCCATCAAGCTACACTTCAAGGTGGACAGATCACGTGGACAGCACTAATGGGCCCCATGTAGAGTCTTCAGAAATTGGAAGGGTTAAAACAATCTGTACAGCATACCTGTGTCTCACCTACTCCACCCTTACATGTTCTTCAAGAGTTCGCTATGACCTGTTGCCCACAGCATGATCATAGATTAAAATGTGCATGAACATTTTTGCCCTATGGATTCATAGGGGTCTACGACCTTAATTTTTCATTTGGGCCACCTGGCTTGCCGACACATTCTCCTCCCCAAGTCGTCACATATTGATGTTTGGCTAAGGACCCCTCCGTGCCCCTTTGACATTTTAGGTGTCCTCAAATTTTTTGATGTGCTGACTGTTCGTGAAATCAAGGGTTTGCGGTACCAGACGTGAACTGGTCATTGGGATGTATCTTGTTTTGGTATCCTAACCCAGCCCGGGAATGGTACCGCAGCTGGACCAGTAACAGACACGAACCGGGCCTGGACAAGAACCGGTACGGGGTTAGGGTACTGGTGCGCTCCGTGTCCCAGTACTAGATTGGTTCCGGTTCTCAGCCTGGAGGTTGGGGACCCATGATTTAAAGGAAACAGCCAGCACATTAAAAAACAATGATTTGGAGACCGCCAAAACGTCAAAAAGTGACGAGTTTGGACTGAGAATGTGTTGGGTCTGCATTTTTTTTTTTTATCTCTATCCACTCATAAGGACAGTTGTGACTAAGGCCTGAGGTGTGACAGAAAAGTTTCATTGTGCAAACCTGCGGTATTGTCAGTAAACCATGCAATAGACTTTCATTAAAAGCAGATTTGACTGTGCAGTTCCCAAAAGGTTTTCTATGCAACATTTAATTGGATTTCAAGCAACTTCAGACATGGCAGCAAGAGAGAAGACTTCTTTTTTTCTTAATAAAGAAAAAAACTTTTCCTTGTACGTCCTTACGGATGACTCCTGAATGTTAGAAAGTTATTTTGTCATGCCAGTGTGATCTTTAACAAACCTTTTCAAATGCCATCCAGTGACTCTGCTGTTCTGTGTCAGTGAACTCAACAGTGAACCACTCCAGGAAAGTTGCCGCTTTCTTGGACACGGACAGACCGCGGTATGCCCATGATTTCATTTAGAAGAGAACTCAGATTTAGAAAGAAACTGTAATCATCAGTGGAATAACATACAGTGAGATGTTTTCAAACGAGCAGTAAAAGTGAGAGGAGACTCTCTTGTTTGCCTCTGAAGGACAGAAGAGTTGCAGACACTGCACTCCTGATCAGATAGGAAAAGTCGTCGTCATCAAGGTTCGCGTTTAGACGTAAGAAAAGGCGAAAGTGTGCATTGTTGCAGGTTTGTGAGTCTGGAAATGCAGCTGAGTGTGAGGCACCAAGGCTGCAAATGAGGCCTTTCGTTCGGCGACTGTAAGGATGACTCACCGTGTCTGAGGCTTCATGAGGGAGACGGACGCTGTCAGATCAGTGCTGACACACAGGAAGTGGATCTTAAATAATCCATGAATCTATCTGGAAAATGATGAATTCTGCAGTGAGATTACAGAAGATCGCGGGGTTGGGAGTTGACGTCCTCAGTCGTGTGTTTCCTGTGACCGGGCAGAGCGGAGACTGAGCTGGACCACAGATCTTTGTGATTTACAGTAAACAGCCTCAGACGCTGGCGAGGTCCATATGTTAAACAACGACCAACTTCTACTAAAGATCCGGCAGCTTTCATCATCAAAAGCCCTTTTTTCTTATATAATGGCAGAAAGTTTTAAGCGAGTAAACATCTTAAATCACACCTCCCTGCCCGGCGGAGTTTAAGAGCTGTTGAGCAGGAAGATGGAGATGTTTTACCGAAGCGCGGATGTGTGTCTGCGCTCGGGTGTTTGCACTCTCACCATCTCAAAAACGAGCTGAACGTAGCCGAGCTGAACGACGCCGTGGCACAGCCCGCGGGACAAGCTCTCCGCTCACACACGCACATGAAGGCGACGCTGCTGTAGGGGATTCTGGTCCCGCTTAAGCATCCATCTTGACTGACATTACCTCCCCTGAGCGTTTGTCAGTGTTTGTGTTTGGAGATGAAGAAGAAGGGGGGGGGGGGGGGGGGGGGGGGGGGGGATTTCTCAGCTTGCAGAAGGGAAATGATTTTTGGGATGAGGTTAAAATTTAAGTTAACTTTACCCAAACTTTTAAACTTCAGGAACATCTTGCTTACTTTGCACCGTCTACAAGTCGGATATGAGGATGTGCGAGAACAGATCACCCTGGATTCATACGACACGGAGAGCAGGGTCAAATAAATACTCCCATAAAAAGTTTAAACTTTATTCTACGTTTGCAGTATAGCAACTTATGGCCGATGTTTGAGAAAATCTTTATGGATTAAAAGAAAGGATATCGAGAAAAGCAAGTTCAGGACATTAAACATTTTTCTGTTGTGAAATCGTTCCCAGTGGTTTTTTTAATTATGATTATACTGTTTTTTAGACAAAATCCAAAAACTTTGTTTTACTTTAAAACACATTTCCTGGAGAGAACTAGAAACTCTTTTCTACTGTTAGCGTGAAAGTGTCCATAGCTAATTTCCCAGCATGCCTTTGCTTACACTCTCTCCTGCTAGCGACGAGCGCGTCACAAGCTTAAGCTAATATTAGCGTAGCAAAAAGAAACGGCGAGCCAAATCAGAGCAGTTTAGAGCCGGATAGCAGCTCAGACGAGGAAAATAAAAACTTACATGAATCTATTTTACTGCAAGTGGATGATTTAGAATTGGAGTGGAGAAAGGAAGTCAACAGGTGTTTTTTAATAATGCAGGTGGACGGGTAGATCACCAGGCTTGTGGTGCATGTTGGGTAGTTTTTGCTCTGACGTCACATGTCAATTATGATAAAAATATTGGAGGTGTAAGGCAATACTCAGGCGAGTACAGACGGAAGTCTGGCACTTTGCTGACTGCAAGCCACCAAATAACTACAAAACAATGCATTGTGGGAAACAGAGTCCTGACAGTTCTTGTAGTTTGATGTGATGCTGATCAGAAATGACTGGCGCTAAATGTGTATTTTGTTATTCTTTGTAAAAAGTAGTGATGTAAAAATAAACAAGATTTCAAATCATGTCTAGTTTTGTGTGTTTTTGTTGCCTTTAGAAGTTTAATTTCAATGTTATTTATTTCTCAGGGACACTGGACATTAATCGAACCCAGCAGCTATTTTTCATCTGTTATCTGCACACAGTTGTTAAAAAATATATAAAATAGATTTTAAATATAAAACCTGAATAAACATTTACATTTACAAAAAATCATTTATTCCCAATGCAGTCACTCTGCTTAATTTTCAATAGCACTTAAATTGTATGTATGTGGATGGTGAATTCTGTGATTTTTAAGATCTGTATGACTTCTGATTTTCTATAGTATTTATCAACTTTTTAGCTTTTTTTTAAACTTTTATCAATTGAATTGAATTTTAATGTGTTCTGCCGTTTTGAAAGATGAATTTATGTTCATTGAACAGACAATATATATTTCTATCTATCTATCTATCTATCTATCTATCTATCTATCTAATAGGGATTAAATGTGAAATAAAATTTAAGACAAAAGATATGAATCTGTTTTTTTTTCCATAAACTCAAATGAAAATGAATCCAAAATAAATACACAAAAAAAAAAAAGACCAAGGAAAGACAAGGAATGAAGAAAAAGTGATAAACAAGTCGACCCACAGGAAATTAACAAATATTTCAAAATGAAACACGACCTGATTTATATTAATGGAACATCATTACTTTCTGCTTAAGTTGTTTTGTGATGACATCATTTTAAAAGAATATTGATACCTTCATAATCACTGCTAGATGGAAATAGAGAGAAACTTTTTCCTGCTAACCTAATTGCAATTTGGAAGGTCTGACGGGGTTAACTTAACTATAATTTTACCCAATTAATTTTCTTGATCTTTAAAACGAACATTTTCAGAGCCTGTGATACACAGCCCAGATCAGTTCCGTCAATGGAAACCCGCTTTGCAGTTTAGGAACATTTTGTGAACAAAGAGCCTCAAAGCACGTTTCAGTTGAAAGTAGCTGTTAATCCCCAAGTTGCCTAGTTAGGTCAGGGATGGAATCAAGGCCCACTCGTTTCTAAAATACGTCTTCTTTTAAAGATATCAATAAAACATCTGATGGTTCAGCGACGGAGCAACAAGATCTAATCGGACAGCTGAGATTACTATCACACGCGCTCTCCCCTGCGGCTACGACATAACAGAGAAGATAAAATTAATCTAAAACACAAAAGATGGAGAAAGAGGAGAGAGATAGGTGATGGAGAAGGTTGTTAAAGAGATGAGGACAAAAGATGGTGCGGCAGAAGAGTAAAGAAAAATTGAAAAACAACTGCACGAACATGATTTAGATGGGAAGAAATGAAAGGGAAGCTCCAAAGCGTGGATAAGAGAATGATACGGGGCCAAATCCTCGTAGGAAAAAAAGAAAACTTCTCTCTTATGCTTCTAATTGGTTTATGAGGAGCAGAAAATCCTCTCAGTTCCATAAAATGCAAAAAGATTCATGACAACCTTGTACATCCAGAACCTCACCTCCTCTCTACACGAGCCTCCATGTTCACAGGTGGGCAACAACAATCACGGCTTTCTGCCTGACGGCGTTTGCAGCCTAATGAGAGGCCAACATGTCATTCTATACGGCGGGGATATATATATATATATATTTTTTTTTGCCATGCATGCAAGGGTAGATGCAAAGTTAGAAATGTGGAAGAGCGGAGAGGCTCCCTCCTCCGTGTGCATGAAATATGCATGGAAGAAGTGTTCAGTCATTTATGCAGAGGGAGCTCTGCTTAGTTAGCAACCCACTCAACAAATACACACACACACACGGAATCAAAGAATCCTGAAGTCCACTGCAAATTCTGCCGCGTCAGCAGGCTTTATCAGGTAAATAGGCCAGCTGAGAATTTTTTATTTATTTTTTTTGTTGTTTACAGACAGTAAGAAGGCTGTGTGAATGTGTTTGGATTTATACAGGAGCCAGAATGACGGACTGCAGATGCCGGAGTTGCTAAAAGGATGCTGTGCTGCAGCTGCGATGCTCATTCTGTAGAGCAAACTCAAATCTGGTTCTTCTGCTGCACTAATCTTACGGGAGAATGTGGGGTATAATGTGGCAGCTTAAAGAAAAGTTTCAGCTTTAGAGAAGGATCATTCTGCAGAAAGTTGTTATGCTTATTCTTTGATTTTTTTTTTTTTCTGTGTGAATATTTCACAGTCAGAGGCACATAAATCAATCCATGAATTTTGAAAATATTCCCAGCATAAAAAGTAGAGACAGTTCACTGCAGCTTTTACATACGATTCATCCCCTTGTGCATGTTTATCATCTATTAGATGCAACTTTTCATTTTTTTTGAAGAGAGCAAAAGAAACTCAAAACAATCAGAATGGGTGAAAACAGCCTGACTGTGCGTGAAAAAAGGTTTCCCGTACAAAATATCAAGGTTGTAGACCGCTCGGTGTCCCTGTAAGGCAAAAATGTTCATGTATATTTTTTTTCTGCAAGCATTTATCCACCATGCAAGCATAAGTAAGGGTGAAACAAAGGCACATCATAGGGATTTTTTTCAACCCCCCCTTAAATCCTTTAGACGGAGTAAAGACATGCTTGTTGTAAAGCCTGGTGGTTAAAAAGTAGAAAATCAGACGATGGGAGCGCATTTTGTGTCAATATTCTACAGAAGCCGCTCAGCTATTGCGCTCCTATATGCACTCCTCTCCATGGGACTGGACAACCCTAAAACCTAAATCAACCCCTGTCTGTCACTAAAGCTCGAGTGTTTTAAATATTTGCAAAATTCTCAAATTATTTAAGTATTTTTTTGTTTGTTTTGATAATTTTGTATTTCTAAAAAATGGACAGGATTTTTAGGTAGAATACAGCACTGTGGAAGCTTCCAGTTAAACTTGTTTTTAAATATTTAGTCTCACAGTTGAAGAAGTTTTCAGTCAGACTGACTTGTTTTAGACTTTATTTAAAAGCCATTTAATAATAAAACTTTGTTTTATTGAATCTTTATTCTGTGTAAAATGTGTACAGACAGTTTTAAACTGTGTTTTTAAACTAGATTTCATAAAGGAACCACCAACCACAGGCCAGTTTGTAAGACTGGTGTCTAATAATAATAATAAACCAGTTTGTGGCCCAAATATTATAAATGTTGTTGTTT
Source organism: Oryzias javanicus (assembly GCA_003999625.1). Classification (NCBI taxonomy): domain Eukaryota; kingdom Metazoa; phylum Chordata; class Actinopteri; order Beloniformes; family Adrianichthyidae; genus Oryzias; species Oryzias javanicus. The sequence goes on from CM012446.1 coordinate 4,981,688, forward strand.
AGTTATTTCATTTTTGTTTGTATGACTTGAAATAAATCAATTCCAACCAAAAATAGAAGTTCAAGTCCTGTCAACTATCAAAGTTGGTGAATAAAGGTGTGGGGCGGATTAGACTAAGTAAGTGAAAAGTTGACAGAGAAGCTGAATCCATCAAAATGAAGTGGAAGTTTGGTTGGGGTCCCACAGACCCCTGGAGCACCCGTGCAAACCAGAGATTATCACGACATTTAAGGAAGAGCCCAAATGTCCAAACTTTTACAGTGAATCCAAAGAACCATCACAAATTCATGATGAACTAGCATAGATGATGCAGTGAAGCCAGAGAGTTCCCTTATGCAACCTTATATACAGTCGACCATTGACTGTATACGAGAGAACAGGAGTGAGAGAGCCCCCTCCCCCATCATGGTCCGAACAGGAAGAAACCAAAATCCCTCTGACTATTACTGAGAAATCACTCAGTTTGTCAGATCTCTTATGTTTGTTTTCTTTATGTTTTTACTAATCTTAGTATTTTTTTCATGACATGTAGTTCAAGTCAGAAACTCACCAATCAGGTGCCTCAATAAAAGTAACTCACCAACCCCACCCCCAACCTTTGAATCTTCTGATTGACTGACTTTGTGTAGTTTGTTGTCTAGTGGAAGGAGGCGTGGCCTTCGAACCAGCTCACTCCTGATTGGATAAAGGTGGTACCCTAGAAAAGTTGACTCAGATCGAATCGGACCAATCACGGCTCCAACATGGCAACATTCGTATCATTAAAAGAAATAAATTAAAATTGCCACTGAATCGACGTAATTTTGTTGGAACCAGAAGGAGATCATTTTCAATGGGTGACATCACACTCGCTCGGTCCAGTTCCCACGTACTGTCAATATTGTCCACAGCTATAAATGAGCTTTATGGCTTTTCCTCCTGTGTTCCTCTGCAAATGACAGTTACTGACAAAAAAACTCATTTGACAGCAACCATCACAAGGCGTTTTTTTTTCTGAACTGTAATTTGACGGAAAACATTGAAGATGAGAAAAAAAAAATCACAAGTAGTCAAAAGTAGAGATGCATTATTCTTCTCCGTGATTTACTTGTTTTTGTCTAACTTTACCGCCGTGTTGACATCATTCATTGTTGACTCATCTGAGTGTGTATCCGTGTGTGTGTTTGGTGTCCTTGTCGCCGTCGAATCGCTACAGGAAAGTCGGTTATTGTAGCCAATTAGATGCCACATCCACAGTGATTATTTGTCTAGTGGGTCGTTAGTTAACATCTGTTCAGTGTGAAACCATCAATGCAGCATTTCTCCGTCGATTCAAACATGCCGACGCTTCTTTACCGTGTTGTGTGGACTGCCTCCTGGTTCATCAGAGGCTTGAAAAGCCTTTCACTGCTGACCGAAAAACACATTTTTCTCATTTAGTCTGAAGGCTCTCCACAGATACAGGGTTTTTATTCCTTCTCTTTTTTTTATTTATATTTATTCAATCATCTTGACCCACAATGGTTTTCTGCAAGATTGTTGACATGTTTTCCACATTTCATATGACACAAAACATTAATACATTCATTTACATACAAAGAAAATATACTTTAACACCTCTTTTTAAAAAATCATCAATACCAACTCGTTCAAAATTCTTACAAAAATGTATAATTTTTAGAGAGCAAGGTATTTGAAAAAATACATTGAAAACTGTTGAATTAAAGAAAATCAAAATGTTGAAGTTTTAATTTTTCTACGGGTTTTTCTGTTCATTAAAAATATGTTTTTCCAGTTTTTTTTTAATGTTTTAAACCAAACAAAAACACAATTTTACATCGGATTTGTATTTTCTTTTCCACCCTTCCTTAACATTTTTTATTTGAAGTGATCCAGAGTGATTAGAATGTCGATCAACATGTAATTTAAAAGTTAAAATCACAACCACCAATTCTACACAAGTAAGTTCACCACTATAGCAGTTATAACATTTTTTTTAGCAGTTGATAAAATCTAATGTTTTCAAGGCGCGAATTCTCCATCAGTAATCCGTGGTAAATATAAAAGAAATACATGATTTAAGGCGTCAACAGATTGCATCAAAAGGACCAACTGCCTTTTAACAGGAGGGACCTCCAGCGGGAGCGGGACGGGCGCTCGTCGTCTGCTCCCGTCGGACCGTCCCTGCGGCATGTAAGGTCCAAAGAAGATGAAACACCAGGCGGCGCGAGCGTCAAGTCTTTGGGGGGGGGGGGGGGGGGGGGGGTGTGTGTCAGTGATTCTGTATGTCAGAGAAGAACGTCCCATCAAAGCTCATAACAGATGGAAGCTGCAAGTCGCACAGACACAAATGTGTCGTATTGTTTGATGCGCACACAGATGAGGATTTCTGTCCATCCTTCAGGCTGGAGGCTTGGTTGAATAATTAACTTATATCTTCTACATAGGATCTCTGAGGCTGCATTCACACTTGACTTGATTGGTGCATCAAATTTGTATCGGCCGTCCCTCTTTCACCGCTTTCTTCTTTACGCATGTGTGGGAGGAGCATTTCCTGGCCTTCATTGTCATATCATAGAAAACATGGGTGATATTGAGCCATTAGCTTCAGTTTATGTGTTTTGGAGAGTTCTACAAGTCACTGAAAGCGTCACATGCCCATATGCGAGTCTCTGATTGGTCGATGCACTGCAACCTCGCCAAACTTCAGATTTTGCGCCGCTCAAAGCACAGCAGGACCTCAGATCGCTTCTGCCTTAACATTAAAAGTATAAACTTCTGCCTCGTGATTCCCATCCAGTATGAATGCAGCATTTAAGTAACATAGCGGAATGAGAGCGAAAGACCAGAAAAAAGACAAATGGTGAGAAGACTTAGAGGTTTGTCAAAAACGGACTGACTCAGACCAACTTCAAAATGTACGGTGGCCCTCAAGTCCAAATCGCATCAACAAATCCTTCAATCCGAAGGCAAACATTTCATAAAACAACTTAATAAATGAAAAGAAAATTCCAGAAACCAAAATGCAAAAAAAAAGAAAAAGGAAAATTAATTTCCAGAAATCAATATTAAATGAAATATTAAATAATTAAACACATTTTAAAAATGGAAAATGTGGGCAAGCATTATGGAGCATCACAGATTGGATATTGATGTTTTTCAGTGGAATTTTACTTTGATTTTGAAAATGTAGTGTTATTTTATTTTTAAATCGTTGTGATCTTTGTTTTGTTATTGAGTTGAGTAATTTGTACTTTTGGGCTAATTTGTTTTTTTTTGGAAGAAGAAACTTTCAATCCTGTTTAATCCTTCCGTTCTTTCATGGTTATGTTTAGTTTTCTATTTTAAGCTTTTTGGCATTGAGCAGTAGATGAGAATAAACTGTGTTTAGATGGACGAATCAACCGGATCCTCACGCTCTTATCTGCTTTTTCTAACAGGAAATCCTGCAAAAAGCTGATGCAGGTGTAACGATAAAATCAAACCCCAACCGTCGTATAAGCAGGTCAGGCTGTAGCGTCTTCTAATAAAAATAACCAACCTTCGAACAATCATATTGCACTAAATACGACATGTCCTCCTAATTCCACTTTCAGGGAGTTTCATCTCTGTAAGAGGCGGACAAATGAGCAAAAAATGACAAAGAGAGACGTATATGAGCTGATCATGTCAGAGATTTGGGGAAAACGTTGTAGAAAAGAGAAGAGTGGAGAATGCCCACAGAGCAACAGAAAGGTGTGTGTGTGGTTGAGGTTATGTCTGAGGCTTGGGCAGCATTGTGAAAAGGACGATTGGTGTTAAATTGGGGTGAAAAGAGGCTTAGGTAGAGACTGAGGGAGACGGAGAGAAAGCAGGAGAGATGGTCACCCTTCACTCCACACATGGATTAACGGCTATAGAGACACTGACAGGCTCAAAACCTGTCTTACACTGGAAAAGCCCGGCCGACACACCGACTGAAAGTGTGCTGGTCCCAACAGACACAATACATCGAGCAGAGCAAAAAAATATATACAGTGTATGGCTGTCAAAATGGCTTTTTTAAAAGGATTTATCTGTTAGATTCTCAGGTTTTGACAACAGGAACAACACAACCAAACAATTCAGAAAAAAACATATTCTCTGACTCTTTCAGAACATTACTTTTTGTGTTTCGCACATACTCAAGATGAACACAACAGCGTAGCAACATCTTAAAACTGTACTGGATTTGTTGACTAAATTAGCTCTGACCAATGGTGTTCATTACATAATTATAAATATTTATTTGAAGAAAAATAAGTGTTGTGAGGTCCAGATGACCCCATTTTTAATGTAAACATGTCAGTGGGTAATGTGCCCAAATCTTCTGGGATTTAGTAAATTAACTTCCGCAAGAGAAGATTGTGAAACCTTTCCAATAAGAATACAGTGATCTCTCGCTAAATCGTGGTTCAACATGCTCTACTGTAGAACGCCAAATCTAGATAAATCTTCAATTGTGATCCAATCTTTGACTTCAAGATAATACTGGATTCATTTTTCTATAACAGTTTGAACTTTAAGAGTTATAGCTAAAAAAAAAAAGCATAAAGTAAGGGGTTTCACAGTCTTAAAACATCTTTGTGGATTTCACCTAATGCACATTATTTTAAGAATTTAGGAAACACTGTATCCAGTGTTTCCTAAAAATGAATTATTTGAAAACACACCTTTTTTGAATGGCTTTTAATGCTCAGTAGTTTATTTTATTTTATTTTATTCTATTTTTATTTGTTTTATTGTATTCGTATTGATCTTTTATGTATTTTACTGCAGACTGCTTTTGTAATTTTATGCTGTTTTTATTTATTTTTGTTTTTAATTTGTCTAATTTTTTAAACTCTCCTTTTATTGTGAAGCACTTTGGCATACTATAAGCAGATGTAAAGTGCTATAGAAATAAAGTTCATTCATTCATTCATTCATTCATTCAATTCGGTATCAATGTCTGTAAGCTAAAATGCGATAAGCCAAAATGATATTTAGGTTAGCCGTAAAAATAAATTGTCTTATTGGTAATGAGGGAAATTAAATAAGATTCTTTCCTCTCATTTTTGTAATATAGAGTACTAGAGTAACTTTTACAAGTTATTGACATTTAATGAGATCCCACCCCCTATATATGTCTAAAATGACTTTTTTTTCCTACAGAAAAGTTCTCCATGTATTTTAAATCAGTACAATATTGTTTTGTTGACTAACTGGTCTCCATGATGCATGAAAACATCTTCTAGCTGAGATTTTCCCCATCACTTTGATATCTCAGATGATAGAATTGGACCTTGTAAAGCCATCATGACAGTCTTCTAAAGTAATTACGTCTGCGGTTGTCTCACAGGTGGTACCTGTCTCCACTATTTACGTACAAAAACTCGCCTAAAGGTATGCTAGAGGCGCTTTAAATGTACACAGCTTGACAGGTTCGTGTTTTACAGTCAAATGTTTGCTGAAGTGAAACCTCAAGCAACCTTTTTCAATGAAAGTAGCTGGAATTTTTAGCCTTACTGTAGGTGTTGATTTTGAAGATTGAAAAGGTTTTGGGAAGTATTTAAACTTTAGTCGTTCTCTGAATTTGGTAAACTTTGAGTTATTTGGTTGTTAAAAAAATAACCTTTTCTGAACATTGTATGTGATGAGAAAATTCAGAGAAAGTAGATTTTCTCACCTTTAATATAATATTAAAATATATAAATATTTTGTTTTAAATTCAACCCTGTAACGGGACCGTCTGACTGTTGTACGATTTCATTACCTTCATTATCACTTTTGTAATACATGTTTTGTATTTTAGTTCTAAATTGTTTTGGTTCCTTCCATCCTGTAGTATTAATCTGACTGTGTAATGGTGTATTTTTTTTGTCTTTTTTGTTACAGGGTTGAATTTTTATTTTATTTTGTCCAAACTCCCTATGGGGCAAACGGGGCCAGTCATAAATTCAATAATATGCGGCTCCTAGAACTTTCTAAGAACAATGTGTACTATTTCTCTATTGTCATTGGCTAAATTACAATATATTATAAACCTGTTTGCATCTTTAATGACCTTCAGAGCCTTTAGGGCCAAACTGATTGATTTGCTTCTCCAATATTATTTCACTATCATTAAATAACAGTAGTTTCTTTGCATTTAATCTAAGAGTTCACAGATTAAAGGCTGAAACGAGCTGGACAAAACTGAGTGATTTTATAAAATTGTACCATTTTATAAATATTTCATGATTTTTTTTCCTCATTTTACTTTTATTTAGATGAAAGTAGAAAGACAAGTGTTTATATTCGTAGAAAAATCTTGCAGTTACTGGTACATTTTTTTAATATTCAGTGAAAATTTGGTCAGTGGGGACGTGTTTATTTGGTTGACCTCTACACCTCAACAACCCCCGATTTAAAAAAAAAACAATATTTTTTTCAATCTTTTATTTCTTGTTTTAAAATATATTTTGTGGTTTAACATAAAAACCTTAGAGGTAAAGCTGTAGGTGCGCTGGTTCACCGAGAAATCTTTTCAGGAACTAATCAGAGAGAAAGAAAAAAAGCTGTATTTACTCGACCTAGATGCTTTGAGTTTAGAAGACATAACAAGACAGTAAAGTCATAATGAAACATCTATGCAAATGCAGTAATTCCTGAATTGTATAGAATGTATTGCATTTTTTACTTGTGTTCTGATGTGGGTAAAAAGTGACCCGGTGTTATGTTCAATTGAAAAAATACCTTATTAAGTCAGAAATCCTTCATATCATGAGGATTATGAGTCATAAGAAATAGTGATGCTTCATTTTCATTTATGCTTACATGCTGACTGTACTACACTACTGTAAAATAAAACATTTTCATGTTTGACAGGTGGAATATAAAAGCATTCAAACGCCACAGACAAACGTTCACAAATATGCCTACACATTCACTCAAACCAATGAAAATCAATCAATGAAAGCTGAAGGTAATAAGAAGAAAAAATTTAAATTTAACATTTTTGTCACTCTGTGGGCCTATATTAAATCTTTGGTAGGGTGGGTAGTTTTTGACCCTTACAGAGGTTTAAGATCACTCAAGGGTTAAAATCAGAAGTTTGTTACAACCAACTTTCTATATGGAAGGAGTTTTGCGTGAAACTGTAGAAAGGAAGCAAAAGGTCATTCAGTTAAACCACAGTGTTCAGAAATTAACTTTCAACCTTTGACATTTTAATGAGATTATTAGCGACGGACCATATTGTGGTTCATTATTGAGCCTCCCCCCTGTGACACACAAATAAATCCACTTCTCATGTCGAAGCATTCCCTGCTGAAGAATGAATAAGAAATGATGGATGGATGCCATTGGAAGGTCTTCCCTTCACTGCCCATCTCTCCTAATGACCAGTTGTGTGTGTGTGTGTGTGTGAGCTGAGGGCTCGGCGTATTTGTCCAGACTCCATTAAACACCTGTTCACTGCTCTACTGTGTGCAGCTCTATGGCCTCAGGCTGCTGCAGAGCAGCATCACAGGTCTTTTTTTCTAACAAAATACTTCAACTGCATTCAATTTGTAAACTATTAGATATCTTACTTTTTTTTTTTAGCCCTTTTAAGTTGCTAAAAGGGAATTCAGACAAATTAGCTTGTTCTGCATAAAAAAACAGACAGAGTGAGCAAATTTCAGTTTTTTTTTGACTAAATCTACATAGAATCATTTCTATACGGTGCTGATATGAAGTATTTTTTAAGACAGATGTTGTGAGTGGAATCCAGAAGTCTTTCAAAGTAAAACTTCCTTTAGGATCAGAATATAAACGAAATGGAAATAATTTAAGTTAGTGCATTAATTTTTTCATTATTTTTTTATTTTCTGCGGCCCGGTACCAAGTGACCCACTAATCGGTGCCGGTCCGCGGCCCGGTGGTTGGGGACCACTGCTGTAGAGGCCCCCCAACTCCTTATTCTCTTTTTCTGCCCCTTATGACTGAAACGAGCTGCTGAAAATCCTAAAGTTGTGTCTCATTAGCTGCATTTAAGACATCTTTAACAGACGATGAACGCAGATATTTTTAACTTCTTTATTTTTCATTAACTTGGTGCCTCCTGTCGACTTTTAAATGTAAACATTTTAACTATAGATGTGAGAAGATATTGTGTTTTTATCTGTATGTAGCTTTTTGCTCTGTATTACTGATACGTACTCAGGTCGTCGTTGTAAATGAGAAATTGTTCCCAATCCATCTACCTGTATAAATAAAGGTTCAACAACAGCTAAACTCCACGACTGCATAGAGTTCTAGTTCCTGTGAGTACAACCCTGCAGCTTTCATTCAACCCTCACCTCCTCAAATGTTTTCATCTGGCACGTTTGTTTTAGGAGGACAATCTGTTTGGCTGCATTTAATCTTTGATTTTCATGTAATGATGCAATCAAGAATCTAACCTGACACCTGCGGAGATTCTCCGCGATCTGAGGAAGCCTGACGAACACAGTTGGAAAAAAAGGAGCCGGTGAAGCACAAATGATGCAACTGATACCAGTCACCTAATGCAAATGCGGAGTGAGCGGTGCGGGGACTGATGCCATGCTCTATTTCATGTTGTCACAGAGGTAACTTTGTTTTTAGGTTTTCCAGACATCCGCGCTCTGAAAGATGTCACCTCGCCGCTGCCGCCGCCGCCGGGGAATGAACTGATGATGATATCAGCCGCGGCGTTTCTCTTCGTTCCATTTGCAAATCTATCAAGTGGTGCATTTGCATGAATGAATATGGATAAATCCGAACTCGCTAGTCCAGGACTCGCTTCGCTGTCAGGCCGTCACAGCTGCGAGTGACTGACCCTAATAAGCTCCGTGTTATCTTTTCTAATTCTTTAAAGCGTTCTGCTAATAGTCTGCACATCACCCCCCCCGACATGACTCCTACTATAATGAACTGAGCACAGCGACACTTGGAGGTAACGTTAGCCCGGGAAGTGGCAGTCTGTGTGAGCTGCGAGCTCTCACAGCCTTGTTGAATGTGTGTAGCAGCCATGTTGGGGCACTGGAGGCGGGGGAGCCAGGAGATCAACCTGCTTTTTACCGTCTTTCACTATCAATTTCACAGAGAGCCCTTTGAGAGGGTGTCAGCTGTGTCACTTATCACATGGGTAATGCCCTCTGCATCCATGTCTCTGTCATGGCTGTCAGTGTAATCAAATTAGCAGGACTGTAGAGCTTAACATTAACTTCAGCGTGGCTGATAGCTCTGCGGTCTGACTGCAGTTCTTCACATTTATGGTGGCTGTAATGATCGCTCAGCATCCATTATTCCAGGCTCCCTCCGTCGCTCCGAGATGCATCTTTTTCCATCGGTCCCGGTTTCTAAAACCCGTCCTGCTGCTTTCAATCCCCAGCTCTGTGTTTACAGGTGAAGCCATCCTCTCCTGCCCATTTCAATTATATCTAATGATCCTGCGTTGCTCTGCCATTAGAGTGTGATTAAAGTACCTGGATTACACAGTAGCATGCAATTGCTGGATTTTTTTTTTTTTTTTTAATGAAGTGTCAGCACTTCTACAGCAAGAAACAATGAACCCCAAACAAATGGAAAGCCTGCTCGCACATGTCACATGACGCCCCTCTTGCAGCTAATAACATGTCACTGCTGCTGACACGGCACTATCTGCTCGGGTGTGTGAGCCGGAAAAATGAGAGAAAAATGAAATGTTAATGCGAGACGGTATCAAAGGACAGGGTGAATTAAGACCCATTCAAAAAGCTTTCATTTTAATTTAAGCGTGGGGTCAAAGCTCCAGCACAGAAGCTTCACTAATTTCTATTTTGCATTTGAAGTCAATTTGGAAAATCTTCTCTTTAACACGACCCTGAGTTAAGTGACCCGTGTGTTTGCAAAATTGCAGTATGAAAGCATGAACGGGTTTAATGCAATTACTCACTGTCGTTATTGATGCACAATTTAACTGAATGACTCTCAAGACGCGCGGCATAATTTAGAGTAAAGCAAAGATGAAGTCACTGAAGCTGAAGGTGTCCAGCCTGGAAATGTAATTAATTTTTCACCGCTCACACACATTCACAGGTTTTTCACCTCTGCATGGAACAAATTCTACTAAAAACTTTGCTGATAACTCTAGTCTTTTCATCTGCTGGTTCACTTTAATAAGGAAAAACAACTTTGTTTTTTGAAAATAAATATTTTTTCAAATCAGGAAAAAAAAAAGCATTTTAACTTTAAGAACAAATAAAAAAAACTCTGAACGCAAGTTAAATTTATATCCTCTGTTTAGATGTGTGGCAAATTTGCTGCTTGAAGTTTGATGATCCCCATGTGGGAGGAGCTACTGTCAAAAGCTTTTAGCCTCATGACTTTAAGGAAATATTACCTGTACATCTCAAATACAGTCAATGCATGGAAGGCACCGATGATGTTGAGAGATCAGGTTTGTTTATTTTAAAAAGTAACCATGTCTGGGTTCATGAGATCATTCATTCAGAGACTCTCTCTCTGGTGAGGCTCACCATCTAGTGGCGTTGTCTCTAAATAATTTAGGGATTTTTAACGTTTTTTTTCTTTTACTTATTCATTTTTTAACAAAAAATGCAGAAAATTTAAGATAAAGTCACGTTAGTTTAAGGAAATAATGATATAAATCTCTCCATTAATATATATATTCATAAATCTATTGGTCCTTTCGCTTTACATCCAATCCGTTCTAGTTCAGAGAAAACACTGAAAATCCAGTCCGCATTTTGACTGCTGCTCGACACTCTGCTGCATCAACACCTTTTCTATGTCAACATGGATCTATGTACGTTTTTCAAGAAAGTGAGCTTTCTGCTTCCTGTGTAGTGTTTGAGGAAAAACATCAAATATGATGGCTCAGTCAGTAGTGGTTGTAAGAATTGGAAAACAGCTTTAGTCATCTTTTACAAGCAGGAGATGGCACAAACACATAAGGAGAGTGTTGTTGCAGAACTATAGCAAACAGGGAAACATTGCACACATAACAGCAAATGCACTGTTTGTTCATATGTGTCCTTATAACTTACAGTGGTGACGCCAATGGCTGAAAGACTGCGCTCTCAGCGGTACTTCTGTTCCACATTAGTCCGAGGAGGAAAAAAAACTAAGAAAGGAATAAAATTAGTGGGCCTTTTTATTATTGTCTTGATCCAAAAAAGAAAATAAATATAAAGTTTAGGATGAGAACAATCAGATTATCCTCTGTTGGTTTTGGACCTGCATCATAAACACGCCAGAACCGTGTTTCTGATTGGTTGACGCAACGGAGGTTCTCTGCCAAAATTCACATACTTGAACTTATGCGCCAGAATTTTGGTCCTGCTGCTACCAAACCACTGCACTCAATTCAAATTGAGCTGAACATTGACTTGCAGCCATGGTGCAGAGGCAGAGCGGTCGGCTTCTGATCAGAAGGTCACGGGTACGGTTCCCGTCTGTGTCAAAGTGTCCTCAGGTCAGACACTGAACCCCACATTGCTCCTGGTGGTTATAGGTTGACGCCAGTGTTTGACAGTGGAACCACCATCAGTGTGCACGACTGACTATAAATAAAAGCTATTTACTATTTTTACCATCTGTTTAACATTGAAACTTGCCTCCAACACTGTGCAAATCGCATTTGGTATGAATACAGCTTTAGAGGTTTCCCTATGAAAAGAATCCTCTTTTAGCACTCCATCCTCATTATTATTATTATTATTTTTTTATTAAGTGGTGGAAACTTATATTCGCTGCAAAATGCAGAATTCACAAAAGCAAGTTAAAATCCTGCAAACAACAAACATTAATGATGCTAAAAATATCTTTGCATATAAAACGACTCTTTGGAAAAGCCCGACAGCAAAACTAAACATCTTTGGAAGAATTTACAAGGAAACAGCAGAAAAAGGAAAGACTTTCTGTGGGAGAGCAAATGAGATGCAAAATATGGAGGGAAGAAAAGTGAACAACCAAGAAGCACGTTTTTATTAGCAAGCGCTTGTTTGAGCTCCAGGCTCGGTTCTGTTCCCTCATGTAGTAAAATGTACTTCAGAGGTTACAGAGTTTTTTTTTCTCTTTTAGGGGTTCCTTTTATTAAGGCATAAAACTGAGCTTTGGCTCACCTTTCATCGGGGAGGTGGAACAGAGTCATTTAAAATACAAGCTTTTTTTGTGGCAGCAATTATAAATATACTATAATAATGGTATTTGACAGGTAACAGAGTGAAATTTCTCCAAAGATTTGATCAAACTTTTGTGTTTTATTTTCTCTCTTTACAAAATAAAAGTAGAGCCACTGTTGAATGTGTTTTCCTTTGTGTATATTCCTGAGCAAAAAATGCGGCTGTGGGAGATTTTCAGCTGACAAACGAATCAATATGACTTTGTGTCAAAGTGGATGAAACACAAAGTTCCATTCCCCGGAAAAAGCATTTGTAGAAATTCCAAATGTTGCTGAAGAGAAGCGACAGAGAGGCTGTCAACTGATGGGAAACGCACGATAACTCAAAGTGAAAACACTGTAGGAGTTTGTATTTAGGATGAAAATATTTCATCTCAGGAGCTTAAATAATAATAAAACTTATTTAAGTTTTAAATATATATATATTTTTTTTACTATTTAGACTAAACTATCAGTTTACAGTATATTTTTTTATCTATGGGCATGCTGCGTTGCATGTGATAAATCATGATTAATAGCTTGATTGTTCAAATTTAGCTAATTAGACTGTCTGAGTTTAGTTTGTGTGGGCATCCTGTGCCTGGACACATTTACCTCATATATGTGAACATACTCTAACGCCAAAGAATTTAATTTAAACACAAAACTGTGCTTGTTATAACCTTTTGATTCAGTTTTCCTCTCCAAGGAAAACCCCTTCTTTAATCTTTTTTCCCCACATTGACAAGCCGACCAACATGCACACGTGGCTTAGCTGCTCCTCCTTGGGTTCATTTAGACTTCACAGCATTTATAAAGTGTCACTATGTTGTGAGATATCTGCCAAGAGGGATTTTTTTTTCCTTTTGTTGCTGCATTTTAACATGCATTTGCTTCATGTAGGTGAACATCAACTTGTGGCAGATGGTCTAAATTATACAACCAAGAAGAGACGGAGAATCCCTCAAAGGCAGTCAGCTCATCTCCTGTATTTGTTCTGTCTTTTTTGCTGCATGTTTTTCTTTCTTCTTTCCTCTTCCCTTCTTCCCACAGAGTTAGGACGCGGCCGCTGACATTTTGTCCGAACAACCACCTCTCTGTGATGTTTACACGAGGACTTGATTGATCGGTTTTATTTCTCCACTGGGCATTTACAGAGAAATCTCTCTGCAAGCGGTCAGAGTCCTGCTAAAGCCAGTTCCAGTCCCACAGAAATTGCAAACCCGTTAGAAAGGGCATTTAGGGAAAAATGTTTGCCAGAGAAAAATGAGAGATTTGAAGCAAAGCAGTCGCCGTTTCTGTTTTTGGCAGGAATCACTCAGTGACTTTTGATCTGAATACTTTTTTTTTTTGTTTTGTTTTTTGAAAACTATCAAAAAACACTGGATTTTTGTATTGTGAGCATCTACTACAGCTTAAGGTGTTGTCATGGCAACAGAAAATACTGTCAAAGGTTTCCACGGCAAAGCTATTGTATTCTCATCCGTGACATTAACCTCAAGTACTTGTGCTGAAACATTAGTTGCTATCTCACAAATTAAGGTCAGAAATGAAAAACAAAGATTTGAAAAAAAACAAAGGAAGGTCAAAAACATCATGTATGATCAGTAAAGTGGGAGCATGAAAAAACATCCTATCTGTGCAAATTTTTGGGGGATTGGGAAATGTGTTTTTGTGTTCATCTTTTTTGAACGCTAATTTTCAAACACAAATTCAATTTTTATCTACAGATAAAGGAAGCGGGGCAATAAATTGGCTTTGATAAGTCTTCCTTTCATAATCTTTTAATCATCTGGATCTGAATTCAAGTCTATTGCTCTGAAATTACATGTCTAAAAAAAGGTTGGATGTGACATTTTTTCGGTAAAAAAGGCATATGGAAAAGAATCATTTTTGCAAAAAGTTGTTTGTGTTTTTGTTTCTTCTGTTTATCTTGAACTTAAAGTCCCACTCCAACCATCTTTTGCTCCATTTTAAAAGTATTCCCAGTGGTCTCTTAACTATGACTTAAAATAGTTCTTTGGTGAACCAAAATGACAAGCAATATTGGATCCATCCGTGGAGTTTTGACTCACATACTAGTGTAACTAGCATCTTACATTTCATGTATGACTACACAGGATTGAGCAATTGCAGCATCATGCAAAGGCGGACAACATGAGTGAAGAGCTGTCTGCTATAGAAGGTAATCAGAAAATAATGGCAAGCCACACAACGGCGTCAAGAAGAGCTTTTTAGAGAGAAGTGTCCATGATACGTCCATGATGTGTTGCAGTGAGCAGATTAGGGATCCTTGGATCTCTCAGGCTGGAGTGTCATAGAGGAGGGTTCAGGGGAACGCCGGTGAGTCCTGCAGTTCCCTAAAGGCTCGTAAGGTCACTTCAAGGGACATCATGACACACATCGTCTTGTGTGTGGTAAGTATATTGATGGACGCATCATGTCCACACAAACTCCAACCTGATTGTCTAATATCCTCATTTCTAACAGTCGGGCTGCGCGCAGAGTTCGCTTTTCCCACTGCTGCGTCGTTTTTAAGGAAAGAAAAGACGTTAGGACACAGCAGCACTGTTGGAAAACCCACCTCCATTTAGTGCAGATCTGACAATAATCCAAAAATAGGAAAATAGAAGCCCCACTGTTAGCTGCCCATCTTAACGTCTACACGAAGGGGACAGGTAGTGGGAGTTCAGCTAATCCCTACATTCAAATAAAACAACATCTTTATAGTTTTTTGTTTTTTTGCCGTAACAGAACTCAAATAATAAACAGATATTGGTTATAACTGAGATAAAATGAGAATTGACATTGCTAACGTTACAGGACATCCACCTCTTCCGCCGGACAATAAAACAGAAAGGGGACAGCAAGCACCAAACATGTGTGTCATGGTTTCTCACCCCTCCCTTTCTTTCCTTGGTGTCTTCACTCTGCTCATCTAAGTTCTGTCACGTCACTGGTTTGTTCTCCTGGTTTTGTCCTGTTTAAGTTGAGTTAGTAAACGTTTATGTTTCTGCCACCAAGTCTTGTCTCCTGTACTTGGGTCCTCCACCACAATTCCTGACAATATGAAGGGAAAACCAGCGAAGGAGAATAAATTAAGAAGGTTCTACCAACCCAACACTGAATACAGGGGAGAAAGAAATGTATTTGTGTAATTTAAACAAAAAAAGACAAATTTCATCCCATTAGACAAACTCTGCAAGTGTAAGCATCAGAAGGGAGTGGAGCCAGGAGCTTGTGGTCTCCCCAGTGCATTTTCTGTTGGAGACGTTTTTCAAATGATTTTTTTCCGTCTGCTCCTGATTCACAACGATTTGATTACAGAAATACTTAATTTATTAATATACGCATTCCATCGTTATAAAAAATCCACAAGAACATGTTAAAAATACATCCAAAGCACAATTCTCATCAGTCGGTCTTTCAAAATAGCTTTTTAAAGACACCAATTTTAAAGAGCAATGACTAACATATTTGTAAATGAATCTGGTTTGAAATAATTGCAGTCGCTTAAGTTCAGTCAGAACAAAGTTGCCTTTTAGTCCAGCAATTAAACGCCTCCTCTGCAGACACGAAATATTTACTTGAAATGAAATGAGAGCCAATTTTAAAACCCCAAGTACGAAACAGGAAAACAAATCTCTGCCTCTGCCGAGAATAACTTTAATTAAATTTGCTTAACAATTAAATTAGGAACATTGACGAGGCTAAATGAACTAACGAGGGGGATGAAGCCTGATTATTAAAGCAAATTAAGTGTGTAATAAATTTGGTTTTATGCTGCATTTCAGACATAACATCATTTAGAAACAAATTAGGACTTTTCCTTTGTGTGACGTCTCTACTTACAGCAGATGGAGTCGAGGAAAAGATGATTACAGGAGGTTTAAAAAGGAAATAATTAAAAAATAATGTTTTGTTTTGTTTATTAATATCTAATCATTGATTCATCTTAAGATTTACCTCAGGTTATTTGTTTCTCATTAGGAATGGGCTTGTTTTATGGGGTACATGGGGGTAAATTACTTTTTTAGCTCATAATTCAGAGAACTTTATCTTTTATGGCCAAAATCTCTAGACCTATAACAGGACCTTAAAATTCTTTAACACCTTTTGCTCCTGTTGATGTTGAGGGTAGCTACAGGGATTATATGTGAGAAAACGACGGGAACGCTGGCAGCAGGAAGTGACCAAATTAATGAATTTTTGGCTGCTAGGCCAGACAGACGTCCACACAGTCCTGCAAACACAAATGTGCTCACCTGGACCTTTAATTAGGCCTCTGCTTTTGCTATGTGGGCCACAAAGTGAACCAGAAATGTCTACAGAGGAGGAGGAATGTGGAAGTTTCCTACTGAGCCGACACAAAGTCTCATTTTACCAAACAGGGGGGCGGAATCTGCAAAAAAAAACCACCTTTTTTATGTAAACATCAAAATATTTACTTCAAACTTTCATTAATTCTTAAAAATAAAAACAGCTTTTTTTTCCCCAATGTTTACCAAAAACGACATGAATTATTTATGACTGCTTGCAAATATGAGATAGCATCCAGCCACTGGGGATGACTGATAGGATCCCACACCTTCAGAAGTCAAATGTATTCACCTCTTCATTTGTGCAAATGCAAAAATGAGATCTCAAATTAAATCAAACTCATTACCTTTGACTTTTATTGTTTTTTTTTTATTTTTAGACAAGTAAAGTTTCTTTTTTCATTTTTCATTTACTTCAGTGATCATAGGAGCTGAGAAGAATTTTAGATTTTTTTTTTGAAAAACTTCAGGCCGACCTCCCAAGATGCATTGGACTTCACATATCTAGTTTTATTGTTGTTGCATTTGTTTGTATTTTATCCTGCAACAAATAAGTACAGCATTTTTGCACAATAAGGCACACTTTGAACCCTTGATAGTATTTTTTCTTTAATAAAAAAGACTGCACTTCATAAACCAGAGAGCCTAATGAATTCATAAATTTCCATTTCAAGAGGTACACGTTGCTTTACAAGGTGGTTGTTGTATATATGCTAACGTGGCTAATGTGTAGCGGTGTCGGACTGTGTGGTTTTTTTTTTTTGTAAACATGTCATTAATAAGGTCTGAATTGGATTCTCTCAACCCTTACATTTAGCCGTCCAAATGGAGAGTTATGGAAAAATAGTGTCTTCAGAGTCAGACGTCACTTCCACTTGATGACATTATCAACATTTGCCAGTCAGCTACATTAGCACAGCACTGCTAGCGTTTGGGAATACATAACATTAGTTTTATAACTTTAAAAAAAAAATCTAGCTAAAATGAAAAGTCATTACTTACATTTAAATATAATCTTCTGTGCTTCAGAGTGCACACAGATGAAAAAATCTACTTCATCATGAAGCAGAGCGACGCGAAACAAGTTAGCCCTTCAAAAAACGATTTTGGACACCTTATCACTTCAATTGCCCCTACAATTGAAGGGATATGAAGAAGTGGGAGGGGTAGAGGAGTAATTCCGATCCGGCCTTATTGTCACAGTGATGTTTTATTTCAGTCTCTTCTTTTACCTGTTGCAAACAAGGTTGCTAGATTTCTACTGGTCTGTCTGCGGTCCATCTGCCCGGCTTCGCAACTGTTAGTTTACATCGTCTCACTTAAATCAATCTATGCCCCCTCCCCCCTGACTTCCAAAGAAGTGGGTTCGTCGAGTGGTTCATCAAATTGCCTCTGGTGGAAGGTTGGTGCCAGTGTTCGGCAGCGGCGCCACCGTCAGTGTGTGAACGGGTCTGTGACTGTAAAGCACTTTGGGCCTTCGAGGAAGGGAGAGCTTTATAGGTATATGCTATTTACCAGCCAAAACTTTAACAATCAGTCCATTTACCTTCTCCTTATTCCTTGTAAAATGCATGTTTTGTGTCATAAATGATTTTTTTTTGTTTTTTAAACAAATGCAGAATTGATAAAAACATTACGATTTATTAATAATTGTTCAATTTTTTTGTGTCAAACCAACGGAATGGAGACACACCAGACGATCCAGTACAAATCAATAACCCATCTTATGTTTTTAACATGTAGATTTATAGAGTTAATACAGTTAATACAGTTACTAAAGTCTGACCTACAGACATATGATTTTTTTTTTATATGCCTTAATGCATCTTACGGTTCAGCGCACCTTATATATGGCATAAATTTGGGAAAAAAAAATACCCGTAGGGCAGAAAATACAGTAGATATTTTCTTAAAATGCTGTTGAGAATGAAAGAAGCAAAATAATTATTACATTTGCATGTCCTTTTTTTCCTTCAAAGGAAGCTTTCCCTCAAGAATTACATGTAACAGTTGAGTTTAGATGAAACTGATGAAATGGAAAATCTAGCAAATAATATTCAGGTCTAAATCTTTCAAAATTTTTTTTTTTTTCTGAGTTTCTTATAAATAAATCAAATAAAAATCTTAAATCTTATAAAAAAAAGTTGTTAACTTAAAGTTTTTCTCCACCTCCATATTTCACGACTTCCTCCCCCTCCAAAATGAGTTTCTTCTGATAAAGAAATCCTCTCACCCTAAACTTAAACAATATGTCAGCGAATTATTAAAACATCCGACATGGTATTTCCGGGAGGTGAAACCAAATTCATGTCTTCATAAGCATATCTCACCTGTGAAAAGACCTTCAACTTGAAAGAAAGCTTTATTATTCAGATTTGACTTCATGCTGAAATGTAATAACTGATTTTGCAGCGGAGAGTGAATAACTGTTAAGAGACGTCTTATTGTCGGGATCACAGAGTTTCAGAACAGATTCTGTTCATTGAATGTGCAGAAAGTCAGAAGAGAGACTCGTTAACAGGGGGAGCTCCGCGGGGAAGCCTGTTATCTGCACTTTCATTTTCCCTGTGGCTTAATGAACTCCGAGCCTGACGTCTCACCGCGGTATTTTCTTTAATGTGCTGATGACAAGGATTCATTCTACAGCATCATATAGGGGAAGATGGTATATAAAGTCTGCAGACACTCAACAGCTGGGAGTTTAGAGGACATTTATTTAAGGAACTTTAAAACTGTTTGTAGTCACTTTTGAATAAATCCTCACCGGCCACTTTATTAGTAACAGGTTGGACCGCTTTTGCCTGCAGAACTGCCACCATCCTTGATGGCGTAGATTCAATAAGGAACTGGATCAAGTTCATATTGACGTGATCATCAAGCAGTTGCAGTAAATTTCTCGTCTGAACATCCATGATGCCGATCTGCTGTTCCAGCACATCCCAAATATGCTCTATTGGGTTGAGATCTGGTGACTGAGCCAAGAAAATACCCCCCCCACACCATTACACCACCACCACCAAAAACCTGAACTGCTAATACAAGGCAGGAAATTCTGACCTACCATCCGAATGTGGGAGCAGACATGGAGACTCATCAGACCAGGCAACATTTTTCCAATCTTCTGTCCAATTTTGAAGAGTCTGCGTGAATCAGTTTCCTGTTCTCAGCTGACAACAGTGTTACCCGGTGTGGTCAAAGCTGCTCTTTCTGCAGACCTCAGTTATAACCAGTGATAATTGGAGTTATTGTTGCCTTTCTATTAGCTGAAATCAGACTGGCTGTTCTCCTCTATTCTCTTTTTAGGCCATTCTCTGTAAACCCCAGACATTCTTGTCGGTAAAAATCCCAGTAGATCTGCAGTTTCTGGAATACTCAGAGCAACTAACAACCATTCAAAGTCCCTTTAATCACCTTTCTGTTTCATTCTGAAGCTCAGTTTAAAATGAAGCGCATCGTCTTGACCACATCTCAGCAAAAGCCTAAATAGATTGCGAGGTCCGACAAAAATGTGGTTAACTCACGAAAAGAACTAACGAAAAAAGAGGATATGATTTACTTGATATAAATGTTAGGCCAGTAAGTGAATATTTAAAAAGCAACAACTTCTAATGAAATTAGCCCGACTCTTCAGTGTGTTCTCAGCTGTGACCTGAAATAGAATGACGCCTCAGGCGAGATTCACGTGCACATCTTGAACCGTGTTTGCATTTTGTCCGCGCGGTGTCCTCAGTCCTTGTCAACAGGGTAATCAGTTCATCAATCATATGCAGCATCCATCAAGCAACAACCTACAAGTGAAAGCAGTATCTGAATCGCTTACAGACTCAATCATAATTCAGAAAGTAAAGAGGCTAAAATACAGCCCAGTGTGGCTATGAAGGTAGAAAATGAATGCATTAGTTTGTTTTTTGCCATCTATAATTTGAAACACTTGTGTAGAAATATGTAATTGCAGTAATTGAATCAGATGTGCTTTCAAACTTTCAGTTCAAAGTTCAGAGACTTCCAATAAAAAATCGCAAGCTATTTTTACATTTTCACCCTTTTTAAAAACCCTTAACTGGGGAAGGTAGATGTTATTGACATTCTTAATTTACCATTATATAAATAGCTACTATATTATTATTAATAAAGAAACTTTTGTTTTTGAAACTGTCAATAATTTAAAGAAATCAACCAAAAATGTTTTCTTAGTCAGGTCAAGATTTTCCAACTCTTCAACCCTTAAATCCTCAAGCTGAAACAAACAACCACCTGCTGAAAAACGGATCTTTCACAGTAAAATGTTCCAATTAAAAGAATTACACATTTGCAGTAAAAAAGTCACGTAGCAAATAAAAATAAAACCAGAAAAAAATGTTCTTTTTTTTTATAGAGATGGAAAAAATATATAGTATGTAAAAAATGTGATTAAATATATATCACAAAATTATGCCACTTATAAGATGGAAATGGAACACAATATAGAGCTTCAGCAGAGGAGCAGACAAAAGAAACAGTAGAGCTGTTCTGGCAACAAAGTTGTGTTCTGGGACAGACTCCTAAAAACACATTCAACTCCCACATTATAAGGATGCTGTGTTTGGGTTTCACTTAAGCAGAAAAGTGGAGGAATTCATCAAAAAAAAAACACTTTTTAAAGACAGTATTAAGTCCTGTTTAAGATTTTTGGCCAAGACGAGTCCCAGGATTTCAGAGCATTTGGAGAAAATACAAATTTCCATCTTAATGTTTTGGATGTGAAGATAGACTTTCAATTTCATTTATTTTTTCCATTGCCAGCAGTGTTTTAGATTTCATTCTCAAGAACAAATTCCCACAGAAAACGTGTTACTGAAAGCATTCCAGCGCAATGTTGTCCCTCCTGCCCTTGTTTGGAGAACCACCTACAGGCACCTGGAAAGCAATCTGTTGATGCACTTGACTGACATTCAGCAGCTCCTACCTTTCTGGCCCGGTGTTTTCTCTTTACTACCATCTTATTTTTTTCCACTGCAGCTGCTTTAATCACCCAGGTTCAGAAGGATGTAACCCCCCACAGAAATATATTAAAAAGAAACAGCTGTTTCTCCCCTGATGAGATGCTCACATCTACCTGTTTGGTTGGAATTCCTAATAGTGATCAAAAATAAAGATTAAAAAAGCATCCATAGATTTTTAGAAAGGGAGGGGGAAAACGGAAATCTCTGAGCAGGAAGTGATTAGTCGACGTGTTTCCTCGTCCCGCTGAAGGGCGAGGAGGGGGCGGTGCTTCTGTCCTTGCTCAGGTCAGAGGCTTCCAGCCAGGAACGGACTTCCACTAATCCCCCCTTCAGCTTCCACTGAATGAGATTTCCTCCAACAACATGACAGACTGTAAGTGTAAGGCTGCAGAGATGTTGGAAGTCTATTACCCTTTACTTTGCATCATTTTTAGTAAAAATCTCAACAGTTTTACAAAATAATTATAAATGTGATTTAAAAAAAGGTCAAATTTGAACACAAATGTTGAATATTTCTATAAAACTGAGACTAAACGTCAATTTTATTATTTTTGAACTTTTTGAAGAGACTGCATAGAAATAAAAAAAAAAACTTTAAAAATGCAGTAATTAACTATACAATGTCAAACTGTTTTATTTTCTTATAACTGATATGAAGATATTTTGATAATCAGCAGGTGCAAAAACTAAACGTTTCATATCATGAAAGACTACGTGCTCATAAGGTAGAAAGATTTACTCCAAATATTAAATTACAGTTATCGCCATTATCTTTTGAAGAACTATTTGAATAAGAAAAGCAATCTCGACATGTTTAAAAATCCTCCAGAGGAATCAATTTGAGAGCCGATTTCTTGTGCTACGTTCACACTTCCCATGCGACGCATGTTCAAGTCATTCCCAAACACGCGTTTCGCCTCAGGTGTTCACACTGAACAAGTAGGAAGGGGCTTCTCCTTCTTTTATTTCTACTGTTAGCTACCACCTGTCCACCACCTACAATTGTAAGAGGTTTGATGTGAAAAGTGATGCAGATCTGATGAATCTTTTTTTTTTTTTCTGTTCCGGATATGAGAGACGTGGTGTCATCTAATTCTGGCCGGACACAAACCGCAATTATTAATTTCTTCTCCATAATTAATTTTCTAATGGTTGGCACTTCTGTGAATTAATAAGGACACGTCCTTATCAAATTGAAATCCCTGATTGGTTAAAGTTTTATCTATAAATGGCAACACAAACTTGCGTAGAGATGGATGAGAGTTCTGAACGTGGAATCTCAAAATGTACATTTGTATTCAGATGTATTCAGATATCCCTGACTTACCTGGATCAGGTGTGTTTCCTCAATAAGAAGCTACAAGAGCAGGGTAACCAAGTGGGACACAACAGGACCCCAGAATACCACCTGAGCAAACTTTTAACCAACTTCGTCCCACTCTTCTCTACATTGCTGTCCTAGATCTTCAAGACTGGAAAAAAACTCATTTTCTCAGCACTTTTAGGGTTTCAGTGCAGCACGTTCAAGCATCTGAGGACAGGACCGGTCCGTTGCCCCGCTGAAGCCGTTGATCATGATTTTGTCCCTTGACCCAGTTTAAAAACGAGCTGTCCGACAGACGGCTTCACTCTTGACCCCAGACCACTTTGTAATTCTGCATTTACATCTGTTTCTGCTGGCTTAGCCTCTGCTAAATCCTTTTTAAGTTACAAGCCCTCTGGATAATTTCACAGATTAGGATTTGAATGGATGAAAAAAGTTGGCACATTAAGTTTTCTTACAGAATTCAATCTCCTTTAATAAATTTAAAGTCACACGAAAGTTGAAAACTCATGCTGCAATTTTCTTAATTCTAAATGTTTCAGATAAATAATTTTACACAATTTAACCTTTTTCTGTTAAGAAAAGGAAGAGAAAATCCTGGAAGCAGTCCATTGCCTTGACATTTCTGGTGTTCAGATGTTGCTTTTTCCTTCCAATCTTCCTTGACATAAAAGTAAGGTATAGTGGCGCCAAAAAGAGTCATTGGTAAAAGAAAAAACAGATGAAGAATGGCATCAAATGAAAACCAGACAATCCCCATTATAGTATAATCTGCAACATATTTTTCCAATAAGTAGACATTCATCAAATACGCGGCTGTAATTCAGCCGTATAACATAAGATGGCTGTATGAGACTAAACACTGGAAAGGTTGAACATCCGGAAAGGAAAAAGGAGAGGGAGCGTTTTCAAAGAGCTTCATGTCACAGCAGATTACATTCACACGAGCCTGGATTTTTATGAGAAGGAGGGATTAAATCAAACTGGTTTTTATGGATGGAGAGTTTTCCGCCATAGCATATTTTGCATTGCAATTCTTTTAATATCCTTTTTTTTTATCAAAAACACGTAAAATTTGAGGAGCATCTGTGACGTTCAAAGAAAAGGGTGAAATAGTTCCAGCTATAGTGATCCCTTGATTTTAGTGGCAGTACATTTTAAAAATAAATCCACAAATACATTTTTACACTTTTTTTTATCTTATTTAAAGTGTCTGTACAATCATTTTTTAAAATCTTTTAGGGTATACTATATCTACATCATCATATATTACCTTTGGCACAAGAAAAAATTATTTATGAAATACAAGTTCCTATTTGGAAGTAAGACTCGATCTCTGAGGCCCCGCCCATTTCATGAGGTCATCATAGAGCTGAACTGGGCATTATGTATCCAACAACAACATCCAATCTTTTCTAAAGATGAATATCTGCCTTTAGTAGCCCCGTCAATGCTACGATGGTTGTAGCGGGCGGGGCTAGCGACTGGGCATAGCTAGCTGAGAAATGGGACGCTTGCGTTAGCCTGAGGGCGGTTCTGGTAGTGGATCTGAAAGAGGATGTTCTCTCTCTGTGACATCAGCTCGTCAGAACCTGCTTGTTTACATGAAAAGGCCGTATTTTCAGAGGAAAACTCAGAAATGTGTGAATGGATTAAAATATCGCTTTGGGGTTGTTTATAGTGAGGAATGAACATTATAATACACTTAAACACTCGAAAAGTTGATTTAAGATGGTATAGACTCTTTAAACAAAAAAAAAAAAAAAAAAAAAAAAAAATTCGAGTTCAGTTTTATAGAATAAAAAAGATCCGGTCAGTATTTTGATTTTTACAATTTTGACCAACTGAACACATTCTGTACAGGTGACAAAGTAGAGAGGAGATTGATTAACAGTCTACAGCCAATCAGAACGCAGAACACATTCCACAATAAAAAAGAAAAAAAAAGCATAAAAAGAAAAATCCGCAAGATTAACCACGTCATTGCAGGGGAACGCTGTATAACTACACATTCATAAATTTGTTGGTTGTTCAAACAGAAGTTTCAGGCTGCACTCTCCCCTCACAGCAAGTCCCGGCTGGGGGACCTGAAACAGAATCACCAATGGGGGACCTGTGTGGAGTTTGCATGTTCTCCCCGTGAATGTTTGGGGACTCCGGCTTCCTCTCAAATTTCAAAAACATGCGTCACAAAGTGTTAATTGGTTACTGTGACCCTATCCAGGGTGTATCCTGCCTTCGCCCACAAGTGGACGGGTTTGGCCCCAGCAGCCTCATGCCCACGAAAGGGTCAAAGCGGGTTTAGAAAATGGATGCATAGGTTTAAAAAGTAATGCTGGATGCTTCTGATGACCAGTGATGCAATGGTTTTGACAAGAAGCTATTGTAACTCCACGACATGGGGGATTTAGCTCAAGTGTTGAGGATTTTCAACCATTTACTCAAGTAATGTAACTAACGTCATTTTAATGCATTCTGAAATTCAATAAAGCAACTTTCTCAATTAACATAAACTGTTTATGATGCAAAACACAGTAGCTTTGCACCATTAGCCAAAACAACCGTTTTCAAGGGTTAAGTTAACACTTTGCATCACTGTTTTTGTTTTTTTATAAAGGGCTTTTTCCACAAGGACATCCAGTCAAAATCATACGTCGGACATTCTCTCCATTCATTCTGTTGCTTCACTTTCTGATCGCTTTCATCTTCCTATTATCCATTAAATCCCTGATCATAAATCAGTCTTTCATCCATCATCGCCGTCCATCCACCCTGAAAAAAAAGGCATCCAGACACCAGATTGGTCATACATTCATCATTTAGCCAGTCAATTAGCCGTCCATCCATCCAGCACGCGAGTGCCAGGCTGGTTGTTCCAACCAGTCACGTCAGGTCGTGTGAGTAATGAGGACGAAGAGACAGATTCACAGAAAACCGTGGGGTCGTGACCCGCAAATCACCCCGCTCTGACTCACTTTACGGTTCCTCTCACATTTCTGCCGGCTGCTCTTTCCTGTCAGCTCCCACTGTTCGGACCTTTGACTCATCTTTTTCACAGCGAGTGGAGTGCAGCCTCTCCAGGGACAAATTAATGCAGAACGCTGTGCTTTCT
The DNA here is from genome assembly GCA_003999625.1 of Oryzias javanicus. NCBI lineage: Eukaryota > Metazoa > Chordata > Actinopteri > Beloniformes > Adrianichthyidae > Oryzias > Oryzias javanicus. Next base: position 5,007,552 of record CM012446.1, read on the forward strand.
CATCTTTGTGTTTCTGAGGTTTCATCGCAGGTTTCGTGGTGGCAATAATGAAACTTTTCTCTGCCAAAACGCGCGATTCCAAAGTGTAATGAAGCATCACGCCATTCTACAGAACTTTTAAAGCATAGAAATGTTCAAGACGGCGGCAGCTCTAAGCATGAAACACGGCCTTTTGTCTCCCTCGCCGTCCCTCCTGTTCAATATTACAGGTTTGTGAGACGGAGCTGCATGAGCAGCTGCAGTTCAAGCCAATGAAAAAGGGTCGGAGCCTTATCGAGGAGGAGGAAGAGCTCGCCACGAGTACACTCTGATAGTTCGTCCTAACGGCGGTTACACAACCACAACACTTGTGCGCTGAACAGCAGATAAACTTCAGGCTAAATCTGGCAGTCACTGCTTGTGTAACAAAAATGACGGAAAAAAACATTTTCTTCTGTTCAAACATTTCTATGCAGATTAGAAGATGATTTATTTATTTTTTATTAAATTTGCATGTGTTTCGTTTGGGACAATTATACACATTCAGAGGAGAGTCCAACAGTTTCACTTTGATGTTTCAACTCATCGTTGGTCTGTCCAAACTTTTCTCAGAATCAGAAGAATCAAAAATTATTTTGTATCATTTAGGATCTAGAAATGAATAAATTAGAATGAGTCCAAATCTTTGTGCTTCAAACTCTCAACTATAGAAAAACTTGATTTAGCATTGATTGTTATTTTGGATACAAAAACTTAGATTTATGTTGTAAGAACAAGTGCTAGTTTTAGATTCTATGAGGATTTCTAAAGATGGGCCAACTTGAATTAAGATCGTATCCACATTTTGTTCTAAATTTTTTGCTTCTCAGAACAATTGAACTGCAAACACGGATGCATACATTGAAATGCGCAGGAATAAAGAGGAAAAAAGGTGAAAAAAAAAGAGCATTTTAACTATTTAGTAAAAATCTCTGAACTATTGCTACGTCTTTTCCAGCAGAGAGGTTGCTTTTAAATTGTGTCTAAACCCTAAAAATGTTGCTGTTGATAAACACCGATCTCCATTGTGCACTTTTTTTAACCTTACATTTAATTTTTTAAAATATTTCATTATTTATAATAATGCTAATAAATGTTCTAAATTTTGTATTTTAAACTTTTCACAATAACACTATTTGTTCAGTCTTTGGTACTTTTTTTGATAACTAATAATATGCTTTAAAAAAAAAAAAAAAACAACTTGTAATTGGTATTGGTAATCTGTATTGAATATCTTCTGCAAAGAGTAATTGCTTTAGTACTGAATGTTAAAAGTGTAGTATCGCCCATCACAGGACTGACTGACATTCACTTTTAAACAGTTGTAATAGTTACCTTAGTTTATTTTTCCCTTTTTGAATGTTTGTGTGGAACTCTGTTTCGGGTTTTCATTTGATTTCTTGTTTAGTAAAATGACTAGCAGCGTGGACAGATCATTTTTCTATTTTTAGACTACTTTTTTTCGCTATGTAGCAAAGCCAAATATAGACCATAATGCATTGCATTTGAACAATTTCTCGCTTAAAAAATGTAGGCAAATTATTATAAAAAAAAAAAAAACATTTTCATAATCAGAAAACAGAAGATTCCTAACTATTCTTTATAAAATGTGTATATTTATTATATTTTGGAAGGCGGCTGATGTTATATTAGCTGAAGAAAAAAAAAATTAAAGTGGTAATGTGTCTAAATTGGATTAAAATCAAGGGAACTATGTTGTGTTTTTCAGTGTTAATAGTGAGCGGATGTTTTCTTGCGCCTCGATGTCACAGTTTTTTTAGGCTGACATATTTTGGTTTTATGTCACCCTAAAAATACACTTTTTCACCGTGCCACTGTAAAGTATTGACTGCTTTTGAAACTAAAGTAAAAGGCATTACGTTTTTGTCATCTTTGGAGGATAATATTACAAAAAAAAGTAATAAAAAACACTATTGGATCCATTGAAAAATTAACAAAAATGTTTAGATTTGATGCAATCCATCATTTAAATTAACCAGTTTGACAGGATTTGTTCTTGGTTTATCTTTACTGTGGATGATTTCCCATCAGTTTAGTGATTGTTCGATTCTATTGGGTCTCAGATAAAAATGGAAAAATAACAGAAAAAAAAAATGTTATAACTTCGATTTTGGTGGATTCTAAAGGATTGGGTGGAGTGTTTACCTGATAGGAAACAAACAAACTTGACATGTGCACATAACCCTTCAGAAGCCATTTCTCTGCCGCTGAGATGATTGTGTCGGAAAGCTTTAAACTTGGAAAGCAAAACAGACTTCTAAATATGTTTTCCCGCCCACACAGATAGACGTTTTTTTTTTTACCTGGATTCAAAGATGTGCTTCTATTTCAGTTCTGGTAAAAGCTTCCTTTTTGTTCTGAAAACAAGGAAGCAGGTGGATGGATGCAGCAGTCGGCTTGTTGGAAATGCGAGCGTCATCGGTCCCCGTTTGTAGCTGGCAGTGAAAACTTGGGTTCAGCTGAACACACAGGATGGGCCTGAGGCTCTGCTCCTGATCTCAAATGTACATAAAACCCAAAAGTCTCTGAGCTCAAGTCTTTGTCATCTTAGAGGCTCGTTAAAATTCTGTTTTCTGTCACATTTGGAGACAAAAAAACATTAATATTACAAACAGTGACTGACAGGAGATGAGACAAAAACGCAAGAAAAGCAGCAGAACTGACTCAACCTTCCATGAACCGTCGGATGAAGCAAAAACTGACAGAAAGATGGAGAAGTCTTCATCACCAAAACGCAGGACAGACAGACAAAGATGGTCATCCTCACAACTAATCTGTTTCATGTGGGAAAATTCACAGTGTATGTTAATGGGAGAATGTGTTCAGTGTTGGAATCTCTTGGCTGATGTGATTCTCACCCTTCAACTGTTTGCAGATATGTGATGCAAAATAAACATTCACATTTCTCACGAATAATCTAATTTGGAGAAAAAATATGGAAACATCTTATATTTGTTTCAGTCTGGTCAAAGGAGAGAAAACAGTTTTATTTCTATCTAAAATAAACAAAAATGCAAAGAATCATAAAAGACCACTGGAATGCTTTTACAAAATAAAATCTATAGAATCAGAAAAGAAAAAAAAAAGTTTAAAATTTTACATAAAATATGGGATGGGGTAAGCTTTTAACGTTTTTCACAAGTTTCTATCTACTGTAAAACGGCACAAAAAATAGGTAATTTAATGAAATGTAACAACATTTCTTTGTTTCTTGCAAAGTTCAGGCTTCAACTCATTAAAATGCATTTTTTTTTTTTTTTTTATCAAATAAAAGATATATGGAAGAGAAGAAAAATGAAATAATGAGTCTTTTTAAGTTACCGGTACCTTGTTATCGTAATTCACTCCGTCTATTGCAAAAAAGACGGAATAAAGACGAAAACACTTAAATGGAGTTCTATTTTTCTAGACTGTTTTGTGATTGCAAAAACATGTTAATTAGTTAATTGTTGGCAAATAAAACGTGGGAATCTAAAAAAAAAGACAAGCTTTCAAGGGCAGAACAATGTGCACAAAAATTGCTGATATCCACAGTGAGTGATGATGAAGAGCGTCAGTGTGTGTAGAAAGTATTTTTAGAGGTACAACTATTTTTTTTGCAACGTTTTACAGCAGAAAATCTTTTTTTATGTGATTTATATATTATGTAAATATGAATCAAAGTTATTCTGAAATTGCACATTTTTTAAAGAAGAGATCAGACTTATCCAGTGAACATGTAATCACTTTTTTCTTACTATTTAATACTTTACTGCATGTGTGGGAAAAAGAAGGACGGCTGCTTTGATTCGCTTCCGACAACCTTGTGAGTGAATCCTAAAACACTGCTTTGGCGAGAAAAGGTATTTAACGTCCATTTTGGACTTTTCTTATTTCATAATTCAAACATTTATCTTTCTCTCTCAGACACAGATGTACCTTAAAGATCCATCATGGAAGTTAGAGTCCAGTCGTCTTGAAGGATTAAATTCTGACCTCTCCGACTCATCCACTTCATTTTTTAAATCCTTTCCTCCATGCTGCCTCCATGCTTTATTGATCAGTTCTATGATTCTTTAATCAGTCGTGACCTTTTTTTTTTCCATCTCAGGGGTAAAAGTAAAAAAAAAAGTACATTAACTAGTTTTAGCCCGTCAAATATGATGTGTCTTTTATATCAGATTCACCTGGAAATTTACCTTTTGAGTCATAATTACTCTAAAAAAAATAAATAACTCATCTTTAAAGCGTAGAATAAAAGGCGTTAAGATGTTTTAAAAATTTACTGTTCCCCCAAATTCAATCTTATGTTGTTTTCTTGTATCAACAGGATTTTTTCTTTAAGAAAACATTTTTTTTCCCCAACTTTTATAAATTGTTGAATTTCATTGCAGGGACTGAAAACTAGCAACGATCGCGTCACCTCTTAGCTTCTTAACTCGTCTCCTACACTCCGTCTGCAGTCTCTCCATGCACGCCTGAAGCCACTCAACCCCACATTAATTATGATCAGAAGAAGTATTGATCACGGACATAAATCTGTATTGATCCATACTTTTCAGTCATACTGGATCATGAAACGCTTTATCTGCAATCTGGAAACAAAGATGGACAGAAAGGATGAAGGAATGTGATGAAATTAATCTGTAATCTGGGATATTTAAAAACAAACTAAACCTGATTAAAAAGTTGATGCATCTCCTCGGCCTTACCACAACAGTTTATGATGAAATATGAAATAAAACTCTTCAGATGTTGAAGGTAAAATAATGAATAAGCTGAATAAAACTAAATGTTTTAAACCAAAGACTAAATGTTAACATTTTTTTTAAATGTTTCTACATTATTATTTTTTCTTTGTTCATTTAAAAAACTGCATTTTTCCTAAAGATAGATCCATAATCCAGACAAAGAATGTTATTTGAATGTTGATCTTTCTAAAACTACAACCTTTGCGGCCCCTTAAATCATTTGTTCTGGTTCGTCAAACTGGAATAAAATATATTGATAATCCTTATTAGTCTTTAATCTATCTGTATTTCATGGTTACTCTCCAAAGAAAGTTACTCTGCATTCATGATGTGGTGGAAGATTTGTTTTTCTGACGTTTGTGTGCGATTTCCAAGTCAGAAAGTCCTTTTTTCCGATCATTTCAACACCACATGAACGCAGCATTTCTCCAAGTTTGCCTTTTTTTTTTTTTACTGGAGGGACAATTGACACTAAAAGAACAAATGTCATAGTTTTGAATTAAAAACTCAAAAGTGTTTCCTTTTAAAATATATCTGTTCTACGTTTTAATCTTGTTCTAAAGCAGGGGTCACCAACGTGGTGCCCGCGGGCGCCAGGTAGCCCTCAAAGACCACAAAAGGGGCCCTCAAGTCTCTTCCAAAAATAGCACAACTCACTTGTGAGCTGCATCTAAAATTAAATTGTATTCTTTTAGATTACACTTACATTTACATAGGTTTAAAAATTAAAACATCTTAAAATATGTTGATGATACATGAATTTTAGATAAGTTTAGTTGACCTCTGACCTCCTCCAGTTCAAAGATTGTTAATTTAGTTAAAAATGTTGCAGATTTGGTCATAAGTTCAAAATGTGACAAGATTTGTTTAAAAATGTGCAAGTTGATTTTTCTTCAACATTAACTTATTGATAAACATGGAACAACATGGTTAAAATGGGACATTTTCCCATGAAATGTAAGTGATCATCTGAAAATGTAACAAGTACTGAGATTAATAAAGAGGTGAATATTGATATTTGTTTCTTAGCTTGTTGTCATTGTTGATAATTATAGTACAAAATCAGTGTCTTTACATAGAGGAGTATCATTATTCATTATTAATAATTTATAACAAACTATAACTACGCAAAATGTGTTATTATAGTAGCCCTTTGTGTGACTCAGTACTCATGAAGTAGCTCTCAGTTTTAGAAAAGTTGGTGACCCCTGTTCTAAAGCCTCCATTCACAGCCACCTCAGATCAGAAATATGCGCTAAAAAACCACTTCCAATGAAAAGTCAAACATTAACGTGAGTAAATTCACTTTTTGGGCGTTCATGTTCAAAACTGGAGTTATCAAAGGTTCTACAACAGAGTCTACGTACAAAACATCTCCACACTTTGTTTTTTCTGTATCCATTTCTTTTCCACAAAATATACATTGTAAAAAGTGAACTGTTGGATCAATTATCAAAATCTCTGTAATAATATTTAATATTAGGATTTTTTAAAATCCAACAATATTTTTAAGTTTACCAAACCATCAACCCAAATTTTTAACTTGATGAAAACAAATCATTTCAAATGAAACAAATAACAGAATGTTAGTTAATTGCTTTAACATTTCACTTTTTTCAGTGAATGTAGGGGAAAGGAAAGAGTCCCCGTTACAAACATACAACCAACCAACAAAAGAGCAAAAGGTACATCTACAACTATATATACTCGGTTTTTCTAAAAATTACTTAATATATATATATACACATCAAAAATTGAGTTGAAAATATTACCAAGAATTTATGGACATCTTCTGTTATACTTTTCTACACCAGTACAATATTTAAACTCATTAGTTGTATTTATTTTTTTAATGTGTTTAATGATTTGGTTTGTTTAACTGACCAATCAGGGACACAGATTTGGTAGCGACATTTAGATGGCGTCTCTTCTAATTTACCGAATTACCGATTGTTTGGAAGTTGATCACGGATGAGAAATTAAAAATTGTGTTTTTTGTGTCTGAATAAAATTAAATGACATTAAATATTTCATGTATAGAGCTGGGAGAGATTTGCACCGGTTTGACATTTTAGACTAAACGTCTTCCAACTGTAGGCGGCATACATGCGCTAGTGCGGGCTAGCAAGATTTCAGTGTGAAAACCGTGGGCTAAATTCAAGAGTTTATACAGTTAACTGACTCGTTTTCAGAGATTTTTACAAAAAGTCTCTTGAAGTGAATTCTGTTGAGTTTATAGATAAGAATGCTGGTCATGCATACTGTCTGCTGAAAATGTCAAAATGATTGGAAATGTGAGACGTTCTTGCATCAATAAGAGCACAAAATCCATCCATTAGCGACCTAATCAGCAGGAGTGATGCAGAGGAGTGTTTGGTGAGAAGTAAAGATCATAAAGACATTCAGAATCGTCTGTTTTCCATCGAGAGTTCTGAGTTGTTGTAATGAGAGCGTGCAAAGGTTGACAAACAAGGAAGTTTCTGCAGCATCAGAAACCCTTCACAGCAAAGGCTCTCCACATTGTGTATTTAAGGACTAACAACCATTTCAATGGCAATACAGCAGAGTTTATGCAAGTGGGATGAGCCTGCAATAAACAGAACAGCTTGATGGCCTTCTCGTCTTGGCAAGGCCTCCGTTAATCTAAACGCTTTTTGCGAAGTTCACAGCTTGACTCTGATTTCTGCCTCATTACACTGTGAACGGGGAGAATGGGCTGGTGTGTGTCTGTGTGTGTCGCTGTGTGCGAATGCGAGATGTGGGATTACTGTCGCAGTTTTCAGGGGGCGTTTCCTCCCGCCGTTCGAAAGCGGGCACACATGGAAGTCTGCAGCAATCACGCGTGATGGGAAAAAAAAAAAAAAAAATCAAAGAGGAGCTCAACAGAAGTTCTGAAGGAACAGTGGCTTTTGTTTAAGGAGTGAAACTGATTCTCTTATTGCATAAAAGCTCCGCAGGAGAGACACAAGAGAACAATCAGAAAGAAGAGGAACCCCCCGTGTAAGAGGGCACCAGGGAAGAAAAGAGAACGGAAATGAAGACGATAAGAAGTGTCGTGGGAACAACAGAAACTGGAATCATAAAAAAAAAACAAAAAACGAACCAATACTTCTTTTTCTGTCTCATTAAACTTCAAACAAATCTCACAAATCACTTGTTCATAATAACCTTCTCTAAGTAACAAAAATAATTAAATCTGCTGGTAATTTACTTGAACTCTGAAAAAAAAAACAGTTTTTCTGGGATTTCAATTATCAATTAAATAAAATGCAGACAGGTTTTGAAGCCATTTTCAATTATTTGTTCAGAGCTGGAGGCTTTTTTCTTTCTAATGATTTTTGCACATATTTACGTGCAAGCAACACAAAAAGTGACATTTATGTTGGTTACACCGAATACGTGGAGCCAGATCTACATCGCTGCATGTCCAGACAGATTTTAAGTGGCTGGATTTTGTAGTTCGGCAGACATATTTAAAATTAAACTTAAATTAAAGTCCAGTTAGTTGTCACGCTCCAAGGTGTGTAAAAAGATTGTTAATGTTTGTCTAAGATTATTTTACATTTTTTCCCCAATCAATGCATTTGATTATTTCTGTAATGACTTTGAAAATGCTTTGAACATGCTTAAAACAAATCCGATCAATCAATAAAAAAGGATTATTTTTCTTGCAAAACAACATTTTTTTCTTGGATAGAAAACAATCTTTTTACTTTCTCTACCCCGTGATGTTTTTGAATGCAAAAGCACATAAACCACGTGTTCCAAGATGAACTTAATCGAGCTTTGTAAATAAAGTCAGTTGGTCAGTGGTTCAGTTTCCGTTTTTGCGGTGTGTGATATGTACATTTCTCCTATATGTATAAAATTTAAAAAATTTTTGGCATATATATTGGAGATGTGTTGAATTTTCTAAGGTTTTTACAAACACGTTTGGTTCTTTTGATAGTAATGATAGCATGAGGATCACATGACGTTAGCAGCTTTAGCCTGTTTGAGCTCTAGTGTAACTAGAATTTTTATATTTAAAAACAATTTAAATAAAACAAAGATTAGTTGTCACAGAGTTGCTTAAATTGGTGTCACAAAAACAGTACATTTATGATAAGTTCCATACTAAACGTTGACAATCTTACAAGCATTCTTTTAATTTGCATTTTTTTACTTAAATGTAAAAAGTGTTGCCTTGTAATCATCAAAATGTGCTCTAAACATTTCTGCTTCTTCTGGGTTTTTGCTCAGACAAGATTTTACTTCTTCAGTTACATGCATACATTCTATAGATCCAGATTTCATTATAATCTGAGACATATACCAAAGAGTTAGGACGAAGAAGATCCGATTCCTCAAATCTCTGGCTAAGAATATCAGAGAAAATGATCTTTCTTTCTTTTTTTTTTCTCACGTTTGCCAACTTTCTATGTGTCCCAGATAATGTCTTTAGCTACAGGGCAGTGAGGATTCAATCACATCCTGCAATAGAAATAGAAAGATTAGAATTGACAACCAGGGGCTTTGTTGTGAGGTTGAAACTAAACAAGGATCCGGGCTTGAAAGTTCTTCAAACTTACTAGGTTTTAGGCCCTCTAGCGTGAAGTCAAAAAACACGTTTTTTTTTTGTTTTTTGTTCCAGATGTAATTTTCAGACATTATTTCTCCGTATTTTACGCTTCATATGAAATTAAGGGATAATCTATCCAACAGAGAAGAGAAACCTCAAAGCTAAAACCACTTAAACCAGAAACAAAAGTACCAAAATGAGTTTTCCTCTCTGTTTTTTTGGCATTTTTACAAGACAAAAGATTTAACATATTAACTTTAAAAAAAACATTTCAAACAAAGCACAAGCTCACTTTAACTATAGGAGACTTTTGCTTGAAATTGTTCATATAAGTTTTGGTTAGTCTATGAACAAATACATAAATACAAGTATGACACTAATTTCAATTACTTCTGAATAACTTTACATTAAAAAAATATTTTTTTGATCCGGTATGGAAAAGTTTCTTTGTAATTTTTTTTCTAAACTGAGCAAATTGTGGCACTATCTTCAAAGAAAACTCAATTTAACAATCTAGTCTATGAAAAATCCATCCATAAATCCTCTTTAGTTTTGAGACAACAGAGCCGTGTTGAACAGACATTTCCAGGATGTGTGACATTCTCTTGAAGAGTCCTCAGGCGGTCCCATGCTAATATTGTGTCATTAAGAAAGGCTTGAGCCTCTTCATGGCAGAAGTGTATCATTATCTAGTCTGTGTGACGCTAAGCCTCGTTTAAGAGTCAAATTCCACTGGAAGAAAATACATGGAGAAAGGCCTGACTGCTTTTTGAAAGTTAACAGTAAAAATGTGTCTTACAAAACCTCATTTATTCCCACACTGGTTTCATTCAGACTCTAGCGGCTTCAATGTTCTGCCAAAGGACACTAACACACGGGCCCTTCCAATCAGAGGTCAACCTCTGCACCAAAGCCTCATATTTTGGCCTGATAAACAAAATGAGATATCAAAATTTCAAAAGAGCTATTTCTGATTTACAAAGATAGAACAGATGCGGAAAACTTTTTCTTTTAATTTTAAAATGTTTGTTTTTAATTAAGTGTTTATTTAAAAAAATATGACTCTTTAAAATAATGTTCCTTATCTTTAATATTTTGAAAACTTATGACTCTATAGTTATCTAAAATTGCTTCTAATAACTGATTCTGTCAAGAGGATTTAGCTGCAAACAGCATCCAGAACTGGAAGTCATCGAGAAATATGAAGTACTATTCATAGCGCTTAAAGTATTTTATCTGACATATAAAATATACTATCAAAATAGGAAAAGAATCAACGTAGATAGAGAGCACCCACAGATGTGGCCGACTGGCAAACCTAAGAGTTTAGTCAAAGTTTTTCTACAACTGAACACTTCTTGGTTGCACTTAAGTTTCCACTTCTGACCAATAATGTCAGGTGCCATCTTGTCTGCAGCCAGGTCCCTCTCCGTCAAATCAAGAACTTGGAATGGCTAAACAATAAATAAAGGTTTTACTGCTTGGTATGAATTACCATTTACTTGATAGTACTTAATATGGAAGAGAGAATGTCAACCTTTGTTCACTAAAAGTTAAATAAATATACAAAAAAACAAATCACTTTTAAATTACTGTATACTTATATATATGTGAGCATTTATAACAACACACATGGGATGTAAAAGTTAAAAAATTGAAACTTTTAACACCTTTTCTCTTCGTTCAAGAAATAAAAGTAAGGATATATGCATGCATACACAACTTTAGGTACTGAATCTGATACAGATTTGAAAAACTTTTATTTAGGTAGATTAAGATGTATTTTTTGTGATGTGACACGAGTCAACTTTATTTCGGTTTTCATTTTACATGAAAAACAAAACATGTTTTACCTTTTATTTAAACAATTTTTGTTTAAATTAATTTTATTTTTTGAATGACATTAGTTGAAGAAACAAGGTCAAAATAATTCCAAAAGCCTAGAAAAAAAACTGTTTTTGGCTTCTTTAGGGTTAAAAATGTTAATGGTCAAAGCTAAATATCACAATAGGAAACATTTTTTGTGACGCCGGGTTAAAATAAAAAAAAAAAAAAGATTAATTGATTTAAGCTTAATAGATCAAATACATTGCTGACTAAATGAACATCTTTTTTAAGGAAATATTTTTTAAGTAACCATTTGTGGTCTAAAACTTAATTTAACTTCCATAATACTGTTGTCTTCTTCTTGGATAAGATATCCTTCTATAGTGCGATCGCCACCTAGTGGCCAAAGTGAAACGTCCTCTAGGAGAAGCAGAACTGTTTACAATGTTAATGATCTGAAGATTTTTGAGAATCCATGTAACACTGAATGCTATTGAAAATCTCATTGTTTCAGTAATACATTTTACAATATGTGAACTGTATCAGATTAATATAAATATATTTAAACTACATCGTATATTTTTTATGCATTTCTTAACAAATGTGTTTAAATGTGTAAACTTGAAGAATCGAAAGAACCGAAAAATATCAGAACTGAATCGATTCAGGCTCTTGTGAATCGAATCGTTTCTGGAAATTATAGCCGATACCCAGACCTAATTTTTAGGAGGAAAAAAAAAAATCAATTTATTTACCTGAACAAAGTCTGGTGATCTGAAACAGCTCCTCTGGCCTCATTCTGTCAACAACTTGGACTGGAGCTCTGGTAGCAGCCATTTTTCCAGATCCGTTTGAGAAGAATTGTAATCTTGGGCCACAGTGGTGGAGCGTGGTGAAGCTCAGCTGTGATTCAGGGAGCGGTGGGCAGATGAGGTCGTTGGCACAGCTGGGACTTGTTGTTTAATCAGCTGCAGTCTTTTGTCTGCAGCGGTGAGCTGAAGCCCTGGAGACTCGCGGCCCCGTCTGCACGAGCTTCGCTGGAGTTTGGCTGCTGGTGTTTTCCAGCCATTTAGGAAAATAAAAGAAATCGTCCACAAGCCTGCAGCGCGTCTGACTGCTGCGAGGAACAAATCTTAATATACTGGAGGCAATGGAGTAGACTAGGTGTGGTAATCACTGTAATATTGTCGGGAAAAGCAAAGGAAAGTTTTCATGAATGTTAAATTTGGCTCCGGGGAGCTTTCGGCGGTCAGGAATGCCGCAGCACCACAGACTCGCTCGCTTCAGGTGTGCAGTTCAGAAACTAATTAAATGCCACACGTGCCGCTGATCAGCAGAATAGTGGGTGGCCAAAAGTAAGAAGGTCTGAGGTGACAGTGGAGGGATCATGTTAGGCCTCGATGCTGGAAAAAGTCATTAAAAGATGTGAAAGATAGTATTCTTTTATCAGTCTCGTTCCGCCGCTATCTTAACCATTTTCCATGATTCTCATCGACTCGTTCTTAGTCTTCGTTCCATTTCATCTTTTCTCATTTTTTTTTTCTTCCTCCCAAACTTTCCTTGTCCTTTTCTTCTTTCCTTTACCTTTTTCTTCACAGCGCACTTTATGTTTTGAAGTTAAATGAGCAAGTTGAATGAGGAGCTGAATGGCGGAGGTGGAGAAGTGGGGAGGGGGATTGTGGGAAGACGGGTCCTATATATAGTATTGAGCGTGGGTTGGTACCGTATCAACAGGAAAGACACACGTTTTCTGTCCAAAGCAAAGCTGAGGGGAGAAGAGGGATAATGAGCTAAAGAGAGACGGGCTAAACTTGAGTCACTCCTTTGTCTCTTTGCAGGTTTGACTAAAAAAAAAAAAAAAGAAAATGTTGCTTCTGTTCAAGAAAACAAAGCAAATGCTGGGACTTTTAGAAGAGATTTATGTTATTCAGATGTATTTACAAGCACAGAAAATAATAGAAATTAATTCTGAAGTGTGTCCAAGGCTAAATGATGTTATTGGTGTCACGTATTCGGATAACCCGAACCGGAACCCTTCAGTTTAGCATTTAGAAAATGACCTAAAAACTGTAAATAGACCAGGTAAAAAAAAAAAAAAATTGTAGAAAGGGGTGGGACCAAAAAATAATTTTCTTCTACCCACTCCTTTTCAAGCACATCGTTTGCTTCACTTGTATATTTGTTTTGTTTTTTTTCAATTTTCTTATATTTGTATTTTTAGATTCTTATGCTTATTTAGTAATTTTATACTTTTAAATTCTTATATTTGTTATTTTCAAATTCTTATTTTATTTTATTTTCATTTTGTGTTTGTGTTTGAAATAAAGAACAAAACAAAACCTACGAGTACTCATTTTCTGTAAAATATTACAAGTCACTGTTAGTATTTGGACTTATCACGAAAAGTATCAAGAATATTAATATTTTTAATAAAAATCAGACCAGTTTTAAAAAGTACAGGGAATAACAATGTAAATTGTAAATAGTGTACATTGTTATAGTGCTCTACTCTTGAAGGCCCGAGGTGTTGTACTACCACAGTACCCTTCACTCCTGACTTTTAGTTTTTGGTCCAATTGAAGTTAAAGAAATACATCTGTACGAATAGTTTATCATCAATACCTGCTTTAATGTGAAGAAAAATACGCTTAATGTATGGAGAGAAAATGGACTCACTCTGATTTGTGCGTGCGTATTTTTGATTGGTGCATAAATTAGGATTTGTGCGTGCATAATTCTTAATTTGTAACTCATATGATATGTTTTGTGCCAAAGTAAAAAAAATACAAAAATACAAAATACAAAATACAATTTACACATGCACAAATTAAAGTTACAACAGCTTGAAACTAATTACACACAAAAATCTTTTTAAAATACGCACGAATCACCTCTTATGCATGCACGCAGCCTAAGTTACGCACAAATCTACTCTTTTCACGCTCTTCACACGCCTCACAAATTCATCCATGAGGGATGCGTTCAAGTACTACTAGAATGCTCGTTCACTATAGTTTTCTTGTCGGCCGTTTTAAACTTCAATTGTGAATAACATCCGGTTAAACATGACTTTTTCCCACTTTAAAAAAAATATATATATATATATATATATAGAATATTGAAAGGTATAATAGATTAAAGCTGCATTTCAGTGGGGGTTTGAACTCTATAGACATCAGGTTCGTTTCTGTAAACGTCATATATAGAATATTGAAAGGTATAATAGATTAAAGCTGCATTTCAGTGGGGGTTTGAACTCTATAGACATCAGGTTCGTTTCTGTAAACGTCATTGACCCAACCAGTTGGAGTATTAGGAGGTTGAAGGCTTCAAAATGTTCATTTTCCTTTTCTGTTTTGGTTTTGTTTACAGACCGTGGTGCCTGCAGTAAATAAACAACATTAAATACACACTTTTACTTCAAAAGTGTTGCAGCTTGAGGATAATGCAAGTTGCTAACTTCCATTTACAATGGAAACGCTCAAAATATCGGACTGGACCGTATCCTCAGTTCTTTATAGAAAAATCCAAAGATCTAATACTGTATGAGCATATTCGATCTTTTGCCAACCAATTAATTAATCAATACATTTTTAAATTGTTGCCACATTATCAGAACAACTTAAAAATGTTTATAACAGATTATCATAATCTTTTCTCCAGTTAAAGAAAGTGGCATTTAATTCAGGACACATCTTATATTTGTATATTCACCTTACACATATATATATATATATATATATATATATATATATATTATATATATATTTGGAAATAAATTCTGGCTAATAAGCCAAAGTTGGAAAAATGATTTTTTTTCTTTCATACTACTTTCTTTGTAATAAATAAATAAATGATGAATTAAATCTGTAAACTCATTTTCATCCCAGCTGGGTTCTTTCTGTAGGGAATTTGCATGTTCTCCCCTGTGCGTGCGTGGGCGCTCTGGTTTCCTCTCGCCGTCCAAAAACATGCTTCATGGATCGGTGACGCTAAATTTCCCTGTGTGTGACTGTGTGGGATCGTGTGGCCCTGTGACAGACTGGCAACCCATCCAGGGTGTACCCCACATCCATGCAGCAGAAGCTAGGATAGGCTCCAGCAACCATGTGACCCCCGTAAGGGACTCTACGAGTTTGGATCATAGTTGTTGGGGATTACACACTCTGACGTTAAACATGAGTAAGGATTAACAGTACATTAATATTTATAATTAGTCATCTGAATTCTTTGGGTGTTAACTTTTTATTAAAATAATATTGTGTGACTCAAGTATTTGATCTAAAGATCCACAAATTTAATTCAGTTTGCTCACGTTAAACAAATAATAGGAGCATTGTTGTTGTAGTCGTTGCAGTTTGTGTTTCTATGAGACTGGATTATTGCGAGATTTTTGTTTAGCTGTCATCAAGAAATCAAGGCTAAAGTCTCAACAATTAGATCTGATGATTAAGTCCTTCTGAGCAGCTTTGAAATGAAGTGACCTTTTCCCACATGAGACGCTGTGTCAAAATGTATGACTCATGGTTGCATTTTTCTTAAGGGATGCTTTTCTGCATCCTGTCTTCAGTATTTTTTTTTTTTTTCCAACAGTATTTTTTTATTGATTTTTTACAACAAGTTTAACATGTAAACAAGTACAAATGAACACAAAGTCGTAAAATTAAATGAAGTAAAATACAAACAAACAAATAATGGACTACGCCGCTCTATGGATCAGGATTATAGTATTTTAACCTGATGCAGATACAAAAAACATGATGCAAACCCTGCAGGAAAACGTGGGGACGTTTTGATCAGTGCTGCTTCAGGAATGCTTGGCTTTAGCAAGATAAAGTCTTATGACCATCATCTTCAACTTTGCTTCACTGCACATCTCTCCTTACCCTTATTGCGCCTCCACAGCTTTCCTTCTTTATAGCATCATTTGTAAATCCTTCACCTAAAGATGTGTTTACTTCCATTTGTTCAAGAAAAATGTTAAATCTAACTCTAAAGCACTACGAGTAACAAGAAAGCATCGACAAGGCCAGATGGCAATAGATTTTAAATGCCAGTTCTAGTCATTTCCAGTCTTTATTCAATCTGCAAAAACAAAGTCAATATTTTAAATGCTCAGACACACAATTGGGGGACAAGTTAACCAACTAGAGCTATCGATAGTAGTGATAAACGACAACATCTGTTCTCAAATAACTGAAAACTTCAGCAGAGGGATGGAGAGGGAGCCTGTGGTTCATGTAATGAATTAAAAGCGAGTGTGTGTAGACTATGTGTTGCATAGAAATCGTTACCGTCCAGTTACTCTTCTGTTTTCTGTCTGCTAGCTGAAACAAAGCGCTGTTCCTCTTTTACAATGTATGCACAATCAATGCGTTCCTCCCGTGGGAGATTTCATGCTTAGTAAATGATCAATAACTCTGTCCCCATTAAAGTTATTTCAGAGTCAATACAGCAATCAGATCACAGCAGTAAACTAATCCATACCATTAACTAGCCAATCAACTAGTGCATGATTCTGGGAGATGAGAAGCGCGTATGCACTTTTACACTTGAAGATCTGTTCTTACTGTTCTAATGTGTGTAAAGATGATGAAGAGTCCGAGGAAGAGTGGGGTGGGGGACCTTCACTGAGGACCACCATCTGAAAGGTCTGAGTCCTGTTTTTAGAGGAAGTACTGTCAACCAATCATGAGTGAGCATGTTCCTGCTTATTCAAAATCCACACCCCACCCACTGAAACCGGCTTGGAGGAATCCGTCAATCAGACGTTCAAGGCGGGGCCAGCGGGAGCCACATGCTTTTACTGAGACATCCCAGCCAGCAAGGCCAAGTGGGCCCCATATGGCTTAAAAGTGGGCGGACAATGTAGGCCCCAATTGGGTTTGTCCGCAGTTTCCATGGTGGCCCCAGCTGTGTTTGCCCACATTGACTTAGGTGGCTACGCTAGCCAGTTACCCGGTGGACAACATAGCGAGCTCCGATGCCCAGGGTCCAGCAAAGCAAGCAAGTACTGCTGCCCAGGAGTCAGCAGAGCTAGCAGGGGCGCTGTCCAGGCTTCCAGTCCCTGGGTAGTGGAGCCAATGTGGGCAAACACACCTGGGGCCACCATGGAAACTGCGGACAAACCCAATTGGGGCCTACATTGTCTGCCCACTTTTAAGCCATATGGGGCCCACTTGGTCTTGCTGGCTGGGATCTGATTGGTCATTTTATAACTTGAATAACTGGAGGTAAAGAAGAAATATATATATGTATTTTTTTTAACTAGGATTAGAAAGAAGATGTTAAATAAATAAATACTGTCTATTTCTCAATGGAAGTCTATGGGACTTTGGCCTTCTTGCAACCTGCGGGTACTTAGAACACGGAAGGGGAGGGGTTGCTAAGTTAGAGCACAAACAGGCCCCTTGAGCAATCTTCAGGATTTGGGAAGGTTGAAAAAAGGTTGAAATGTTATTTGTTCCTGATGACTGGTCGCCCGCAGCATGCCCATAGAAAAATGTGCATGAACATTTTTGCTCCCAGTGGTGGTCTACACACTTGATATGTTCAATGGACAGCCCATATCCACGTATAAGGGCCATCGCGACTAAGGCTTTATCTTCAACAGGAAGCTGCCCTAACATAGAAAGAAGAAAAGGTTTAGGTTTGTTCTTGTCTGTCACTTCCTAAATCGAGATTTCCAGTGATGCTGCTTCCATGCACATTATTTCATATGTGCAGTGTACGTAGGAAAGGATCTCTAATAACTCATTTTTTAGGTCAAGTGTCTTCCATGACCCATTACAGCATTAGACTGAATCAACAGCATTTCACTGTAGAGCACCCCCCACCCCACTGTTGGCTTTTGTCAACTCAGCTCTCACTCATAATATGTTAATTCCTTGTTAAAAGCACATTAGAGACAACCAAAGCCTCATAAACGATCTCATTACTCGGTTGTAAAAACACTTTTGCTGAATAATTTAACAACAGCTTGAACCAACAACAGACTGCACAAAGAGGCTGTGTGAGGGATGATGCATTTACACACCGAGCTGATGGCTGTGCTTTGGGAGAAACCCAGCGAACAAGCTTATCAGTGACTTTGAATCTTTCAACACAGCTAAGTTAAGTGATAAAAATCTACAAAATGATTCATGATTTCCTATGTTATATTCTGTGCTGAGAGGCTTTTATTGTGAAGCAGCTGCGGGGCGTGCAGCAAGTTAATCGTTGGGATTTAATGCTCAGCTCTGCTGTGAAACCTGTTGAGGTACAGGATCTCTAACCAGATAAGACCTACATTATCCTGAAACTTTTTTTCAAGTAAGATTTCACTCCAAAGTTTTAGATTTTATCTTACACACCAGACATATTTTAACAAGATGGATTTTTGATATCTAAAAGTATTTTTATCATCCTCTGGGTTCAATTTTCAAATAGAAGTCACACACGACTCAACTGTTTGGAAGCAGAATCCTTTGTTACAACTACCCATAAAGATTGTCTGAGTGTAAAAAATGGTCAAACCTGTATGGTGACCTCACAAAATATGAAGATTATGGACTCAGTGCTGCTCACATAATAAGTGTACATTCCTAGTGGGATCCTTGTGGAGCCTGAATGTTAGAAAACAGGAAATCGGTAAGAGGCCAGTACTCGAAAAGACTAGCGTGTGGCATTAGAGTGATAGCATCACCTATTCATCACAAGTACGTCCAACTTCCATTATGTTTACTTCATGATACACTTACCACATTCATGATGCTGCATACACATGAACGCATTGAACGCCCATTATTTAGCATGCTTTTAGCATACAGCGTTCATACTAGCGCATGTACCTACTGTTGGAAGTTCAAAAAATGTAATTTCGCTAATCACAGCTCTATTCTGATATAAGAAAGACTTCGTGTCATGTTATGCAGACAAGTAATATTTGGAATTATTGATTTTTCCTCTATGATCAATGAATTGAAAAGGGTGCTACCCGTACGTCTCGACCAAATCCGAGTCCCTGATTGGCCAAAGTTCAACCGGTTTAATGTTCAATGCACTTTTACTGTCCCAGAGTTTTATTTTGCAGAATCTAAAAAAAAAAAAAAAACTCATGCAAGGATGTGTGAACAAGAGTGTTTTTGAATGTGAAAGTGAGAAACAGACATTCCCAGACCAAGGGCACACTCCCTCGGCCGAACCAAAACAAATCCGCTGAAAGTGGGTTTAAGCAGAGCCGGTGGTCATGGGAATCTACAGTCCCTCCCCTTCTCCAAAACCCTGTAACTGGATTTCAACGCCTTGGTGACTCTATTTTCTAGCAGCCCTGACTGGCCATCAAGTGCTGTGCGATAACCCACGCTTTCAAATTCAAATATTTTAAGTGTGCCTCTTGGTTCAAAACTATAGTTAATTAGCTCTTTTTTTTAGTTTAGATAGTTACATTCATTAATTTATGGCTAAAAAGCACCACAAATGTTTGTTTATTTTTTTCGTTGCTGAATTTATACTACCAACCACTAGATTTGCTCCACTGAGATGATCTTGTGTGGCACAGGAAGTCTTTTATTTTGGATGGAAGTCTGTTAAAAGTTCTAAACTGTGTCATATTTGGGAAAAAAAAAAAATTGTTTCTCTTAAAGTTTGTTTTATTTTTGATAATACATAATAGTTTATTCATATAAGGAGGGATGGCTCCTACTGAGTTGTGGTCAATGAGAAATCGAACCAAATGGGTCTTTATGTGTTACAGGTTGCAGACCCCTGTCATAGTGGGATTAATAAATTATCATTCATTCAAACATGAATTTACACATGTTTACATAGACTTTTCATTGAAAGTGACTACTTGAACGCACTTGCTGAGGCCGATGTGGATGTAGCGTGACAATGGTACGTTCCATTTTCACAACGCCCCTTGAGGGGGCCATATGAGCCTTTAGGGAAATGTTAAACGCACCTGCACTCCCTTCAGGATGCAGCTGCTCCTCTCTACGACCCTCCACAGGTCCGGTCAACCCAAAAACATTCATGTGGCCAATGCCGTAATCCTGCAAAGCAGCAGGCTGATCAAAAAGGATCAGGTGGATCTTTTGGAAAGGGACCGTGAACACATGTGGCAAAAGCTGATCGAACCTGTGGCCATGATTCTGATCGGCTGTCGCCTCTGTGTTGAGCCTGTTTTAGTCACCTGCCACCGCATGCCTACAGGGAGACATCCTCAAACCCAGGGTGAGCTTTAATGGAGGTTAAAAAAGCTATAGAGCAAGTCTCTGTGCTCTCCCGTCGCCACAAGCAACAAATGCAAACAAAAAAATAAGTGATGTATCCCTCAGGTGTGGTGTGTGTTTTATTGAAACAGACAATCTTACCAGGAGTGGTGGTTCGGAGCACGTGCAGGAGGCTATAGAACCTCATACCTTCAAACCCGCTTCACATGGAGCTCAAACCAAATACACAAACAACAAAGTAGGCCAAGCCAGGTCAGGTTGGCAAAGCACAACTAATGGAAGCAGACAATAGAAGTGTGTGTGAAACAACAGGAGGCTCGTGCTGTAGGTCGATTGTCTATGTGTGTGTTTGGATTGCTTAAGGCTGCTTGTGACCCAGACCTGGTCTGCTTTCCTGACCCCAGCATGTGCGTAGCTTCCATGAACCGATGATACCATGAGCTGCATGTCTGCAGGCATGCGTGCTTCTTTGAGCAGATATCCACAGCAGATATGGAGGCATGGAGTCAAAGGCTTGAAGAAAAGTTCCAGCACATCATCCGTCTGACCTTCACTAGGAAACGTCACGAGCGGACTTCTGTCGCCGCCTCGACGGCATTCCTCATACTTGGCAGCTCGCGACGACGCTCACAGGGAATGAAAGTCCTGTTTTATTCCATCTCATTCCTATTAGATGGAACAGTTCTCAGCTGCAAATGAAATAATATTTCAAACAGTTAAGAGTATTTAGAGGCTCTAAGGAGTTTGTTCAGTTGAGTGAATTAATTTGCAAGGAAAATGAGGGAAATCACTTAAGATGCCAGGTTCTGTAGAGACTGCCGTTTTGAGTCCATTAACAATTTATTTACAAAGTCATGCCGGAGAGTTTAAAAATTACACCGGATAGTGCGACTGACAGACCGGTTTTAGGACTCATCAATCAGAAAACAAAGAATGTGATGATATAATTTATCTTTAGGAAGGAATGGATGTAGACTTGTGGTAAATATGATTTTTGGTGCACATATACTGTTCAATTTGGTATATATAAAAAAAAAAAAGTATAGTATTGCTCATTTTACCTGTAAATGTGAACTACTTTTATTGTCTTTATAAATGAGCACAAACACATTTGTCAGTGATGTAGCAAATAATCACCAGTTGCATTTCCAATTAAGTAAATTGGATTTGAGATTATAAATCGTCTTAATGGAAATACTGCAATTAAAAAAAATAACTCATATTTTTTGAAAAAACTGGAAGGAGTTGTTCTTTGAGGCGTATCATTGACATATTTTGTAAAAATGAAAATAAATGAGTCCCTGGGACCAGCAACCGGATACCACAAGAGGTCCCACAGCATCACAGAGATCGTCAAAAGTTGACCATCGGTAGCCACTCCCCCATAGCTTGCAGCTCGAGCTAAATAAGACGCCAACGTCTCTTTTGATAGATCTGGATAAGCGCTAGTGCTGAAGGAGAAATTTGAATATATGCGCTGTAAATCAAAGTATTGTTCAGATCCATTGTCTTGTTTTTGAATGACTTAATTCACATAATTATGATTTAATGAATTTAGTGAAATTTCAAAATTGTTTTTTTTCCAATTTCAATAAAGTTTTGCTCATAACTGAGATGGAAATGCAGCTTACGTTCATGACTCATAAAACACAGATAAAAAAGAAACAGATTAGTAGCATAAAATCAATCTAGTTGTAAGAATAACAGCAGTACCAGTTGAAAACCACTGATATAAACTATTTCAGAGTTGTTAATTAATGTTGAAGTAAATAATCAGTTTCGGACAAACTTAGTCTCTTTGCCTTATGATTCATGCGATCCAAACGTAAACAAACAAAATGTTGCGATATATCGTCAAATCGATTTTTACCCTACAACCCTAGTATGTTTCACAGCTCTGAAAAGTTATTTAAGGCACCAAACATCATCCTTGATCCTGGAGCTGTTAGAAGTATCTACATTTATTGATTAAATAAGGTAAACCAGCTCAGTGGCCTTGTGGTAGAGTGTCCGCCCTGAGATTGGAAGGTCATGGGTTCAAGTCCAGGCCGAGTCATACCAAAGACTGTAAAAATGGGACCCAGTGCCTCCCTGCTTGGCACTCAGCATTAAGGGGTTGGATTGGGGGGTTAAACCACCAAATGGTTCCCGAGCGCGGCTGTGTCTGCAGCTCACCGCTCCCCCAGGGGATGGGTCAAATGCGGAGAACACCCCCAGTTTCCCCACGCGGGATTAATAAAGTACTATCGTATCGTATCGTATCGTATCGTATCGTATTTGAAGGATATTGATAAAAGTCTTTTGAATCCACAAGTTTAAATTTCAAGTATTTTAATTTTTAAAAGTATCAAATGAATGATTCTTCCTAACAATAAATACAATAATTTGTTCATTTTTTTGAAGTATCCTGAAGTCTTCATCTGTTTCATCAAAGGTGAAGATCAACTGATTCAGGTCTACAGTAATCAGACCACAAAACAAAAGCTTTACTATGCTGTTTAGTAACGAGCTTATGCTGCTTTCTGGTGATGAATAGCCGCTGCTCCCTTTGTTTAAAACACAGTTCTTACATAACAAAGCATCTCTGTCCAAGGATGAAGCAGAAATACACAAGACATCTTCCAGAAAATCGTGGATCCAAATGTAACACATTTAATGTGTGTGATTTAGACTCCGTCAAGGGCAAAAAAGCCTGCGACCGATTTTAAACCCGACAATGCATTGTTCATGGAAAAAAATAGATGCATATAGACAAAGGAGGAGAAAGAGAGTTTAAATATGCAAAAGACAGAAATAGAGGGGAAAAAAAATGAAGCAGTGAGTCATAAAAGAGACAACGGAAACATCCAGATAGATGGGACAAAGACGCGCTGTTAAAATAACACCGGCTAAATGAGTTGATTATATAAATAAGCTTTGAAATCAGTGAGAAAAACACTGAGCAAGGCAGGAGGAGGAAGAAAAGCCCAAAGGGAAGGAGAGGGAGAAAAAGAGCCGCGGATGAAAGGAAAGAAGAGAGTGGGTGAATTTGTTCGGAGGTTTGAAATTAAAACAGCTAAATGATCCGATTATCTAAGCAAAGCCAGCCTTTTGAGTCGGACACCAGCAGAATCAAAGACAGCCGTGGAGGAGGGGAGTCAGGGGAGGAAACATGACGCATGATAATGAAATGATGCTCCCGTACAAGCTCAGAGATTTGTGATGCTAATTATTGGAAGCGAGATCTGGGGACCACTATGATCATGTGAACATAATCTGTGCGCAGGAGAAACAGGAGTCAAGATGCACGGGTACTTGAAGACTGCAACACAAAAGTCTCAGCAGGTCGCTTTCTTTCACCGTGGAAGACTTGAGTTCCCACACAAGACAGAGGTCAAATTCTAACTATATCTAACTATATCTTTTCGATTTTAAAATGCAGTTTTTCACCAAAATCTAAAAGCCTGTTTTGTTTTTACAGATATATATTCTTCTGCTCGTTAGAAATACCGTTCTGGACGTGGAAGTTAGCTTCACCAATGTCCCCTTTGTTTACACCAGAGGTCGGCAACTTTTAAGAGTAAAAGAGCCATTTGGGCTCGTTTTCTACTGATCCAAATCTAGACTTACGTTAGCCTTTAAGAAATTAGGATTTGCATTCATAACCTTCTTTTTGGTTTTTTAATAAATTTGAATAATGTCTATTTTTGGCACGAACAAAAGCAAAAAAAATATATAAAAAGAAACTAGCATCTCTCAAAAGGTATTTTTTACATTTCTAACTTTAGCAGCAAAAAAGCTAGCTTGTTGCTTAATTACTAGCTGAACTTCAAATTAGCATAACATTTCTCTGTAAATTAAATCAGCCAAAAATTTTAGCATGTTGCTGAAATAAAAGCTAAACTCACAATTGGCCTAAAATCCCCAGTTGATAACAAATTAGCTAAAAATGTTACCATATTGCTAAAATATTAGCTAAACTCTAAATCAGCATAAAAAACAATTTAGAGGCCAAATCTGCCCCTAAAAAGCTAGCTTGTTGCTTAATTACTAGCTGAACTCCAAAATAGCCTAAAATTCCTCAAAACTAACTTAGTCAAAAACGTTAGCATGTTGCTAAAATAAACGCTAAATTCTAAATTATCCAAAAAAAATTTCAGTAGATAAAAAATTAGCTAAAAACATTAGCATTTTACTAAAATATTAGCTAAACTCCAAATTAGCATAACATTTCTCAGAAAACTTGGCCAAAAACGTTAGCATGTTGCTAAAATAGAAGCTAAATTCTAAATTACCCTAAAAACTCCAGTAGGTAACACAGTAGCCAAAAACGTTAGTATGTTGCTAAAATAATAGCTAATCTCCAATTTTTTAAAAATTTACCATTATTTTATGTATCTTCATCCAGAGAGCCACTAAAAGAGCCACATGTGGCTCTGGAGCCGCAGGTTGCAGACCCCTGGTTTACACTCTCTCGCGCTAGCTTACCGCTTCTCGCAACCACAAGCTAACATTAGCGTACCAAAAACAAAGGTGAGCAGTATTGTAGCTTTCCAACTGTACAGTTTTGAGCCAGATCCCAGTTAAGACGAGTAAAATTAATTAATTAAAATGGATCTATTTGTCTGCAAATGGACGCTTCAGAATTGGAGAGGAAAAGGTAAACTTTGGTCGGCACATTTCATTAGTCTGAGGATTTCAAGCATCTGGTTTCTGGAATCTGTTAGATTCGTGTTAATTGCGCAAATGGATGAAGGGTTAGTTCAAAGAGACTCTTATTTTGCTGTCACCAGCAGCATCTCTGGCTCAAGTCGCATAAAGAATGTTTTTTTAACAAGTTCTTGTTGGCTTTGTTCTCATGATGTGTAACCCTTGTGCTATTCATTCAGGGATCACATATCAATATAAGGGCGGAATCTTCTGAACCCCATAGCACAGGGATAATAGAATTTAAGATTTAAACTGCTTTTCTGAATATTTTATTTAAAAAAAAAGACAAGAGAATACGAAACCGCTGACGCCTCTTCTTACTATGCTCAATCTGATGACGTAAACATTCAAAGTTCTTACTGTCAAAAGGTTTTTCAAACTAAAATCCATTCCCTTTACGCTTCTTTGTCAAACTCATTAAAATTATTAAACTGACGGGTTTAATCAGAATAAAGAAAAACCAACAGTTTGTGGTGCAGCATGAATATAAATGAACAGGATGATAATTAAAGTGTTGGGTCTATCACAACAGTGGACACGAAGCCTCAGGTAAAGCGAATGCAGCAAAAGTCAGCTTACGTGCCACTTATTCATTGTTATTGTAGAGCTGACGATATATTTTAAATTAGTTTTATGTTTAGGAACAATTATCTTATTTCTCTTCCCACAAAATATATTTTTTCCACAAACTAAACTTTAAAAAGCTCGATTGATTTATTTGCAGCTATTGAAGACATAAAACTTGACAGATGACACTAAATACTTTTATCGTACATTTGCAAAGTGAATGCAAATGCAAGCTCTGCAAGTGTATTTTTGCTTTTTCCTAAAGATGTGTGTTTTTAGTTCCAAACTTTAACCTTTCTTTCACTTCTTCCTTCCGTCTTGCTGGTGCGGCGGGAGAGCAGCACTCTGCATTTTAAATGACTTCTAAAGTGAAGGAGAAACTTACATTCAGTTTGCGTTGGCACTAATAAATTGATAAGCGGCAAAACATGTTTACCTTTGTGGTTTTAAATGTAGGCACGCAGTTGTGAGTGCTGTCTTCTTGTTGCCGTTTTTCCCTGACAGCCAAAAACACCTTTGGTGAATAAAACATCAGATATAAAGCCTTGGTTCTTAATGCACTCTGACGGCCCCAACAGCCAGTCAAGTCTGGGCTTCAAATAGCTGAGGGCAGGTTTGTGTGGAGGAACCAAAGAAGATGGATGAAACGCCATCGTCAGACTATGACTTATACCATTTGTAAAAAGTGCATGGTCACTGTACTTTGTATCACCTGCTAATACAGTTTCCTCAACAGATTTTTTTTTTTAAAAAGCTCAATCTTTTGTGTGAATGAGGTAAATTTTATTAATATTCCTGCATATATATGATTAAAAAAAAGTGATGCCCTTTAACTTAAATCTATAAAACAAACAACAATGATTATCTGACAGTAGCTTTATGTTATCCATTTAAAGATCTACTTCAATTAAAATTGTGTTTTTTAGTGTTTTCTTCGCATGACGTAAGACATAAATACAATTATTCAAACTGGGAAAGTCCGTTACTCTGCTTCAAATCCTGAAGATTTTATTATTGTCTTTGTATTTTGGACTAAACCTTGCAAACAAAACCGTGTGACTAAAGATCTCTTCAGTCATTGGCTAGAAACTACGAGGAGGGTCAAAATAACAAGAGAAAGTCAAGGGTGCAGAAGTTTAGAAATCCTTGCCAGGATAGTTAAATTATTAAACTTTATATTTTGATTACCAGTTTTCAACGTCAGGAACAACAATTTTTACTTGTTACTTTGATACGGCAGAGGCGTGATGCAAGACTCGACTCAGAGGATGTTAGCGACTGCAGTACCGAGGAGACGGCGAGGTACACGGATAAGGGTTTATGGGTAGTTGGGGAAAAAATGAGAAAAAATGTGTTTCATGTTAAAAGTTGTTTTTATGCTCCTGCATTCACCTGACCAAATTCCAGTGAGTTTCTGTGTCTCATTGTTGTACTACAAGGTAGTTTAGGCTACAAGCTAGGTTTTTGGTTCTACATCACTGCAGCACCAGGTGCGTACCGCTTAATGAGACACAGAAAAGCAGGAGGAACCGTCTTCAGCCGTGGTAAAGGGGCCATCCCAGGATTTTAGTAAGCTTTTCAGAGTGAACTATATCCATGATTATATTACCTTTGGAAAAAAATAAATCATTTATGAAATATTAGTTCTTTTTCATGACTTTTTTCCTACACGGAAGTAGAACGACTCGATTCCTGAAGCTCCGCCTCCCGCTGGATGTGGATGCCGCCCATTTTATGACATCAACCTTGAGTCTTTCTTTGTTTCTCTCATGAAAATAAACAGTATGCAGAATTTGGGTGTTGGTGTTTGACTGGGGACGGTGCTGGCAGAGCAGACTTTGTGAAAGAGGGTGTCTCATCGTTAAATCTTGAGGAATCGCTCGTTTTTGTGGGTATGGGAGGGACTGTTGTTGAGAGTGCCTGTTTTTAGAGGATTACTCAGAAATGTGTGAACAGATCAAAATACCACTTTGGGGTTGTTTATAGAGAGAAATGAACCCTATAGTACACTTGAAAGCTCAAAAGGTTTTTTTCTCATGCTTTAAAATAAAGTATTTAACAAGTATACAGTTGGACCAATTATTTCCTCCGACAATCAATGTATTATATTTGTCCGGTCACTTCATTTCACCCGTTTACATCACCTGACCACCTGTTTTGGTCCAGTTATTCCGTTCAGAGAGCGGATTATATTTGGGGGATTCTTAGAATGAACCAAAGTTCTGTCCGATTGGAAACAACTGAGACCACCTTCAAAGATGGGTCCGAGAAAGGTTCCTGGTCCCGAATCAGGGTCCGCTTGGATGTATTCAAACTAAAAAATTGTTCTAGATTGTCAGGAGAAACAAACTCTGGTTAACTTTAAGCAAATCAAAAATGCAGCAACCACGGTGGGCGGGGCCAAAGTCTCCCTTTTCCATTCTGACTCATCTACTTGCAGACGACCAGATTCTTCACCATTTTCCTCATCCAAGCAGCCATCTGGTCCAAAATGAATGGCTGGATTGCTCCAATATTGTTCTCCCTTTTTTGTTAGCTTTGGGTTGTGAGCTAAGCTAGCAGGAAAGAGTGTAAATAAAGGGATGATGGGAAGTCAGTAAAGAGTTACTTTGCATTATTGTCCTAAATTAACTTTTGTTTGTAAAATGTTTTATATTGTGTTTTAGATTTATTGTTGGCACTTCAACTTGTTATTACTGGAATCATTTTCTGCTGCAAACATATTAGATTAAATGAGCAACAATAACGGGTTTGACACGACCTGCGGAAACGGCGTGATCTCATTAAAGCAGAAACTTTGATCACATCAGCCTCTTCGTCCGCTCCCTGTTTTGCACACAGAATCTAATATTCCTCTAAAGTTTTGCACTTGCAAATGTGCTTAAATGAACATTTCCATACCTGTGTAATGCATTCTGTACACTCGACAAATATCATTACCATGCAAACAAGACGGAAGTCAGCAATGAAAACAAATGATGGCGATGAAAATGTGTGTTCATGTCTCTACTAAAACAACTGCTCTGCATTTGTTTTTATTTCGATTTGTCTAGCAGGTATAAACTCCATGAAAGTGTGCAAAAAGGTAACTTATTTCTTTCATCTGTGGTGAAAGGTGCACGCATTCAGGTCAATCAATGTCAGCTTTAACATTAAAAAATCCTCTGCATATGTTGGGCTGTTTTTTTTCTTTGACAGTTAAACTAATTTTGCTAAATAAAACAGTATTTGTGAAGCTTTAAGACATAATCCTATCTGAAGGTCCTAACCACATGTAGACCCGTGTCCTCACTGATGGGCTTTTGCGGGGATGTGTGAGGGGGTACATCTCTCCCAAAAAAGAAGAAGACATGAGACAAAAACTCCAAAACATTTCTTTATCTTTCTTATCTGTTTCCTTTATCTAAAGGACCAGAGCGTTACCTATTCCTGGTTTCTACAGATTATCTGCTGTGACAGGGATTAAGATTAAGTTGGTTGTTGTTTTCTTTATGTTGTTGCATCTCTGCTATTTTTATCTCAGACGTTTCTGCTCAGATGAACAGGCCGAGATCTCCTAAAAGCCAAATCTTCTGTTTCTGGACTTTGCAGCAAATACCCTTGGCAAGCTCAGTGCGGGGTGTTGTTTTGGTCGTGTTCTATACATATATATCCCATTTTCACCTGGGTTATGTGAGTAACATGATCAATTCCTGGGGCAGATTTACCATTTGGAAAAGGTAGGGGAATGCCTGGGGCCCCCAACTCTCTTGGGCCCCAAGCAAAATACTTATTAGTTATTTAACTGTCATAAAAGAAAGCCTTCAGGCTGATCATGTAAAAGAGTCACTCTGTCACAGTGGGTTTCTAGTGAGCAGAGTCAGCGTTGCCAGATTGGGTGTTTTCCATCCCAATTTTACTTCTGACTTTACATTTAATGTAAAATAAAAAGGCTGTACATAAAATACATTTATTTAACAATTAAATGTAAATTCATCTTTTACATGTTTATATGTACATATGGATTCTTGACATTGATTCTGTTCAAAAGTGGAGTAGTATGGAGGTTCTTCGATGTTGTACCCTCGATAAGGATTTCTAAAAAAAATAATAAATACAATTATGGAAAAAGGCTCCATGTTTTTATTTGTTTGGAGCCTCTGGGGTCTGACACTGTTCAAACGCAATGTTTATATTTGTTTGTTTTAAGCTATATAATAATATTTATGTTTGTTTCTGTTCTGGTTCTTATGGTGGAAAAATACAGAAAATAAAGGGAGATGAAAGCTGCCTTAGATTCATCTTCAGTTCCAATGTCTTCAGAGGAGACTGAAAGGATATTTTCTGTCCCAATTTATCCACAAGAACAATGGCCGGGCAACAAACCGATGACCTGTTCAGGGTGTAGCCCGCCTTCGCCCAACAGGTGCTGGTGTGGTTTAGGCAGCCCTGTAACCCCAACAGGGGTTCAGTGGGTTCTTAATACGATTGGATGGTGGGGAACAGCGGTTGACTCTGACAGATGAAGACTATCATGATCTAATGGAGTGTTCTCCAACCTTTTTTAGTCTGATTTCCAGCCAGTTCAAGCAAAAGTTAATGACTATTCTTTCTTAAGATTCCAGTTTCTCTCAACTTTTAAGGGTAACGTTTATCTTAATCCTCTGTATAATGTCTGCTTTAAACTTTATTTGTTCACTAGATTTCATGTAGGAACCATTCAAATATAATACAACTCTCCCCTTTAAGCACAACTGTCAAAGTGCAAGGTAAAAAATAAAGAACCAACTTCAGCTTTGTCTGACTTTTGAGGTGCGATGGATAAAAACAGAAGAAAAGTCGCTAATATTGGAATTTTGTAAATATAATAAACGCGACTCCATCGTTTGAGCAACTTTATGGCAGCATCCTTGTATTCATTCTTATGATAGTTTGTGGAAAAACCAGCCACAATAACTCCGTATTCAGAGTAAAGACTCCTGGTTTCTGTCTGCTAAATACAGCTTTGTTTTATTTTGAAATTAAAGGCTCTTCTTTTGTTTCCTTACTGGCTCTTTTCTGCAAAAAGAAAGTTTCCAATTGTGTTTGTTTTAACTATGCTAGCCAGGGCGTTTGAGTTTAGCAGACAGTTCAGCCGCTTTAGGGAAGTAGCAGATAGATTTTCGACATGACAAGAGTCGGATTTGATGGAATCCAGACGTTTTCCAAAAAAAAAAAGAAAATACTGCAGATTGTTTTTTTTTCTTTTCTCTCCATAGATATTGGAAACCATTGACCTAATGTATATGAAAATTGATGCAAAGAATTGTAAAAATGTTTTCTTTTATTAATGTCTTAATGTCTTTTACTAAAGCAAAGCGAAAAATGTTTTTTTTTTTTTTTTTCTGAATTTCAGAACAAACTGCTGATCGAGGTCACTTTTCTTGGTCAGGAAGCTTTCAAAGCATTAAGAAAGAAAAAAAAAAAGATTCTGATGAACTAGAAAAGGCTCCTGGCAGCAGCTACAACACTTGTAATTCACTCAGAAGCACGTGCACCATAATGAAGTGCTCGGAGCATTTCTGTGGAGACAGTCCTGCTGATTATTAAAGTCGATTATATCCTGTCACTTTTAAATAACCATCTGTCTTTTAAGCATTGAAGGCAGCACGTCAGTTATAACAGTTTGAGAAAAAGATGAAACCACGTCAAGATAAGTGAAATGCTTCTCATAAACCCTATTGCAGAGCTTCGGCTGTGCACGTGCGTGTGCACGTGTGTGTGCAGAGTAAAACAGTATAAAGTCTGAAAGACATTTTTGTCTTGTGTCACTCTCCTGGAAGTAGCTTGCAGGGTTCGGTGAGAGGAGGCTGATGCAGGAAGCTGATGGATGGATGAATGAGTGGAGATGAAAAAAACGAGAGAGCGTATAAAACATGGAACAGAGTGGGGCGAGAGAGCAAAGTTTGAAACAAAGAGAGAGAGCGCGGAAGCGGGAGACAGCCTCTGGCCTGTTCTGGTTCTTCTTGTTTCAGAGTGGTTTAATGGCTTTCATAAAACACGCACGCACAGACTCGCTCTCAGGACGACACGACTCACTGACCATGCTTCTGATGCTGCGTTCAGGTGCTATCGGGAAATTATCACACATAAACCGCACATGAAACTGGTAAATAACACAAAGATGGGATGTAGTAAATCAAGGCAAACACAAGAATGAATGTTCTTGTTAGGAAAATTTACTGCATTTGCTGCACATTGTTTTTCAGAGCCACAGAGACTTTTCTGCTTTTGTTTCCAATGCTTTCTATTTTATGCACTGAAATCAACGTTTAAATAACTCACAGCAAGTTTGTTTGAGAAAATTATAGCTAAACCCTTTAACACCAGAGATGATGTCGCAGACACCTAAAACACACTCTTAGACCACTTAATCAGCTGATTTAGACACGGAGAGGAGTGGCGTTCCATAGCGGCTTTATTTTGTCAGAATGCATGAATTGTGTAAAGCCTCGGTCACACCTGTCCTTACGGGTGGAAACAGGCTGTGTAGGGCACATCGGTGGCCCACGGGAAATTTAAAGACTGTAGACCACCCAATAAGTCCGTGAGATGAGATTGTTCCTGAATATTTTTTTTTAAACGGCAACACGTTAAAGCTAAGTAAAGGAGAAGTAGGTGAGATGCAGGCAAATTTTTATTTTTTTTCAAACCTCCAGATCCCTACTCATGATAGGGGAGCCCATCAGTGCTGTTTGGTGTGTTCTCTCTGTGTCAGCCTGACTGCTGGATATTAAGAAATTGGACAATCAGTATAGTTTTATGGCACTTTTCTACCGTCCTCGAAGGCCAAAAGTGTTTACAGTCACAGACCCATTCACACAAATTCACTACCAAACACTGGCGCCAACCTTCCACCAGAGGCAATGTGGGGTTCAGTGTCCTGCTCAAGGACACTTTGACACATACAACCTGCAATCTTTCGATCAGAGGTCGATCGTCATACCACTGCACCACAATTGCCCCACACTGTACGTGCATACCACATGCGTGCAGCATTTGAGCGTGGTCAGTAAGGAACCAGTGAGCGAAACTCACTAATGGGTAGAATGTGGCATAAGGCCAACAGCCTGACCCGTATGTTACCAGTGCATGTAATTTATATTATCCTTACTCTTCATAATTCACTTGGAACATGATCAACAATCACGTTTCACTTTCATAACGTCCGATGAGGTGGTCGTATGAGCCTCAAAGAAACTGTGAGATACGCCCGCCCTCTTTTTAAGGTACAGCCACACCGCTCTGCGACCCTCTAAGGGCCCAGACAATCACCCACATTCTCACTCTCAACTCCTCATGTTCGGGCCCCCTCCGTGTCACTTTTTGACGTTTTGGGTGTCCCGAACTGTTCTTTTTTTCATGTGCCGGCTCCTCCCATAACGGACGCGGAACCGGTACGGGGGTGGGGTTACGGTACCGGTCTGCATCCCAAGGGTTGGGTATCCCTGATTTTTGGGGACCCTTAATTTAATGGGAACAGCCGGCACATTAAAAAAAAAAATAGTTGGGGACATCCAGAATGTCAAAAATGGACACAGAGAGGGTCCAAACTATACGTCCATATTTGACAAGTTGGGAGTGAGAATTGGTTGGACAAAGGCTTAAAGTGCTTTTTTTCATGCAAATTAACTTTTTGGAGCTTTTAAGTGTGTTATAATGGTAATTTGCTCCCCTCACCCGTCTCCGAGCATTCCTCAAAGTCCCTGCCCACATAGCACATAGTCATAGATGAGTGCAGCCCGTTCCAGGAAGAGCCTCCTCTGCCAGCACTGTCCCAGGCCAGCACAAGCACCCACTTTCTCCATGGGGCTAGGGGTTGTTTGTTTTCGTGGGCAAAACGTAGACACGCTGCTGAGGCTGGCTTTAGGATACCGTCATGAACTGGACGACGCCCATAAGGAGCAAAAGGCGGAGCCTCAGAGATCGAGGCGTTTTACTTCTGGAAAAGAGCTTGCAAAAATAACTACTATTTTATAAATAGTGAATTCTTGCGTGTACCAAAAGTAATATTTGATCATATAAATGGATATAGTTGACTCTAAAAGGTTTAAGAATAGCATGAGAAGGGCCCTTTAAATACTTGTAAAGTGTTTCATATT
This sequence comes from Oryzias javanicus, assembly GCA_003999625.1. Classification (NCBI taxonomy): domain Eukaryota; kingdom Metazoa; phylum Chordata; class Actinopteri; order Beloniformes; family Adrianichthyidae; genus Oryzias; species Oryzias javanicus. The sequence goes on from CM012446.1 coordinate 5,041,297, forward strand.
AGTGCAGAGCTGTTTTTCATGATGAAGGAACGTCAACACTAGAGCTAAAGCTCTGGAGTTAAAGGCTTCAGATTTGTTTACCCTTATTTTTGCTGTAGCGTCACAGCAACAGTAAATAGAAACAGTTTCTGTGTCTATTTATATTTGGAATTTTATTCATTTTATGTTTCATTATGTTGGGTGTGGAGGATGAGAGGGTTCAGGGTATTTTATCATTTTATTTTTAATTGTTATGAAACGGTAAATTACTTTGCGTTATAAGTGCTTTATTGATAAAATTTGATTTTTAAGATGTTTGAATCTGATTTATTCTTTATAAGCTGCAGTGCAGTTGATGTTAATTCAAGACTACTTGTTTATGTTCTGCTCAGATCCATAGTTTTATAAATATCTGCTGAACAATATTTACGTGTCAGAGTTTAGCCATTTCAAGCACTTTGCCAGCCTCAACGCGACCTGCGGGTGTTTGTCTCAAGCACACTTCTCTGACTTCTCCATAACTGTGTTTTCCATTTTCAGACATGCAGATCTGGGTTTCTGCTGTTGACTCAAGCAACTTTCTAAGTGGCATTTTTTCACACCTCTCTAGTGCCGCGCAGACATTTACACGTTTGTGTGTGTAGGCTGCTTTCAGTCATCAAGTGCCAGAAACAGACTGTTAAAGTGGTGCAGCTGCCCTTTCATATTCAACATATATTTCTGCATCATAAAATACAAACTAAACGTTTGGTAGAAATCTTTTTCCAATTTAGCTGCAAGTGAATGTCATCAGTGTCATTCTTTAAAATTAAACTTTTTCATTAAAATATAGTAAAAAAATTTCATTTTTGATAGTTTCTCCCTCAAACATTTTCTGAAAAGACGCATGAGCTTCACTGGTTCATCCTTGGTTTGGTGTGTTATTCCACACAAAACATCTACAATGATGGAATGCTTTGCAAGTCATATTTGCAATGGCGGCTCTGATTCTAAGCAGTGATACTGCAAGCAAAAATGGCAACATAAATGGGAGAATTTCCAATAGACAAAATTATATATATATATACTCCGTTATATATGTATTTATTATATGTATAGAAATCCAACAAGAAAGTGAGGTATCACAGCTGCATATTTATTATACGAAACAAAAAATTCAACTATATACTTTATACCTTTATATTTCACCTCTTTCTACCACTTCAACTCACTATTACTGTTGAATTCAGGATCCTCTGTGTTGCTTTGGACCAATTCCGCCACTACAAGAGGTTAGACCATGGTAAGACTGAGCTGCACTTCTTCTGCTCTGCTGTTAGTAGTAAATACTGATACACACCTACAGTGCTCTCTAGTGGTTGTTGCTATTTATTTATTTATTTTATATATTTATTTTTTGCAAAGTCACACTTGAGTATAAGTCAAACCTTTAACCAAACTTTGCAGAACATACTCCAAAAAATTATTCTCCAAAAAAATAATAAAAGGTTGTTTGTATATATAATAAAAAATCCTGGTCATACAGGTGATCTCAGTTTGAATACTTAAACCAAAAAGACAAAAAAAAAAGGTTTTACGAGACTACAACAGTGGCAGTAATGTTGCATTCACACCGGACGCGATTCATGCGTCAGGGGTGTTGAATTTCAATGTTAAGTCACAGACGTGACCCGAGATCCCGCTGCGCGATTTTGGGCGTCAGGCACTTCAGTCCGCCAGCAGATTTGAGCGGCGTGGGGTGATTCTGCTGGCCGACTTAGCAGCTTTCGGCACGTGATGTTTTCAGAGACTCAGAAAAAAAAATTCAATATGACCGCTCTATGGGAAGCTTTCTTCCATCTATTTTTTTTAATCTGCTAGGACCGCAGAGACTTTCCTGACTACTGTTAGACGATGGCAGAATCCACCTTGGACAGGTCACCAGCCTGTCACAGAGCCAATGGAGCCAGAGCGATCATTTTTCAGTGACAATAAATAAAAGATTCTCCATTTTTATTTATTATTTTTTCCCTCTTGGGTTTACATATGGGAATTCTTTAAACTGGGCCACAGACAGGCTGATGTATGCACGGATAAGTACCACAAAAATAATATATTTTTGGTATAAGAGTTTTAGCTACCGTACAAGTTTGTAAATGTTTAAACCATTAATATGTTGATTTGTGACTTGAAAGGCAGCATTTTCTGAATTACAGACATTCTGCTAATGTTACAGACATCCTGCTAATGTTGAAGTTAAAATGAAGCTTTCCAGACCAGAAATCTGATCTGGACCACCTTGTCTGCTCTCCATCCCTCCCACTGAAGCAGCCCGTATTCTGGAAGAGAAATGTTCATCGAAGCAGTGAATCTTAATGATGTGGCAACTCGGCTGACCTCGTTCACACCTCAGCCCACTTGAAGTTAACTTCTCATTCGCATTCCTCACTGAGATGAGAGATGGAGTGTCTCAGTGTTGGACGGAGCAATAGAGTGCTCCATAAAGAGAGTGTGATTTGTAGCCCAGAGCAATGGGGGTCTGTGGGTGCATATGAATTTGATGTGGTGGGACAGAGAGCCCATAAAGTCTTACGAGATAAGAGTCACATAATAAGGTTAAACAGCGAGTAGACAGAAGGACAAAAGAGGTGTGCAGTTCGTTTATAGAGAGATGACAGAATTTGATGGGAGCTTCTGTCTTTTTCTCTGAAGTGGTTTCTTGTGTAGCAGGAAACCATGTGATCCCAGAACCACGACAACAGAAATTGACCCTGAGGCCATAAAAGGTCAGCCTCCCCTGAAAGTAACACCTCGTCAGACTTGAGGGCAACAGACCCCAGAAACACTTAACAACCTCCACCAGGAAAGAATGCGTGGGTAATCCCAGGTTACCATGACAACCAGCCACTCTGGAGCCTGACCAGCCATCTTGATTTACAGGACAAACAGAAAAGTGCATTCCATTGAATAAAGTTCTTTTGAAGCCACAAGAAAATGTATTATTTGTTGACATGACGTTCTACAGATCCTCTGAAAAACAGGCCGGAGACATCACCAGACTGGATTTACAAAAACCTTTTGACTCCCCAGACGTTTTATGTGTATTCTGTGTTCTCTGGTATCGAAATGTTTTTCACTTCAACATCTTTTTACTGGTAAAAGTTAACTAAAGTTGTGCATCTTTTATAAGAAGGATCTGGCAGGTAAATAAGAAACGAACCAGAGGTTTTATTTATCTCTAGCCATTATCATTCGTTTTCTTTTGGGATTTTGGTCTTAATTCCTGTTATCTTTTTATGACTTTTTAAATGTTGATGATTATTATTATTTTGGGTTTCTTTCCAGCCAAAAAGGGGTTTCTACTTATGAGACGAGTTGATTAAAAAGAAATTAAATGTTTCTTTAATTCCTTAATGTTAAGAGATGTTTGTGTAAGGTCTGTCCTTGATACACACGCACACGCCCACAAACACCCCCACAATTAGGACCCACCCCAGATTAGGAATTAACAAGCCTATTGGGAGTATGTTAGTTAGATGAAGGCGTAAGACCGGCCCACTCGTTTCTGATTGGTCAGTTTCAGGGCCTTTGTCCGAGCACGTTCAAACTGTAAGTCAGTCAAGGATGGAGTTCTGAAGTGATGAGGGAGACCTCTCAGGAAACAAGGAGATAGCTTCAAGCAGAAAAGATTTTTGGAGGGAAACTCAGAACAAAGGACAGCTCAGAACAAAGAATTAACTTGTAAGATTTTAATACTTGAGAGATGGAAAACTTCTGTGAGATTTTCCATCTTTAAGATTAAACAAACGAACCGTCAACCTTTTTACGTTTTATGCAATTTTAACTTTTCATTTTCTTTCTAATTTTTATAAGTGACAAAATAATTACTAAGTTTTTGTAGCGCGGCAGCTTTGAAAACTTTTAATTTAGTCGCTAATTTTTGGAACCAAGCGTGACTTGACCACTTGAGACTAAAAAAACCTGGACAACAACCTGAATTTCCTTTGGGGACAGATTCTAACTTCAACACCTGGCTGATTCTCGGGAGAAGGGCAGTCTTCAAGCTGAAACTAAGAGAGGCCTTCCTGTGCTCTTTGGAACCAGAACCAGACCGCATGGTGAGAAGACTTGCTCCAGCGTTTTACTGTTTGTGGTCAGAGAAATTTTCTTTGATTTAGAATTCAACTAAGTAATTATTGTTTCAATCACCAGAAGCACATTTATCTCGATTTTATTAAAACATTAATTTTGCATTAGATAGACACATCAGACATTGCAGTCATACACCTTCAGCCCATTCACATAATTTTAATTTGTTTTAAATTTCATTTTATTGATCTCTTCACGTATGCATTTTGAATAGTTTTAGAAAAAGTTCTTTCTTTCTTCTTTTCATCTCTGCAAAGTATAATCAATGCTGTGCTTTACACTCAATAATCCTTCTTGTTAATCCAATTTTATGCAATAAATGAACGTGTATAAGAAGTCGTTGTTCTGTCTCATAATTTCCATGGTTCACAAAGTCCCTTCAAAGGTAAAGACACTCACGTTTCCTTTTGGATAAGTAGACTGATAAATTTGAGTATTACTTTATTAATTAGAATAACAACTAATAATTAAAGTGATAATTTCCTCCTTGAGGAGGTGGTGCCCCTACAGGTGAATCTGAGAAATTGCAGATTATATAACTTTATAACTTTGACCAGATCTGAAGGCGAATATCACATATTCAAACCTCATATGAGTATTATTGCTAGCCATTCATGCTACAGTTAATTTATGGCGCATCCGTGCGAGGCTCTGAAAAGTTTTGTGAACTGGGAATATTGAGATAAACAGGTTAATTAGAAAGGTTTGTGCATCTAAAAGTAACTGCGGTTCTGAATGAAATTCTGAGTACTCTGAGGTTGACTTTTCCCTATTTAAGATGAGAACTTGTTTGTGTGGCTTTGGAAGCCTGTGACGCTGTGCGATCAGCGTAACAGATGATTCTGTGAAACAGAACTTTTCTGCACGGAGCAGACCGTGATAATTGCATGCATTTGCGCATTTATGCTTATGGTTTTAATAAGTTGAAAGGCCTTCGGAAGATTACAGAAGTTTTCAGCGTGTTCCTGTCTTGTGTAATTCTTTCACGGAAAGTTCTGGCTGTGTACCTGCGTGTTTCGGACACAGGCCGACTTCCGTCGTCCCAGCGGCTGAGGATTCGGCCGACCTCACCCCATAGATTTATCTATGAGTGGACGTTTATAAGACGTAAACGTCTTATGAAAGTGCAGGAAAGCACTCTTGTGCCGTAGCGGGTTACTAAATTAACAAGGATTTTAGGATATAATGCGCGTTTGGGCTGTGTATAAGCTCTCTGAAGGAGAAATCGTCAGTCTGTTGGCAGACCTGACCCTTTTTCTTTTTGTGCTGATAGCACAAGGCACACGCAGACGCGGTCTGCAGACTCTTTATCAGTGCAAAAGACACCTTAGAGATAGCAAGCTGTTACACCAAACTAGCTTAAATCCAAAAGTTGCAATCACTCCGTTTTTCCAGCTTTAGGGTTTGCTGTGAGTAACTGCTTTGTCTTCAGGACGTTTAGCTGCCTCTGCTAAAAACTGCCTGCTTTAGGTGTGTTCGCGACGAGCGCTGAGTAAAACTGAGGAGAAAGGAAGGAGGAACTTTCGGGTCACCCAAGGGGTGTGGCTAAAGCTGTGACGCAGTCAGGGTCATAGGAGGTGGACCTCTGAGCCAGAGGTGTTACCCTTTAAATAATAATCAGAAGTTGTGTGTTGAACCAAGTTACAGGTTGGGATTAATATCCATAGACGTACTGGCCTAGAGGAGGTGTGTGTACTTGGACTGCATTGAACAAAGCAGGTTGACTGTGGAAGCATAGATATAGAGACCTATATTTATCCACTCAGAGACTTGAAAGTTTGTGCAATCTAGGTAGGCAGCAGTAGGTGGAAGGTCCTGCTAAGTCAGTGGTTCATTGACTCCCCCTTGTGGCTTGAAATAGGTATCACACTTGTCGTCTCCCCCTACTGGCAGTGAGGTGTAAATGCTAAAAGCTAAAAGGCTAAAGCTAAGGCTAACAGCTAATGAAAGCTAATGCTAAGGGGCTAAAAGCTAATGATATAGTGATTTGAAAGCTAAAAGCTAAAGTTTCGGTACTTGCTAATTGAGGCTAAACAAAGCTGTCTAAACCTCCAGCTTCATTCCTCATCAGCTGAGCAACAGATTTAGAATGACTGACGCAGTTTCTTCTGAGGCCTCTAGCCATAGGGACTTTTTGATGATCTAGAAGCTGCCTTGACAGAAATCACTGAAAATCACATTCCAGGTTTTGAAGATCAAGTTCAGAACTTAACCGCATCTGAACTGGAGACTAAGCTTTTCTGAGGTAGTGGCAGAAATTACCAATGATCCACCGAAGGATAAGGAATTGACCAAAACCTTGGTAGCCTAGCCATACTGCTCACAGCTCGACTCAAAAGCTCATAGTTTGTTAAACCATGCGCTAAGGAAACTCGACACGCGCCCGCAGAAACTTCTCAAACCCAGGAGGAGAATAAACTTTTGCAGCATCAGCGCGAGGTTTGCTCAAAGACAAACAGATGAGTTGGAGCGTGGTCACTGCACTGACGACTCAAAACGAAGAACTGAAAACTGAAAATGATCAAATTAAAAGAGAAATAAAAGACTGCGAATCCAGGCCCCAGCCTATCAGCATGTGGTAGCAAAACAATTGCAGTTCATGGAGGTTAAAGAAGCTTACGAAGCTTCTCAAATAGGACTGCATGCAGCTGAAGACGATATATTACATTGCAACAAGAAAATGCTAATCTAACCAGACAGTTAGATGACAAAAAAAGACAGGTTGAGCTAATGCAAGAGAACTAGCTTACACCACCACCAACGAGAGGCCTCCGATGAACAATGAACATTTGATGGTGGAACGTAAGTCTGCAACAGCAGACATCAAGCCATCTTTTGAATTTGACACCTGTCAGCCAATTCATCCAACTTTCAATGATGAAAAGGGGGGTGCACAGGCTAAAGGGGCGGTTCTGGCGGATTCCTTTTTAGCACCTGCACCTGCCTCCTTTTCTGCACGGACTCCAAGGTCTACACAGGCGAATCGATTCCATGACTTTAGGGCAGATGAATCGCGTCATCATGGCCCTTCTGATCGAGATTTAGACAAATTTCTCGAAATCTTACCAGATTCGAACCAAACCCTGGTGGCCTAATGATCCTCGAGCATACCTGGATGACATTGAGTTCTATCTCAAGAACTATCCAGATGCCATCATTCAGATAAGATCGATCTTATCAATCTTACTTCGAGCCGTGAGGTAATCCGTTTCATTGAAAGGCAGCCAGAGTTTACCAGACGCGAGTGGTCATTTTTGGGTGACAAACCATCGAGAGGTACCCGATGGAGATTTGCTGAAAGAGATAACAATGATAGCCGGTCAAGGGGGGGGGGCCCTCGAGAAGAACATTAGAACAGAACCTCTCTCTCCAGCCTTTCTCACCTCATCCTCTGTGAGGTTGCAGGACTCCTGCCTAACCTGAACAGCTACTCGTATTTTCTTTCTTCTTTTTCTTCCTCTCTATGTTGTTTTCTTCATTATAGACACTTAGATTAGACTAGACTAGAACACTACTCTAGGTACCCAGATTAAGTGAATATATAGACTCATTTTAAGATTTGAGTCACGCCTCTGACCACAGCAGTAAAGTTGCAGGTACACCCACACCTGCCTGAGGACCCGGCTGAACGTCCAACGCTCCCAGAAGAGTCGCCCAGCACCCTGGTGGTCTCGTGAGGATTACCCGGATGTTTTGACCCCCTTTCACTGAATTACTCTGATCCACTGTTTTCAGCGGATTACTCTGGCGTTCCAGCGGCTTCCAGAAGGTTCATCGGGGAATCCCATGTTTTTCTGTATCTTGTGTTTCAACTAATTCCACAGGAACAAGTCAAAACAAAGGGGGGATATGTAGCAGGAAACTTGATTCCAAGATCCAGAAAACCACGACAACAGAAATTGACCCTGAGGCCATAAAAGGTCAGCCTCCCCTGAAAGTAACACCTCGTCAGACTTGAGGGCAACAGACCCCAGAAACACTTAACAACCTCCACCAGGAAAGAATGCGTGGGTAATCCCAGGTTACCATGACAACCAGCCACTCTGGAGCCTGACCAGCCATCTTGTTTACAGGAAACAGAAAAGTGCATTCCATTGAATAAAGTTCTTTTGAAGCACAAGAAAATGTATTATTTGTTGACATGACGTTCTACAGATCCTCTGAAAACAGGCCGGAGACATCACCTGGGATTTACAAAAACTTTTGCTCCCCAGAAGTTTTTATGTGTATTCTGTGTTCTCTGGTATCGAAATGTTTTTCACTTCAACATCTTTTTACTGGTAAAAGTTAACTAAAGTTGTGCATCTTTTATAAGAAGGATTGGCAGGTAAATAAGAAACGAACAGAGGTTTTATTTATCTCTAGCCATTATATTCGTTTTCTTTTGGGATTTGGTCTTAATTCTGTTATCTTTTTATGACTTTTAAATGTTGATGATTATTATTATTTTGGGTTTCTTTCCAGCCAAAAAGGGGTTTCTACTTATGAGACGAGTTGATTAAAAAGAAATTAAATGTTTCTTTAATTCCTTAATGTTAAGAGATGTTTGTGTAAGGTCTGTCCTCTGATACACACGCACACGCCCACAAACACCCCCACAATTAGGACCCACCCAGATTAGGAATTAACAAGCCTATTGGAGTATGTTAGTTTAGATGAAGGCGTAAGACGGCCAACTCGTTTCTGATTGGTCAGTTTCAGGGCCTTTGTCCCGAGCACGTTCAAACTGTAAGTCAGTCAAGAGATGGAGTTCTGAAGTGAATGAGGGAAGACCTCTCAGGAAACAAGGAGATAGCTTCAAGCAGAAAAGATTTTTGGAGGGAAACTCAGAACAAAGGACAGCTCAGAACAAAGAATTAACTTGTAAGATTTTAATAACTTCGAGATGAAAACTTCTGTGAGATTTTTCCATCTTTAAGATTAAACAAACCGAACCGTCAACCTTTTTACGTTTTATGCAATTTTTAACTTTTCATTTTTCTTTCTAATTTTTATAAGTGACAAAATAATTACTAAGTTTTTGTAGCCCGGCCAGCTTTGAAAACTTTTAATTTAGTCGCTAATTTTTGGAACCAAGCGTGACTTGAACCACTTGAGACTAAAAAACCCTGGACAACAACCTGAATCTTCCTTTGGGGACAGATTCTAACTTCAACACCTGGCTGACTTCTCGGGAGAAGGGCAGTCTCTCAAAGCTGAAACTAAGAGAGGCCTTCCTGTGCTCTTTGGAACCAGAACCAGACCGCATGGTGAGAAGACTTGCTCCAGCGTTTTACTGTTTGTGGTCAGAGAAACATTTTCTTTGATTTAGAATTCAACTAAGTAATTATTGTTTCAATCACCAGAAGCACATTTATCTCGATTTTATTAAACATTAATTTTGCATTAGATCAGACACATCAGACATTGCAGTCATACACCTTCAGCCATTCACATAATTTTAATTTGTTTTAAATTTCATTTTATTGATCTCTTCACGTATGCATTTTGAATAGTTTTAGAAAAAGTTCTTTCTTTCTTCTTTTCATCTCTGCAAAGTATAATCAATGCTGTGCTTTCACACTCAATAATCCTTCTTGTTAATCCAATTTTATGCAATAAATGAACGTGTATAAGAAGTCGTTGTTCTGTCTCATAATTTCCATGGTTCACAAAACGTCCCTTCAAAGGTAAAGACACTCACGTTTCCTTTTGGATAAGTAGACTGATAAATTTGAGTATTACTTTATTAATTAGAAATAACAACTAATAATTAAAGTGATAATTTCCTCCTTGAGGAGGTGGTGCCCCCTACAGGTGAATCTGAGAATTGCAGATTAATAAACTTTATAACTTTGACCAGATCTGAAGGCGAATATCACATATTCAAACCTTCATATGAGTATTAATTGCTAGCCATTCATGCTACACTTGACTTTTCCAAGAAAAAAAAGTATGTCTTCCTTTTTTCTCTGCCTGGAATCCTAATGGAGGAATTAAATATTGTTGGTCAACTCTGTTCATTGATGGAGGTCCACCTGGGTGGCTTAGTGGGATAACACCTCCCTTAACACCACTAACACTTTTTTTCTTTAGAAGTAGGCTCTAGTCTAACATCTAGGTTTAAATTCAGCTTGAAAAAACCCCCTTCCCACCAACAACCCCCCCAAAGTCCCAATAAATCTAGGACTGTTGAGGAATGCAAAAACATACAGGGTGGACAATTTCTGGTCCAGTTATGATATACAGGCCGGCTATTAAAAATTACCTTTTACATTTGTGATTTTTTTTAAGAAAATGAAAGTTATTTTCAATCAGTTTATGTTCCCTGTTATATATCTTGTTTATTGCAGGTGTCTTGTTCTAAAAACAAGTGAAATCCACATAATAGGTCTATTAACTCTTGACTTTACACATAAACATTTTCACACAATTCTCCTTTCTTCAACCTCAATAAAATGAAACCAAAGATTTGGCCACGATTGAATATTTTGTAAATATGGCAAGCTGAATGCAGTCTGCTTAGATAAGATGGCATCTATAGAGCAGGGGTCCCTAACCACTTCACCACAGACCAGTACCAGTCTGTGGATCAGTTAGGACTGGAAGACATTAGTAATTAAATCAATTTTTTTCTTTTCTTTTGAGCCTCCATCCATCTTCCTCCTCTCATCCAGGATGGGGTCACGGGGCAGCAGTCTAAGCAAAGATGTCGCTCTCAATGGCCACTTCCTCCACCTCCTCTGAGGGGACCCAGAGGTGTTCCAAGGCTAGCTGAAAGATGCAGTCTCTCCAGCGTGTCTTGGGTCTTCCTCAGGGCCTCCACACAATGGGACATGCCCAGAACACCCCCTCAGGGAGGCGTCCAGGAGGCATCTGGATCAGTTTCCCGAGCCACCTCAACTGGCTCCTCTTGATATGGAGGAGAAGAGGCTCTACTCCGAGCTCTCTCACCCTATCCTTAAGGGAGCGACCAACCACCCTACAGATTCTGTCAGTTACACCTTCGAGTTTAGTCAGGCGAGCAAAACGACTACGACTGAATGATCTTTTATTCTGAAAAATGTTTTGGTTTTGAAGGCAACAGGATTCTTGGGATTACATTTCAGTCAGCGCTAGAAGAAGTTTGGCAACACGAGAAAAGTACATGTGTGGAACATTTTTTGCAAATAAATAAGGGGCAACTGCAGGAACATGCAACAGGTGATTCCCCCAAACTGAGCCGGTTTGCATGATATCCATTACATTAATAGGTACCAAAATTAGATTTTCCTATTATTGCTAATAAAGTTGTGATGCATTTAAGTATATTGCTACTCTGTCAACGCTGTCTCATGAAACTGGCTTCCGTTGTTGCAAATATTTGTGGCAACTACAAGGAAATTATTTTGGGGTCCGTGTTTCATTAATAATCAGGTCACAGACGGAGGACAGCAGCTTCACGCTGCAGGTGGGTGGCACACTCATGGGCCAGCGTGCAAATGCACCTGAAACCATCACTTTGTCACTTTCAACCCACTTTTGGTTTCCAAATCTCATCTCTTGCTGAAGACTTTGACTTAGCCTAGTTTAGCTAGTATTGGTTAAGATGATATAACTTTTTTTAAAATTTGGAGTAAAAACACTCAGAGGGTAAACACTAATTGTGATAAAATATTAAGTATATTTTTGGTTTCTCTCCGTCTTCTTGCTGCAGCACAACCTTCATCGCTTCCCTTTCTGCATTTCCTTCCTCCCCCCTCCCTGCTTCACCATCCCAGCGACCCCCCCTCCCTCTGGACAGCAAAAGCTCTTCCATCTCCCTGAAGGTCTACTGTCAAATACCCGCTTACCTCGGCACTCTGCTCCAATGTGTGTGTGTGTGCGTCCCAAGAGCGCTACACAAACCAGCTCGGCACACCGGTGTGTCTCTGGGATTTGACAGTTTTACTCAACTCTGTCTTTGGGGAAATGCACTAGAATGAGAAAGATGGCACAGAACTGACTTTATAGGGGATGTTTAGTCGCGACAATGTTAGCAGAGGGACCTGATGTGACACAAAATCCGTCTTAAGGAGGAAAGTTGTGTGGCTGTGTGCTCCCGTGGTTAACAGATTAGTGCTATAAATATGAGAACATGTACCAGGAAATTAGTGCCAATCCAAAACAATTACTGAGGGGTTTACAGCACATTTGTACAGTAAATGAAGTCTCCGTATTGCTTTGTAGTTTCTTTATATGAATGTGCTGCAATATTTTACCAGTAGGCCTTTGGGACACAGCCGAAACAGCTGTTTCGTTATCTGTAATGTAAATCATTAAACGTTTAATAAAAGTTAAATGGCAAAAATTATATATATATGAACACACACCTTCATACATCTGTCCTTTAGCTGGTTGCTTTAAAAGTTGTCAAACTGTTCGCAGATCATTTGGTAAACTTGAATGTTGATAGTAGCAGGTTGTAGCGAACACTTATACAACATGCAAGGGTCATTCTGTATTCACACTGGACTTGTGTGGACGCGCTCCACGCAGTGTGATGGATGACCATTCAGCTGCTGGTGTTCACATCGCATCAGTAGCAGCATTGAGTTTTTACTGTTTACTAGCATTCTTCTGCTGGCTCCAATTGGTAGAGCCTGGATTCACAGTCAAAGCGATGCTTCCTTAAAATATCTTGGTGTCATATTAATCATAAGCAATAACCGCAATTTTTGAGTTCTCTTTTGTGATCTTGGTTACATTGGTGTGTACTTCCATGTGTTGAAGTGCACAAAACTGGCATGTCACTTCCAAAGACAAGTCTCTGATTAGTCAAAGTGCTGCATTTCTGCGATTTAGCGTGAAAAAGTTCAACCGGTTGAACTTTCAGCGCGCAATCAACGAACGCTCAATTTGTACATTGATCCACCGACGGAAATTGAAAAACATACGTTCATTTTTTTGTATCCGGCGCACTCCGAAGAGTGCCTGTTGGTACTGTTCAAGTGATACATGGCCGCTTCTTTTATGCTTTCCGACTTTTTATTAGACAAAGCAAAGTCAAATACCTAGTGATACACTACTATTACGAGTAGTAGTATTGGTGTTTGTCCCATTTTCATGACAGTCCTTAAGGTGGCTGTATGAGCCTCAATGTAACTGCAGGACACACCTGCACTCTCCTTAAGATGCAACCCTCCAAAGGTCCAGACAACCCAAAAACCTCAGCGACATAACCCCCTTTTTGCTCCAATTCGCTTTCATCTGTTTACATTGAGAAATAAGAAAACGATTTGGTAAATTTTTAGCGGCCCGACCTTTACCTTCAAATTTGCTACTCTTCTCAAAATCCACCAAAAACAAATTTCCTAACCTTATGTGCACCACCAAACATAATAATGTACTGTGATTGTGTTATTTAGCCTCTAAAAAAGTACTACAAAGATATTTTCTTTTACCTTAAGTGACCTAAGGACTAACTGCAAGACTACTGTTCTTGTCATAAATCTAATCTCAGGTTTGAGTCATATTTTTTTTTCCACAGCTGCCATCCATCCTCTGGTTAAGGATGATCTCATATTCATCATCAACGTAGATCAGGAAAGGCCATCTACCCTACAAGCACCTCAGGACCCTGCCTCACCATTCACATTATTCATTCATGTTAGACACCAAGTAGCTACCTAGTTGTTTGTTGTTGGCTAACTCTAGCTGCCCTGCACAGTCACACTTCTCAGCTCTCGGCTAGAACTGTTTTTTTTTTTTTTTTTTTTTTGCAGCAGGACAAAACTGCCTGTGTAACAAGGCCTCCAGGGCTGTGATGGTTTTAGAAACTGGGATGAGAGACTTACTCATACTGCGGCTTTTGGATCACTGAATTATGAAATAAGGCAGCACTTTTTTTTTTCCTCTTTTGCAAAAAAAAAAAAAAAAAAACATTGAATGAAAAGAGCTCTGGGAGATCACCTCATCTATTTGGCTGTTTCAAATTGTTCAAACATCGTCATGCTGAATAAGAAATTAGCATAATTGTCAGGGGCACCATCTTGCAGGGATATCACAAAATTTTATGCAAAGACATTTAAAGGTAGACAAAAAAAAAAACCTCGTCTCACACTGACTCACTTATGCCGGGGGTGCACAACAAAATACCAGGCTTGTGTGTTTGTTTAAAGCTAGCTTAAAAGATACGGCTCACCGCTAAACAAAAATAGACGCTATGCTAGCAGGCTAACTCTAAAGAAAAAAAAGAGGAAAGACTAAGCGCTACCCACTAGCTATTCCAATTGCAAAACTATGAACTGGTAAAAATAGAATCAGTGGATGTTTAAGGGCTTTAGGCAGTTCACAACTAACAGAAAAAACATCAAGAATTGATGCATTTCTTTTTAGTGTTCTTACAGAAAATACACAACAAATATATAGGCTATATTTAATTGTGTCAAACACATTTTGACAAGTAACAATAATGCAAACATTCAGATAAAGAACATTTTTTCTTACATTTAAGTCATAAAAAATAAATAAATAGTGAATTTAATTAAATTCAGTTTTAATATCACAATAGAGTTGTCTTAATGGGCTTCCCACCAGTTTTTGTACAAAAACATAAAGTGAGTTTTAAAATATAAACACTAGTTAGTTGCTAAACTGAGCTTAATGTACTGAGATAAACTGGGTATCCCTGCCTTTAGATCTTTCTTCACGATAAGAAAAAACCTTAAAAAAAAACATGATTCCAGGGAAAATGTAGCTTTGTGATGTGCAACAAAATAAGTCAAATATGGCGCCTGAATGACCTGAACTACTATTACTGTTAAGAATGAGTCACTAGTTGTTTTTACATAGTTAAAAAAGTAGTTTTAAATTTCAAAAGGGCCTAGGACCAACAAGTCAACCCGACTAGACAAAATCTGTAAACATGGAAAAAAAATACAGTAACCCAAAGGGTATGGAGAGTAATATAGTGTATACATAATGCACTATATAGTGCGTTTGCCATTTTCTAGTCGTGTCCGAATCTACTATTCCAAAATTGAGTGCACTAGAAATTTCCCAGCATGCATCAATGCTCGCTACATTAGCAATGGCCTATAGAACACAATGCGAACAATTTTTGCTAAAAAACATGTTTAAAGGAATTTTTTTTACGAACCATCCGTATTTCCATCATCAGAACACAGTGGGGTCGTAAAATGTTTGTCTTCCATTTTTACTTTGTGAAATCGGTGACATCATAACCAGCGTGAAGCAAAGCAAAAGTAAAGGAGTGAGTATTGTGTCTAAAATCCAGAGCACTATGTAGTCCAGCACTATATACTGTAGATTTTTAGTAGTTAGGGCAGGGGTCTGCAACCTGCGGCTCCAGAGCCACATGTGGCTCTTTTGTCTCTCCATTGTGGCTCTTTGGCTGAAGAAAAATAATGAAATAGTAAATTTAAAAAAAAATTGGAGATTAATTATTATTGTAGCAACATACTAATGTTTTTGGATAGTGTGTTACCTACTGGAGTTTTTAGGCTAATTTAGAATTTTAGCCTTTATTTTAGCAACATGCTAACGTTTTTGGCTAAGTTTTCTGAGAAATTTTATGCAAATTTGCAGTTTAGATAATATTTTAGTAAATGCTAATGTTTTTAGCTAATTTGTTATCTACTGAAATTTATTTTGGATAATTTAGAATTTAGCTTTTATTTTAGCATCATGCTAACATTATGACTAAGTTAGTTTTGAGGAATTTTAGGCTATTTTGGAGTTCAGCTAGTAATTGAGTAACAAGCAACCAAGATTTTTTTTTTTTTTTTTTTTTTGTAATTTTGGCCTCTAATTACTTTTTTATGCTAATTTGGAGTTTAGCTAATATTTTAGCAATATGCTAACATTTTTAGCTAATATGTTATCTACTGGGGGTTTTAAACTAATTTTGAGTTTAGCTTTTATTTCAGCAACATGCTAAAAATTTTGGCTGATTTAATTTACAGAGAAATGTTATGCTAATTTGAAGTTAAGCTAGTAATTAAGCAACGCGCTTGCTTTTTTTTGCTACTGAAGTTAAAAATGTAAACAAATACCTTTTTGAGAGATGCTAGTTTCTTTTTATATTTTTTTTCTAAAAAATTTCCATTATTTACATTTATTTTTAAAAAAAACTAAAAGAAGGTTATGAATGCGAATCCAAATTTCTTAAAGACTAAGATATGTCAATGCGGCTCCTTCTAGGTTTTGATCAGTAGAAAAGGAGCCCAAATGGCTCTTTTACTCTTAAAGGTTGCTGACCTCTGAGTTGGGGATTAGGGTGGGAATTTGGACAAAACCATAGACTGTTGGTTTCCTTCCACAGCCCAAAAGCTAGCTTTGTTGTTTAATTGGCGAGTCTAAATTTTCCCTCATTTCGAATGTGAAGGTGTGTGAATATGTGGCACTGAGACAGACAGGTGACTTGCCCTGGGTGTACTCCACCTTTACCCAACATGAGCAGGGATAGGCTCCAGCAACCCTGTGACCACTTCCAAAAGGGATTCATCAGATTTGGAACATGGAAGGATGAAATTGATTAAAAATCTGGGTGCTTCATTTAAATATAATTTACATTGTTGTAATGTACATAAAACAGCTACATAGGTCACATAAAACAAGACATCAATATCATGCATGTAAATTAACTTTAAGTAAGTGATACTTAAGGTATGATGATAATGATTGTGCACATTGAAACTTTAGTTATAGAATATCTTTTTGCACACAAAACTACTCCTTTTTTATTTGAAATGATACTTGTTACTTTATAAAACACTTTCCTAAAACCTGTTTTTTTTAAGTTGGTGTAGTACAGTGCAGTATATAACATTTCCATGAAAATGTGACAGTAGGGATGAATGTATGGCTTAATTTGATCTAATACAACCTTGATTTGGCAAAACATTCTTCATTCATTCTTTTCCCGCCACTCAGACCAGGTCCAGGTCAGAGGGGGGGCGGAGTTTGATCCTGATTGACACAGACAGCCCTGACACAGTCACTACAAGTCAACCAGCCCCTCACCACACCGAGTGTGTTAAATTACGGATGTATTAGTTTGCATGTGTATGTAAATGTGTGTTTCAAAGACAAAGCCAGTCGGCGTAGGAGGAACTCTGCATCTGTTATTGTCTTTTTTTTTTTGCATGCATTTGTTTGTTTTCTGCATATCAAGGATGTTTCACGGTAAATCTTGTATTATTGATCAAAACGACAGACTTTTCACATCTTTGAGTGTTGGGTTGGATGCAGCACTATATATGAAAGTGTGACATGTTTTTTTTCTACAAGAAAGATAGAATCTTTCTGAAAGACACAGTTTCCTCATGGGATTTACACCGTCTTTCTGTTAAAAGGAAGCTTCACTGATCTGGGACATTTTCATAACATTTGACATAAATACTTGACTTTTTACAAATATAAAACTAAAGACTTTTATCCTAGAAATGGACTTGAAACTAAAAGTTTAATTTTTTAGCAATATTGATCAAAAATAAAATTAGAATTTTTTAAAAAAGTGTGTGTTTTAGATTGTGTAAGACTATTTAGGGGAATATTTACTATAAAACTAGCCTGTTTGTCATTTGAATATTTCTATTTCTGTTGGTGTGAGTAGGGGTGGGCGAATTTGTGTATTGATCTGATACTAAGTAATTACAGGGCAAGTATTGCCGATATCGATACCAATAATTTATTCTTCAAATGTTGAATTATAGAATAATTTTGGAAATACATATTTCTTTGTTAATTAAATGTGGAGAATTTTAGCCAAAAAAAAATGTTTATTTGCCAATTACAGCAATCTGCACAGAACATTAATAAAATATAGAAAATGTAAAATATATTAATATTGGCACAATAGTATTATAATAAGAAAACAGTAACTAGTGCATTTTAAAAAAATGAAAAGCAAGAACGTGAAGAACATTTTTTTAAAATATTAAAGAAAGACTGCAATGAAAGTATCGATCCCATCACCCTATTATCGATACTTCACCTTGGTATTGACTCAGATCAATATCAAAATCCCTAAGTGTCATACGAAGAGCTCTTCAGATGTCAAGAAAAAATTTAGTTAAAGTATAAGACACCAAACAAAACCAAAAAAATTAATTAATAAAGAAAAAACACTTTTACACTCTATGTGTACTACCAAAGTGTTCTACTTCAGTGTTGGTGCATCAAGCTTCGAATTCAGTGGAATATCTACAATGTCACAAATTCTTTCCAAAAAAGATTGAGAGTCATACGAAAGATTGATCTCAAGCTTAAAATAGGAAAGAGGTGTGACAGTCTAACACAAACCGT
The DNA here is from genome assembly GCA_003999625.1 of Oryzias javanicus. NCBI lineage: Eukaryota > Metazoa > Chordata > Actinopteri > Beloniformes > Adrianichthyidae > Oryzias > Oryzias javanicus. The sequence goes on from CM012446.1 coordinate 5,059,672, forward strand.
TCAAGAGCTCAAAATTGCATGAAAATGGCAGAAAAAACAACTAGTGAGGGAAAAAAGTTAGTTATTTGTTTTAGAATGTCAAATTAGAAGCATTTTGCTGTAAAAATGGCAGATCAGATGTAGAGTGAACTTCAAATGTCGTTTGAAAATATAAAAACTAAAACAATATACCTAATTTCTTTCTAAATTTCTAAAATCAGTGAAAATAATGACACTTCAGTGCTTATAAAACAGGATATTGATAAATAAACCTTTTACAAAATGCTATAGAAAAAGTAAAAAGACACATGAACTTTTTCACAAACCTCCTATTATAAATCCATCTCCAAAATGTTTTAAATGTATAGAACTGCTTTTATTTACAGATTTAGATGAGTTATAACCCTTTAACAGCAGAGACACAGCTGGCAACACTAAATATCGTTTGATTGTCATTGATCGTTTATGCGATCAATGTGAATCAGTTGATTCTAGAGCCATATCGGCTGCTTACCAATTTGAAACAAATTACTAGCCTAAAGGGTTGCATAAAACCCCTTTTCTCTGCAACACAATCAGCTGATGTACTTTGCGTAAATACTTCACTACTGTAAAAGCGCTGGATGTCAGCGGACGGCTGCTTTTCTCCGCTTCAGGATCCGCTGGACTTTTGTTAATTACTTAAACGGTTCGGGAGTTGAAGTAGTTGGAAGTTTCAGGGTTGACAGCTACAACATGTTTGAGAAATCTAAAGTATTTCAAGCCATTTTCTTCCACAGATTTGGGGTAAAAGCTTCAAGCTAAAAGGGTCTGTGCTCTGGCTTTGGAGTGCTCTCAGTTTTAATCAGGATTCTCAAAGCGCTGCATTTAAAACTGACACTTCTGCATTGATTTATGACTCTAGCAGGTCTTGATAATTCACCAGAAGAGAGTGGGCTCTCTTTACAGTGTCTCCCTGTGGACGGTGGAACAAGGTGCCACACGCTATGTATAGAAGCACAGATGGCGAGACAACCGCTAAAGGAAGTGGCCTTTCCCCCCTAAGTTCAGAGTCAGCAGCCTGCAGGTGCTGCAACTCATGTGAAGTTAAGTGAACAGCTTAGAACAGGAGCATTAACACAGAAGAAACCTAAAAACTAGCAAGCTTTGAGGAGAAACACACCATGCAACTGTCTCTTCATGCATTTTTTATCAAGGACACATTTTCTGCTGGTTTGAACAGCAGGCATGTAAGGCAAATACTCTTCTGAGGCTAAAACTGACATGAACCAGACGTTTGTGTGTCAGATGAAGGCCACGTTTCACCTGTTTTTCATGTCAAACTTAATGCAGAAGTTTCGCAAAGCTGTAACTGACAATTAAGGAAGGTGAGATGGAGTAAAACTTATCACTTGACTGCTCCAATTTCTAATTTCATCAACCATTTTGTTTACTTCTAAATGTCAAAACCCGAAACGTAAAAATGTGAACAGAATAGAAAGCGTGTGAAGAATCTGCAAAACAACAGAAATTGTGTGCTGTTCAAAAGAAAAACAGAATCTTGGAAAGCGTAGTGGATTTTGTAGGAAATGCAAAATTATGTATCATCTTTGACTGAAAGAAAAAACAGAAAAATATAGTTTTGCGCTATAAACAGCATTTTACCCTCAGAAAAAAAAGAGTTAGAAATATTTGGTGCAGAGCAGGAAGATGAAGAGTTTTTTTTTATATTATAAATCAGCAGGAGTTGCATCCATGTGTACCTTCTGTGCATGTTGGGGGGGGGGGGTTTCTTTGTGCGAATAGTGGAGAAGGTAAATGCTGACGTGGCTGCATCATTTACTGCAACCAGATACGTTTGACCTGCAGGCTGACCTGTTTTAACCTGCAGGTTGGACTGTTCCATTCATATCTATCATATTGTTTGTCTCTATATCACAAACACCAACAGTGTGAGCGCCATTCCCCCTTACCACACACAAAGAACTGTTGTATATACCCTGGTCTTTTGACACAGAGATCCTGAAAACGTTCAATTACATTTCCTCACCTTTGTTCATAAATTCAACCCATTTTTTTTACCAAAATTGTCCATCTTTTGATCTATTTTCAAAGCTACTCAGTGTTTTTCCTTTTTTTTTGTTATTACCATGCCATTTTTGGCCAAAGTCAAGTTTTTCTGTGAAGGAAAGAACTTCATTAGAAAATCTGATGGTGTGGAGTCAGCCCGCCCCCTTCATCAACCATCTGTTTGCACACTCTCCCACTAGCTTACAGCCCTCACAAATCCGACCTCATATTGCAAAAATGCAGAGCAACATCTGAGCTGTTCAGCTGTACAGTTTACAGCCGTAAGTAAGTGAATGTTTATTTCATAATGCAGGCGAACAAAAATAAATGACAGTAAAATTTTACTAGAAATTCTGAGTAAAAATGTCTTGACCTCACTTTTAAAATCTCAGAGTCAATCTGTCGCACTGACAAAGAGGTTGTTCAATAAATGAGAAGCAACAGCTCAAAAGGCAAGGTCTCCTCTGGTTTTATGGACATTGTAATAGATTCTGGTTTGAAGACCTCAGGTCTTGATTGAGGAGTAGGGGTTAAAAGGTCAGCAATGTGATTGGGAGTTTGTCCATGCAAAGCTCTGAAAGCTAGAAGACAGATTTTCAAATTCTAAATGTAACCTCTTAAAAGGATTGTTGCAGAATTTTGAACAAATTGCAGATTGTTATAAGACCTTTGGTCAAAACAGATCAAAAATGTATTACAATAATCTAAACATGAAGAAATAAAAGCATAGATAATCATCTATTAGTCAGGTCAGGATAAGATTTTTTCCACTTTTGCCACATTATTCAGATAATACATGCAATTTTTGGCAATTTGTTTAGTGTGTCCTGCCAAAGATAGAGATTTATCAAACACCAAACCAAGGTTCCTGACAATCCACTGGATGGAGGATTTTGTTTTGTGGGGAGAAACAAAAACAAATAAAAAATAAATACATAAAAATCACTGAATGTGTCTTTTGAGCATTTAAGTGTAATTTGTTATTAATAACCATGACTTCATGATAGATGAGCAATCCAGTAAAATGGTCACGCTATTAAAGTCTGTTTCAGGGAGGGAGCAATGAAGCTGAATGTCATCTAGATAGAGAAAATGTCGCTAAATTTACTTGTGTCCCAAGGCGATTCATATAATATATAAAAAAGAAATAGGCCCCAGAACAGAACTCTGGGGAATGCCACAAGATGAACATTTCTTTCCATTTTAGAGGTTAGTGAAACTACAGCAATGTTAAAAGTTCCATGAGGGGGAAAAAAAATCTAAAACAGACTCAGAAAGACCATCTAGAGGATGTCGAATCATAGCTCGAGAAGTCAAAAATCATAGATGAATTAAACAAAGACATACATTGATCTAGTCATCTGCAAATTAGAATGGAGTGGAGCAAAGAGATTGTGGCAACAAATATGATATTTTTCAAACATAATTGTTTTTTCTGCCCCTGATTCACAATAATTTGAATAAAAAATATGCAGAAATTGAATTTAAAGCATTATTTTCTTATTAAATGTCCTCAATTATGAGAAAAATGAAACAAGAACATGGTAAAAACACCAAAAACACAATTTTCCTTGGAGAGAATCTTTAGGACAGTCTCTGCTTCCCTTCTTTTTATTGTATTCACAGACATGGCGGTGTGCTATGACGGCACATCAGCTCTAATGGTTACAAAGTTGAGTTTTCCTCAGTGGACATCTCCCTGATTGAGTGATTGATAGTTCTGTTCTGTGTCAAAGCATCTAAAGGGCGCCGGAAGGCTGACGCATGCTCAATAATGCATGTTTGCACAAACACTTAAGCAATCACAGCCTGAAGATATTTTGAAGCGTGAAAACTTTAGTCAAATGCTGTAATCATCATTTGCACCAACTCCCATTTTTTTCATCATTAATTTAAAAGCAAAACTGTCAAAAGTGAGTACGCGGTGCACACGCTGAAGGTGTACAAACCTCAACGAGATTTGTCAACACAAGTCTCTTCTTTTCACCTTCCAAATTTTTCTTTATTTACATTTTCTTGCATCACTTTTCCTTTGACTTCTTTTTCTACGTGTCTCTTGGCAGTTGAGTCGCTAATTGGTTCACACATAAAAAAAAAAAACTTCAATTGCATAATTACCTGTTGTGCTATCATATGTCATTGAATTAGATGACACAGATTCAGACTGCTTTGTGGAGGTGATCAAAGATCACGTGTAGACGAGAGCAGATGATACAGAAGCTGATCAAAACGTTGGCTAGACTTAAATTTGGGAATTGCTTCATGATAGAGAAATGGACAGTTACCATAGAGTCAAATCAGGTTTGAAAAATTCAAACCCCACAAATAAAAAAAAAAGTTAAAAAAAACTGAGTAAAACAAAAGAAAAAAGAAGTAAATAATCAATGAGAAGTCTTGAATCAATAGAGATTTGACTAAAATATTCAGCAAAGTTTTTCATAAGTAGTGACAAAAGAATAAAAGTCCACAAAAAATGGACCAAACTCCCAGAAAAATCAACCTTCTTCCCTGTTTGGAAGCACGTTTGCCACACAGTTAAAAGGCTTCTGATTGGAAGATCTTAGCAACCAAGCCAAGCAGTGCAGGGTTAAAAGGTCACTCATGTGAGTTGGCGTTTAGTCTATGCAAGACTCTAAAAGCTAATAATAAAATTTTAAAATCAATTTGAAATTTGACTGGATGCCAGGGCCAGGCAGAGAGGGCAGAGGTGATGTGAGTCCTACAGATAAAAGCATCCTGCAGCGTTTCGGACGAGCTGGAGACAATTCAAACAGGTAAAAGAGAGACTTTTGATTGGGTGAGCGCTGGCTTCTCCCCTTTTTTAAACCTCTATTTTTTTTCTTTCAGATTAACTGAGACTTTTTTAATTTAATTTCATGTTGTTTTATTTATTTTCTTATTTAATTTATGTTATTTTGTCCTACGTGTTTATTGTATATGTTTGAAACAAATCAGTCTAAAAAGGAATGCGAGAAGCAGAAAATTCTCAACAACTCTTCACTTAACTCTATAGAACTACCTCTGAATTCATACTGATACATTTTAGAGAAAATTGTACCTGAAACCAACTAACAAATAAAAAAAATGTTTGACCGTTGACAGTATCTGAGAATTGGACAGAGTGAGTATGATGTCACCCCTATAAATTGGGTTACTTTTCACTCCAGTATAATTATACCAATTCGGTCGACCTTTTTCTCTTTTAATATGGCCGCCATGTTGGATCCAGATTTTTTCAATGAGCAGTGATTGATAAAATTTGGTCTGAGTCAGCATTTCTATGGCAAGACGTTCAAAGACATTCAAAGTTATCTACTGTTAGTTTGATTTTTTTTTCCAACCAACATCACTGTTAATCAAGAAATGTTAGTAGGACAAATAGTACAAAATACATTGAGGCAATAAAAACAAAACTCAAAGTTATAAATAAAAACTTTCCAAACGGCTTGTGAAAACATTAAAACTTCTGTTTACAAATATCAATATCAGTCAAAATCACCGCTCCATATAATGTCAAAGGGCGTCTGTGGCGCAGCGACAAGGTGGTCAACCCTTGTTTAGAAGATTGCGGGTTCGGTTCCCATCTTGACCGCCCATGTGTTGAAACCCAACTTGCTTCTGGTGGACGGTTGGTGCCAGTGTTGGGTAGTGAAGCCGAAGAAGATGGAAAATAACAATTTAATGCGCTTTCCTCAGATGAAAGAGTTTCTAATATTTAAGACTTTCCTTTAAAAGACAAGGTTTCAGAGATTTGAAAGACTTGACTGAACAGTGGAACTAAGAAACCTGGACTTGTTGCTCTATAAGAGTTAGGGTGAAAAATATTATCTAAAGAATATTTATCTATAATTGGTTACTTGATGACACAGTAAATTATTCTCAGGTGTAATGATCAAGACAATATCAAGAAATATTGTCACTGAAAGAACATGAACATAAACCTTTCTCGAGAAAGGTCTAGAAATCTGCTTGAAGGTTGGTGGTTTAAGACTATATTAAGTCTTTAAAAAATGTTGTTTCACGCATTATTATAAAAGGGATTTTTGATATGTGTTAAATGAAAATATGGAAACAAAGTATTGAACTATATGTACAGAATTACTGTTAATGCATAAAACACAGTTATACTTGAGTTTCTTGAAAGATATAGGAAAAAAGATAAGTTCACATGAAGAAAAACAAAAATAAAACTCTATGTCAGCTGGAGAAAACTTGAAGAATTCAGGGCAGAGACAGAAGAGATCTTTTAGGACAGGTGAAATCACAGAGACTGTGGACACAAGGTCCCTTAGTTGTGACTGCTGTTCCAAAGCATTAGCGTTAGCCCTCAAACTGTGTTTAGTTGTAAGTATACTTTTCTGTTGGAGAACTGGTTTTTTTCTTGAATGCATGGCTTTCTACAAAGAGCCTTGGCGATGTGGAGGGAAAGTTGTGACCTGTGTGTCCTTTGAGCAGGAGTGACTCATCAGAAAAACATATGGGACCAAACTGTGAAAGCTGAATCTCACACTCCATTGTACATTTGTTGCTAAGGGGCGAGTCAGGAGAAAGTCACTGGATCTATCTGAAGCTAAATGTATTTTTTTTCCTTTTAGTTTATTTGGAAATAGTCTATAAAGCATCAAAACCTACCTGGATTAATTTGTGTAAATACGTTTTAACGAAACAAATGTCTCTACGGCACGACGTCTGGAACACAAACAAATGCAATTGATGGCATTTGGTGTGTTGTTCCAGAGTAGGTAATCCCTCTCACACCTTTCCAAGACTTGGGGTCCCAAGTATGTTTCTCGGCATCCGAGGAGTGCAGATTTGCATGTTAAATGTGATCCGGAGTATCAACGCTCCCGATGTGTGTTATATTGCGGTTTTAGTCTGTATGTTTCATATTGTACGAAACTGCAACTGCTTGACTGAAGGCTTAAAGGTTATCAAAACACAGTCCAACAGCTTTTAGATCTTTGCCCGCGGCTTTAAAAGGGAGGGAGGCCAACATGCAGGAGACAGGAGAAGCTGCTCACAGCATCCATTCTGTGCTCTGAAAACGCAGACGGGGCTGGGGGCTAGAAATGACTCCAAGTTCTTTTTTGGGAGGGGGTAAATGTTAGAAACAACTCTGCCACACACACACACAATCAATTTCAGTTAGACTATCCATCCCCACTGCAGGAGGTGTTTATGAAGCAGAGACATCGACACGTGTACGTGTGCGCACGGTGACTTGGAACAGGTGTCCTCACGTCTTGTGTGACAGATGCAGCTAAGCGTTTGATGTTTTGCACTTTTGAACAACTTCAGCTCCTCGTGCTCCAGCTGTGAATACTAAATGGAGCTGGGATGGCAAAGGAGAGGGCAATAGTTCTCAACATGCCCCCCGCGACTATCACACAATGCTTAGGAAATAACATCAACGGAGTATATGCGACCTTTCTCGTAGAGACGTTGGTACGTATGCCTGAAAACCTAACAGAGGGAGTCATCATAGGGAAGGGTCGCAGGATTAAAAGTCGCAATCCAAGATTAAAATTGCATAAAAACCAGGGTTTCGTCCAGAAATGTCCTCAGTCGACAAATAAGCAATAAAGAAGAAGGACCCAAATTTTGCAAAAAGACCGAGATTGTGGTTGCAATCTATCCACCCATTTTCAGAACCTGTTGAATCCATTTCGAGGTTATTGGCGCCAACCGACTCTGAGCAGGTCACCAGTCGGTTGCAGAGCCACAAACTCCATTTCACACCTAGCCGACAATTTAGAGTCACCAATGAACACACGGAGCATGTTTTTAGACGGTAGGAGGAAACCGCAGTGCACTGAGAAATCCAATTCATGCACAAGGAAAACATGCAAACTCCACACAGACGAGTCCCCGAGGGAATATGAACCAGGGCTTCTACACTGTGAGGCAATAGTGCTAACCACTACGCCGCCATGTAATCATTTTAAAGTTTCATGCATAAACTTTAGAACCCCCCCATTCCTACCCTCAAACTTGTAGTCATGAAAAAGGAGAAACAAAAAGAAGTGACAGCAGAAGATGACTTGAAAACCCAGACACATACATCATCAGCTTAAATTAAAGCAGCAGTGGATATAATGTAACCGGGCGAAAACACAAATCCTTAAAACAAAACGCGAGAAGAACATCCCTGAAAGGCAAACCAGAGGGAACAGTCCTGACACGACACATCCAAGCATGTGAAAACATTTGTTTTTATTTGTATTGAAATGTTTCTTCATAATGTCATTATTTTGGATTTTTTTTTATGGCAACAGAGATGCATTTACTTCAATGTTTATGTTGGAGCCACAGTTTGTGGAGCCACCAATTTTTGTACAAATTTGTTGTTCAAACCAAATAATAAGTGTTACTTCAGTGAATTAGGGGATATTTTTTTTGTAATTTCTGACTGGTAAAAGAGTTGCAAGCTGATGAACTACCTTTTTTTTTTTACCTTTGAAATCTTTTATAAAGCCATAAGGTGCACACTTCAAAAACGCCAAACAAAGATTAAACTCTATTCGTCTTAGTCTTGTTTTTTTTTTTAGGTAATTAAATATTCCAAATCAGAAAAAAACAAACAATATCTCAGATTTCATTTGCATCTCTCCAAGAAAACTCTTGTAAACTTTGACATTTTTTTTCCCATCTCCATAACCTTGAAAGAACTGCAAAACTTTTCATTACCAAGACTACCTGCATGAGATGGCACGCCTGACATGTCCGTTCCCATGGAAACCCAGAGTGACTGCTCGACTCAGAGCTAGGTGAGATGGTCTGCCATCAATTTGCAGCTTGTTGGCCTTTTAGGAATCCCCTCTGGCCTCTGTTGTGTCTGCATACAGCGGGAAGAGCATCCTCATGCTTTTGACCTGGATGGGGTTTGAAGCTGCAGCTCCACGGCTCAGAGATGGAAATGATTTATTGCTATTCATCATCATAATGTGAAAATAGCTTTCTAGAGTTTAAACTATTCATATTTATGTCTCTTATCAAGTTTTTAGGTATTTAAATAAACCAGAAATTAAAAAGAACAAAAATATTTCACTTGAAATTCATGTACGTATCTGTAGATGGAAAGCTTTTTCCTAATAATTCTAAATAAATATTTATGCATTGTTGTTATATTAAGGATATGACTAACATGGAGCTTATCTTATTGCAAATATGTCTATGCATGATTGGGGCAATTTTAAAGATGATAAGACATCTTTTAATTTTATTTTCTTATCAAATTTTGAATTATTATTATAATTATTTGATATTTCTTTGTATTTTTAATTATATTGTCTTTTTATTTTTTCAATGACTGAAATAACCTAAAATAAATCAAAAGCACAGAAAATCTGAGCCATTAATCAAACCAAAATTTCCATGTGAAGAAATCCAACCCAGTAAATAACGGACACTTTTGATTCCTCAAAAACTCAAATTATAGTTTGTTTCATTTCATGTCTACCAGGGAAAAATGTCAACTGTGTTGATGGAAATGTCATTCATGCAAACTCATTCATGAAAGATGGAGAAAAAAAAAAGACTGTTTTGTGCTATGATGCATTAATTTGTTGAAAAAAAAATATAAAAAGTAAGTTTTAAAAAGTATAACTAGAAAATAACACTTACAAACAGTTTTTAATTAGAACATCTCTGAAATAAATCAAAATTAATGATATTTGTTACTTATGTCACCAGGGAAGTGTCCTTGTTGTTGATTCGTCATGTCATTATTGGTATATAATGAAAGATGAGAAAAAGGATGTCCATGAAAATGGATACTCAATCAAACGATAAAATACAAATATAAGTTTAAAATGTGTGTTGAAACGGATACAATATTTATTGCTGTTTAAAGTACATTGTGAATAACTCCATGTGGAATATGAGGTGTTATTAGGAGTCAAAATTTAAACAATACTCTCATTGAAAAAAGACTAAAAGCTTGAAGACTTGCTCTTGATATGCACATCACAACTTTACCATTGAAGCACAAAAATAATAACATATTAATGACTACTCTAACTTTTCAACATATTATTATAATCCCAGCAGAGTATCGGTGCAAAGCCACTTTTCTCTAATTTAGATTCAACAGACATTAACTGAAGTGTAAAAAGCTACTTTTTTCACTCCGCCCCTCAAAGACGTTCCCGTCTCATTAAAACATCCAGGCTGGTCTTCGTCCATTGATAATCAACTAAGATCAATGACATCACCGTCCACCGATTCAAGAGACCTTGACATGATGCATGAGTCCTATTGTGTGCACGTACACACAGCGTGTGCGTTTGCGGCCTTGTGTGTGCGCGCGGGTCTGTTAGGAGACTAATTCATAATGATGACAGGAAATATTCCATCAAATCTTCACACTCCGTCATCTTTACCAAACAGCGGGTAGGAGGAGAGCGGGGGACCAGAGGGAGGAAATTGAGCGGTGTTGAATTGAAGGAGATAGTAGAGCGAGACAAAGATGGACAGAGATGGAAGCGAGAATAATGTACACGTGGAGACGCAGGAGGAGAATGCTTATCCAGCTCCGTTAGAACTGCGTCTTGAAGAATAATGACCGCATTTATTTTGTCCCAGTTAGCTTACACCAACAATTATTGCTTGTGTATTATTTACCATTTTTCTCGAGTTTCCCAACATATAAGCACAGGTTTACTCCGGCGTGTATTCAGTTTGCTGCTCCTTTATATTTCAGTTTTTTCATGCATTTCCAATTTTTAGTTTAAGGCAAATTATTGATTTTTTTGTTTGTTTGAATAATCCACTAATTTTAACAATGTAGTCTTTATTTGAAGAAAAGCTGATATTCCTATAGCTTTAGTCTCTTTTTTGTCTTACAGCATATGTTCCAGTGTTCTTGGGTTTGTCTCTTTCCTGTCGTCACACAGTTGCAGCTACTGACATAATTATAATAAACGGGACATTCTAGTGATTTTGTGGTAATCTCCTTCTTCCTCTAATCTTTTTATCTTACTTAAAAGGTTCCAGTATTCATGGGTTTGTCTTCTTTTGTCTCAAGACTTCAACTTTGTCCTCACCGAGACCATTTTCCACCCTGCAATAGTTTAGTGACGATCTAGTTTGGGTCTGTAACCGGACTCAACAGGGACAGACCGGACCAGGTCCAAACCACCAGACCGGACCAGGGTTTGGAAGCGGGTTTTTAAAATCTCCACGGATTACAAACTGTTTAGACTCCTCCCCTCGCGCCAGTGTTTCAGAGCTCTGTACACCAAAACCTGCCACAAAGGCAGCGTCTTATCCTGTGCAGTTACAGAGTCACCACACACGAGAATTTTAAACCAATTTAAATCTTGTTTATTCTTTTTTTTTTTCCAAACAAGCTCACTAGCCTTGTGGAAGAGTGTCCGTCCTGAGACTGGAAGGTTGTGAATTCAAATCCAAAGACTCAAATAGTCGGATCCACTGCTTCTTCCCCCACTTTCCTTTGGGGGTGGGTCAAATGCAGAGAACCAAATTTCACACTCACAGATGAGTGACAGCTAATAGGATTTCAACGCGTTTTACACATTTTACTCCAATGTAGGATTTGTCTTTGTACGTGAGAGTAACTCAAAGTTGGCCAGTATTGCTCATTCTGATTTCTTCCCATAGATTTGTCTATTTCCGATCTGAACTAGAAGTTGTGTTTTATTCCCACAAGTTTTCCAGATGTACTACTCCATGGCTACTGGAACATTGTCGATTCTAAGTTAAAGTCAACTAACTATCTGCCCAACACTAGAGGCTCTCATCCCGTATGTGTTTGCTCAGCTGTTGGACAGGAGAAGTTAAAAAAATAAAATAAAATTGAAAAAAAGTCAACTAACTACATCCTTCTGTGGTTTAATCCTTCATCTAAAGAAATAACATTACATTGTGATTTTTTTTTTTTTTAGGTCAGACAATGCCACTGAGGTTAGCAGGAGGGAAAAATACAGCAGGAAATCTTTCCATTAGCGCTCTTGACAAGCAGAGCGATGTGTGTTTGAATGTTTTCTACAATGTTTTTGTATCTAAAGCATTGTTTATTATATATTGCTTATAATAAATGGCCATATCTCTTAAAAACTCTTCTGTTCCATGTAATGTCAAGGCTGCGCCACTATATTTCTGTTCATAGGAAGCTTTCCTCTTTACAGTCACCTATTTTAAACTTAGAATGTGGAGTTAAATAGAAAAACCCTTAATTTGTTGGTCACTGATGTAAATATTATTAAAATATATTCAATACATTTAAGTTTTATTGGTATTTATATATACATATAGAATATTTGTTATCACACTAAGGTGCTCTAAAAAATAAAGTGAGTTGTATCAAATAAAAATGATGGAGTTGTTTGTTCAAACATTAGTTTTTATTTTAAAAATACTCCCTGAACAAATTGACGTTAAAAATCAGAAGTCAGAATTTACCGGGTTCTGGTGGACAAAGCAGGAGCCTTCATGAACAAATGAGACGGAGGAAACCGCAGCAGAAAGCCGGTTGCCCTGCAGCTCAGCTGTTGTTGCTCTGTGGGATGGAGTGAATAGCTCAGCAGTCTGAGACGACCTCAGTATCAAGTCTATGAATATTTACATTGAAGGGAGTCAGTGGAGGCAGTTCAGCGTTCATGACTGAGGGCGCACTCCAGGGGAAACCTGTGATATTCAGAACTGTTTCGTCTGTCACCCCAGAGATGCTGAGAGGCTGAGGAGTCATCCTGTAACCTGATTCTTTCCCTTTGCAAACCTGGAATAAATGTCGGGAAGATGGATAAATGTTTAGTGTGAGGAACATTAACCTCATGTGAAAAGATTTGACTGCAAAAACTTTTATTTGAGGCTTTAAATTAGATTTTTAAGTGCAAGTGTTCAAAATTCAACATGGAAAAATGACCTGATGTTAACAAAAAACAGGTTAGTGAAATGTGGGAATTTGTTTAAATAAATTTGCTAATAAAAAAATACTTTGTGGCAAAAGGTGATGTTTTTTTTTTATTATGTAAAATGATTTTACTTTTATGGGGTTACTTTTAAATCAGAATAAAACCTCAAGAGTAAACCTGTATTTTTTCTTGAGTTTTTACTTTTTTCCAATGTTACTTTTTTATTTATTGAACTTTAACATAATCAGATCAAAGTCTATTTTTCACAGTTTTCTGGGCAAAAGATAAGAAACAAATATCAGAAATTTAAAAATGCTATAATAAAACATAAAATGTGTCAATAAAATTTTAAAAATAAAGATTTAAGGAAAAAAATGCAGAAAACTAATATTTAAAAATTCTGGCAGTGGTCCCCATTTCCACATCTGGTGTGTGAAATGTTGTAGAAAACTTGTATGAAATGTGTCGACTTCAATCTGGCGATCTATCGGCACTCATCCTCTCTTTTTTAATTTAAAGATTAGCAACTTATCTGGCTGTGAGGCATTAAAATACAACACTTCCCCATATTCCAGTAGAGATGGGCGGTTTGCCGTGAGCAGAATTTTACAAGCTCTGAGGGAAAAGTTGGATTTATTTCAGTAGTAAAAATCCAAGTTTAAACTTTCATTTACTATAGATGTGTGCTTCAAACGAAAGCTGAAATCCCACAGAGTCTTCTGGTTTACCTTGAGCTGTTGTTATGGGTAGAATGTTAGATGGTAACTCCTGTATCAGCAAAAATCCCATGACCTTGGTTTGATCAGCATTTAACACTATATATACTTCACTGGTTTAAATGGCTGCAAAAAGGACTAAAGTGAAGAAAGTGCTTACTGTAAAAAGTCTGTGCTAAAAGGAGGAGCAGCACTAAAATACAGTGTCATCAGCATAAAAATGATGATTCGAATGTGCAAGTTTGTCATATTATCATTTTATTTATATTCATCTGAATAAAAAGTTAATGATTATTACCTTTTTTGGCCAAAAAAAGGGAATTTTAAGCAAAATAAAAGAAAAAACCTATTGATCAGTTCTTACCTTGAAACATCAAAAAACGTAAAAAAAAAAAAAAAGTATAAATCAAACTGTCTATGTGCTGCTTACAGGATAACTCTAAAAATGTTACATGTTTAAAAAAACCCAAAATGTGCAAAAACTCTATAAAAGAGTTTGATTTACTCAAAAAAAATGTAAGAAGTAAATAAAGCAATTGATTGACAAAATATCAATCTTCATTTATGTAGCAATTTTCATATGCAAAAAAAAAGAAATAATAGAAGTGCAAAAAACAATTAAACAATAATAACAACCCCCCCTCAAAAAAAAAACAAAAAAAAAAAACACACTCTTCAACCCCCTAGAGCACCTCCCACCCCCCATCCTCCCCACCCCAGCAGAGAAACATTGGAAATGAGGCTGGAAAACAGGTTGAGAACAGGCACAAAAATGTGGTTGGTAGAGACTTTAATATAATTGGAACCCCCCCAACCCCCACCCCCTGTAAAAATAAGTGAAGGTTTTCAATCTATATTTAATTTGAGGGAAAATATCCATTGAGTTATCTCTAATATTAAAAGACGCATTCTGATGAGACCATGTTTTTGGTGTTTTTAACATGTTCTTGTGGCATTTTCTTACAATGGAGGACATACTGTATATACATATGTGTATGCATATGTATATGTGTATATATATATATATATATATATATATATATATATATATATATATATGTGTGTATTTGTTGCATATAAATAGCCATAAGATTCCCACTCCTCTCCATTCTGATGCATTCACTTGCAGACAAATAGATCCGTGTACGTCTTTGTCTTCCTCATTTGAACTGGACAGCTCTAACATCGCTCGCCATTTTTGTTGCACTGATAACGTTAGTTTTGGGGTGTGAGAAGCTGTAAGCTATCTCTCCCGATACCCCCAGATGATTTATTGAATTCCTGCACCTCTGCTGAAACTATGTCTAAGAAAACAACACAATTTTTGTTAAATGTTTTGGCTAAAATCGAGAAAATCATAATAAGACCACTAGATAAAAAGATGGTTGGAGTGGATTTTAATGCAGTCTGCTGAACCTTTAGAGCAGGGGTGGGCAAATGTTTTGACTCGTGGGCCACAAAGGGTTCTAAAATTTGGCATAAGGGCTAGACAAGGAGCAGATGGAAGGAGAGATTTGGTAATCAACCTCATAAACTAAAAAGATAATATGGAATTTAAAGAAAAACATGCTTTAATTTGGATTCAAATTAACATATATTCATTTAAAAACAGAAAATTTGGGAGTTTTAATTTCTAAATTTTGATTTTTGTTCTCTTTTGGGTGATCCAATGGGTTGATGTTCTTCAGAGGAAAATGTGAACTCAAAGAAATGCTGCATTTATGTGGTGTAGGAATCTGACTCAGAAAGGAACACACACGAACGTCAGAGAAACACCATTCATGGGAAGAAACCAGAAATACAATGAAAATAAAACAATAATTAGGATTTTTGATTCAATGTATTTTAATTTGGAGGGCCAGATTAAGTAGCTTAAGGGGCCGCATGTGGCCCCCGGGCCGTAGTTTGCCCACCCCTGCTTTAGAGGATGTAGTACCTTAAATTACCTTAAAATAAAACAGGTTCGACTTCTATCAAGGGTTTAGCAACAATGCTCACAAGCACTCTTTTTATTCCTCAAGTATTTCCTTCTTACAAATAAGATATAATAACATGTTCACACTGAATACTGTAGTCACAGTTTGATTATCTGACAGTCAGAAAAAGAAACTTTTGTCTGAAAAGCTGCAGAATCATTATCTTTAAAAAAAGATTTCTATCCCTTAAACAGAAACTAGTGGTATTTTGGTAAACGTGTGAAAAATACGTACTGCATTCTTCTGCTCTGTTATATATTGATTTAACTCTACATTTTTTCTTAAAGGAACTGTTACTCCGTTCTTCGCTTTTTGAGAATGATTTAAGCGGCTCCAGCAGCTCAAACAGCATGGAATTCAAGGGTCAGCAGCCAGAGGCTCTGCTATCTATGCAGCTTGTCATGCATGGTGTTGGGTACATGGGAGATATTTCACAGGTGAATAAATACTCAAACCCAGATACAAAGCATTTCCCTGGAGGCCTCTGTGAAGAGTGAGGAAAAAAAGGGAAAGCGGTGGAAGAATTCCACCGGCCGCCTTCCCCAACATTTCTGTGTCAATAATCGATAAAGCGCGGCGTTGAGCCTCACCAGGTACTCGATGCCGTTCTGCATGGTTGGCTTCCAATTGCAATGCCGTGACAGTTAAACTACACATTGATGTACACACAGAAGCACAAGTAAATGCTTGAACACAATGTGACGCAAAGTAGAATATGTATATTTGTGTTTATGTGCTTTCTACTCGTGTTCCAGCAGAGCGGGAAAAGCTCATCGTTTTCTGTATTTTTATCAACACTTGAGCCGCCGTCATCTTTCACTTTTATTCTCCCTCATTCTGTCGTTATACTGTCAGCGACAACTTTTTTCCCTCCTCTCTCTCTATCTCCGACAAGCGGCAGATGAGATGGGGTCGCCGTGATTTGTTTCACCCTTCGCCCCGCTGACGGAGTTGCTTTGATTTGTAATGCGCTCCGACCCTCCGTCCCTGCAATGGAGCATGTTTGATTTGCGACCCGCTCTGTCTCTCTGTCTCGCCGGCATTGTGCGTTTGATTTGTGGCGCTTTGCGGCCCTTCTGCTCCGCAGCAGAGGTTAAGAAGGGTCAGGCATAAACACGTTACTCGGGGGTCCAACAGTGTCTAAGCCACTCTTTCTTTTTTTTTTTTTCTCCTTCGGAAGATCTACTCAATTTGCATGCTGCGCTTCAGCGGCTGACATTTGGATGACAAACTAACATTGCTCGGCGTCACAGTCCCATCCATGAATTAGATTTACTCCGCTTATAAAAGAAAGCGACCACTAAATGCCATATCTCTCTAAGACAGAGGATGTGTGTACAGATTCTAGTGATTGTCTTCAGCAGGATCATTCCATCTCCCACATGTCTATATAAGAAAATGAAGATGCCAATCTCTTTTATTCATCCGTCTCGGTCTTCAGGCCTCTTTTTGGGTCCAAACAGACTTGTGAGCATCTATTTGCTTCTAATACCACCATTATTTACCAATAACATTCATTCACCCTGACCTTTAAAGAGAGAAATCCATCCAGAGGAGACAGTGATGACTTAGATGGAGAGAAGATGAAGATTGGTGTTTTCCTATGTAGTTAATAATTCTTAGGTTGATAACATTTAGTACCCATCACTCTAAGCATCCCGGCAGACTGAAGAGATTATTTTTTCTACCTTTCTTACCACTCAGATAAAAAAAAAAAAAGTTTGTCTTTTTTTTGTCAAGTAGCTGAGAGTTTTGGGATTTAAAGTTTAAATCCACAGTCAGATAATAGTTAAGGTGCTAAAAATGGGACCACGTTGCTTGACAATCCGCTTTAGGAGTTCGATTGAGATGGTTAAACACAGAGAGTTAGTTTTACACACTCAAGTATTTTCTGGGAAAACGCCACCAAAAAGGGTTGAACAATTGAGAGATTCGTTTTGAAGTTATAGAAGAAATATAGTCACAACTTTCCCAGTGAGTGAACACGGGCCGTCTACAAATCTGTGTGGGCTACACGTGTGACCCACAAGAACTATGAAGGTCAACAAGAACTATGAAGGTCATAGATATAACTTGTAAAGGTAAGTGAGAGTGAACTAGGTGAGACGCAGGCGTTTCATATGGATTTTTCATTTTTTAATGCCCCCAAATTGTGCGTAATGCGCCCACACGTTCTATTAATTTATCCCTTTTAATCTATGAACCATGTTTCTGTCTGGACAGTGAGAGGAATACTCTTAGCATTACCTTCTTAGAAGACCCAAAGCGTTTTACAGTCACAATCATATCCATCCACGGACACAAACCTTCACACTCTGGTGGATCCACTGCCAAACTCTGGCGCTAACCTACAACCACCAGGAACAAAGTTTCTTGCTCAGATACTTAAACACATGAGAAGGCAAGGCAGGTACTAGACCTTCCACCTTCCAATCAGAGGTCTACTGCGGTGCAGTCGTATATTCAGTTTTCAACAGGCCTCAATAAAACTGCAAGACTGTTTTCCTTTAAACAGCTGCTCCTCTCTACAACCCTTCACGGGCCCGGACAACCCAAAAATACTCAACACTCATGTGGATCAATCTCCATACTGATAAATGTATATCTTTTGATGGTGTTCCCATTAAAAAAACTAATGCTACAGTCACTCTGGGCAATTCTGACTGGGCACAAACCGCCATCCTTAGTTTCTCCTCCATGATCCATTTTCAAATGGTTGGCAGTTCTGTGAGTTCAAAGAAAAGTAATCCATACTTCACTGGGTTGGATCTGGTTTAACTTTAAACTGGCATTCAATTTCCCTGTGTTTTGTGACTTTATATTTTTGCCAGAAAAAAGTCTTAAAAATGTACATAGCTACGCGTGAACATGAGAGTCTTGACTACGGAAGCCTGTATATACCGTCACTAGAAGTGGTTGCTTGAACTGACATTAACAGGTTTGGACTTCTTTATATTCAAGCACAGCATTGCATTCTGGGTGTTCTGCATCTTAGCAGCACCTAACAAGTCCTGTTGGCTTTATGCAACTTTAACAGTCTTGACATCATGTGTCAGACTGCGGATGTCCACTTTAAAAAAAAAGCAGGCATTCATTTGACCAGAAAGGCTGCTGAGGTGTTGGAGCTGAACAGTTCATTCCATGTTTTGAAAAGAGGTGTTGAGGGGAGAAGAAGTGAGACACTTTCTCTTTTATACGCATATATGAGAGGAAGGGTAATGGTCCTTCTGGCCAGAACATTATACATTTCACGAGAAGCTCAAGAGCTAAATTTCTGTGAAGTCCTCTTTGGGCCGCACACTCCATGCGTGCTTAGCATTGTAATAACAGCAACAGAACAGCAGCAAGGCCAGAAATGGCTTGGATGGAGTTTACTGAAGAGGAGAACTCTGCGTTTGAAGCAAAGAAAGATATTTTCTTGTTTTTTGAGGCAAAAGTAGAGAAAGAAAGCAAACTTTTTGAGTCCTTGTTCAACATTTCCCCCTTTACCTTGAACCACTTTAATGTCAGACTAATAACCCACGTTTGTGAAAAGTACACATTTGAGATTCAGTCACACATTTAATGTCTCGCATCCTTTGCAAGCAGGACATCTAATTTCTTGCAGGACTTGAACCAGTGCCAACTGTGCGGGCTTGTTTTGTAGCAACAGGAGTTTAGAACCCCCGTGTATAGAAAAAGATTCAGGAGTTACATGTGACGCCATTCGTCCAACTGCTTAAGTTTGACTAAAATTAGGTCAAAACAAATAAAACTAGTAGTAGTAGTAACCTTTATTTAACCAGATAAAAACCCGTTGAGATCAGGATCTCTTTTTCAAGGGTGACCTGGCCAAGAGGTTGGCAGCACACGTCTCATAAATATGGTTACAGTGTATAACAAATAAGCAAAGATATGGATTTAGGGTATTTACAATATAAAATTTAAAATGTAGGTACAATAGAGTGACGGTAATTTTTTTTTTTTCTTCTAGATAACATAGCAGGTAATAAAGTACAGTAGTTTGGAGAGTGCAAAGATTATAAACAGCTTGACATTTATGAAGTACAATGATAGTAAGGCTAAATCTTTTTTTACAATGAACGTTTGAAACAGGAGCAGGTTTGTAGTGATTCGTCTTCTTTGTTACACAGAAATGATTTGAATAAACCCAATGAAACAAGATTAGACCATTTCAATTCAGTTTGGATAGAGTTCCAGGCAGAGGGAGCAGAAAAAATGAAAGCATGTTTCCCGAATTCAGTTACATGCAGGAGAAGAACTTTGCTTGAGCGTGAGGCATATTGACCGGTGATTTTTTGGAGAAGGGAGCTGAGATATGTGGGGACCAAACCAAGTAGCGCCTTATAGACTAGGGTCATCCAATGCGTTCATCCAAAACTCTTCCATCGTTCAGTCCAGACTCTGACTGCCATCGTGAGCGGACAAACTGGATCTGTGACGTGAAGGTAAGTCGCATTTTTCGTTTCTGTTTTCAAACAAACAGGAGTTGCAACGGTCTTTTTTGTCGAAGCGCAGCAGTTGCATATCCCTGCCACCCCGCTGATTGCTTCAGCTTGACCCAATTATCGTTGCAGCCGTGTTGACTTTCTGGGAGACATTTAATATTTTAACTGAGTGTAGACCCAAGTTCAAATCAAAAAATGGCACGAGAGCATCTCTAAGTCTGAGAAATATGCATTCATTATGAAGGAACCCCCTGCAAACCTCGGGAAAAAATGTAACTTTTTATTAAAATCATATAAACATTTTGATGTTTGTAAAAAAAAAAGTGGTTTACATGTCTTTTTTCAGGAAGAGGTGGAGGACCCAAATGAAGGAGACCAGGGTTGGTGGTGGGAACTAAAAGCAGCCACTAAATTAGCCAAAACATGATAAATACCCAAAGAAATCAAAATAGTGACAGAACAGATGACCTGACAGAGATTAACTGAAAACCAGACACTTAAATACACTGAAGTGAATTAGCTAAATGAAGCCAGCTGTGGATAATGAACCTGAACATGGTGAGGCTGACGGGTTTTGAGCAAAACTCAGTCATTTGTAAAAAAAAAAAAAAGTTTTAAAATGGTAAAATTAATCATTTTGAACAATCTGACATTTTTCACACTTTTGAAGTTTTCATGGTGGACTTAGAAAATTTTTCGCTACCTTGAGTCAAGTCACCACTTTGTCATATACGAGCATGAAAACAGAACGTGTCAAAGCACCGCAAAAACCCAAGCATTAAATCACGATTTAGACTTTGAAATGTGTTTAATGAATCACTCTGAGTTCTACGCAAAATGCAAAAATCAATCTGTCAAATTCACCTTGAAGCATGTCACTTGATTGACATGCAAAACAACCAATTGAACCTCCTCTGATACATTAGTCCAGGGGTATTCAACTCCAGGCCTCGAGGGCCGCAGTGTCTGCATAATTTCCAGATATCCAAACTCTACTCATGACTGATTACCTGGTTCAGGTGTGTCCAACCAATTGGAGCATGCCAGATCCGGGTATGTTGGAAAACCTGCAGGAATGCGGCCCTTGAGGCCTGGAGTTGAATACCCCTGCATTAGTCTATGCTCATGCATATTCAACTGAACTGAGCGCCATGCTATGCTACGCTAGCAGAGTTTTTCTTCCTTCTAAACTTCAGAAAGATGTAAGTGTTCAGCGTCAGACTTCTAATCGTGGATGTAGCTGCCGATGTACCTTGTTTTTTTATGGACTGGACCAAGGTCAGCCGCTCAAAAAGAACCCCCAACAGAATGCACATGGAACAGAACAATAGTCAGCGCTGCTACACAACTACAGACACACGAGTCCAATTCAACAGCTGTTGAATGAAGGATGACAGAGGAACTTTTACCATGTTGTAGTCCTACATATTCTTTATAATTCTAAATAAATGTCTTTTTCACAGCTTTTCCTAATAAGTTTGTATTCAAAAGTATCTTGCATGCCCGAAAAGTGTGGGCACCGGCCCGATAGCAACAGTCAGTTCCTGTTGGTTTCATCTTCTGTTTGGAGTTTCTTTTGATGTGTTCAAGGTCATAATGGCCTTGAGCTGCATAGATGTGAGACATGAAACAATTCATTTTGCAATTAACGATAATTATGTGTCATGTATCCTTAGTCACATTTGAAATATTGACAAGAAACAAAACTAAATGTAAAATTTAAATTACGGGAGAAATTGGTGACGTCAGCTTTTACAGTGTTTGAAGAAAACATCATTCGGTATTTTCCTCTTTACAGTAGGATGTCAGTGTCCTGTTTGTCCATCTGCTATTTTCGTGACAAAACAACCATCACATGGTGTTTTTTCCTGTCATGTCCAGCGCAAACAGTTCACTGGAGAGTTGACATCACAAAGAAAACACACAGCGGGTCGAGTTGACCCCAACCCGTCTGCGAAAACACGCCGACAGAAATCCACTCCCGTCTGCCGCTGTGAACGCTTCTCTTCGTGAAGGCAAACATCTGCATTCGCTCTCCACTCTAACTCTCGATGCACATGCTGCTGAGCGGTTTTGGTGACCAGATATAGTTCCTCATTAACATCCCGAGAATCCTGCAGCGATGCCATTACAAAGTGTGCCCAGCCGCTATGGATTTTTCTCTGAATTCCTGCAGCTACCGAGGAAAGACACCCTCTGGAGAAAATAAACCGGCTTCACTTTAGGAGACACAGTGTCACACATATACACACAGAAACTGTACATGCAAGAATAATTAGCAGGTGTGAACAGAGGGCGCTGGGCAGGAAAAGACAGACAGGAAAAAAGCTCGACTGAGAAGAAAAAAAAGAGGGCTGGAGAGTTAATTGGTGCACCTGCCTGCATGAGAAGAGACAGCTCTATCCTCAGACAGAGACGCATGCAAACATGGACGCCAACATTAGGAAATCATTAATTAATTAAAAAAAAAACATCATTGGTTGGACAACAGCTGTTTTGAAAGAAAGAACATTTTCGCAGCATTTCATAACAATCCATAAAATGTATTAATTAAGTTTATAACACAAACTATGAAGGTTAATGTGATCTAGTTTCATATCGGCTTTGCACCGATGGACAACACATTACTAACAAAAAGTGTTTCATATCAGCTGCTTTCCTCTGCTTCAGAATCTGCAATAAATATATTGATTGCGCAAAACAATTAAAACTTTACGGTGGTCGAAATAATCTTAACACAAGTTAAAACTCAGGGTTGAAGCAATTTACTGCATACTAATAAAATATGTTTATGTATTATAATATGCTACTTTTAATCCATTTGATACATACAGTAGATGTGTAGTTTTTTTAAACTAAAAATAAATTAAGTATTTACTCTGATTTGCTTCAAAAATGTGTCAGTCGTGAAGTTTAAATGAAATATTTTAGTCAAAAATAGTAAAAAAAAAAGTTAATGGCATTTTTATTTTTGTTGAGTTTGTATTCTTACATCTTAATTACAAAAACATGTTTTTAAATCTATTTAAATGCTATAGGAGGTGGATTTAAAACGTAATTTGACATTACAGACGTAGTTGGAATAAAGATTTTTTGCTTGATGCATTTCTGTCTTTAGATTCTTATAACTGATTATTTTTGGTTTATTGATGCGTCTCTTTTCACGTAAAGAATAGAATCTTTATTAATCAAAGAGGAAATTCAGAAGCAGTCATCTGCTGGTAATCATTACACAAAATAAAAAAAAAATTAAAAAAATTAAAATCAGGGGTGGGCAAACTACGGCCCGGGGGCCACATGCGGCCCCTTAAGATATTTAATCTGGCCCTCCAAATTAAAATACAATGAATCAAAAATCCTAATTATTGTTTTATTTTCATTGTATTTCTGGTTTCCTCTCATGAATGATGTTGTTTCTCTGGCGTTTGTGTGTTTTTTTCTGAGTCAGAAGGTGATTTTTCGGATTTCTTTGAGTTCGCATTTTCCTCTGAAGAACATCAACCCATTGGATCACCAAAAAGAGAACAAAAATCAAACTTTAGAAATTAAAACTCCCAAATTTTCTGTTTTTAAATCAATATATGTTAATTTGAATCCAAATTAAAGCATGTTTTTCTCTAAATTCCATATTATCTTTTTAGTTTATGCGGTTTATTACCAAATCAGTCCTTCCATCTGCTCCTTGTCTAGCCCTTATGCCAAATTTTAGAACCCTTTGTGGCCCACGAGTCAAAACATTTGCCCACCCCTGATTAAAATAATGACAATCTATTAGTTAAAATAGTAAAAAAAATAATCGTAAATATTATAAATCCATAAAATTTTCAGAAATTTAAGACCTAATATAATAAAAACTATAAAACATTTAAAAATATAAGCTCTGTTTAGATGTTCAGTCAGAAAGTCTTATTACAACGAGGGACAAAGTATCATTTTTGACACGGGGAGCTTTACTTTAAGTGAAAATGGTCAAAGTACAAATATAACTTCCAGCTGTAAATTTACCTGTTTGTGGCTCCTTTATAATTAAAGTCTCTTTTGAAAATTTTTGGGGGAAAATAATAAAGTGAGAGTAACTCCGACTTAAAGAGGAAGCTGGCTAAAAAAATTTCAGTGGCTTGTGTGCTCAGCATGAGGATAGTAGAGGATGTCAGCTCAAAGAATTGTTCTAGCTCCCAGCAGGAGTACAAGGTGGTTCCAGGACTCTGCTAAAATCTGCCAGCCTGCAGGCCAAGTGTGTTCTTGCACAACAAACACACACCTTTTAAAAAAAATCCTCCGTTTGTACTGAGCTGTGTCCAAAGTGACCCAGTGTGTGCATATCCACACAAACCTGTCAGGACTATTGTCTTTGTCAATGGCAGGTTTAATGGAGAAATGCTGCTGTGTGGGTCGTCTCCACGTTGAATGATCAGCCTCCCACATACACCACACACCCAGACTTTCTATCCCATCTTAAAAATAAAGACTCTGAGAAGTTCTGGAGAACAGCCTGATCCACAGTGACTGTACGTCTTC
Organism: Oryzias javanicus; assembly: GCA_003999625.1. NCBI lineage: Eukaryota > Metazoa > Chordata > Actinopteri > Beloniformes > Adrianichthyidae > Oryzias > Oryzias javanicus. The sequence continues at coordinate 5,084,232 of CM012446.1, forward strand.
ACAGCAAAAGTTGGCTGCAGAAAAAACATGGAGAAGACGGTCGGCAAAAAAACGCCAGCAACTTTATAAACTGCAGGATTTCATTTTTTGGCTCAGAAAACTTGAAATCTTTTTCTACTTTTTTTGTCCTTTTTTCTCGGGTCGTATATCGTTCCCTCTGACGAGATTCGATACGTATCTCTGTAAACGGTCCAGGAATCGATCCATACAAGATTCACCTATCCTTGTGGTGATACAGTCCAATCTAGATATTTACAACTCAAATATTGGCCCTCGAGGACTGACTTTAGACACCCCGTTTCAGATTTCTCCTCAATGTTTTTGGATATCTGATCCAGTGAACAATCTAGAATATAGTGAATTTTATTTATTATTGTACTCCTGTGTTGCAATTATGTCTCTGTACTTTTCCCTTTTGCCTCACCCATGTGCAGTTTCTTCTTCTTATTATTATTACTGTTCAATACGTTATTTTTTATTTTTACTTACTTTATTTATCTAATATTACTTTTAAATTCTTCTCTGTGCATTGCCGCTGTCACTGACGGTTACAATAAAGCTTTTTAAATTTGAATTTTCAGATGCCAACTTTTTTTGAATCTGTGTGAATCTGATCATTAACTTGGCTTTACACTTTCCATAAAACTGCAAAATAAAATGAAGATAACAGCTGGAATTCTGCTGTGAGTTTTGCTGCATACAGATTCCACAGAGGAAAATCCTGAAACTGCCCCAAACATTTTCCTCCAAACACAAACAATTGAAATGTTTGGTGGAATTATGCTCCCTTCCTTTGATAAATTAGTATTGAGTAGGAATCTGGAAGATGACAAATCTTTCTGTGTGTGTGTTTGTGCAGGTGTGAGGGTTTCAGCGCCCCTGCGTGTGTTGTTGTGCGAGCGTGAACCAAAGATCTATTGTCTCCTCTGTGAATTTATATGCAGCCAATATATCTTGTGCTGGGGTTGCGTGTGCATTTGTGTGACAGCCTGCAGGACTGCGCCGTACTGCAGATGGAATCGCTTACCTGCAGACAGACAGCTTCTCTAAGTGAAATAAAGTGGGGATACAAATTGGCCGTGTGTTCTTTGACCACAAAATTCACAGAGGTCATTGCGGTCTTGCAAGATTTAACAAGCGTTTTCTTGACTTAGGAGAGCAGCCCAGCTCGACAATTTAATCAACCCTCATGAAGAACCTCGGAATTGTTTTGCACTTTGTTCTTGATTGATTAAACCTTTGGTCTGAGCATTAAAAACGAAATAATCTTAATAAAAAGATGGAGCATGGAGTCTATCAAACTGGGTGATAAGGAGGTGTGGTTCAAATTAAATGCATCAATCACAGAGCTGTGAAACTTCATTGTAAATGCTCCAAATCCATATTGTTTTTATAAGTATTATCACAAATAACAAAACATTCACGCACTTTGAGTCATTAGTTAAAAAGGTTTGGGTTCAATTTCTAAATTGTGTTGATTTTTGGTGTTTATGCTCTGTATGAAAAGTGCTTTATAAATTAAGAGTGAGCATCTCAACCATCTTAAATGATGACATCACAACGGCATCATATTTGCACTTCCTGTATTTCCTCTAATAGGATGCCCCCAGAACTTTTTATGCACGTGACGCGTAAAACCCAAATCTCTGCCAGGCCCAAATAAAACATTGAGGTGCATTCATACTCAACGCGATTTGGCGGAGGCGGCCAGTTTCAATGTTAAATCAAAGGTACGGACACAAATTGAGGCGATCTGAAGTCCATGCCACTGATCAATGTGTCGCATGCTCGGTGTGAATGCACCTTCTTTAGGTTGACCTTTGACCTCCAGGAAGGTTTGATAAAATGTATTGTCCTTTTATGGAAATTATGGAACTAGATACCGACAAACCGACAAGTGACGATGGCAATCCCCCGCCCACATACACACTTTTTCTACTTAATATTACTATCATTTTTGAAAAAGATTAAGACAATTATCCTATTGTCATGGAGACCCTCTTTTTATTGCAAACAGCTACATTTTTTTCAGTATTTGCCTGTATTTATTTTATGCTGTTAAAAAATAATTCTTCATCACATGAACACCTGAACGGTCATCGGTCACATCTTATAACCCACTGTTTGACACACAGTTACTTTTCAACCATTTATGACTTACATAGTCATGTGATCTATTGATACTTCATGACTTTTAATCAGCTGTGTTGGTAGGTATAAATATCTGATTAAAAGTTATAAACTGGATATTGATAATTCATGTAAATGAAATGATAAGGTGGAATCATATACATTTGTTTTCTTCAAGCAATCAATAATTTGATTTTCCTATGTCTGGCATTGCTTTGCACGGATGTAAAACCTCTGTTGTGCATCTACATTTTACTTGTTCTTGATTGCTTAAAATAAACAATTTCAAATCAAATTCTAATCAAAATCAAATTCACCCCACACAGTCAGTCAGCTACAAGTGTAAAGTGTTGCATACTGGTGCAAAGCCGCATTTCCCCTCTTCAAATTCTGCAGGAGTTATGTTAATTGAGTCGACGAGTTAAATAAATGTAAACACCAGAACCAGAGGTCCAGTGTTAGCAGGTCAAACGACTCTTGGTTACACACTGAAACCAATCTGCTGTAATTAATTTTTAAGGAGGACTTTGCAGGGACAAACAACAATATTGGGATCACAGCAATCTAAACTGCTTTTGTTTACAACTGTAAACATGTTATCCATGTCAACAGCGCAACATATCTGCTTTCCTATACTAAGATGACAATAGCGGCGTGTCTATTGTTAGCAGTGCATCAGATTTGAATATACAGGGTTCTTTGAAAAGCGTGAAGTGAAGAAGTCCCAGCGGGCGCGGTTTCATCAGGATCCAGCTGCACCGCAGCAGCTGCTGCTGCTGATCAGCGCTCGCATTCGGGCGGAGGGTTCCCTCTGCATCAGGCAGATCAAGCTGGCAGGAAATTAAGAGTCTAACCAAGGATCAGAATTCTGATCTTGGAATTCTTGATCGTATTTGAAGTCCAACTTGAACCTGTGTTTCTGAAAGAAAAAAATGTGCTGCTGCCAAATGATCAGCCTTTACAAATCTCCAAGAGGTGTGGTAGCTTGGTTTGTGTGAACTCAGCCTGTTTGTGCTGGTTTAGTCTGAAACATATTTTGTTTTGATGATCCTCTTTGTTTCACTGTCTTAAAAACTCTGGATCAAAGCAAACTAAGGAACTTTATGAAGTGTTTCTGCTTTTGTCTTTGTTCCAACAAGAACTAAAACTACAGAGATATTCTAAAACATTAGAATATTATGGAAAAATGTATTTAATTCAATTGCATAAAAAAAAAAAAAAAAAAAAACGTTTAAATGTATTGATGTGTTTATCTTGACAAAATCTGAGGTTCCAGCTCATAAAACTCACATAAACCTGTAGCCGTCAGGGCAGTTGAGGCTTTACTTATGACTAGAGTTTGGTCTAAGACGTTGGTTCGACAGCCTCACCTTTACAACATACATTAGCCCAATGAATGCTTCACAAAACCCTTCCCACATATACCACAATGGTACGTTGTAATTTTAACAAGCTTTAAGGCACATGTTTCAAGGCCCGGGGGCCGGATCCGGTCCACTGGGTGATTCTATCTGGCCCACCAGATCATTTTATTTTACTGTTATTAACAGTAAAATAAAATGTACTGTTAACGTATTACAACACATTCTCATTCCCGACTTGCCACATGTTGACGCATGGTTATGGCCCCTCCACATCAAAAGTTAATGTTCTGGGTGTCCCCACCTGTCGTTTGTTGACATCCAATCAAATCAAAGCTCCTTAACCTCTGGGCTGATACCGGTCCGGTACTGGGATGCGGACCGCACCAGTATCCTAACTCTGACCTTAACCCGGCACTGGACATGGATCAGTTCTGCTTCTGAACCAGTTAGAGTACCGGCCGTGTCCCAAGGTTCAGTCCGTGTTAAAAAGTGACTTTTTTAAAATAAAAAAATGGAGTCCATCCAACTACCATCCGATTGCCATCCAACCGTCATCCAACCTCCGTCCTGCAGCTACAGTGAAGTCGTCCAACCAATGTCTGACCCCCATCCAATGCCATTCAATAAATACCTGTCCTGTTCGGCCTGTGACTGAATTTGACACCCCTGCTTTAAGGGAACTGCAAGGCACACCCCCATTTACGGACCGCCTTGAAGCATCCGTGTAAACCCCTGTGTATCGCTGTAGTTGATCATGTGACAACTGAACTGTACTGTAGTGTTGACAGTGTGAATGCATTTGGACAATAAAGCAACTAGTGAACTTAAGAGTAAAATCCTAAAAATGAAAACAGCACGATTCAAAAAAAAAAAAAAAACCTTTAAATTCTTCCCCACCAACTAAAACGTTTAAAAATAATTCCTCTGACTGTGTGTGAATGTGTGGTGCAGAACTAGCCACTTTTCTTCATTATGGCTCTTGTTTAGTTTGTTTTGGCCCTCAGATGTGACAGGATGTCGATTACTGATACAGTGGAAAATTACAGAACGATAAACCATCGCTAAAAAACCTTCCATCAAATAAAAAACAACAATATTTGATGAAAAAAATGTTTCTTTATTTTATCTTATCTTGCTATGATGAGTGATTTACTGTTCTCCGTTTTATATTTTTCCTAAAAGCTTCTTGATTTTAAGAGTTTTTTTAATGGTAAAATGGTCTATTCTTTCAAAATGCTTTTCCCTTCCTGATTCACTTTTACTTATCAACACTGGTGCCAACTTTTAACCACCAGGAGCAACATGGGGTTCAGAATCTTGCCCACGGACACTTTGACACACAGGCAGGCAAGGTGTGAACCAAACCTTCAGGTCGACCACTCTACCGCTGCACCACGACCACCATATATCAAATATCTCACATAAGGATTGAACTGATCGAGTGAATTGTGTTTATCATGCAAGATAAACAAGATTTTTACCATCAACATGAATAAAGTAATTCCATTTATTGTGTTAATAATTTAAAAAAATCACATTAAATCAAAGATCGTAAACACTGGAGATCTGGTGTTAAAGGGTTAAGCTGTAGTTTTCAGATAACATTATAATTGTTTAATGATTTATTGTCTAGTTATTTGCACTTACAAAATCTCAATCTTAAAAAAATAACCTTGTTTCAAGTAAAATTGATCTTATCAAGAAAGTTTTACAGTAGCAGAATAAAGAAAACATGTTAGTGAACAGATTTTTTTCTTACAATATGAACTTTTTTACCTATTTAAAGCATTTTTTTAAATTAAAATATGTTTTACTCATTTTAATAGACCATTTTTGAAGTATAAAAGTACTTTAAAATTAAACATATAGTCTTACTCCTCTTGTTATTTGAAGAAATGCTATAATCATTTTAGATTCTGTGTAGCCTGACATCTTACCCGTAGGTTATGTACTTCAACAAAAATCAATGTTTTTCAGTAACGAGTGTCTTTTCAAGCTTTTCACCTCAATAGGGCTGCCACAAACGATTATTTTAATAGTCGACTAATCACCGATTATTTTTTCCGATTAGTCGACTAATCGGGTCATGCGCAAACTGGATGTAAAGATGCTGAAGTTGATAACCAGCTGAAATATTAATTAAATGCCAAATTAGCCTAAAAAATAAAAAGAGCCAAAGTTAACCAAAATAGCTAGCATACTGCTGAAATATTAGCTAAACTCAAAATTAGCCTAAAAAAAACAGAAAAATCCTAAATTAACCAAAATAGCTATGTCGCTGAAATATTAGTTAAACTTAAAAATATCTTAAAAAACTAAAAAAAGAAACCTTAAGTTAGCCAAAACAGCTAGCATGTAGATTAAATATTAGCTAAACTCCATAAAAGGCCAAAAAAACTTATTAAATGCCAAAATAGTCCAAAAAGCTGGCAGAATGCTATTATAACTTTTAACTTTACTACACTCTGACTTCATACAATATAAAGTAACGATTAATCGACTATTAAATTAGTTGTCGACTATTATAATAGTCGATTAGTCATCGATTAGTCGACTAATCGTGGCAGCCCTACACCTCAATAGTTTTTTTTTTTTTCCTAAAAGCTGGACAAATGGGCCTGGATTTCTCTATTTGTGCTCCACTAAAGATTTATGCCAAAACAGCATCTGGCTGGGCGTCAAAAAGAAGTTAGATTTTGTCTGGAAATGCCTGTAAGCAGTCCGCTGAGTGTTTTAGTAAAACAAATGTTCTTCTTTACTTCTCCTTCCACTTTATTCCACTGTTAAATTCCATAAACTTTGTCTTAATCATCTTCCCTGACTTGAAATTTTTTTCCACTCTTTTCCACCTTTAAAAAAAGTTAATTTCCCTTTACAGTTCCTTTGTCTTTTTGTTTCTGCTTGAGTTTTTTAAATCTGGTCAAAGTTCCGGTGAACACATTACACGGGACTCGGGTTTAGCTCCCACAGTTTGAAACGTGCATGTGTGAGTCACTTCCTAATAAGTTTCCCTTTTCCTCCACTTGCATTGTTTCCGCATCACTCCATCGTGTGCGCACGTTTCCATCTCCTGACATGGAACATGATTGCTCTTAATGACTTCTTGTACCTTTTGCAGTTCTTCTGTCAAACAGCTTTTCCCCTCAGGTTTCTGATCTTTTTAGGATTCTTTTTTTTTTCGCACGGTTTCACTGTCCGCACTTCTTTTGACGCCCAAGTGTGACATGTCATTTTATAGCGACAAGCACTGCCGTCGCACTCGGCTACCTCTGTCGCTTCCAAATGAAATAATACAGATAGCATTTTCATATCAGGACATTTTTGTTCGAAACTTTCTTTTAATGCTGCAATAATAAAAACTTGGAAAAATGAAGCTGGAAATGGATTTTGTTGGCACATAAAAACCATGAAGCTAGAAAATGGGCAAAAAGTAAAGTTCACCTTTTATCACTTTTTCAATGGAAACGTATTATATAATAGGAGGAATAGACAGCTGCATTTTTGCACTTTCAAGTTACAATAATTGCAAAGAAGTAAATGAATTATGATGGATTTTTTTAATTAAAAATGAAAAAATAACACTTTCTTTATTTTCTGTTATTATTTATCTTATTTTACTACCATCCTTGTGAGTTTTTGTATATTTTTCTATGTGCATTACAGATGGTGGACCACATCCAATTTAAATGCAATTAAATCAAATTCTTTAAATCTTAAATCTGCAACTTATCATTAAAGAATCACTCCAATGAAAATTGTGTTTTTAACATGTTCTTGTAGTATTTTTCTGATAATAGAGGCCCTAAAATATTAGATGGATTAATTTCTGAGTATTTCTTTATTAATATTGTTGTGAATTTGGTGCAGATAGAAAAAAAACTAGTTTAAAAGAAACATCTTTGTGTAAATGAACTAGGCTGCCATGACCTCCCTGCTCTGCTCTATTCTGATGCATCTAGCTACGAACTTGCTCGCCGTTTTTATTTCACCGTTAAAGTGAACTCCAACTTGTGAGGGGTTGTAAGCTAGAGGGAGAGAGCGAAAACAAAGGGATGATGGGATATGAAGACAGGGTCACTCTGCACTAATTTTCTTGGCCAAAACTCAAAGGTGAATTTCTAATGAATATCCAAGAACTAGACAGTTTTTTAATATATTTAGGCTAAAAATGTCAAAAAAGACAAAAACAGAGCAAAGTACACTGTAAAAAATTATACATTGCATCAATTAAAACAAGCTCTGTAAGTTGTTATATTCAGAAATATTAGTTTTTACCAAGTTAAACTCGTAAGTTGAGCAAACAATTAACTCAAAGTTTTATTTTGACGAAAACTAATAATTTAATATGTAAAAAAGTACAAAACTTATGTTAATTGGTACGTTTTACTTTTTTCAGTGTATGACAAAAAAAAAAAAAACTTTTTATTTGGTTTAAATTAGAGAAAGTTGCTCTTAAAAACTGGAAAAACTATGTATGTATTCCCTTCATATTAATAAAAATTAGTAAATGTAAAAAAATGCTTATTTTTTAACCAAAAAACATATTTTTTAAGGGATTTTTGATTCAGTATTGGACACATGTATTACTGTGTGGGTTTGTAACTTTAAACAAAATAAACAGAACAAAGCGAGGACAGAAAAGCTACAAAGAGGGTGAAACTCTTCAAAGCTGCACAGCATCAAACCCCTTTTCTCTCTGCCTGACGTACACACTTGTACACTATCGTTCTTTTAAAGGATAATGGCTCCTTGAAAACGCATTTAGACTCAGGGGCAAATTTTGACAAAAGCCTCCCACTCTGGTACACAGACGGGGAAATTGACACACACGCAGTGGTGAATGTTTTAGCTGCCTGACCTGCAGCTATTTCCAGCACTAAATGGACTCTTGGGTTCCAAACAAAAGAGCGTGTACTATGGCGTGTACCTAATTAAACTGTTTGTGCGCGAGCATGTTTGGTGATGGGTTCCAGCACTCGGCGCACACCGTAGCACGGGCGGTTCTGCTTTTTTAGTTGGTGTGGTGAGAAGTGAACAGTAAAAATAGACAGTTTTCTGCTTCTTAATGGGTTTTATTCCTTTTTTTTCTGTCATGTGACTTTTAAAAAGCATTCTGAGGATTTCTTTCCATTTCTTATCATCCTGTCGCGTCACGACTGACTTCCTTAGCCACGGGGCCAATACTCTCCCCGACCAGCTCCTATTATGAGGTGGGACTGCCTGATCCGTCGAGGAGAGGTAATGACTTGATGGAAGTCGTGTCTTTGAATAGAAGTGGGTGCGTTTGTGTGGTGAAAGCTGGAATTGGGGAGGGGGCGAACAACAACTTGAGCTGCGGCCCTAGAGTCAGTGCTGTGATGCCAGCGTATGATTTAAAATGTCGCACCGGAACGGCGGCGTGCATGAATGAGTAAAAGCAATCACACAGGGTGTATTCTCACTGCTGTTTAAGCATAATCTCCCCGTCTTTAAGAGCTTATTGTAGCAACGCAATGAAAAAAAAACACAAATTCTGTCTTGGGACGGATGTATTATCACATTAAAACAGCGCACATCTCTGATAAATTAACTCGATGCAGTGGATCAGCGCCACTCTCCGTGGGTTTCTGCCAAAGGTGGTGTATTTGCAGCCTCTCTAACTGTCTGTCTGCATGTTTGAAGTTCTTCTCGTCCCACTGGAGCTTCTGTTTACAACACAAAAATCCCAGATTGGGTGCTGATGCTTTCTCTAATTTATCCCACCCCCACCTCGACTGATAATTATGAAAAATCACTTCTGCCTGTTGACAAGTGTATTCAACATGCATGCTGTTAGAGTTGTAAGATTTTAAACATGGAGTTACCCCCAGACCTCACCGGGGAAGCTGGGAGCTTTGAAAAGCTGCAGTGCCAAAAACAAAAATAAGCATTTCAGAATGCCAGGTGAAGAGAAGTACAGTTTTACAGTGAGGTTTGATGGATTACCTGTAGAGCTCAAGTAATTACTACTTCTATGTTTTTACTAATTCTTTGATTATTTTTTCAAATAATTTTAAAGTACTTAACAATTTTTTCACTTTCAACAACATAATAAATGACATTGCTGTGTTTATCCAAACTGCCTTAATTTTAAACCATAAAACACTCCAAGTTGCTAATCAAGACTCCTTTTGTTTTAATTAAAAAATTAAAAAGTATTTTTTACAGGAATTGATTTTATGATTATGAAGGACTTTCCTTTTCTTCAGAAGTGTTTCCTAATCCTCATCCTCAAGTATGTCTTTCCTTTTTTGAATACCTGATTTATGTCCAATGTTCGAGTCCTGTGGGTTTTTGGGTTGTCCTGGCCCATAGAAGGTTGTAGAGAGGGTACTGAAGGTGAATCCAGACTGGACATTTTTGTGAACCAGAGTTTGTTTTCCCCAATACGCCAGAAGCAAGTTTCAGTCGGAATCATTGAAAGTGTTTTTACTGGACATATCAACCCCTCCCCATCTCGTGTTTTAAATAGGAAGTACCTGCTGGTTTCAAGTGTTGTGACTCAAGGTTCCTACAAGGTTTTTAAAGGTAATTTAAGACCTTTGCAAGGCTGCAAATTAAGGCCAATTTCTCCGCCTAGTTCCCATTCTATTTATTCTCATTTTCTAAATCAAAACCGGAGCTTCTTATCTGGTTATTTGTGGTCTGTGCCGTTTCTTTTTGGCATTCAAAATGATTTTCTATTATCATGAATCAATCCCCATATCTCTCACTCTGGCCATCACCTGAGCTCTAGCACTTCCTGGGTCTCCACACTACACTTCCCAACAGCCCCTGCTGTTACTCCCGGAAGCCTCCGATCTGAAGAACAGTTTTTAGTCAGAACATTGAGCTCTGCTCAGTGTAGAGTCATGTTTGTGTCTCTGCCTGCATCACTGTTTTTTCTTTCTCAACTTCATCTTCAACTCTCTTTGTTTGCCGCCTGCCCTGACCCTTGCCTGAACCCAGACTATCCTTGTTGTTCTCTGATGCCCACATGCTCGTGTTTGACCTCTGCCTGCCCTACACATTCTCCCTTCCAACTCGTCACATACTGGAGTTTAGTTGAGGACCCCTCCGCTTCACTTTTTTGACGTTTTTGGAGTCCCCAATTGTAGTTTTTCTACATATTAGCTGTTCCCATTAAATCACAGGTCCTTAACCTCTGGGCCGCGAACCAACTGGTCCAGTAAAGGTACCCTAATCCTATTTTTTAGGATCCGAACGCCTGTTCTCCTAACCCAACACCCGACTGGATGCGGTAACAGACCCGTACCGGTATGGGGCGTGAACTGGACGGGGCACCAGACACGAACCAGTACCAGGTTATGGTTAGATTACCTGTACACGGTTAGGGTACCAGTACTGGACACATTACAAGGACCAGTACATATCTGGCACCCCATCCAGTACTGCATCCGGTAGCGCATCCCGAGGGTTGCGTACCCTTAGTTTTACAAACAACCAGCTCGTCAAAAAACAACGGGTTGGGGACACCCAAAGAGAGATGCGGATGGTGCCTTAACCAACCGTCACTATGTGATGACTCGAGGATGAGAATGTGTTGGCCTGCCTGACCCTGATTTAGCTTTGTGGACCTTCAGTTGTGCTTCACTCCTGTTCTCCTGTCTGCACCAAACAAACCTGCTTCACTTTGATCCAGCCGTCTGCCCTTTGTGAAACCATTATTTTATCCAAATAATTATAATAGAAAAATTTCACTTTCAACAAGAAATCGGAAATGTAGAAGTTTCAAACAGCAAATTTTTAAGGCTTAGATATCAAAATTCAAGACTTTTTTTAAGGCATTATTACCAAGTTCATATATTTCATGCTTTAAAGACCTATTAAGTCTCTGCAGGAACCCTGTGACCGCTCATGTTGACTCGTCCTTGAAGTCCTGATAACCATAGTTGAACATTTCAACCAATTTCAATTTCTGACTCTCGCATTCAGATCAGAATTACAGCTTAATTTCAAATTTAGGGATCAGTGAAATCCTTTTGAGTTTTGATTTGGTTCCTCACTAGTGTTTGTTGCATCAAAACTTAACAGGAATTTGAGATTTTTTCCAGAAATCTCCCCTCAAATGCCTTTCAGAGTAGTTAGGTATAACTGCAAAAACAGTGTGGGTGTGTGTCGAGCTTTCAGTTGCGGTGCCCCGCATGGGTCAGTGGTTATTAACCCCCCCGAGAGTCACCTTGAGGCTCTTTCACACGGGAGCAGAGCTGGCCTTTTGGTGTGCCTTCAGAAACTTGCATGGACATATTTATCATTCTGCTGTAACTCGCCTTTTAAAGTGAGCAGCAATTAGAATTAGAATTTACAGACAGTCAGAGATGATCGTCCCAGGTCAAGATTAGCAGCTAATTGAATTACTGGTCCATTTAAAGTGACTTTTGAAGGTTGTTAGTTATAAAATATTTTATGCTCAAAGGTGCTGAATAAAAAGGAAAGTGAGAGATGTAAAGGTGCAGTACAATCAAATCAAATCTAACATGAATAATCTGCTGTAATTTTGTAAAAAATGTGAATAAATGGACAGAATACTAAAAGAGAGAATAATTTACAAAGAACTAAACTCGCACCAATAAACAACTTGAAAAGAATCGAGTGTTTTGATAACGTTCACACTCATTGTGCGCTTGTGTGGTGTTTAACACTTGTGTTTTCATTCATGCTTTCTTTTCATTCCTTTCAAATTTGCATGTTTATTGCTTTTTTTTTCCTCTGCCGGTTTATAGCTCTTATCGTTTTTCTTCTTTGGCAGATCAATAAAGGCTAATTGCAACAGAGCACTAGACAATTAGGCTCTGCTTGTGGAGAATTAAGACATCAAATCTGCTACCTTGGCATGTGCCAGAGTGACAGAGTTTTCTGCATCTGATGCTTCTTTGGATTGTAAAACAACTACAGACTCTCATGAAGTGAACATGAGTCGCTTTTTCTTTCTCTTTTTTTTGATAAAAGGAGTTTTTCATACTTTAATTTGAACAATTTGAAGTCAAAAAGGGCTTTTTCAAATAAGATTTGCTAAATTCATCTGAAGTTTACCTTGTAACTTTATATATAGAGAAATATTCAATATGTTGCAGCACCAATACAGCTTTTCTGTCATGAATTGAGCTGTAAAAACAATTAAATACACAAGTTCAGAAGTTATCCTACTGCATGTAAACACACCTAGTGTACCTGTACAGGTGTGATGTCACACTAAATCACAGCTGACTCAACCATTGTGTCCTAACACACACAAAAAGCTGAGCTCTTACAAATGGTAGCATTCTGACCTATAGTGACCTGCTTCGATCAATGCCAGTGTGGCTTTAGTGCGTTTCTCTAGGAATTGGTTCGATTAGGAAAGTGTGTAGTTAAACCACATTAGTCTGATGCTGCTTTAGAGGGCTGAGAGGACAGATGAACACACAGATAAACACACACACACACTGAGTGGCATCTTTCACATAAGCAAACAGCAGCAGCTCTCCTCAACTGCACCTTGACTAACTGCAGAGGCTTTTTAAACACCTACACTCAGCAGCAATCGCATTATGACTTGAATATCATTTACGCTGCTAGAAGTCGTGATTTAAGCTTCAGGTCAGATTGTTTTGACATTCAGAGTTTGCAAACAAAAGGCTTAGACTGCCCTTAAATTAAAGTAATAAGTTGGATAGACACTAAACTAATTACGCCTGGATGATTTTTTATTTTTTTAATTTTATCATACGCTGGAGGTTTTTTGTTTTTTTTCCTCCTCCTTTCTTCAGTTTCTGCTCGTCAAGCCAAATTATAGCCTGAGGCTGCAGTGAAATCATGAATGCAGACATTTCCTGCAGGACAGACCCTTCTAACTGGAACAAAGACGACCATTTTTGAATGAGGGTCTTTCTGCTGTCAGAAAACCAACATAAAGACTGTGACGTCAATTCAGTCCTCAATAAAAAAATAAAACAAAAATCTATCTGATCTGATCTATTGTGATCTATCATTTTTTGAACTTAATGACCTCTATTTTGTACAGTGTCCTTGAGTTCCTTGAAATACACTTTTAGATATAATGGATTAATATTATTATTATTGTGAATAGTTGCATACTATTATGCAGTTTTTAATCCAACATGAACAAATCTTTTTTTTTTTTTTTTTAGACAACATATGTGCCTATGTATTGGTGCAATAAAAATGTTCCTTATTTACAGCAATTTCATTAAAGAAATACTCAGAAATGTTTTTTTAGCATCGTTTTCTTTATATCTATGTCCCCCATTATGAGAAAAATGCCACCAGAACATGCTAAAAACACAATTTTCACAATAAAATTAATACTGTTAAGTGATTTACTGAGTTATAAATAAAAACATTTAATTATAAGATGAGGATTTTTTTGTTTAGTACATAAACACACTTTTAGAAGATCTCAAAATGACTGACCGGAGGGTTTTACTAAACAAAGATGGGCTCTTAGCCATCTAAATCACACATATTCTTCAAAGTCTTGATAGCCATTTGATTTATTTCTAAAATAACTTCATGCTTACTGACTGGGCAGCATGCAATTCCTAAGAAGTATTTTTCCATTCAGCTTTTTTTTTCTCAGAAAACTGTGAGGTTAAAGTCAGCCGTGCAGCCAATATGTGGCCCTCTCTGTGCTGCAGGAGCTTCACTGCCTCCGTCAACCCACCAACCTCTCCACTCTCACTTTCAACGAGCCCCTCGGCTCCTCAATAACAGGGCTGTAATACAGCGACATGGCAAAGACAATGCGTTTCATTTTCTGCATGTGCGTGTCCGTGTGTGCACTCTGACAGGAAAGGATCCAGAGAAAGATTGTCTTCAGGTAATAGTTCTTCAATGGGATCGCCTTAAAGCATCAGTCTGGACTTCAGACGTCATGTCATCGTGTGAATTTATGGTCACCATATGAAAAATATATATATATTCTTGACCCATGCAAATATTAGATGTGATATGCGAGTAATTGAAAAGTGGTATGTCCTGTTTAAGTTCAGCAAAGTGCATGAATGAAAGAAAAGTCAATAAAGAAAAGGTTAACGGGAAGAAAAACTCTGTCCTGAAGAGTCTTCAAAATCTAAAGGTTTTCAAAATAAAAGAGCACAAAGTTTTACATGTCGTTTTACTTCTTAGCCTGAAGTAGGTTAAAATATGAAAAATTTAAACCGCCTGGGCAATCTATCCTGTTACATAGAACTTGCTCAAACTGTAAGCTGTGTTTTGGCACCAACAAAGCCGTAGTGATGAGATCATAATGCATGAAATAACACCGTAACATGACCTAAAGGGATGTTTTCTTTAAAGTAACTCTAGAGTGATTTACTGCCTTTTTTATCGAACATCTAATGTTTCTGTTTGTAGTCAAAATGTTTTTACAAAACATTCAAGTCTTTGGGGGGAAAAGAAGTGAATTCAACCGAATTCTAACCACAGAAAGCTTGTTTCACATTTCCGTTTCCCTCCAGAGTTTGACCGCACATGATCGGGCACTCCAGCCGGCGCTGCCGGAGATGCATGCGGAGCTCATCGTGGCACAGGGGTGGCAAAGAGAAACAAGTCAGGAAAGAGAAAAAGGAAGCGGCAGGAGGCTCCTGAACTGCTCTGCACCTCTACACTCCCATTACTTCATAACCAGAGGAGGCCTCAGGCAAACCAGTCACTGTCTGATATTCAATTTCAGCACGAGAGGAGGAAAGATTCCTTTAGAAAGCTTTTATTTTGGTTCAAACGGCCATCTTGTTTCAGAAAGATCAAATTAGGCCAGAGTTTATACCAGAAAAATGTTCATTTTCTAGTCATTCTGTAGACTGATTACAAAATGACTGTGAAATAGTTTTTAAACAATAGTCTAAATATGTCTAAATAAGTGCATGAGACACTTAAAATAAGGGTTTATTGCCATGTAAGGAATTTATTATTTAAAGACGTAGAGACATTAAAAGTGAATAGCATTCTCAATTTTTCATTCAGGCACTGTTGGACAGTCAGAATACATTTTTTTTGGTACAAAAATACTAGCAGGGTTTTCTTGAAGATTAAATTAAACACAAAGTTTCATCATTTGTGACATTCGGAGCCCCTAAAGGGCCACAGAAGTAGAAAAAAATGAGGACTGGTTGCTTATACATATGAGAAAATATCAGCAGGAAGTAAGTTGTGCACATCAATTGATCAAATAGGTGTATATGCGCCAAAACAAGTTACATGACTTTAGAAATGGCTTCGAGTGACGTTCAGAGATAACATAACAGTGACGCCGGACAAACTCATGTAATTGTGACAGATTTTGTTTTTATTGTGATATTTCAGGGCTCCTGGTTCTACACTATGAGTAGAAATTCTAAGAACCTGGACCTCCTCACGGATGTAATTGCAGAACAGGCTATTATAAGAGACCAGGACAAAATGGGGAGAGAACCAGAACGAGAAAGGGGGACAGAGAGGAGGCCGGGACGTAAGTTACCTGTCCCCTGGATGGTTGGTGGGCGGAACCCAGAAAAGCCTCATCACAGGACAACAATGGAGGACGCAGGGCACAGGGCCACGCCACCAGAGGAGAGAGATACACCACCAGGACATTAACGCATTCTCATTTCTAACGTGTCATATATGGACGTGCCCCCTCCTCTGGCATTTTAGTTGTCCTCTGGCTTTCCTGCTGGCTGTCCCCATAAAATCAGTGGTCTCCAACCTCCGGGCCATGGGCCAGTACCAGTACCCTAACATGGTACTGGTTCAGCATCCGGTTTTGCATCTGGTACCGTGTTCCAAAAGCCAACACGTCAAACAATGACAAGTTGAAGATACCTAAAACGTCAGAGGAGGGGGCCGGGACCATATGTCCATATATGACAAGTTAAGAGTGAGAATGGAAAGAATGAAAAGCATAGGGGAAGGGTATGGGTCAGCAGAGGTGTGTCATGCCCCCCTCTTTAACCATCTGGTCGTTATAAATGGACAAATGACTTACCGTAGATCCTCAAACTCAAATCTACAGGAATTTAAAGGCTCTATGTGACTAATTGTAAATAAACTGTTCTCCCTCTATCAATCATTGTCAATATCTTTTAAAATTGCTAATTTCTCATATAATCTCATTCTTAGGTAACTGACTCTGAAAACATCCTCTGTGTGTAAATGACCACTTAGTTTCTCTTGCGCCCCAGATCCAAATTATTCCCCTACTCTTACGGCTTCACCCTATCCCTCCAATCGCTGAGGCGTTTGATCGGATAACTGTTTCCAAAGTTGTTTCAAACTGGCAGCTACACGCTAACATAGATGACCGGTGACTATTGATGACGTCATTGAAAGTTAATTATGTCCAAATTTGGAGACACTACTTTACCATAACTCTCCATTTGGAAAGATAGATGTAGGGGTAGGGAGAAACCGTAGGGACAGAATTCAAATTCAGCCTTTCTTGTGGGCACGAGAAACCAGTACAATGCTTTTTTTTACAACTATGTCTCTTTAGAGCGCACGTGTCAAAGTCACGGCCCGGGGGCCAGATCCGGCCCGCCAGATAATTCTATCCGGCCCTCCAGATCATTTTATTTTATTGATATTAATAGCTCAATGTTATCTTTCGCTTATGTCTAATTTGTTTAATTTTGACAAAATAAATTATTATGGAGAGTAAAATATTGAAAGTTATTTAAGGTTTAAATTGATTTATTCTGGAATAATTTTTCTGCCTTTTTATTATTTATGTTAAAAAGTTACAGTTTTAAAAATTGGCATTACTGATAGCTTTTTGGTCTATTTTCGCATTTAATAAGTTTTTTTAAGGGTATTTTTAAGTTTAGATAATATTTCAGCAACATGAGCTGCAAATTTAGGCTTTTTAAAGTTTTTTAGTCTGTTTAGGAGTTAGGCTGATATTTACATGCTAGCTGGTTTGGCTAATTTAGACTTTTTTTCAGTTTTTTAGGCTATTTTGAAGTTTAGCTAATATTTCAGCAACATGCTAGCTTTTTGGGTTAATCTTTTTTTTCAGATAATTCGGCATTTAGCTAATATTTTAGTTGGCTATCAGCTTCAGCATTTTTAACTATTATTTTCAGTTATTTTTGCTTCAGTGTTTTTAGCTATCAATGTCAGCATCTTCAGGAGCCAAATTCAGCTGACAGCATTCACACTAACATTATTGCAACAAATATCTATTTCATAATTATGTTAAAAAGTTATGGTTTTAAAACTGTAGTTTCTGAGTGTTTAATAAATCTATATTGTGTTTGGCCCTCGACCTAAGGTGTGTTTTGGATTTTGGCCCCTTGTGCGATTGAGTTTGACAACCCCGCTTTAGGCGCTCCGCAGTGACAAAGCAGCTTCTAATTAGTAATTGTAATGAATTTAGTGATCAAGTCAAATCAATTAAGGGATCTGACTTGAAATATACTAAATATTAAATTTCTCCCAAGATGGGTTTAATTATTATTCAGCCACCCACTGATGAGGTTAGTGTTGCATCCTAAAAGTGTCTCTCTGATACTTACAGATTTTAGCCGGACTTCAAGAAGCCATAACGTTGCCTCATTTACATTCAGGGTCTTTAGGCTAAGGAGACTGTAATAGACAGTGATGGTATATATTACGGGTCTGCTGCTTTTCATTATGCAGCTAATGATTCCCTGTCAACTTCTATTGAGACGGAGCGCAGGGGAAAAGAGAGTGGGCGGGCAAAGCCAAAGACACTGAAGGGAAAGAAAAAGGCGCCACCAGGGCAAATGCCTCTAAATCCGACTGCCGCGCCATCCAAGAGGAATTTGATCTCAAATCAACACAGTAATAGAATAAAACAATGATGCCAGAGGGGGAAGAATTGGAGGATGAAAAAATGGGATGAACACGAAAATGTTGCATAACCAAAATGTGTGAAAGCGATGGTATTTTTGAAGCGCACCTATTTTAGAAACAGCATTTCTGGAGGCTAACGTGGTTTAGTCAATATGTGAGCACGGACAGAGAAGCATCTTTGTTATTTAAAGCTTCCCTAAAACAAAAGGACACTCAGGCAGTTTAACGTCCAGCGTTTGCTAAAAAGAAGAGGGGATTCTTCCTCTAAATAGTTGATGGCATTGAAAAAGAATCAACGAAAACATTTAAACATGCCGGGATTGATTTAGAAAACCAAGTGACAAAGAGGCAGAAAAGAAGAGCCAGCTGGAAGCATCTTCATCTTCATGCTAACCACTTAGAAAAACCTTCCTCTTCACTCAAGACCATCTCTACAGACACTGTTGTGCAACAGGAGAAACAATCTATCCTCTGTTCCTGCAATCAACAAGCTTTCCCGCCATAATAAGCTCCCACTGTGTTAAACTGGATCACTGAGTGACCCAAAACAAAGAATGCAGATGGAGCTGTTCCAACGTTTGGTTCATTGGACTCTTGGAGGAAAAACGTTTTTTTTAAACAAATTGTATCTATTATTACGACATCACAAGCAGCCTCATCAACTGCAAAGACTCATACCTCACATGCACCTGTTTGGGGGTTTTGGGTTCTCCAGGCTTGTGAAGGTTCATAGAGAGGAGAAATCAGGTCTTAAGGTGAGTTCAGGTGTGTGCTGCTGCTGCCCTGATGCTCATGCAGCCATCTTCAGGGACAGCATGAAAATGGAACGTACCATTGTTGGGTGTTTGGTGAGTATATCCTGAAGTATTTGTACTGTGTTCTTACGCCACACTCTAGTCAATAGTGAGGTTTGAGCACTGGCTTCTTACTGACCCCAACGCATTTTAAGTGTGTCCAAGGTGTGTCCAATGTGTTCTCCACATTTGACCCATCCCCTGATGGAGCCGTGAGCTGCAGAGACACCCGCACTCAGGAACCATTTGCTTGTTTAACCTTAACTCCTTTCTCCAAGGTGAAAAAAGTTTAGCATTGGCCTTTTGTGCTTTTAATGTTTTCTTATAGCATTTTTCTCATAGTAGAGGACCTATATAAAACAATTTACAATTAAAGCTGCAATTCTGAGTATTTTTTAAGTAAAACCACATTGGATCAGAAGCAAATGAAAACCAGATGCTTGAAAATGTTCAGAATAATGAGATCGCTACTGAAATCTCCACCCTGACCCACTTATGCTTAGGTTCTCAAGACCTCATCAGCGTTAAGCACTCATGCTGTTGCAAATTGCAATTCTGGCTCAAAACTGTGCGACTGGATTGGTCCAATATTACTTGTTACAGTTAAAGACAACAAAGATATGTTTATACTATTTATTAACTGATTCAATTTTGTTTTCTTAAAAATTATAGAAAATACTGAATGTCCTCAACAGGTTTAGACCACCTGATTTACTGATAACTCTCCTCTTAGGGTGTAAAGGAGTCTTTTAGCTTTGCTAAAGAGAAGAAAAACTCATTTGTGATAGAAAATAAAACTCTCCATAGACATATTCATGGAAAACCAGAGAGCAAAGACTGATTAGAGATTTAAGAAGTTACTTGGGAAGAAGTGTTTTTTTGTCTGAGGTTGTTTTTATGTTGTGACTCCTTTCTGTTTGCTATCAACATATTTTTTTAAATTAATACACATGTAAATTTCTCATTAAAAAATAATGTAATTTGTCCAATAGAAAAATATGTTTAGATTATTTTTATTGAGTCAAAACTAGATTTTGGTCACTCTTTGTAACTTCAAACTTGGAGCATCAAACCACACAAAGCAACGTCAGTTTGAAGGCTTTTGCTACCAAAAGTGTTCTGCCGAATGATTATTTTATTTTGTGTATTTATTTAAATAAATTTATGTATTTATTTCATTTTATTTATTTGCTTAAGCTAGCAGTAGGTTGCAAAATTGCTGAAAGAACACTCGATCGATGTAGTTGGTGCTGCTGCTAATGTCTGATTAAAGGAGTAGCCAATCACAAACGTGTCCCCGCCTTGTCTGGTTTGATTGACAGACAGAGTCATTATTCGGAAAAAGCTCATCATGAAATAAATACGTCGTTCTGAAAAACAGCATTGTGAAATAAAAAGGACACTTTGGAAAACAGTATTTTTGAAATAAAAGTTTCTACAAAAAAACCCCCCACATGATTACAATAATAACCAACATGAAAAAAAAAAATTATTGTGATATATTTTTATTATGAAATGTTTTTAACATAAAAATTATGTTTTAAAGTAAAAATGAAATATATTTCATAATAAAATGGTCCATTTAAATTTTAATGAAATGTATTTCATAATAAAATGGTCAATTATTTATTGAAAAGACTTTTATTGGAGTGTTGCTTGATTAAATAATGTTGTACTTATTTATTTAATTATGAACAGTTTGGGCTTCCATAGCAAAACACCTGCTACATTGTTCAATAAACATTTTTACAGCTTGGACTTAGTTGTCTTAGTTTGTCTTTGAAACAATTTCCAAAAGACATGTTAAAATAAAATAGTTTTTGTTAAAAATATTTTGTCATTTGTAACCTTTGTTACAAAAATAAAAGGAGGGAGGAAAAAATTTATTTAAATTGAATTTCGAATGGAAAAAAAAAAAAATTTTTTTTTTTTTTTTTTTTGGGCCATATCGCCCAGCTCTACCAGGATGATTAAAAACAACGAGTAAAGGACACCCAAAAAGCCAATTTTTGACATGGAGAAGTCCTCAACCAAACATCAATATGGTTGGAAGTGAGAATGTGTTGGAATTTGACACCAAGCTACTGCAGCTAAATATGCCTTAAAAATGACGAAGGCTTTTTGATTTTGGGCAAAATATTTATTAACAGAACTCTGGAAACAATTTTACATTAAAAAAATGTACAGTTGGAGTGGGACTTTAAATGTTTTATTTCTAATTCTAAATTAAGAATAAAAAAACAATTCTGGAGTATTTTCAGTAGGAAACTACAGTAGAGTTTGGAACCCAAGCCTGAGGGAGATAATGGTCGATCTCTCTGGGCAAAACTGAGTTTGTCTTGACAGAAGGGCAGAAAATGCCTCCTCATCACACTCTGCATCACCATTTTAGGCTGAAATCCATCTGCTGAGTGTTCAGACTTTCCTCTAAATGTGTGGAGCAATATCCAGGATGTGACGGCACAAGATCAGCAAAGTGACAAATGCGATTGAAAAATGATGCACTGAGCTTTTGTTCAGCTGTGGTTGACCATTCCACTCCGGCGATGTGTTCGATGCTGCCCACCGCAGGAAAAATGTAACAGACTCAAAAAGACTATTAATGGACTGTTCTGATCCTAAAAGAGGAAGTTTATCATTTAGATCCAAAAGTTAGATTCCCAGAGAGAATATTCCAGACGCACACTCCAGTTCATATAATCGCCTACAAACAACAAAACCCACTTTCTCGTAATTATACTGTCAATGCACAACCACATGATAGCACAGACCGACACTAAAGCTAAAAACCCAACACACTATCCTTTAATTGTCCTTCATTCAAATGTTTTAGCGCTTTTTTTCCACACACAAAGTCCCACTTGTGCAGCCGTCCATTCAGCCTCCCCATGGAGCCAATCTGCCACCCCCTCAGCCCACCGCCCCTCCCTCTGCCGTAGCATGCACAAACACACACCGGCGTGCACACGAACACACCGCCATGCAAGGTCAGAGAGAGGGTTCATCAGTGTCACTTCCTTCTCACTCTTTCTTCTCTCCGTCCAGCCTCCAGAGACCCAGACACTGAAAAGCCATTTACTCTCTTACCTTAAAAGATTTTGCAGCAACTTCTGAAACGTCTTTTTTTCTCCTGCGCAAACTACTGTACTGTTAATCGGCTGCAGGAACTAATGAAGTAACTAAACAAATGCAAACAAACCTCAAGAGAATGCACATTGTCTGCTGTCTTTCAGTTGATCCCATCATGATTCCCCGATAGAGTTGTTGGAATGTCTTTAAATGTTTTAAATAAATACTCACCAACACTTTTTAAACTAATAGTTGTTTTAATTATAGCTTTAAAACTCCCAATCCAATTATGTTTTGATCTATTGTAAATGCAGTTTTCTAGGACATAGTTTCTGCTGTTGATCAAAAATGGTTGTTTTGGGATGGAGTAACCCCTCGCTTACACCGCTAGCGTCAAGGCTCCGTTGCGTGCGCCGCAGTCTTTTCGTAACATTAAAAGTGCGAGAGAAACTTCCACTGCAGGCGTTCACGTCCTGCGTCTGCGGACTGGCCTCTGCGTCCTTGCAAATCCATTTCGTTCGGGTCAAATTTTGACGGACGACGCAGCTGATTTGCAGCACTTTTTTGTGAAGTTGGAGCTATTCACGACTTAAACCGGAAACCACGCGAGCGAATGTAAAGTGCATCCGGTATATTTTCAAAATTAAACAACTCGCCGGAAGTCGCCGGTTCCCACGTGTCGTACACATTACGTAATTTCCGGATTACTTAATTGTAATTTAAGTGTGTTGCAGCACAACGTTCAGTCAAAACCATGGACGACGAGAAGCTGATCGTGGAGATCCAGAACTTCCCTGTCCTTTTTGATGCAACACATCCACAAAGAAGTGTTCTGAAATGACTGGAGAACGAGGGTTTTCGCGTGATCCAACGTGAGTTCGCAATCTCGCGAGATCGACAGTCGAGCCTATGGCTGGAGCAGTAGCCGGTGTAAGCCTTCGGCTGTAGCTAGTCCACTCCCGCGACACAACGAAGCCTTGACACTAGCGGTGTAAGCGAGGGGTAAGCCTGTCCCTATTTCCCATCATCCGTCTGTTTGAACTCTCTCTCACTAGCTTACAGCCCAATTGTGATATTGCTTACAATTGCTATTACTGGCTGCATTTCTTCATGTATTTTTTTTCCCAATTGAAACACTCAAATCAGTCTACTGTTTCAAAGATTTACCCTTATATTTATGAAGTTGTGTGATTTGACAATGAGCTAAGGCGTGGTATACGTCCTGTTCCCCACTCCACTGAACCAGCTGCCTGGAGAAGCGTTATTATTAAAAGATTTGCTTGTTTTCTAGTTTCTC
This sequence comes from Oryzias javanicus, assembly GCA_003999625.1. NCBI lineage: Eukaryota > Metazoa > Chordata > Actinopteri > Beloniformes > Adrianichthyidae > Oryzias > Oryzias javanicus. The sequence continues at coordinate 5,107,697 of CM012446.1, forward strand.
TGCAGTAATATTTGGGCGTTGGCTCACTGAAAAAACACTGCAACACTATCCAACGTCAGCTTCCAATTAAAGTCTGGCTCATTCACAGAACGGGATCCATTCCACACCTTACCTGTGTTCTGATCAACACCTCATCTAGTTCACTGCCTAAACTTAGACAAACTTACCTCTCTAACAATTACAAGATGATAAGCATACAAGCTTAATGCGAGGTTAATAAAACAAAATCATGTTTTATCTGTACACATACACGTTATGATAGGCTGTTAAACATTTGTATTTCCTCGATCCATCTTAAACAACTTCACCAAACTCCACTAACCTTCTTCCTCTCTTGCCTCCCAGACTCGGAGCTTCTTTCCCGCCCCTCCCTCCCTTGTCCTCCTGTCCCCTCCTCTGATCTGCTCTCCTGGCTCCAGCCCAGCTAAATTACCAGTTTTACAGAGCAATGTTGACAGAGTGCAGAACTTAATTACACACTGGCTGACAGCGAGGGCCGCATGTTAGATTTTTCTCTCCTCTCTGCCTCTCCGCCATTCTTTTTGTGTCTTCCTCTTCCACTTCCTGTCTTGTTTTTCGACCTTCATTTTTGTTTCTTCACCTTGTTCATGGCCATTTTCAACTGTTCTTCATCCTGATGTGCCTCGTCATTGAACGTTTGTATGTTGACCTGAGGATGTGTTCATATAATTTTGAAATCTGATTAAAAGCGTAAGACAATGTCGTCTCCAGTCTACAAATTATTTTGTTTTTTTGGGTCAGACACTTCATCGCCCTCAACTGTTAAAAAAAAAACTTTTAAGTTGCTTTAATTATAAGTATTTACAAAAGGACTCAAGTTAGTTAAAGTAAACTTACTACAGTAAGTTAAGCGTAAAACCTCTTTGGTTCATCACTGAGATATTTGTTGAAGAAATGTCAACTGAACCTCAGCATCTTATTATTCAGTATATGGGGTTAAAAATGTTTAGTAATGTATTTTTCAGAGTATAAGTCAAATTTTTTACAGAGTATATCTGATATTTTCTAACAGATTGTCTCATACATTAATTATTTTGGTTTAAAGCTATCGTTTATCACATCAATTGTATCCATGATCGCGCGGTCTAGTTCATACTAATGTTTTCTGGTTTTGCTTGGGACTTGGCTATCACTGCAGTGAACTTTTGAGTGATGTTTATACCTTTCACGTGATGTAATTGTCTGCAGCATTTCTTTTGAATAACATTTTGATCACATACGTACATGAAAGGCAGATGAGGAAGTGGTATCTTCCTCTACTAAACAGAAGCAGGCAAAAAAGACAAAATTTAATAAAAAAAATTCATTCTGGAATTCTGCAAAATATAAAATATAAGACATATCTTTCCAGTAACTTGCTCTATATCTTATCTAGTTGTCCGATCTCTTTATGTCTCTGTGTTTTGTATTTCCCATCTTTTTCTGTTACGGCGTCAGGCAAAAAGGAACCCAGGAGCAGGAAAGACTCGAACGTAACATTTTCAGTAAAGTTTTGATCATTTTCAGTGTTAAACGTTTTTTGAACATAATCCAATCGCTGAAATAAATTCAAGTCAAATGGACTCTGAGCAGAAAATTCCAGTCGCCAGCAAGTGTCACATTCTGCAGCAACTGGGGCGATTCCGCTCCGATGGCTGTGTGACCGCTTGAAAGAATAAATCAGCTGACGACCACTAGATGGCACTGTAGGTGTGTGGATCCGTATTTGCTACCGTCAGAAGAAGAAACAAACATTTTTCTTGAACTTTATGATATTTTTCCTATTTTCACAGAGACAATATCCGTTTTGTTTTTCCTTCCTTAGAATAATGCGGAACAGGAAGCCATCTAACCGTATTAGAGATGTAGAAGCGTGGCATTTCTCTGAATGCTTTTGTAGAGCTCTTCAAAATAAAACAACCTGATCTTTCAACGTCATCCATGTTTTCAGTGTGAATGAAATAAACAGTCATGAGGCTAACAACTTGACGTTATCTCCTACCAAATGTGACAGGAGTGTTTAGTTTAGGAACACATTTTTAGACGAGCATTAAATTTGATGTGTTTAAAAAGAGGTATCAGATGAAGAAGAGCCAGTGGAAGCAAATTTGACTTGTGAATGATGTTTGGTGTGAACGCTTAAAAGGCTTTTCAAAAGCATCACACTTTTCTCCTAAAGTGTGACTTATATATATGTTTGTATACATGTATGTATGCACTTATGTTTTTTCTCTTATTTATTATGTATCTTTTGCTCCAGAGAGTTACACTCTATGCTTTGAAAAATATGATACATGCAAAAGCACAATTTCCTAATTTTTCTAATTATTTCTTAGATTTTTTTAAGCATATGAAATCCCTGATTGATCATTTTTCCCTTAGATCCAATTCGCAACTTTGCCATACTCACGATGAATAATTCATGGGGTCAACCGACGCTTAACTATATGCTCCAAACTTCTTTTAATCCGGATTTTACATCCTTACAGCAGTAAACAGCAGTTTAATTGTGCTCTTTATATTCAGCATAGATCACGTAATGCTTGTTAGGAGCCATACATTTAGAAATCAACATCAAAGTAGAATGAATGTATGCAAGATGCTCAGATCAAACTCAACACAAACCATCCGAAATCTGTAGAAAACGCATTTGCACGCTTGGTCCTTCCTCACGGATCTGCAGCGTTTGTCTGCAGCTGCATGTTTGATCTGCACTTGTGATTGTGCATTTAGGTCGGCGTGCATTCAGAGTCTGAGACGCTGGTTTTCTTGTTGGCATTATTCAAAGATTGCATGTTTTTAGGCGTCCATTGCAAATATAATATACAATATATTTGTCTTAGAGAAAAGCAGCTTTGTGCTCGTCTTTTTTGAAATGCAACCCTCTTCCTTTCTGTTAGATAGTCAGAGGAGAGATGTGTGTGACTGTGTTGGAGGAGGAAAGGCTAGAACAGTCAATAACTGTGTTCAAAGCCAAAGCAAATGAGGGCAAAGATGCAGAGATTCAAAAAGCAAAGGAAGGAAGGTTTACGTAAAAAAGGAAACATTTAGAAACAGAAATGTTGATTCAGTTTCAACGTGCCGGAATATTTTTGTAGAAGCAACATCACAGAGGATATTCATGCGTGTCCTAATCTTTCAGCTTACTCCGCGTGTATATTAAAGAGTAATTAATAGGGAATGCTTATATTCTCACTCCCCTGGGTCTCCTGTCAAAATTCATTACACACGCAGAAACTTCAAGTGCTAAAATGATTTGATTCAGTTTACTTTGAATGGAGCACATTCTGAGCAAACGTCAGTTTTTTGTGCGTTCTTAAAATATGCTGGGATCAGTTTGAGTGTGATAACTCGTTCCTTTAAATTGATTGACTTCTGCAGCAGATTCATTTGCAACCACACACCAGTTACTGCAGGACTTTGGGCAAACCAATAAGTTGGACTTAAAAGGTTTAGCTGGATACCTTATTGAGGAAAAATCAATGAGAAGGTTGATCTTTGCTTTGCAGCGTACCGCAGGTTAACATTAGCCCTGTTGTATCCACGTCTCTTCGACACTATTCTGACCTCCGGCTTGTTTACACTGTTCCAACTTTGCTACTTTGTTCTCAAGATTTCTTTTTTTCTCCTCTTGTGAAACACTTTTGTTTTGGTCCCCAAACCTGTTTTCTCGCGAACAGAAAAAGTACAACTGCAGTGTAAATGTAAACGTTTATGGTTTACCAGATAGCTACACATGGCCAAGTATTATATAATTAATTTATGTAATCTTCGCAGAAAAAAAAAGTAAACCAACTAGAAAAGTAGCAATACCTCCAATCATGCAAGTGTGAATGCTTTTTGATGAAGAGGCTGATGCTATTCGCTAAAGAAATTTCTCGTAATTGCTGAAGATATTTGCTGAAAATGCAAAAGCTATAGAGCACACGTGTAAAAGTCAAGGCCCGGGGGCCGGATCCGGCCCTCCGGGTAATTATAACTGGCCCTCAAGATCATTTTACTTCATTGTTATTAATGGCCCAATGTAATCTTCCGATTATTTTTAACTTGTAAAACTTTCATATTTTTATGGTGAGTAGATTAGATAAAAGTCGGTTTATTCTGGAGTAATATTCACACCTGTTATTATTCATAGTTATGTTAAAAAGTTCAAACGTTTTTAAGGTTTTAAGAATTTAGTTTTAGTGTGTTCACAAATGTTTATCCTGTCCGGGCCGTGACCTAAATGTGTGTTTTGGATTTTGGCCCCTTGTGTGATTGAGTTTGACACCCCTGCTTTAGAGCCAAAGCTTTTCAAAATGCCAAAGTTGCTAAAAGACTAAAAGTTAAAGAAATTGCAGAAAGTGCTCTAAGAATTTGAAAAAAAAGGGTAAAATTTGAAAATACATGAAAGAAATAAATACCAAAAGTTCAAGCAATAATGTCCTAAACATGCTGAACGTTCTGAAACCAAATATTGCATACGTTTCAAAAGTGCATTAGGAACTTCAAGAATTTTTTTTTTTTTTACGTAAAAATGTGTAAATTAAAAAAAGAAAGCATAACGTTTATGAAGACCAAAAGTATAAACATGACTGTCCTGAATGTGCTTTTGATCCCAATATTGCATAAGTTTCAAAGTCAACAAAGAATTTGAAGAATTAATCATTTCTATGTGGATAAAAACTATTTTCATGAACTGTGTAAAACTTAAGAAATTGCAAAACATATGAATACCAAAAGCAGGAATGTCCTGAACCTGCTAAATATTCAGGACAGTAGTTTCGGGACCCCTTCTTTACGTAATCAAACAGATTGATAAGATGTTTTTGGTGTATGAGGCATGTTTGTGTTGGACAATTTGTGCCACTGCTTTTATCTGCACTCACATTGCCATTTGTTTGTGCTATAAATACATTCTAGCTCATGCTTGTGTGTGTGTGTGCTTCTGTGTGTGTAACAAAGTGAAAAAAAAAAAAACACTTGCAGAGTGAAGCAGTGTCAGACTTTATCAATATTTGACTGCAGACCTGGAGAATGAATGAATCTTTAATATGACCTTGAAGCTCAACGACGACATGGAGACAAGGGGGACACGTGTGTGAGGTTTGTCCACACGGAGGCCTTTGCATAGAAAAGAAACCTGAAAATATGTCATGTTCAGATTTAAGCAAATTATGTTTAAAAATTTGACAAAAAATAATATAAAGGTTGTTATAGGGAAACTTAAAGGATGCTTCTGCAGACAATAGTTGAGCATCAACTGTTCTTTCATTGTCCTCCAGAAAACAAATCTGACTCAAACAGCTGACTAGCTCATTTTTTTAAACAGTTCTTATAATAAATAGACAGAAAAAGAGGTAAAGATTGGATTACAGGATCTTTTCATCAAAGGCAGACTAAACAGTCCAGTCAGGCTAGGACCGTCTATGTTCTTTAAGGATTTTTAGGTGGGGTTTAAAGATTAATCATCTTAATCAATCATTCGATTTCTATTCCGATCAAATCAAACATTGACAAATTGCTTGAAAGTGAAATGAATCGACCTATCATCAACCAAATACCATTTGGATTGGGGCACTGTTGGTTTATTGTACTAATGACCGACCCCCATTACAGCAGACAACATACACGTGATGGCAGCAAAAAATCACTACCGTCCAATGTGTGGAAACACAAAGACGTGACCGTACAGTGTGAATGTGAATATTTCATGTATTTTTCATTTAGTTCTCCATGCCTCTGTTTGGTGCAGTGCAATTCATGTGTTGTCTTTCTTTCCCGCTCCCCTCGGAGCGGGAGAGACTCGTCTGTGCTCCGCCTTGTGTATAATACTGAGATTGTACTCATGACAAAACTGCCCTTATAGGTGAATACGAGCTGTCTGTGGGTGAAAAATTGACAATGATGTAAAGTCTTGTTTCCACTGAGAGGTCCAGTATGGTAGTTTCAGCCTTTCCGTTGTAAAATAGATTAATTGAACAGTACCGAACCATACCTCTTTGGTTGGGGTCCGTGATGTGCGATGAGGTTCACGGCTGGTGAGGCACTGACGTCATCTGTCAGATTTACAAACTTACAAACTTTACAAAGGGCTTTGCAGCAACTCCCCAGTTTACACTCCACCTCTTCTATAACTGTGCATTTTCTTTTGATCTTAAATTCATAAATAGCGAATCAAAAATAAACTGAAGAATAAATCTTGAAAATATCATTACTTTTTTAGCTCTGATAATAAAAATATAGAAAATATTGTCAATTTACTAATATTTCAAACCCAGTTTTATTAACACAAATGCAGGTTTAGAAAATCTTTTCCTCTTTTATTTAGTTGTAAAAGTGAACTACATCAATTTTATAGCACCATTAAAAGGATCTATACCACCAAAGCATACCATACAGATGAACTTTGTGCTTTACGACTTGATGACTAAATTATTTTCTCTTGTTAAATTTTTCAGATTATTACTTCTTTTTTTAACTTATAATCATTTTTTACTCTTACTCTTACTTTACCAGTGACGTTTCTAAACAAATTCTTGTTTTTAGGGGTTTAATAACTAAATTTTCTATTTAGAAATTGATTCTAAACAATATTAAATAGTGACTGGACGGCTGCACTTGTTTTGCTACCGTTATTCTTTGTCACATACATTCTCTGGGCTCACCAGCGCCCTCTGTCTTGTGGCATGCGTACTGCGCATGGGCGCTGCGGTGAGGCCAGCACACCGTCTGCCTCACCTAGTGTGCTTTTAAAGCGCATTTTTAGTGGATAAAAAGTCAAAATAAGTCACAAACTGACATCAGTGTAATCAGACATATGGCAAGACATCAGCAAATCAGGTCATTTTAAAATAAAGTGTATTTTATGATGAGTTTTTGCCAAAGAAACATTGAAAACACGCACAAAAAAGCAAATAAAAAAGAAAACATGTCTAAATGAATAACATTTGATTTTTATTTTTGAGCTATGTTTTGCTGGAGAGGCTCATCTGCCTCCCCTGACTGCACGTCACTGGTTGGGGTGGAGCCGCTGTAGCCGACGACATCCTTTAAGCTAACGTTTCCAACGTTTGTGAGCATTCAGAGTTTTTGCAGTTTGCCATGTTCTCTTTTTGACACAAATCTATATTTAAAATGCCAGCAAGGCCTGGTCTCAGTTGAAATGAGGCTTAAGGGTCACGTAAGTAGCACGGAATACATTTTTATTTTAAATTTAAATATTTTACAGACTGGTCTGTGAGCCCAAATTTTTGCCAACCCCCATTACCTGTTGGGTAAAAACAAATTCAACCTTAATGACAGCAGATTTTAGATCAGTTCAGTGTTTTTTGATGGGTATGGTACGTGCTTGATGATGAACTTGTGCTTCTTGGCATCTCATAACCGTTTGCTTGGCGACGGCAGCTGAGTTCTAAATTAAAGTCAGATAAAAAAGCCAGTGTGGTTTATCTGGATAACACTGACAATGAGCTGGCCCTTAAAAAGCTACCCTTCATTTTTGCCTCTCATTAGTCTTTGGGACTGAACCGGCTGTCAGGCTGTGATGCTGTTTCCCTTTTTTAATCACAGTAAAATGTGTCAAGCAGTAGAACGCGTCCACACAAAAAGCCTCTGGAGGTAAAATGACTAAAACATTCCTCCGTCTATTCTAGTCACTAATCGTTTTAACCAAATATTTAAAAAGCTGATGTTTGTGAAAGCAAACAAAAGAGCGTCCCAAAAATAAGTGAACCGTCCTTTTAGAAAAATGAGCTGTGCAGCTGAATCATTTAGCTCCCTCGTTTATCATGCCAAGCAAACCCAAGTGTCTTCCTGATTCTCTGCACCTGTTTTACAACAATAAGAGCTCATAACTAATAAATGGCTCTCACCCACTGCTCCATTTTTTTCTCGTCTTTTTGCTGTCATGACTGTCAAGAATGGTTAATAAGTTGTTTACTTTTAGTCTTCGGTGCGAAGAAATCGAGCCAAAATAATCTGGAAAAGGTTGGGCTGATTTTCTAAATTTATAAAATAAGAAAATGTTGAGATGAAGATATTTTGGCAAAGATGCAGTTCATGTTAGGGAAACTTTCACATCAGATCAACGATGAGGATTTTAGGATATTTATCTTAGTGAGTGAAGATTCAACCAAATAATTTACATAAAAGCTGGTGTAATACTTCAGAAGCTCAAATAAAAGTTCCAAAGTCAATAGAGCATGTACTGTAAATGTCATGAGACAAGAGTTTGACTCAAACCCATGGTGCCATTTTGCATCAAACACAAATACAGACACATTCTAATGTTTTTTTTTTTAAATATATTTTCTAAGAGATGTCCCAGGATTTGGTTTGGTCCACTTTTCTCCCTCTCACAGCAGCACATGGTGCCCCCGTCCAGCCTAGGAAACTCTTGTGTGAATATACATCATGAAAAACGAGGAAAACAGTTCTCCACTCAGAACAAATACACACATCAATCTCATTTGGTTGCTTTAAGAGATTCAAATGAATGAGACAAATTATTGGATTTGCAACAAAGGTCTTCCACAAAACGTTACCTGCAGCAGTAAAATAAATAAATAAATAAATATCCTTAAATGGCTGAAGTCCTAAAATGTGTTTGCTAATTTTTTTATCCTCTATGCAACATAAAGAAAACTTCAAATTTTGGGCAGTGAAATTTCCACATATATAAAATAGCAATAAATGAGCCAACCTCAAAAACAAAATTATAGAAATATTTTTCCTCTATCACTTTAATGTTTTTTCTAGCTTTTTTTAAGAAATGATATAAGAAAAACAACTTTGTACTGAATTATAATTCTTAGGTTTTTTTATTAGTAGTTTTTCATTTTTGACTCATTGGATCTTATTATATATGTTTAATTTATCACTTCTAACATTCAAGAAGAGGACAGCATTTTATTTTTCATGGTTTTGCAACATCTGTCAAGTAATATTTATTTATTTTTCGTTCTATTTCAGTGACTGAGGGTAACTTCTAGTCGACCTAAAGCATTGCTTTAAACTTTATTTGATGAAAGAATTATTTTGGTTTAAAATTAAAGGTTTGCCAAAATTAAAGAGCAAAAAACCATGCAAAATCTGAAACTAATGTTTAATCAGCTTTTGAGTGTATTACAATATTTATTCCTCACTATAAACAACCCTGAAGCAGTATTTTGATCAATTCACACATTTCTGAGTAATCCTCTAAAAACCTGCATTCTGAGCACCAGCCCCTTCCAACCAACAAAAAAGAGTGGGTTCTCACAAGCTGATGTCACAAAGTGAGAACCGCCCCTTTCAGGGGAAGAGTCTGCGCTATCAGAACCACCCTGAGACTAACATAAGCCTGTAAATCCTATAAATCTAGTGGCCAATCACTGCAAGCTTCGCCACTCAGCTAGCTCAACCGCTAGCCAGTGTAGCAATGGCCGTGGGTACTAAAGGCAGATGTACGGTATGTATATCCATCTTTGCAAAAGCGGATGTAGTAGCTTCCGTGGGAGAAAGGCAGAAACGATGCCGAGGACAGTTCCAGGATGATGTCATGAAATGGGCGGCACCCACAAGCTGCAAAAGGCGGTGCCTCAGAGGCCGAGGCATCCTATTCCCAGGTAGGAGGAGTACTCTTACTTTAACATTTGTTCTTTAGTTTGCAAATATATGGACATAGTTTACTCTGAAAGACTTTAGAAAAGCACGGTAAGGGCCCTTTTGTATATTATTTGATACTTAGTTTAAAGTATTTTGGAAGTTTTATAGCACAGATTTTCATCTCAGTAGATCAAAATGGCCATAAATATCAGCATTATTTCACTATAACTCCTGTCATTTAATATTCGCTTTAGTTTCTTATTCCAAAAGAGGCAACTGTTTAAAGCAGATGTAAAAATGAATCAACTCACAAATCCAGACACATCTCTAGACCTCTTTCTCCCATTTACTTGTTAGAGCTCTCCTTGCATAAACAAGGAGAGAAATCCCTTCAAAGAATCCGGGATTTGTCATAAAACTCTATTTGAATCAGAAACATTTGCCTTAAAAGGCACTTATATTGGTTTAGATTGCAGGACAACCCAGGAGGGACAGTGGTACCAAATCTATCATTATTATTAAGTTGAGATGAACTACAGTATCATTTAGGTCATGACTTGGAGCTCTATGATTTTCTGTATTTGAAAACAGTTGACATGTATACCTTCTCATTAAGTTCCGATGCATGCAGCCTTAGAAGCGGAACAGCTTTTCTTCCTCCTGTGTGACACGCTAACGTGTAAATCTGCTGTGCGAGTCCTTTGCTGTCTGGTTGTACACATGCAAGAGGAAGCGTATGTGCGAGAGGGTGTAGAAGTGTGTGTTCTGCCTGAATGTCTGTGGGATGTGTGAACGTGTTGGTATGGATGCACACAAATGTGCCAGTAAGGCTTCCAGGCATTATCGTGAGCACTGGCGTGCCTTTGCAGCAACTGTCGAGCTCATTAGCACTTTCAATAAAATGGGCTAATCGAGACAACAGCTCTGCCTGTGTGTAAAAGTAGTTACTTCAACACCATTAACTACATTGTGACTTTTTCCTGAACAGCTCGCTCCGTCTGCGGTGTGGAGGAAGCGGTACCTGACAAGGATTTTGGTGGAAATGCAAGTTGTAGAATATGAATCAGTGACACGGAAGCATATAAACTGAATCAGTATTTGCTTTCTTAGATATAATTACTTATTTGGTTCCCTTGAAGTGGAAGTAAACAGAAGAAACAAGGTTTTTCCAGACTCTAGAATCTCGTCCTACACATGTCGAGTTAAGAGCAGAAGAACCATCCATTCATCTGTCATCTCCCACTTGCTTCGGGTTTGGGTCATGGGGCCAGCAGGGATGCCAAGACTTCCATCTCCCCAGCCACCTCCTCCTCCTCCACCAGCTTCTCTGGAAAAATACCAAGGCGTTCCCTGGACAGCCAAGAGACAAAATCTGTCCAGCATGTCTTAGATCTGCCGTGCAGCCCACAACCCATAAGCACAGTCGAGGCTATGAATATAGATCGATCCATCGGTCAATGCGCCATCCATTCCTCATTTGTGTTACACTAAAATGTGTTTAAATTATCTATTTCCTAAAAAAGCATTCCACCTTTACCTATTTTATGAGTCATTTATGCAACTGAAGGAAATAATGTAGCAAAAAAGAAAAGTTTTGAATTATTTATATTTACAATGATTAACATGACATTTTATGTAACTACATTCAAATTAGGCCAAAACATTTATTTTTGACACTTTAAAGGAGAAAATTCAATAAAAGTAATATAAAAATGATATAATCAACAAAAAAATAATACAGTTATTAGTGCAATAAAGAAGAATTTAAAATCAATACAAAAGTGAGTATTTACTTTGTACTAGCGGTAGATCAAACTACAGATTGGTTACTTGGACACAGTTGTACTGAAGGGGTTCAGTTTGAAGTTTATGACTTTTAGGAAAAGATCTGATATTAAGGGTTTAGCTTGTTGTTGTTTATCTAAAAGTTTCCCTTTGGTAAAGTTTGCGGTTCAGGTCGGATGACCCTGCGTCGAGGCTTTAGCGGTGCTGCTGTGGGGTCACAGCTGGGGGTCATCTCATGCTTTCTCCTTCCTGTAGTCTGTATCACCCATGAACTAAATAAGGACCAAATGCTGCCCCCAGGGAATTTTTGTCTTAAGACCCCAAATGTGTACAAAAAAAAGCCAGATGGTAACATAAACATAGTTTAAGTTCATTTAAGAAATAAATAAAGCAAAACTTCTTTTTTTTAATTAGTGGTGTGAAGTGAATACAATTTAGTTAAAAGCTAAAAGTCACCATATTTATTTATATAAAATGCTTATGTTTAATTAAAGGAAAATGCTCTTTCAGATTTTTTACTCCTTATTTTTTTTTCAAATGTTTTAAATCAGAGGTTTCAAACTCAATCGTACAAAGGGCCAGAATCCAAAACACACCTTAGCTCGTGGGCCGAACAGGATAAACATTTATTGAACAAACTAAAACTGCATTTGTAAAACTTTAAAAAAATTATTTTTTAACATACCACGAAATAAAAACAGGCAGGAATATTATTCCAGATTAAATTGACTTAAATCTTTAATAACGTTCAATATATTTTAATCTCCATAAAAAAATAAAAAATAAAATATATATATATATATATATATATATATATATATATATTTTTTTTTTTTTTTTTTTAAAGAAAAGCAAGATAACATTGGGCAATTAATAATAATAAAATAAAATAATCTGAGGGCCAGATTTAATCACCCTGAGGGCCAATTCAGCTCCTGGGCCTAGACTTTGACACATTTTTGATCCGCCCTTTTAAAGGGTACCCAAACAGGGAAGTTAGATGCTGACTCCACCCACAGCCGAAATGTGAAAATCCAGTCAGAGGGGCGGGGATGAGCAACAGGACTGGTATCATTACTGGATCTGCAGATCATGACGTTGGACAGAAATGGTTTGACGGATCATGAAATTTAAATGTAATACCTCAATTCAACCAGTAGGAGGGCAGCTCATAGATGGTTTTTGACTATATTTTGCAAAAATTAAACAATTTTATTTTAATGAATCAAAGATTTGGCAATGACCAACAGACAGCATCTTTAAAGCCTCATTTATGGAGGTCAACAGCCAAAAAAAAGTTGATTTGGTGTTTGGTTTCCCTTTAAGTCCCACTCTGGTAATATTTTCAGTGATTTTAAAACAGTTTCCACTGGTCTTTTAATTATTTTCTATTTTATTTTAGCTAAAATTTCAAAAACTTGTCTTTTTTAACCCTTTAACACCAGAGCTCCAGTGTTTATCTCCTTTGATTTACTGTGATTTTAAATAGTTATCAAGATCAGTGTAATGTTTCTGCAGGTTGCCGCAGAGTAACCCCGCCCCCCTTCCCATCGACGTTAAGAGCTTGGAGCAGGGAATTTGTGGCTTGCCCAGAATATTTTCTATTTAACAAATTTCTTTTACAAAAGCCTCTGCAGCTGTTTCACAATTTGAAAACAAAGTACTCAGAAACACATTCACTTTAAATACATTTCCACCATCATCGATATAAGATGCATACTAGTGGGTCTTTAGATAGAGGAGCAGGATCCTTGAGATTTTTTTTGTGGGTATTTTTTGTCCTTGGCAACAGCATGTTGCTGGAAATGACAGAATTGAATCTTCATGAAAGATAAATGTTCTACAAGTCATCTTATGTAAGGAAACCGACACATTTACTTACATTTTTTGTTTGTTTAGGTCATTTAGGACACATTTTTAGAGAAGTTTACAAGTTATAAGAAGTGCAGCAAGAAAGAGAAATAAATAAACGAGTAAATAAACTTAATTTTACTGGCTAAATCTTCTTGTCAGCAAAAATCAAAGCTGCTCAAGTGTCCCTGAGCCGGCACTGAACCCAAACAGCCCGAGGGCGAACACACACAGACGATGCCTGACCTCTGAGGCGGAGAGAGCTGGGAGGATTTCCCTGAATGGGTCAGGCAGCCATGCATTTCCATTCCTTTACCACTTTTAGAAATAAAAAATAAAAGCATGCCGACTAAATCTCACCTGGCTGGGTCTGATCACATTGCCTCACCTGCTGCACGCCACCAGAACTCGTCAGCTGATGCTGCAGCAGATGCTGCATCAAAGCAACACACAGGAGTAAAGGAGAAAATGGTATTTACGATACATATGGTGTCCAGCTTCACACACACAAGCCCGGTCAGATCTAACAGTCTATCTTTGGCTCGCCCACACAAATGTCCGCTTGGCTCTGCTCTGATCACATAATTGCTGCGTACACACCTCTCCCACACAGACACACAAAGGGCACATCCAAAGAGCGCGATATATATATTTATATTTACTATAAAAGAACGCCTTCAGGCTCACTACTATCACTAACCCTAGGAAGAAACAACATTTTCACACGTGTAAGTATGCCCGTCAATACATGAGAGTACGGAGCAAATACTCCCAGCAGCTCACCCACACACTCTGAGCACAATGGAGGGCGAGCGTGCCAGAGACACAAAGACAAAACCATGAGAGTGGGCAAAGAGTGAGCGCAGTGATCACTCTATTCTACAACCATTAGAACACAAAACAGCATTTCACAAGTGAAAGTTTGTCATCATTTCCTGCATTTATATATGTTTAAATTTATTTAAGACTTAGAGCCTGAAAAAGTGAAAAAAAGTAATTCTCTAAATATCCGCTGCAGTTAACAGAGCTACACTTCTTTGTGGGAAACAATGACTGTTTGTGTGAAGTTGTCCTTCTTACATAATAGGGAAATTTAACAAAAATACAACTTAAAGCCTCAGTCACTACTGGCCAAAAATTGGAAATTGGTAAAACTTAACAAAAAAAAAAAAAACCTGAAGTACTTGCTTAATTAGTTTATTGGATGTTACTTATTTTAGGTATTATTATTGTTGTTGTTGTTTTTGTTCCAACTGTTTGCTTGTGTGTTTTTTGTTTATTTATTTATTTATTTTTTCTTTACTTGTCTATTTTTTTGCTTTATGCCAGCCATTTGACATAATCTTGTAAAAGACAAAGCAATAGATTTGATTGAACTGATTTAATGATTTATTGATTGATTGATTGATTTGATTCAAGGGGGCAGAGATAATAAGTTTTCTTCTTTCTGTCTCTTTTCATTTTCACTAAGGACAAGAGTTTTTTTTTGTTTTTGTTTTTATTTTTTTTATTGTATTTTATTTATTTATTTATTTTAAAGTCTTTTTTGTTCTATGAAAATGAAATAAAACTAAACTAAACTAAACAAACAGCTGTATGCGGGAAAAATGGCAAAATACAGGTGGCCCTCCGGAAATTTCTAGACCGCTTGGTAAACCCAGAGAGTTTACATGGTAATGCATTTTTTTCAAAGAGGCCAGTGATTGTAAAAGACGCTTACGCTAGGTTCACACTGGACGCGGAAACGGCATGGAGTCATCCGCTCTCTCCTGCAATTCATACCAGACGTGCATTTTTCTGCCACGTTCGACAGGTGCTTCTACTAGAACAACTTTTTTGTTTCTGCCATCATGGGTAAGTTAATAACCTAAAAATGTCACCCTATGTGATAAACATAGGGTGATAAACCGGATTTTCTCATGTTTTGTGATGTAACTTTTTGCCAGAATTGACGCGGATCTCTCATGGTTCGTGAACAAAGTAGACCAGACAAAACAATCCGCTGCATGGCACGAACCTTCCGCAGAGGACCGCGGCGCCCCGCTCCTGGTGCGAACCACATTATAGGTTAACAAGGGCGCTGAATGGAAGCGGCGTCCGTTCTGCGCCGCTTCCGCGTCCAGTGTGAACCCGGCATCATACAACACGAGAGGGTTAGTAATCCCTGGTTCACACGGGACGTGAAAGTGCTGAGATGGATGGAGGCCGCTTCCATTAGGTGCCCATTAGGTACCCTATGGTGTGCTTCACACCAGACCCTCCACGGCCGGCTTACGCTGTGCAGTGATTGGTCTATTTTTTGCATGAGCCGTGAGTGAATCTGGCAGGAAGTTACACCAAGACACAAGAGAAAATCTGATCAATTTTCAAAATATAACCAGTTTTTGCCACGACTAACAAATACAATCATTTTTGTATCCAAACAGACTGTTGAAATAAAAGAAAAACAATACACACACAACACACAAAAAACAAACAACTGCAGAGCAGAGTTGTCTTGTTTTAAAAGTCTGATGATGGCAAAATAAAACCTCTTAAGAACCACAGTAAAGCATAAACTTTAGGTTAAGTGGATTTCGTACCGACACCGCTTCCACATGCGGTGTGAACAAGGTGTTAAACAACAAAGTGGTTCCCCAGTGCGGCTGTATCTGCAGCTCACCGCTCCCACCGTCGAGGTGTGTAACAACTTAACTATGCGTGTAGAATGTTAGAATTTAAATAGTCAGGGCGTACTTTGTGTGGGAATCTTATGGAGAAAATTTATGAGTAATGACCAAGGAGTGAATACTCGCCCATTACTGATGACTAGTGTAAGGGGGCCGCGGGACAATATCACGCTAATGTCATAAGTGCGTGCAACTTCAATTAGCCTTACAAATATTTCACAATATACTTACCATACCCAAGACAAATGGTATGTTCCCTTATCACAATGTCTGTGGCCGCACAAGCCTAAAAAGAACTGTAAGACACACTTGAACTTCCCTTAAGATGTATTCACTTCTCTCCACGACCCTCCAAACCCGCAGCACCAATGGGTCCATGTGACCATAGCTTATCATGAAAATGAAACCAGAGTTTAAAAAGTCTGTGCTGCTTGATTTGCCTTGTCGCAATAGCAGCCTAAAATGCTGGCTGTGTGGTTTTTGCAGCATTTTGTGTTAGTTACACACCAAAAAACAAAGCTTTTTACGTCTCTCCGGACTTTCTGTGCACCAAAAAAAACTACAACACCCACTTTTCAACAACAAATTATAGAATAAAGTAGTATAAAATCAACAGAAAAAAACTTAAGTTAGCCAAAACAGCTAGCATCTAGCTGAAATATTAGATAAACGCCTTAAAAACCTTAATAAATGCCAAAATAGTATGAAAAGCTAGAAGAATGTCGTTATAACTTTCATCTTTAGTACACAATGTCTCCATAAATTTGTTGTCGACTATTTCAATAGTCGATTAGTCGACTAATCGTGACAGCCCCACTTTAAAGACTCTTTTTTTCAAAAGTTGTAGCAAATATGAGCTTTTTTCCTCATCCTTATCTCCCAACCAAACTTAAACAGAAGAGGCTCTGAAGAACTGGCCTCTCAGTGATGAAGACCAGCTTTTTCAATTATAAGAAAACAAAACAGTGAGATGGGATGGCATTACAGCTGAATCGATTCTAAAGGGATTTATATAATTAGATAACCAAAGTTTGCTAAAAACTGCTAAGTCATTTTCTGTGTTTTTGTCACTTCCAGAACTTGGCAGGAGTGCAGTGCAATACAATTACAGATGCTGATAGTACTTTTCATAATTGAAGAACTTCTAATTGGAAAAACTGCAGGTGAAAAATTCTGCACCAACAGCAGCGGGCTGGAACTGAATCCCAAGCAGCAGAAGTAAAACCCACATTTCTGATTCAGAACACACGGTACCATAGAGAGCAGGAGCTAAGCATCGATAGGCCAATCTAAAGCTCCAATCAGCCAGACACAACAGATTGATTATGAATCAGCGATAATCAGCAGATCTGTCGTAAGCTGCCAGAGTGATCCCCCAGTGACACCAGAACCCTGACAGATGTGAACCTTAGGTTCTCTGAGGAGACTTTTCAGAACCACTGCATCAAGCTGAGAGACAACAAAGCTTCATAAAAGACGAGAAACTTACTTGAGAATTAAAAAGCACCGACCTTAAAATCAAAATAAAGACTAAAGCACAGAAACTGTTGAGCACGCTGAAAATGAACAGAAACGATGGAAGGGTTTCAAAAGAAGTGAAATAAAGAAAGTTCTCGGGGAAGAACAAACACTGAAGCTCTTCATCCTACCAGAGTTCCTCTTGGAGATGTACTTGACGTCATCACAGGCTCCAGAGGCAGCGAGGAGGAGGAGCAACAGGAGAGATAAAGTCTTCATGTCCTTGTTTGTTCCTGGCACCTTGAGAGGCAAGGGACACAGAAGACAAGATGGTCAGTGACAGGTCAAATCCTCCTTAAAACAAGAAGAATAAAACATATTCATTTTTTTAGATAATCAGTCTCTTATTTTTTTTAAATATATTTATTTATTTATAAACATTCACAAACACCCATTTATAGGAAAAATGTTCACTCTAAAATCACAGTTTTCATTTAAAATATATCAACTAAAAAGTAAATAAAAATAGTAAATAATAAAATGAAACGAAATAATATAAAATAAAATAAAATAAAATAAAATATTCAGTTTAGGGAATTTGGGATTTAAGGTTAAACTTCAGGGAATAAATGCTTAACAGAAACTATTATCAGGGACCACATAAAACCCAAATTTTTTTGTATTAGTTTTAATTATTGTCAAAAAGTTTATTTATATTAAAATGTATTTATTCATGTTTAAAGTTGTACATTCAAGTAAAGCAGATGTGACCATATAGCCTGAAATCAGCATTGTAAAAATAATAAAAAACTATTTATGGCACTATTTTCTAAGTAAAGAAATTATTTGATGATACTTTTATTTAAAATAATCATAGTTCAAGAATAAAACAGACATTGGGAGATTATTTTGGATGCTACTTAAAAAATAAACATTTTGAGTTTGAAAAAATTTAAACAGATGTTATGTTCGCAAAAATGCCAAAATCTAAAAAAGAAGAGTTTTTATCAATATTTTTTCTGGTGTTTCAACAAATTTTCTTTCTGGTGTTTAGTAGCACCTCAATATGTTAAATCTAATTTTGATTTTTTTTTTCTTTTTTCATTCATTCATTCAAAAAAAAAAAAAAAAAAAAAAACCTGAAGTACTGAAGTAAAAAATCTAATTTTGATTTATGTATTTTTTAAACTTATTTTATAAACGTTTTATTAAGTTTTTTGGTTTGTCTGTCTTTTCATTATTCCTTTCTACCTTCATTTCAGTTCAGGATGTTGTGCTACTAAAACATTAAAAAAATAATTCCCGTTCAAAAACTGGGAAATAATGCTAAACATTGGTTTCTTAAAGGCGGTTTCAAAAAACAACAACGGAAATCAAGTCAAGGTGACTGAAACACAATGAATTTTTGGATCAGACTCCTAAAAACAACAGTTAAAAGAATTCTAAACAAATCAGGCATTTTTCTAAAACAAAGTTTTATCCAAGGCCAAAAATTGTGTACTTTTCAAATAATCAAAATCACATTTCTGAGACCGAGTTTGCTTCAAACAGAAGATGGAACGCGAACCCTGCAGAGGCGTCAGCGCTCGCGCACAAAACACACTGGCAGCCTTTGGAGCTGTCATGTAAAAGTGACACTGATAGAAAACAATCAGCTTTTCTCATGTACAAACCGCACAGAAACACACACAGACTCACACAGGAGAGAAGCAGATTTGCAATGCCAGCAGTTGTTTCATGATAATAAATAGGAATTCCAGCTTGAACTCTGAATGAAATCGCATCACCTCACATGAACAGCAGGATGGCTGATGACAGAGCTCAGAGTGGGGCACAAATGCGAGCCACTGTTACATGCTTCTGAGGGCGTGGAATGCAATAACAGAGGAAAAAAAAAACAATTTAAAATGAGCAGAAAAACGCAGAGTGTCATCATCACCTTCAGCTGGGTGTCATTTTTGTTTTTTTTTTTTTACCTCACACACAAACTCTAACTTCTATTTATTTTCTATATTTCTAACCAAAAATGACAGAAAGAAAAAAATAATACATTTATTTTATTTAACATTTTCTCATTATCGTTGATTATTTTATAGATTCAGGCTATATGAGCCTTTTAATTTCCATCCGTTCAAAAATACATTTACCAAAACCACTTTACATGTTTCATGGTCACGAGATTTCATCATGTCATACAATTAACATTTTAACATATTTAATTATCAATGATCATTAATAGAGGGTAGCCAGAATGTTTTTGCACCTTTTTAATCAAAAATTAAACTTTTTATGTTTTTTTTTTTTTCTTCAATTATTTAGTTCTGTTTTTAATTTAACCACAAGGGGGAGCAATTCAAAGGCTTCCTGTACATGTCCCAAGTCTGGTAAATCCAGGTTTGTGTCATGAGAGGATTCCAAACATCAAATCAGAGCTAAATCTAACAAATATGATTGACTTACTGTGAATACCTTTATTGATAGCAGCTAAAAGACAAACATATTTACTATTTTAATGTATTTGTTGTAGTGTTAGCTCCGTGACAGCATAAAATAGCGTTAAATAAAAAAACTGAATGCATTTTTTGTTTAATATTTCCTTTAGAAATACTTTTTCTTTAGTCCTGCACTGAAGCATGAATTTGGAGATCAGAAGTTAAACTCTTTTTGTTTTGCTCTGAAACAGTATTTTTCCTTTTTAACACTTTTTTTTTTAGCCTTTCTGCTTACAGATTACTTTAAATTTGGGCAGAGTAAACATTTTAGTGTAAATATAACATGTTTTTTTGTTGCTGTTGCTTATAAAAAGCATTCATTTTTTCAGGTTTATTTAAAAAAAAATCCCTTTAGAATTGAGCTTGTTGATGAATTTTCAGTATAAACAAAAAGCTGGTATGGTTCAAGTTGCACAACAATATAAGTCAATCAAATAATGGTCCAACATTAGTAAGCGTAACAACATGAGTAAAAGCTTGTTCAATTTTCATAACCTTTTATTAAAAACAACTGGTGTTTTTTAATCAAGTCTAATTGGATCCTTAAAAAAAAAACATTTTTAAAAATGTAAGTCTAATTAATATTAGATGTTGTCAGTCAATAAGATTGTGATGTTGAATTGTTAAGATAAAACCTGTCATTGTTGGGACTAAAATGGAAAAAGCAGTATTTTCTTTAGAAACACTTTAAAATAGTTTTAAGAACAGTTTAGTAGCCTAGTTTTTACAGACATATGCTGATGCTGCTCAGGCACACATCTTGGTTAACTTTGGCATCTAAAACTGCCTGAAATGTAAAGTTTGATGCGTAATCCTCTGGTGTAACATACTTTTATAATGAAAGGATTGGAAAACAAAAATCAAGTTTATAACAATATAAACTGTGATAAAATGTCATCTTTGTTGAGTCATTCATTAACTTTTCACTTCTGTCTTTTTAACTTCTTAATTAAACAACAGAATAAAAAAGCTAAACTAAACTTGACATTTAAACTTTTCAGCTTAAAGATTGTTCTGTTGTAACATGAAAGTGAATTAAAATGAATTTTATTATAATTACGTTTTTTTTGCATTCATTTTTAACTTAATCAAAGTTTAATTTAATGTAATACATTTACTGTTTAAGTTTTATATACAGTTTAGACATTTTCCTTTACGCAAAAAACGATTTGTTATAAACATATGAGGTGTAAGTCTTTTTCCTCCTTTTTTCGCCTTATGGTAAAACTCTTAATCTAACATTCCTGCAGTATGTGAGCTTGGAATGAAGACACTTTATCTTATCGTCTGTCACCCTTTGAAACACACATCTGTTGGACATTAACTCTCAACAACATGAGCAGCAGCTTCATGTTCGATGTTTGAATTTACAGTGCATGAGGGCTAATTGTGTAAAAAAATTGTTTTTTAAATAGCCAGGAAAATGTTTCAATGTAGAAAAAAATATTTTTAAAAAATGAGAGCAAGAAGGATTTTGCAAAACAAAATCTGAATAAAGACTGGAATATTCTGAATGTGTTTGCATGAGTTTTAGCAGAATAAATATTCAGGTTTGGGGTCAGAGGAAGGTCACATGGTGAGACGGCACATTTGAAGGAAAAATACATCCTTCCCAAGGAAAATTCTTATTTTGTAAATAACAGATATTTTCTTCTTTGCTTTTCAGCTGCTCCCATTGGATTAAATTACATTTTAGCTTTTCTTCCCCAATATTTATCTTTCATTTTTACTTGACATCTTTTTTTTTCCTCATGAAAAAAAAAATATAAAATACAGTCATCATATCCCATGTTGTTGTGTGCGATTGATAGCTAATTGGCCTATTTGGTTTGGCAGAAAGTTTTATGGCAGATGCCCTTCCTGTCACAACCCTGTATTTTATCTGGGCTGTGGACCAGCACAGGGAGACCCAGACCGGGACCCCTTGTGGTCATAGAGTTAGGTAGTGGCATAAAGGGTCACCAAATCCCACATCTTTTGTTCAAATATCACTGATGTAAAAAAAAAAATATTTATAGAAGAAAAAAAAACGCTCCTACCAGGGGCGGACTTACCATCAGGCAAAAATGGGCAATTGCCTGGGTCCCCCCAACACTTTTGGGGCCCTGAGCTGAAGTCTAAAAATATTTTTACATATTTATAATATAATTGTTATTTTCGTCATTATTTGGCTCTGTACTTATAAATACATTTAAAAAATCACTGAGATGGCATAAGGCCGCTCATCTGAAAGTGTTTCATCCTCCCCTAATAAATCTGCAGCAACAGCAAGCTAGCTGGTAGAAAGAGGAACATAAGTGGAAAAAAATCTAAAAAAGAATGTTGCTACACTTCCAAAAGGGCAAAATGAAAAACAAAACAGGAAAAAGAGGAACAGAACAACAGAAATTAAAAAAGAGGATGAAGAAAGTCAAGAATGAGAAGACAGAAAAACAGTGGAAAAGAAAGATTTTCAAGGAAAAAAACTGTTGTTGACGCCACTCCATAGGGTACTGTTTTGTTCCACCATTCAAGTATTTTTGTGTCATTTCGCTTCTTTAGTAAAACCTGAAAAATATAAGAAATTACATGCGTTACAGACATTTTATTTAATTAAAATTTTAGATTAATTCATCTACTGTAGAGGCCCCATCTTATTGTTCGCCCCAAACTGCTAATTCCGCCACTGGCTCATGCAGTAATACAAACTATCCAGCCATCCATTTTCTGAAATCCCTGAAGTCCTTTGGGGTGACAGGGTTGCTGGAGCCTATCCCAGCTGATGTTGGGTAAAGTTATAAACTCACTTTCACACCACGCATTAAGAATAAAGTTAACCACCATGCAGTCGTATCAACGATCATATAATTTCTCTCGTTTTAAGAAAGAAAAATCCAAATAATTTTAGAGTTTATTCTTCCTGCTACAAAAACTATACTGCAAAACTTGATAGAAATTCAAATTCACCCAATAAGCTACTATTTTGATGAATTTTCTAATATCATTTTTTGTAAAACTGACATTTTGGAAAACAGCTTCTATAATCTAAAGCTCATAATCCCAAAAAAGTCTGTGAAAACCCATTTTTAATAACCGATTAAATCCAAAGTTAAACACTTGATGCATGAACACACAAGTCACCCCTCCCACCTCCCCAACACACACAAACACCCCCACACACTCATATAGATAGAAGGCTATTCTTGTCCCAAACAGACCAGTGTCGAGCCATTAGGCAGCCTAAGCAACACATCCCCTATTAAAGAAAGCCTGCGGTCCTTTTCTGTCACACTATCTGTCTTACCCAGACTGCGTGAGTCATGCTCTGCTGGCTGCAGAGGCAGCCGATGTCTTACACAGGAATGTAAGCTGCTTCATCATCACTATTAAAAATTTGATATCCATCCTTTTAATCTCCTCAAGAGGAGGTGTAATTACTTTCAGGCAAGCATCAGACAACCCCGCTTGAATATTCCACGTGGCTGCAGGAACAGAAGAATCACTTTGTTTTTAAAGTTTCTATATTTTCCTGCATAAGTGGTTTAAATTGGGTATAATATCAAATTCTGTTTGAGTTCTGTTTCCAAAGTAGCTTTGGAATTGCAGTGAAGCTCCTGAAAACAACCAAATATCAGTTCAGCAACTTTCACAAAAATTTTTAAAGTTAAAAACCGATGTGACAAGATTTGATTATATATTTTTGAATTTGAAGCATTTCCTCTCCTACTGTGGGAAAGTCATGGTCAGGTGGTTTAAAGGGAAATTTTTGCTGGTTTCAAAAGTTTTATTAAAAAGAAAAACACGCTCAGCTTTCAGGAAGAATCTGCAGCTCTATGAATAGATTCTCTTTTTATTTTATCCTTTAAAAGGTCATGCATGACGATGTGATTTGCAGATTCAAAAACTGTTTTACCAGTAACTATGTCATGTTTTAAAACACACACTGATGAAAATGGTGTTTTTGGCAGTGGCAAAAGTAGAACAAGCAGAAGACTTTGGAAGGGTGGTAAATAAGAAAAGTGAAGTACGAAGGCCATAGCAAATAAAATTATCCAAAAACAAAACATTTCAGTGTTATTACTATCATTAACATTATAACAGTAGTTGCTTTAGTTAAGGTGCTATCACTAATGTAAGCAGCAGCATAAAGAAAACTTAAGTGTAGAAAATGTTGAAAGATAAATGTCCATTTCTACTTTGTAAATCAAGCTTAATTTTTAACATTTTAACATTTTTTATTTTTTTATTTTATGAGTCACATGACCAACATTGACTGCACAAGAGCTTCCACAGCATCACAGCTCTTCAAAAGTTGCGAGTGTCATGCGGAATTGTTGGACGAACAGCTCCTCAGTAAAATCACCAACCATGATTTCCTAAAACCGCTTCATCTGTAGGCGCTGCCACTGAGCTTGTCACTCCGAGTTCTGAATAAGACGCCAACATCTCCTTTGATAGATGATGATAAGGGTTAGTGACATGGCAGATATTTTAAGTGCATCTGCTGTAAATCAATGTATTGTTCACATCCCTTGCTGTGTTTCTGATTGACTTGTGAATTGGTTTGTGTTTATTCATAAAATTATGATTTCATCTAAACAGTGTTTTTTTTTTGTTTGTTTTTTTTTTTACATTTTTAGAGTTTCAATAACATATTGATCATTTTTGTAATAGAAACATAGAGGTGCAGTAAATGATCACAGTTAAGCTAAAAAAGTGGCTTTATGAAAGTGTCTTATTATATTCAGACTTCCAATATGCACTTTTACACAACCAATGGGGATTTGTTTGTTTTTTTTTCCATTTTGAACAATTATTTAGAAAAACAAAACAGACAAAAAATTAACAAAACATCAAAATCCAAAGTGTTCTAATTTAACACAAAAAAAATGTCATAATACATAGGTCGACAGTTTACCATATGGAACTTTCTGCGCCTCATCAGGCTTTATCTCTTACATAATTGATATTACTTCTGTTAAGTTCTGAGCTACGAAGTCGCACATTGATGATGTCACCGTACCAAAGGGGCTCGCGCCACATAAGGGAACCCTAAAACATGCACTGGGAGTAATGCGGGACGCATTTTCAGTGGAGTTCAAATAAAAACGTTCATGCAAGTAAACAGTTGGACTGTTGTTTTAAATCCAGGGACATGTCAATAGATTAAGACGGAGATTAATGCGATTAAAAATTGGCTAGTTTGCCAATTAGCTAATTTGCCTGTAATTAATTAATCAGGATTAAGGTGCTAATTGGACACTCCCACTTATTCAAAATATTCTGTTAACAGTGTAAACTATTCCCTATTGATTACTTTCTAATATTTGCCAATAATGATACTAAAATTGACTCCTAAAAGCTTTTTCCTGGGCAGTTTCTGACCCTGTAGCTCCGCCCCTCATTTTTTTGTTTCAAAGAAAATGCGTGGGCCAAAAAAAGGCAAAATCATGATTAAAATACCTTTAACAGTATTTAAAAAAATAACAATCAAAGTGAGATTTTAATCCCTTGTGTTGCTTTTCTATGCTTATGTTTCAAACTGGTAGACTTGATCAACGAAAAAATATTGTTTTACTACCAAAAAAAAAAAAAAAAAACTGAAGCTTGTTACTCAATAACAACAGCATGAATCTTTTCAGAACTGCTCAAAATGTAGTGGTTAAACCCTCTGGAGCAACATCAACATAATGGCCTAAATTTTTCCTTGATTTTGAATTGCTAAGTTTAATTAGGCAGCTGACGACGTATATATTTATTCATACAAATCTGATGATTACGGAATGCATGAAAATTTAATTCAGAGATTATGTAAATGTAATGCACTTGCTAATTGAATCAAGTATTACTGTTTAGCGTAATATAGGACATCAACATCAACTTCACAGCTACATTAGAAGGATCGACTTGCAAATGAGGTTTCTGCAATCTTGTGCTGCTCTGTGAAGGCAGAAATTAAGCGCCGTCTGCACTGAATCCTCTCAGGTGCAGCTACTGATGATGTCAGGCACAAGCACTTGGAGAAAACACATCCCTTGATGAAATCTGTGCAACCTTTTGAATGCAGCGAGAAGAGGCATGAAAGCTATGACTGTTCCATCTGCAGCCACTAATTTGAGAGATGTGGTACGCACTCATCAACCCCGTGCACGCCTCCTTTAATGCGACTACTTTGATTAAATCGTGTACAGGCAGCACCAGCCTCTCAGAATATAAACACAGGAGCATCTGTGTTTTGTGAACGCAGTCAAATGTTTTGGCGGAGACTCAGATGGGCTATAAAAGCCTTGAACAGGACACTGTTAATGGGAGCGAAGCAGTGTTTGAGCACGGGATAAACTGTCTCACTTGACATGCAGGTTTTTCAGGCAATTGATGTTAAATCAGCTACTTGAGACATGAAATAAATCCGTTTTTTGGTATTTTATATTATTTTTTGAATAGCATAATAGACTAGTGAGGACTCTTTGTTACAAACCATGCCAGAGCGTGACTTTTACAGGGCTCATTCCCTGAAGCAATGTAATGCAAAGAACACTATTCAAACAGAAGCTTTATGGAGCCTGAAACATACTTTATACATTACATAAGGTCACAGTGTCGGGATCATTGACTGTTTATGAGAACTGGATAGAGTGAGTGTGATGGATTACTTCCGGCTCCAACAAAATTAAATTAAATTCCGTCAAGCGTTTTCACGATATGGACACAGCCATGTTGGAGCCAGACGTCGTCAGTAAGCAGCGATTGGTCCAAAATTCAATTAAGCCTTTATTGAGGCACCTGCTTGCCCAGTTGATAAATTGAATAGCTCGCAAAATATAAAAAAACTAACAAAATGCCTTCCTCCGACCACCAGAGAGAGCTCTCACCAGTTTCTAAGCTTTTGTTTAATGATTGGCTGTCCCCGTTTTTCTTGCCTTCCGCCTCGTCGCTGCGTTTTACTCTGGCTTGTTTTTGACTTTGAAGCTCTTTGTCCTGCTCTGTGCTACTTCGTTATTAAAACAGTTGCACATGGATCCACACGCCGCCCCCTTGTCCTCACAAGAATAGTTATTCTAACAATTAGTGAGAAAATTTTTTTTCTCTATGGATTGAAATCTATGGGATTTTGGCACCTCCTGTTTGGGACGCGCAAAAGGGGAGCCGTCACTAAGTCCAAGTCTTGCATACTGTCAGTGGTTGAAAGCTGTTTTCAGCTGGGTTCCTTGCAGCACTAAGTTCTACGTGGTTCTACCTAGCATTTGCCATCACTCCAGATCCAAACTAAGCTGACCTACACTGAAGTGACCACATACTAGTCGTTCTCCTTGCATAACATCGTTACAGATGTATTTCTTTCGTGTTATCCACTACCTCATTTCACAAATCCAGACCAAGTTTAAATGTTGAATAAATTTGACACTATAGTATGTGTGTGTTTTCGTTTGAAATGTTGTCTTTTGTGAACATGAAAGAGAAACTGACAAACAAATGAAAAAGACAACAAATTGCAGTCTTGTTGAAATGACCTTAGATATTCACATCAACGATAAAAGTTCACTTCTTAAGTGGTTCATAAAAGGACTTTAGTTGCTTTAATGACAATAGGTTTGAGAACTTCAAAACTCCACAGTGGAGCACAAATGGCTGGGTAAAGAAAGGCCAATGTGAGCCAAGAAGACATTTCCCACATCATTACCCCACGAGCAGCGAGATTGGATTCATTGAACCCCGCTGCTGTTATGTAAGTGCACAATGACCAGGCAGTGTCTCCGCTGTCCGGAGCTGACGGATCACGCTCAGCTTCATAGCCTTCTTATTAACTGACAGGACCAGCGGCCAGCGTCATCTGCTGCTGTTAGAGCCCATTCACTTCAAGGTCTCTCAGCTGAAATTCAAGGCTGGCTCCCTTGCTAGTCACCGCAGGCACATTTTATTTGCATACGAGTTAACTTGAATAAGAGTGGCCACTCTCGCTGACATCCATCATTGACATGGCAAGTTGCACCCTCAGGGCTGCAACTGTTTATCACAGCAATCTCTGAAAATTCCAAGCATTGCAGGGGAAAAAACGACAGCTATTTCAGGTTTCCACATGGTCGACCCCCTGCGTCTTCTTACTCATTGTAGACATTCTGACCTTGCATGAAACCCTACCCGCTCAGCAGATGGTGTCAAGTGATGCAGTTTAGTATCTCCCCGCAATGATGCCGAGTTCTTGTTTACTTCTCCAATCTAAGGGTGTGTTTGTTTGGTTTGTCTAAAGCAGGGCTCAGTCCTCGAGGGCCGCCCTCCTGCCTTATCTGCTGCTGATTACCTGGATCAGGTTTGTTGGCCAATAAGGAGCTTCAAGGGCAGGTTGGTTGGAAAACAAGAAGGATGTGGGCCGTCGAGAACTGACGGAGTTTCTTTACTCCGATAATCCGGAACTAATTTTCTGTCTGAATGTATCCAAACTGACCCAGGAACCGCTCCCTGACCCCTGCACGCTGCCTCAGAAGGGCCCAAAACATCATGAACAACAGTTCACACCCCGACTTAGACTTGTTCGATCTATTGCCCTCTTGGAGGCGCTACAGAGGCATCAGAACTAAAACAAACACTCAAAAATAGCTTCTTCCTCAAAGAAATAACCACAGTCAACTGAAAAATGCTCAGATAAAATTTGCAACCGCACATGCCAACGTATACGTTTATCAAGGTGGTCTTGTTTTCTTGAACTCTGGTTCATACTCAGAGTGGAGTAAGTGAACCATGAAATCCACCTTTATCCACATTTGTCATAGAACGGATAACACAACAATGCAAGACTTGGGTTATCTGGACTCAATAAGATAGCATATTAATACAGGCGTTAAAAATTGGTCCACGAAATATAAAATTTTAATAAGTATCCCTGCAAAGCTTAAGACGACTTCTTCTGCTTTGCCCCAGCCTTATAAGTCCTGGTAAAAACTGGAAGAGATATTTAGTCACGTGGTTGAGTCTACAAGCTTTGGTTGAAAGCAGAAAGTCCACTTGACGTATAGGTTCAGAACTCTGTTTGGACCAACAGACTTTTCCAATCTGAATACAGCCCAATATGTTGATTAGTTTCAGCTATGTCTTTTTACCTCGTCCCTCAACAAAACACTGAGTTTTGTTACTTTAAATAGCTGCATTCCACATTGATGATTCTGTTTACTCAGAAGGGGGCTGCTTTCTTAGTTCCCCCCCTTTTTTTAGGGTGTTTGGAAGCAAGTGGTGCAACATTTGGTGCTTCTGGCTCCACAACCATACTTCAAAGACTCAGGTCAGCCAAAGGGTCAGCAGTTGGGTCAAACCTGACTGAAAGCAGCCACACCAGCTTTTGTGTCACACTAATTCAAAGCAGGAAAGTCAATAACCCTTCAAAACTTAGAACTTGCTAGTGAATTTTATCCACTTGCTAGATTTGCATTACAGCTCTCAGCTACTTCTGTGTCTCAGTAATCGCATCCAAGTGAGACAGAGAAAGCACAACAAAAAGTTGTGTTTAGAAGTGTTATCACTAAGTACACAAAGTCGTATGGGTTCTGTAAAGATGTTGCACTGAAACATGAGTCAAGTTTAAGTCCAGCCATCACTCAAGGCCAAAAGTGGGTCATGAGAAAAGTGCAGACGTGAGTGGTTTTTGTGCTAAGCATTCTTTACTATCTGGAGGCTGACCCAATGAAGTCAGTATCAGGGGTCTGTGAGGGGACTTTATCTGCTGCTGCACTGAAGATAGCTTAGCATGACTCATACAGGACATGTGGGCTCGCTTTTACATCACTGAATGGCTTCAGGACTGATTGGAAGCCTCTTTGATGGTGTCGCATGACAGCCGATGATAGAAAAAGTCCAACGTCAAAACATGCACTGAACTCTGGGAGTAAAAAGAGCTGAACTTTAACACAAGAACAAAACTACAGCATGAATATTCATCCAAAATGAGATGTGTTCTAGACTTTAGAATACAGTTCATCAGGAGTCGCAGTTGAAACTGGATTTATCAATTTACCACTTGTCAATGTCAGGAATTAATTCCCATAAGTTGCAACTATTCTTCCTGGGATCCTGACATTTCAGAAACATTTTACATTTATAGATATACATGCAAGTATTAACATATATAAGTATTCAAAATAAGTAACAATGTTGCCAAAAACGAATGGGATTCATACACACAGCACAATAGAATGACATTGCTCAACATCGTCAATCAATGTTTATTTACTTTTAGAAAAGCACTTTTTTAGTGATAATTTGAAATTAATTTGCTTTTTTCTTTGCTATAATCATCAATGTAGCAATGTTTACAGAAAAACAGAACAATGGAGATTTAGAAATTCAAAGGTAGTTATCTCAACATATGTAGTTTTTGCTGAGAACAAACAGATCATAATGTGGGAGTTTTGTGATAATCGCATTTCTATAATCTATTTCCAAATATCTCATTGCTCTCAGTGATCCGTGTAAACAGGCTCACTGATGGACCACGGTTTGCGAGGCGACATGATTTGAGCTGGAGTGGGATTTTTCGGCAGGACACCCTTAGGGGACAGTTTTCTGTCCCTTTCTCTGTCACTCACAGAGATTTTCTGACACCACCTTTGTCAGCTGTGTGACCGAGCGCTATGAACAAAGTGAAGTGTGTGTGTGTTTGTGGGGGGGTGTCATCACAAGCTATTACTATTGTGAGCAAAGCTACAAACATCTAAACACAAACAAGACTGAAAAAATGATGATTCCAAACAGAAACCATCTCCTTATGCTGCTGTGCATTTTGAGTTCTGAAGTTTAGTTTTTTTGACACTCAAATGTCTGAGTTTGAGGGTCAGAGTCAGCCCCCACCACCTGAAGAGGCTGAGGTATCCTTTACACTGCTTTCTTCCCTCCTTTTACAGTTACTTGGCCTTCTAAGCAACTCTGATGACCTTAGCAGCTCTTTCTGTCTAATGCCTCAGTCCCCGGCATTCATATCAGGGTTTAACCGTACAGGTGATGCAGTTTTTTTGGGTTGTCTGGGCTCATGAAGGGTCGTAGAGGGGAGCGGTTTCATCCTAAGGGGGGCGCAGGTGTGCCTTGCTGTTCCTTTGAGCTAACATCAAGAGACATCGTGAAAATGGGACACCAGTGCTGTTTGTGTGGTAAGACTTTCGTGAAGTATTGGTAAAGAAAATGGAAGTTCCATCATTCACCATCATGATATCCTTACTCTAGTGAGCAGTGTGCACTATTTTCTTATTACCCATGGGATGTCCACAGTCTAATTGTTTAACTTCCAAACTTCTAAGAATCAGACTGTGCAAAAGATCTCTATAAAAAGGGCAAACTTATGACTTGGAGAGCACTAATGGGCCACCTGGGTAGGATTTGGGATGGTGGAAAAAATAAAAACACAATTTCAGAATTACACAGATTCCACTACATCATAATTATGCAAATAAATAGGAAATAACTCATGCGATAAGTCATTCAAAAGCCCGGTGACGGACGTGAACAATACTTTGATTTACAGTAGATGTAAAAGAGGTGTTGGCGAATGAGTCCCAAACTTGTGACCTCAGAGAACTGTAACTTAAGTGCTGATTTAAATTCTCAATCTCCTCAGGTTTTCTGGCCAGAACAAATGATGAGACATCAGATCACATTCATGCCACTCGTGTATTTGAAGGGTTTGTTTTCAGATTATTCATGGTGGTTATGGAAGTTAGGAGTTATGGGAGTCATGGATAGACATGAGTAGTCATGGTTTCTATTGAACAGAAACAAGATATAAATGGTTAGAATAATAACAAAGAGTATAATTTTTCACAAAATAAACATACATGTAAACATAATTTAAGCCTGCTGTTTCCTCGTCTAAATGTCAAAATTACGAGGGTCCCTGAATGCACCATAATGTGCGATTGAGAACTGGCTTTGCAGCTGCGACGCGGCCACCCAAAATGAAACACCGACAGATTGATTAAATAACCATGAAATGCAGCATACACAATGTAATCATGTAAATATAATTCCACTCAGTTTTAATTATTTCCTAAGAATATTAACGTTACTAGAGTCAAAATTGTACAGAGAAAAAGCACACATCCATAAAATAATTAAATTAACAACTTAAAATGGGTAAACTTACATTCTCGTGGATGCATGACTATGAAATTAGATGAAAGGAAGGAAAGAAAAACCCAGGGTGGGGACAGCCTTCAACGAAGGCTGACTGACGACTGAAAAGAGCAGGTACTGTTCTGGTAAAGGTGATTGGTTAAAAAGGTGGGGTCCGTGCCCCCCTCCCATCAGAAATATTATTATGGGATGCCAGGTTAACTACTATGGGATGTCTGATGAACTATTATGGGATGGTGTCGCATTCAAGGTGCTCAGGAAACATCGAATAATCAACAAAAACTGATTTACAACAACTACAAACATGAACCTTGTTAACAGTAGATACTTTCAAACTTCTACCACGGCACTAGCATACATCATCATGTATCAAAGGAGACGTTGGCGTCTTATTCAGGCCATGGAGCGCCAAGCTATGTGGGAGCGACAACAGATGAAGAGATTTGGGGAAATTGCAGTTGTTGAATTTATAGAGAAGCTATGGATCCAACAGTTCCACATGACACGCTCAACTTTTGATGATCTCTGTGATGCTGCAGGACCTCTTGTATTGCTGTCACTGTTGGTAACGTGACGCCTTTAATTAGAAAAGAAATGTTTCCATTGCCTAAATAAGCCTAAAAAACCATCTTGTTGATGTATAAAAAACATATTTTAGATTAAAGTGAGTTTTTTTTCCCCAAATTTATCATTGAAAATCCAATTTGCACAATTTCATAGTCAAGGGAAATGCAGCATATGACTTGTCAGTCGCAACCAGAATAAAGTGTATGGACTACAAGCTCACCGGCTGGTCTACAACTTTGATGTTTTTTGTAGGTCATCTGCCCGCCAACCAGTACAGGTTTGCCCAATTTTTGCCTGCAGACAGTCTGTAGGACACTTATGACCCTATGGGCCTAGGGCAGATACAGGAAGGGACTCTATCTGTAAAAAATAAAATCACTGTAGCTACAGTCAAAACCACCAACATGCTGTTACCTTGATGTAAATGAGCCTAAAAAGTGATCAAAAAATACTTCTCTCTCCTTCATTGAATGCTATAGGGAGGTTACATACTGCAGGACCTCCTGGTCTTCTGCAAGAAATGAACTGAACTGAAGACACAAACACACACACACACTAATGAATGCAGCTCCACCTGTTTAGCGGATGATCTAATTGCTCTCAGCAGAACCCCATTTCCCGACTATTGCGCTGGTTAACGGCACCATTTAGCAGGTGAGGGGAAGCTGCTGCAGAGTCCACTGCCTCACGACACTGCTCATTTTACAGTTCTTGACATTTTTTTTTTTTTTCTGCTTTGAAAGCAAAATGGGGTTATTTTTTTGCAAAGACAAAAAAAATGGAGGAGGGGTCATTTTTAAAACATTGGTCTTGTCTCCGTCAACAGATTTATTAACAAAGAATTGAAATAATCATTCAGTTTTAAAATAAACTAATGCTGTCAATGTACTTTACAGCTCAACAGGAAATGATTCTAAGACATTCACTTGGTAAAAGGTAAATAAAAACAAGCTGTTATTGCTGAAGATGAGTCTTGATAACCGCTTGTGTTTCTCCCATCTCCAGGACGTTATGATTTCTGTGCAGCACAGAGACATTAGAATACAAACATTTAGAGTGGTGACAGTCCTTCATTAAATTGGTTCAGTCCAGTGGTATCTCTGCAATTAAGTGGCTCTGCTTGATCAACTTCACAAGCTGGCTGTGAGCACAATAAAAAGACTTGTCTGTACAGCTGTTTGTCAGTTTATTCCACGGCTTCCATAAAGAATGGTTCATTTGCAGAAGTGAACAAGCCTTCTGTCGTGCATTTAGTCACGGAAATGGGATTTTTTTTTTTTTTTCTGGCATAAAACTTGACAAGAAAAGAAAAACCTGTTTTTCTCCCAAATGTGAAGAACATTAAAATTTAGTAAAAAAAAAAAAGAAAAAAATTAGGCAAGTTTCCATAAACTCACTTTTAGTTGATGTAATAGAGACTGCATAAAGTAGATTAAAGGCCAGACAGAAAATTGAAAGATTAGATTTGTCTGAATTATTTTAAACAGACTGGCAAATGTTTGTACTTTGCTATTTTTTTACTCAAGGATTTGAACAAACAAAACAATGTGAACCTGAAGAAATCTGAGTTTGACACTTATGTCTCTTGCTTATACTTAAAGGCTTAGTCACATGTATGTACGAGTGTTGACCTGTATGGGTACTATGGGATACTTGGAATTTTATTTTTAAGTTTTATTTTGGATTCTAGTAAACAGCAAGATGTGTTAGTACATTTTAAATTTCAACAGCAGATTATGTCAGCGTGCATCTATATAGGAACCAATTTAAAATGACAAATACAGGATGAGCGAAAATCAGAAAACTTTAGGTACATTGTATTGAAAAGTTGTTCTTCACTTGACGAGAAATAACTCGTTTGTAGACTATAACTTTGGAAAAGTAATGACGTTTGCTTACTTTGCTTCCTAAAAATACCACTGGCCGGTAACAAGATTGTTAATGTAGCCATTCAGCCATGAACCTGTCAAAAACAGAGGAAAACTTGCTTTCCCATGCAAGCCCTCCAGACTGCCTGACAGTTTAGGAGTTTGAAATGTGTCAGTCTTTTTTCCAAACTCATATCATACATACAGACTATTTTATGCAAGGTACCATGTGTGTTCCTTTTTATACAAAAACGCATTACCATCACCAGCGCGTCACGATCCATGTTTTCAGAATAGAACACAGCAGAGCACCAGCGTTGGTGGGGATGCCACCATGTTATTCATTTATGATAAATGAAGCGGCTGCACATATGCATTCATGCATGTTTACATTTATGTTGTTGCATGTAAACATTTCTCCTTGTATTAACAGCAGAGTTGTATGATCAGAAACATGACTTGAAAAATATAAATATCTCAGATATATTGTATTTATGCAACAAATGAGATTCAAACTGGGATTATTGTGATAGAAAGAGAAGGAGGTCATATTTATCTCCCTTTTCTGAGTTTTATTATCCACTTTCAATTCAATACAGTGCTTTCTTTCTCTTTCCTGCAACAGATAAAGAAAGGCTATTCCACCAATAAATAAATAACAAGAATTGATACTAAAACAATCAAGCATTTCCAATGTGTTTTGTTTCATCCTGCCAGCTATTTATTGTGTTAGAGTTTAAGTCCACATGGCAAAGAAATCTTTAATAAAACAACTTTAAAGAGACCAGAATGTCTCACTATAACCAGAAGCATTGTTTAGATACTTAAAAGTTTTTCGTTTTTGGAAATGGAAAAATGTCAAGTACATAATGTTTCTGACATTTAGGAA
The DNA here is from genome assembly GCA_003999625.1 of Oryzias javanicus. Classification (NCBI taxonomy): domain Eukaryota; kingdom Metazoa; phylum Chordata; class Actinopteri; order Beloniformes; family Adrianichthyidae; genus Oryzias; species Oryzias javanicus. The sequence continues at coordinate 5,142,933 of CM012446.1, forward strand.
ACAGGAATAGTAAAGTTTCCACTTAAATGTATGAAAAACCAAAAACGGTTCTACCTCACTAATGGAAAACCAATAAGTGGGTTCATAAATGACCTGTCAAGTTTCAGCTAATAAACAGAAGAGAGACAGAATGACTGAAAGGTAAATTTATGCATCTGCCCAACAAGCCCAAATTCTAATACTTCCACCACCATGCTTTTACACTGTAAAAGTGTCAGAAAAATGAGTGCAATGCAATACAACCAATTCTTTTTCTTCTCATGCTCAGTTCCAAAAGCCACGCATCAACATGAAGAATGGCTTTTTAAGACATTTAGGTTGTGAGATTTTGGTTATAAACTCCATAATTAAAAAAAATTTAAAAAAAACTGCTATGTGAGGACTTTAAAGGACAGAATAGTTTCTCCTGACAACCCTTCCACCCAAACCACGCTTGTGCTGCGACTTTCTAATTGTACTGTCATCAACGTTAATATTTGATCGGTAACATGAGGCCTGCCGATTTGCAGCCGGAGAGTCTGTAGCTGTTGCTCGAAGCATAATTATACCGACTGAACTCAAAGTGAACTTGCTTTCCTCCATTTCTAAAAATGTTTAGCTCCTCTCTGTAGCAAATGTGTTTCACTAAAAATAAATTATCACTCAATGTTATTTTTCTTGTATTTTATAGAAACAGAAAACGTAGAATTTGATTATAATTGATGTGTTTTTTATAAGGGTAAAAAATATCATTTAAATATAAAAATAAAAGCAAATTTAAATATTTTTTTAGAAATAACATTTTAAAAGGTCTTCATTCTTTGTGAAATTTTACCAAAATATTGTTAGCAACTCTGGTGACATGCAGCTTTATAAAATAAAATTGAAAAAAGCTTTTATAACTTTATGACTTTAATCACTTCCTTCAATTGTCTTTTTTTATTTAAGCTTTAAAACCTTGAAAACAAAGATTAACTGAAAGCTTTAGAGACCTGTGAAAAAAAAAAGTTTCACACAATAAAAGTATGAGAAAGATTTTTTTAATTAAATTTTATGAAACTAATTTTATGAAAGCAATTAAGACTCCCGGTTGCGTTCCCGTTATCCAAGAGTTCCTTCTGTGTGAAATAAAAGTATCTCGTGAACTGCTCTTCCGCTGCCTTTTTTTTTTTTTTATCACTTTCCCTCCCCGCCTGCCTCCATCCGTCTTTCTGGATACTCGCTGTCAGGTTAGAGGCAGGGCACTGTCTGCCTGTCTGCCCACGCAAAACACCAGCCACAGATTCTCCTCACCCCTGACACGAGGAAGTTCACACAGAATAGATGCTGCTTTTGTGTAGGAAGATGTAAACAGTTTACATGAAAAAAAGGAGACTTTTTTTTTTTCTTCAAAAGCAAAAACGTCCCAAATTCTGAATGTGGAGACTGATTTTTTTAGTCTAAGATAGAAAATAATCAAAAGCTGTACTTTGGTTTAAAACTCGCTGAGCCAGCAGCGCTTTACTTTTTTCAGTTGCACTTTAATTTACATATATATATATATATATATATATGTATACAAAAAAACACGTGGAGAAATGAAGAACATTACTTGGAAAAAAATAATTTTTCAAACATCCTACATTTCAACAGATTACCCATCTTTCATTCTCTTCTGGAAATTTTATCTTTACTTGCTTGTAACGTTGAAGAAATCCCTAAAAAAAAGCAAAAGTAATATTAAAATTAATTTAAATGTAACTAAAAATGTGAATTTAAAACTACAGCAGATGACTGTGGAAATCACTATGAAAAAAATGAAGGAGTTGCAACTAAACTTACATGAGATTAACTCAACAAAAACTGAACCATAACAAGAGGCAAAGCAGTAAAGTGACGCCTAACTGGATGAAAAAGGTCACAGATTCGGGATTTGTTACATTCAACAGTAGAAAGCATTTTTGTTCATTAACTACAATGAGGAGATTAATGGAAGAAACTGGGACAATCGCTTAAGATTGAAAGGATTGTTGACAAAAAATAAATAAATAAACGTTTGGATAAGACCAAGAATACTAAACCAGTGAAAAATAAAATAAATAAATCTAAATAGTCTTTCAAAGGATTTTAAGATGCAGTTAATTGGATTAAAAACAATTAATGAAATTACATGCAAATTGTGAGCAAAGAAATGGCCCCATTTGCTAATGACTGTGTTAGTCCTACACATGTGATTTGATCCAAACTGCAAAGTTTCGGCCAACTCCTATACTGCATTTAGTTATCAAAAATAGAGGAAAACCATTTCTCGTTTTTGTCTAATCAGAGTTTGTGATCTCATCGACATAAGAAAATAAACTATATTAATAAAAATGTAGGTCTTCAGCGATGCGTTAACCCTGTATTCATAACATTTCTGAGAACCAATCTCATTAGCATGTTCAAATCTTTCCTAAAAACTGCAATTGTACTTTTCTGCCCTGTAGTTTATTATCTTTCCACTAGGGGCAGTAGAAGGGCATTTCCCGCTCATTTCAAAATGGCTGGTTCCATTAAATCTCAAAAAACATTTTTACTAATTTCACAAAACTTTATGGAGAGAATAACATCAATTGTCATTCATTTTTTTAAGGACTACTGGCTTTAACAAAAAAAAAAAAGCAAAATGTCATCATTATTAATTACTTGTGATAAAGTTACACCACGTTAAACATGTTTGGATCAAACATCTGAAACTGACATTGTTATGAGCAAAAATTTTACTAATCACCCAGTGTGTCTTAATTGATACGATCTTTATCGCATTCAAAAAAAGTATTGCGACATTTTCAATTTAAATGTTTAAAAAACGTCATAATTTCTCCCCAAACTGAATTTTCTGTTAATTTTTACTTTTTACAGAGTCAAAACGTATTAAACTTAATCTCATCAGATTCGGGAAGTGAACACAACAATAGGTGAATGAGGCCTTGGAGAGCCAAGAGTCAGAAGTTAAGCTAAATAAACACTCGTGTAAGTAAATACTGTTGTCTATAAATACAGGAACAATGAAGGTCCTAAAATGACAAATCTTTTCATCTGTGGGCTGTAGCACGGAGTTTTGACATTAGTGGCTCATTTTATCATCCGAGTTTATTACTATAGTACAAAGTATTACTTAGGTCTCATAACAACCATTATTTGTACTGATTTGGTGATTAAGACAGACAGGAGAGCTGGAACTGAGAGTTTGCATTTGTGTCAAGACATTTTCTATATTTTTATGCGATAAAATGACTTAATTCTCAAAGAATTGTATGATGGGCTTCCTAAAAACAAAATGATAGTCCTTGTTCTTCTGGACCAGACACCAGATTTTGGCCAACTGAGTTATAAACCCTGAATTTCAACAGGAGGACCATGAAGTTTAAAGTTTTGAGGACAGGAGAGTCTTCTTCAAACAAACACAAAGTCTCTGTATTTTTAACTATACATATCATGTAATGCAGCAGCAGTAAAGACAGGCTGTACAAACAATGCGTTATATTTACCCTATAACTACATAGCTGCACTCGTTTCCCAAAGTAACATTTTATGCATATATTTCTGGCTTCAGGACTGAACTGTGCAGAAACAACGGCTCAAGAGAACATTACCACAGTTGGTAGAGATAAAACCCCTTTATTTTATTGTGCTGATCCTGACAGAACATCACTAGAGAACCTTCAGAGACTATTAGCGCCAGAGGAAGCTCGCCACGATGTCATTGTTAATTAGATGCCTCATGATGTGTCATTTTTTGTTTTGTATCTTGCCAATTGAAAGCTTAATTGCCCAAGTGATAGCCTGCAGCTCATGGCGATTTCAAAACAGCTCATAAAGAAGAGATAGACAAAGAAAAAAAATTACACTAATTATGAAAATTGGAGAAGGAGGGGGCTGTGTGGCTCTTCTGATGCCGTTTTACCTTTGCAGCCACTTTTCATGTTGTCAAAAAGAGGGAAACATTGAGGTGTTAGTCAGAAGAGTTGGACAAGCATCGTCATGACTAATCAACTCTTTCATTTCTCATCTTTACAGACAAGTGAAGCTCAAATCATAAAAGCTTCACTCTCCACAGAAACAACCTTTTGTGTTGATCATCTTTTTGAATGAAAAACAGCCGTGTTATGATCATTGATGTGGATAAGTGATGTTATCATTTCCAATAATGGCTGTTACAACCGATTATTCTATTAAACACAGTCTGTAGAACATTTCTGTTATCAGAGGTTTGGAATAGGTTTTTATTAGGTTTGGGTAATTAAGAGCATGAATGGAAATCTGATGACAGGTCTACCGCAAATGTGATAGAAGAGAACTAGGAAGAGCTGATGGATCTGGAAGATATTAAAGAACATGGAAGACAGGAAAGGAGGTCGCTGTTGTAAAGCAGAAAATGAGGATGAAGTAAAGAAGACGTTAAAGATGATGAAGACTGAAAATGAAGTGGTATCACTTTACATTGTACTTTTTTTGGTTACCTACTTGCTGTGTATTTATGTTGTACTATTTGGTTCATACGTATGTGGTATTGGGTATTTATGCTGTACACAATGGGTTTCTATGGGTATTTACATGTTGAGTTATTGTGTTTTTTTGTAGTGTGTATCACATGTAAGAACAGGGTATGTACTAATAAAATTACTTGTTGTATTTTGGGGGCATTTACCATGTTTAACAAGATATAAGTAAACAGAAACTACATTAAAATCTACGTAAAGAAAGACTCAATTTACTTGACTTACTTAAAAAGGCTTGTGTGTTTCATGGTACTCACTATATGTAGGAGAATGGGTATTTACGTAGTACTTCTATGGTACCTTATTGTGTTTGACATTGTAGGCAGTATTAACGAAAACGGAATAAGTGCACAGAAAGTACAATTTATTGTATGTGAATATTACTTGCCATTTACGAGGAAAGAAATAAGTACAATGAACTAGACTGTAGAAGAAAGTCAGCCCCATTTCCACTTTACTACGTGGTACTTGCAGTAAAAAATGGTGGGTATGTTTGAATGAGTATTACTTGGTATTCATCCCTTAAGCTAAACAAATACACATCTATTTACATACAGTTAAGCAGAATTAACTACTGTGGTACTTTAACCCAAAATGGGATGTCCATTCATGTGGACGGTAAAGTAAGGTACAACTGGACTGTACCACAAAACACACTATAACTTAACATGGAAAATTCACATACAATACATGGTACTTTCTGTGTACTTTGTTTTTCATTAACAGGAACAACCATGAAACGTACAACAAGGTACCACATGAGTAGTTCAAGCCAGTCTCCACCCCTATCTAAAGCGCCCTGCCCTAGATCACATGAACTCTACATATTTATCACTGATGTAAACTTCTCTATCTTCCAGAACATGAGGATTGATGAGGTTTCTTCAAGTTCCTGCTATATCTCAGCGTCTCAGAGCCTTCAGCTGGGGCTTGGCTCCTGTTTCTTCATATGAGAACTGTGCAAGACGTCAAGCAGATAAGACAAGAAGATTAAAGATAGAGAAGTTAAAATCACTCTGAGCAAATGTGTAATCAATGCATATTCAACTCTATCAGAAACACACAAACTTTTCAAGTCAGTCAGGTACATTTTGGGCCCTTCTTAACAGTATTCAAAAGGTAGTTTCTGTTCACCCACCATCTTGTTACACATGGTAAATATCATGAAAAATGCAGTAAGAAGTAAATACAAGGTAGTTCTTACATGTGGTCAGTACTACAAAAGACACATTAACATGTAAATACCTACAGGTTTGTAAAAACCCAGTGTGTACCCAAAAAAGTACCATATAAACGCTCTTAACTCCATTTATGTAACGTGAATCGGCCGATTCTGACTTGGAGAAAGGCAACTTTTTATTTTGGCTTCCCTTTCAGGCAATCTCTAAATGTCTAGTTATCTTGTGTTTGATATGTCTTTATGAGTTTAAACTTCTGATGATTGATTGGATTGCACATGAATTTACTTGTTTTCTTCTTGATTGCTTGAACTAAACCATTTCTAATCTAATGCAACACATTACTAACGTAAAACCTACAAAGCTGTTTTTCTCCATAACAGAATCCACTGGAATTACATTACTTGTGTCAATGAATGAGGGGTTACAATAGTCAAAAGAATGGCAGGCTAAAGCTCCAGTGTTAAAGAGCTAAAGTCAGATATTATGCAAAATAGCGTTTTTGATGCTTATGACTTTAGTCGTGATATCTGTGAAGGATGCAGAGCTTTTATTTTCTATGGGATTGATTTTATGAGTTAAATTGCTTCATATTTTGTTTCGTGTTACTTTGACACGTCACATGGAAATGAGCAACTATAAAATGTCAGATCCTCAAACTAAAACAACCCAAAAATCTCATGCACAGGATGGTGAAGTCCAAGGAAATTTGCAAAGTCGACATTATTCCTTTTATCCTCTCTAACCAACATTCTGTCAGTGTTCCCTCCTCATCCTTAAGCGAAGTTGGTTTTTTGTCCTTCCTGTCCATAAAACAAACCAGTTACTGGAAAAGTCCTCCTAGTGTGTTTAACTCAATTCAAAGTGCTCAACTGCCGGTTTGAGAATTACCTTTTTCACCAAAAAGAGAATTTATTGCGATAAAAATATAAAAAGACCTCATTCCATCATCATGAATCATCCCATTTGTGAGCATTTCTTTCTTTTTTTTTGTGAATAGCCCTCCCAGATTGAAGCTGTTGTGCTGATGTTTGCCCATCTAATATTTATCTGAAGCTTTTCAGGCACCTGAGAGAAGAGCTGTGAAATCACAAAGAGACAAACCACTTCAGATGAACTGCTTACTTCCACTGCTGTTGGAAACTGAGCAGACAAAGAGCCGAGAATGATTTGTCCACCGTCCGCTCGTGCTCGTGCACGACTGTCAGATGCACGGCTCTGTGGCAGCAATTTCAAATCCCTCTTTGAATTTATCTATTTATCATGATAGAACACACACAAGGTAGTGAGATGCACAAACCAAACGCTAACTCAGCAATCAAGTTGCAATCAAAGTGTTAAAAGACAGTGATGGGAGGACAGGAAATGACTGTTCATGCAAAGCTTTCAAAGAAACTATTCCAGCACACCAACTTCTGCATTCACAAACATGATTATGCATTCTGGAAAACACACACGTGTGCACAAACACAAAAAGCCTTGAATGCAGTCAAGGATGAAATAGGTTTGACGTCTGCTTACATGAACGTGTCTAAACGTGTGTCTGAGTTTTATAGCAACATTTTTCCTGATCGACGTAGGTGTGATTGAAGGTTTGAGTATAAAAAAAAAAAAACTTCAGTAAATTTTCACAAATGATTTTTTTTTTCATTTGTACATCCTCTGTCCTCTCATTAGAGGTTTCTTTTTAAAAAGCACATCTGCCGTAGAGAAAACGGAGCAGTTATTTAAGTTGGGGCCAAAGGAAAAAACTTTTATTTACCCAATTTCAGCAGAAATCCCAGCAGAAATAAAGTCAAATAAGCAATTTGTTTTTTGTGCTGCAAACTACTCAGCGGTGACTCTAAATTACAGCTGAAGTTTGCCAAACACCTCTAGTGCAGTGAATTAGAAAAGTAAACAGAATCTGAAATGGGTGAAAGGTGTTTGGGGTATGGCGATGCTGTAAAACCTGCTAGTTTGGTCCTGTTTGAGGGTAATTTTTTAATCTACTGTAAAATATTAGTTTATTTTTAACTCTGCAGAACCCAAGAAACAATCCTCTGAGCCTTCAACACTATTTTGACTATTTCTTTTTCACCAAGTGCAGCAGCCAAAAACAAATAAAATGAAAATAGAATAAAACTAAAATAATAATAACTACAATGAAGGGGAAAAAGTAAAAAAATAAAATAAATAAATAAACAGCAGCCAAATTCAACGCTGTAGTTTCTCCAGGGTCAAAACCATTTATGACCTTGAACCTGTACAAAAATATTCAATTCTGAGTGACAAATTTAGTCTTTTTTAATGAAAAAAAAATACATTCAACAGTTTTTATGATTTAGAATAAAGACAAAACCTGCATGACATATAAATATGTAGAAATCCTTAAACAAAATTTTATGAAATAAAACAGGTCACACAGCTCTGTTGGACTATTTAAATGTAAGCTTCATTACTCTTGTGTTTGTTTTAAACTTGGGGTGTCAACGTTAACGCATGCAACTAATAAAATAAAACCGACTCATTAATATTTATTGATTACACCTTGCGAAGCAACAGTCTTGCGTGCTTCAAAAAAATTTGTCGTGCATTATCCCGCTTATACCATAGTCAAATATTCAATTGGTTTTTAGTACTTTATTGTTGTTTTTTTTCAGTTTGGATTGCTTTTTCTCAAAAAGCAGTTCAGAGAGGAAGTTCACCTATTCTTTTTTTTTTTTTGGTATGCATCATGTGACAGGTGACCCCTGACCTGTAGGGTGTGGCTCTGTCATAAAGGCCCTTTAAGGGGCGGAGCTGACCAGGAGTGCCAGACGTTTGTGGCTGGCAGGTGTGATCAATTATGGTAAATTATGGCTTTTAATTTTAATAATCATGTGTGATTTTTTTCTGTCTTTTTTAGAGACTTTTAAATTGTGTATTTCATGACAGGGCTTATGGTATCTCACTGCAGACCTACAGGGTGAATGAGTGGGTGTGGGTGCTCGATACCGCAGGTATGCGGTATTTTATTGATTTTTTGATATTTCAAAGAACTGAGTGTTTTAACAAACGATTGATTGTTCTTATTGTTTCTGTTCCCCAGTCAGCATACCTCTACCTGCTGTCCTTTTTATATTGTTTTTTAGTTTTAGTCCAGTTAGAACTGTTTTTAAACCTTTTATCATTTTTTTATTCTGGTCACTTCCGGTTTTGTAATTTCTGTTTGGCAGCTTTTAGCATGTGCTTGTTGTGCAGTGTTTGTAATTTTATTATTTTTATCCTTTTAAACTGTTTGCACTGTTTCAACAAGTTGCCGCCATACATGTGTATTTTATCTCGGTTCATAACAACAGTAGAAAATATCCAAGACCGGAAATACTCTGTGTGATCAATAAATATTGTCAATTTATTTGAACAAGCTTGTCTGTGATATCTGTATAATTCACTGTTCTATTTGCAACATATATACTGTGCAGACAATCAGAATGGAGTCTTCACTCAGACCATGGTATAAGTGAATTTGAAGTGCAGAGACAATGTGTGTTTCTTATGGCTGTTTCAGCATCTTTGTTAATACAGCAGAAATAAACGTCTTTAGAGTTCCGTTTATCTTACAGTTTTTGTTTTGTGCTTAAAAATAACACTCCTGGAATATCTTAGTTAACACTTGATAAATTTAATAATTTCAGACAGGAAAAATTAAGTAAAAAATCTCTCTAGCCTGTCTTTGTCATATTTGCCTGATAAAACATTGCAATTAATCGTGATTAATCACAATCCATAAGATTATTTTTTGATCGATTGACAACAATAATATAAACCAAAAATGTCCTTTACTGTAAAATTTGATTGAAAATGACACTACTGTAGGAGTTGTAAACAGTGGATGTGATTGGTTAACTAACAGGTGAGTTCAGAGATTACTGAGGGTTAAACCCTTCACGCCGTATGTCGACAATTTGCAACGTCCCATTTAATCCAGGACTCCCCCTGAATGGCACAAACACTGAAAAGCATTTTTTATATATATAAAGAAGTTGACACTTGTAACTTTCAGACATCATTGCTCCGTCCGTCATTCCCGACTTCATAAACATGAATCTGACCTTCAGTCGGGTTGCGGCTGTGGTGTCTTTTCAATCGGGGGGGAGGCTTAGTGAGCTGTTCAAACTTTTCCCATCAGCACAACTCTTTCACCTTGACCACATCCGGCTCAAGTTCACCCTGGGAGCACCAGTCAAGCCCCATTCCAGCTCTGGAAGTGACGGAGACGCGACTGCAGCGGGCAGACGGCTATCTTTTGGGATGATAATGCAAATGTTGCTGCCGACTGTGTGCAGGAAACTGGTGCGGTTGTGCGGTGGAAGCACCGCAGGTGTAGAAGACTTCTTCAAATATTAATTACTGCACAAAGCCTACACAGTTTGACAAGGCCATCAAGTCTTGTCTCCTTTCATCTTTGTCATAGAGAACAGACAAAGGTCCACCACGCTGTAGCCAAATGGGGCATAATATCAATTCAGCAATCACTGCAGATGTCTTAGCCCCGCCCCCACCTCTCAGATTTAACACGAACTTTTACAAAAGCTTTGATTTTTTTTTTTTTTTCTGCACCAAATCAATGTAAACCCTCTCTGTGATTGAGCTGAAACGAATTTGGCGACTGAAGAGCCCACGGAGATTCCAGACAAGCAGCAGATCACATCGCTAACCATCAGTTTAAGACCTTCTGAAGACAGATAAAAAATTTACACTTAGTTCAGCTGGAATTTGAGGCTCCTTGACTTATGTCACCCTTGGTTATAGGAAAGACAAATGAAAGTACAGGGGACTCAGACCGCCCCCAGAAAGCTTCCACTTCAAGGTTGGACTCGCTGTCATGGAGCTTTAGATGAATTGTCCGTTCACGTCTGTGGAGACGTAATAACTAAATAGCTGTGACATTTTTGCCAAAAGGCAACATTTTGACTGCATTGACAAATTACAAATAAACAAACATCGGAGGGGTTTTCACCAATAACTGTACACAAGAGTGGCGGATATAAGACAAAAAGATCATCTTACTTTTTAGTCTTTTAAATGCAAAAGTGAAAAATATTTGCATCAATTGATAGACTTGGGCATTACCAACAGGAGGACATTGTTAGTCCAAATCAATTAAAAAAAATGACAATTTGATTTACAAATACTATGTAAAATTTCCCTTTTTGAAAGATTAGGTGAATAAATAAATTTGTGATCAATTATTAATGAAATAGAGTCAGAGAAAACCTACTATAATATAAAATTCACATTTTATTTTATTCAAACTGCTTTAAATCAGGAGCAGAAAAAGCTTGAAAACTTCCTGCCCTGTTACTTTCTGATGCAGACAGATAGTAAAGCACGTAAAAAAAGGAATGATGGAACATCAGGGCAGGCTCACTCCACACCAACAATCCCGCCCACAATTCAGAGATTTTCTGATAAACTGCCACTCTGTAGAAACTACACCTTTTCTTTTAAACTTTGGCTCAAAAACTTCATGATCATAATTAAAAGACCACTTGGAACACTTTGAAAATAAATAAAAACAGATCGAAATAAGACATAAAATTATAAAAATAATTCTAATTTTGTTTTTCAGTGCAGCCGACATCCAGATAAAAATTCTTTGTTAATCTAAATTGGAGTTGTCAATTTATTGCATTAATCGAGATTCCTTAATTACAAACTAGTGCGTTTTTTTTAATCGCTCTTAATAACCATAACTATTGTCGTGTTCTCATATATAATAAGTGTCCGCTTATTTATTTGCGTGAATGTCTTATTTGAATTTAGTTTTATATTACTTTCAGTGCATATCTTGGTGCTGTGAGATCCTGCATGTGAAACTTGTAGTTCTTAACAGAACTAACCCAAAACAAATCCATAACATCACAACTCAAATACAGCAAATCAAAGCGACCGAATACGTTTTTGATTGCTCAGAAAAGTGATCTTACAATTTATTTTTAATTAGCGCACTCTGAACTTGAGGTTTTCTGTCTTAATTGTTTGAGAGAGAAAAAAATAATCCCCCTTGGTGGTATAAAAGTAAAGATTTGAGAACAAAAAAACTTCACAAAGGTACTTTTTTGTTGTATTTCGATATTTTACAATGCCACAATGTCAAAAATGTAAATTCAAATATCTAAAAATGATGCTTTTCATAGCCATTATTATCTTAGAATAAAAATAAGATTAAGATTAAGAAAACCTTTATTAGTCCCAAGGTGGGGAAATTGCAATATGCAACAGCACAGGTAGTCAGAATAAGTAAGGATAAGAAATAAAAGATAAATAAAAAATAAAAAAATAAATGAAATATACAAATACGGAGCCAAAATGGTGGGATACCCCATGTTAAAAGAGCTGAGCAGTAAACATTTTGACAGTTATTGCAGAGTTATATTATATATGTATATATATATATATATATATATATATATATATATGGTTATATTTCCCCTTCACTTCTAAGGAGATGCTAACCAGACTGCTAACTTTAGCTGTGTCTGAATTTGAAGGTGTAATGGATAACTAAAGCAAAATAAAACGACACAACCATCGTAAATTGGGTCTCTCCTGAATATAATCATAAACGTGAATCCACCGTGTGTCCATCTTTATTATCAGTGTTTGTGAAACATTGGAGACTGTCATCACATCCTTACACTGAGTAATTTGAATATTGAATTGTCAATTGTAAAATGCATTTCAAAATGAAAGGTCAAACTACATATTGAATTGTAAATTGCAAAATGCATTGTCATTTGAATTATGACATCAAAAACCCATGGCAATATGCAATGCAATTGATTTCGTTTTTATTCAATATTTTGTTTTAAAAATTGTGATATTGAATTGTAAATTTTAATATTGAATTGTAAATTGCAAAATGAATTGTCATTTTGCAAGCCTGAAATTAATAATGAATTGCAAATTGAAAAATGCATTTTCAAATTGCATGATGAATTTGCGAACTGAATTGTCAATTGAATAATGCATAATACTTTGAATTTTGACATAAAAAAACTTCCATAGGTATATACAGGTATTGATATAAAATAGATGAATTCATCATGACCTGTAATTAATCAAACACGACAGCACTAAATCCACATTTTTATAACTTATAAAGCTTACATTTTAAGATTTTTTTCCATTTTTTTAATGAAACTTTGATTTGAAAATTTGAGGACAGTTTAGAGAAACATTCATTTAGTAAATAATGTCACTAAAAACTTCAGTAAAATCAGCTGAATCAAGAAATCAACCTACAGTAGAGGCAGACACCTGAATGAAACTAATACAACTTTTTGTTTTCTTGAAGCATTTGGCTTTAAGGTTAGAAAGATCAAAATCTTTGGTGCTGCAGCTTCACACAGAAACACTCGCCTCAAACTGAAGCCAGAGTGCTGTGTGATTCTCAACAGAGAAGAAGTCAAGCGTCCCATCTTAAATATTGCTTGATAAAAGCTATACTGGATGTCATTGCAAGTCTTTCCTGGAAATGGACACTAAGATCAACCTGAGAAAACCTGAGGTGAAATTCAAAAGTTGAGACTTAACTGCACAAAAGTGTTAAGATTTGATCAGAAGGTCAATTTTGTGCTTTAAACCTGACTGAGATTTATGGGTCAAAATCAACAGCGAGCATGAAAGGGCTTAATTATGTTCATTACAGACTCACAATGAAGGTTAACCTATTCCCTTTGCTTGTCATTCTGGCTTATTACATCGTTTATCATTTACCAAGTCAAGTCAATTTAATTTATATGAAACATTCAAGAACGGCCTCGGTTGACCCCATTACCGTTCATTCTGGAAAATTAAACTCAGCACTCTGTTTACATAAATCCATTTTAATAAACATTTGCTAGGATGGAGTTTGAAAAGATTAGGAATAGAACAGAAATTGTAAGGATTATTTAAATAGCTCTTTTGGAGTCTTTACTTGTGGATTTTACAGACAGAGCTTAGAATGATGATCTTACTATGATGCCTTTTAGCCCAGGTCTCTCTTGAGAAAGAGATCTCATCTCAGTGGGATTTCCTGGTAAAATAAAGATGCAAATAAAAAAGAGAAGTTCTCTTTTACTGCGTCGTACAACGGCATGACCCAAATGTCACAAGTGTGTGCGATTTCCATTATCCTTACCAATATGTCACAATACACTAACTGCACTCACAACAATCATCCAGTCCTTCATATGACTCTAGGCCTACACAAACCAACAACGCACCAGTATGGGTCAATCGCTTATAAGAATTCAGGCCAGAGGATCCCAAAAATGACAAAGATTATCTGCAAAATACTGAAATATTTAAATTTTCCAACTTCAAATAAATGAAAAAATAAATAAGCAAACGTTACTCATATTACTTCTAAAATCTACATTTGTCTTATGCTTTGTTTGCACAGCCCTCTTGCCACTTTCAAAGGAAAGTCAGTTTAAAGACACACAAATGCAAGTTTCAAGCACACTACTCTTTGCAGATGATGTTGTCCTGTTGGCTTTAACTTGGCATGTATTGGAGCGGTTTGGAGCCAACTGTGAAGCGGCTGGGATGGGCTTCAGGACTGCTGAGTCTGAGGCCGTGGTTCTTGATTGGAGAAAGGTAGCTTGTCCTCTCTCAGTGGAAGGAGTGCTCCTACCTGAGGTGGAGGAGTTTCAATATATTGGGTCTTGTTCATGAGTGAGGGGAGATCAGAGAGAGATTGACATGCAGATTGGAGCAACGTCCGCACCGGTTCATTGTGGTGAAAAGAGAGCTAAGACAGAAAGCAAAGCTCTCACTAAACCGCTTGGTCTTTATTCCAATTGGTCATGAGCTCTGGGTCGTGACCGAAAGAATGAGATCCCGACTATAAACAGCTGAAATGAGTTTCCTCCGTAGGGTGGCTGAGCGCTCTCTTGGAGATAGGGTGAGAAGCTCGGTCACCAAGAGAGCTCGGAGTAGAGCCGCTTCTCCTCCGCATTGAGAGGAGCCAGTTGAGGTGGCTCGAGCATCTGATCCGGATGACGCCTTCCCGGAGAGATGTTCAGGGAATGTCCCACTAGGCGAATGTCCTGGGGTTGACCAAGGAAACACTGGAGATACTACGTCTCTCGGCTGGCCTAGGAACTTCTTGGGGTCTCCCAGAGAAGCTGGAGGAATTAGACGGGGAGAGTAAACGGTGACTCCAATTTGGTTTTGATGTATGGATGCTGTCCTTTTAAAGGTCTGTCTTGCCAACCATTTGACAATTGATCATTAAAGAGAAATTCATATTTGCAGTTTGTGCCCAAGGGAATTTGCACCGCTTCGACATTTCGCATCAAGCCTGTAGGTGGCGGACATGTGCTAGTAAATGGTAGAAAAAGGCAGAGTCTGAACCCCTCTAGCTTCTCCTTACCCCTCCAATTGTAGGGGCATTTGAGGTTGTTGTGGTGTCTGAACTGTTTTTTTCAAGAAGGAGCCATGGGGACTTGGGGCTGGCTATCCTTCCATCGGTAGGGTTAGTCGCAACTCTAGCTGGAAGCTGAATTTGCATATCTATACTAGAAGATTTTACTGTACCCTAACAGTAACGCAGTTCCGGTGGTTTTCAAGGGGAAGAGGGTGAACTTTGTTCAAACTTTGGTTGAGGACTTCTGCCTAATGATCCTCTGGCACCGTCTTGGGGCAATGTTGTCTGCGACCAGGTTTTCTTGCCGTAGCTTGAGTGTTTAAAAAAAAAAAGTGAAATTTAACTAATGAAGGAACACATTCTCTGATTTTGATATGGGAAACTGTTGATATACACAGAAAAAAAAAAACTAATTGGAAGTCTCCATGTATAAGAAAGGTTTTCTTTCCAACTGTTGAAGAAGCTGGAGTTTTCCAGCATCTCTCGTTTTACAAATAAAAATAGCTTTATATAATACGGAGAAAAGATATGAGGTCTGTGGCACCGATGAGCCTGAGGATACTCCTGCAAACTTGATAAAAACATAACACATAAACCACAAACTGGATGTGAAGACGCAGCTGCTAAGCGCCTTAAAAACACATTTAACCCACATTTGTAGGATCAAAGGTTATGCGATGAAACAGCATCCTCCAGCATTTCCTGGAGTTCAATGGTCTCAAGTCCAAACACAAATGTTCATTTAGGAGTGAGCGCACAAAACTGTTTGAACAACCAAGTGTGGATCTGTGCCTTTGTGTATGCTCAACACACACGCGCAGATTAAGCTCAGGCTGTAATGAGATGAGTAATCACTTGTGTCAGATAGCTCGGCTGCCAGGAAAAAGAAGGGAAGGCAGACCTCACATTTCACCCTTTTCTTGTTTCTTTCCCACTTTCTCCTCCCCTTACTTCTCATCGTTTTAGTCGCTCTTAGTTCTTATGTAAAGGAGGAGCGCCGTAGGGTGAGGAAGCGGAGCTTCTGCCAGGACAACTCTCCTCCTCATCTCTCTAAGGTGACACCTGAGGAGCATGTGGTTGTTCGCCTCCACATCTGGATCCAGAACAGACAGATGAGGAGGGCAAGAGAATGGATTGAAGGAAGGGAGTGTGCAAACGGCAGCCAAATGTCCATATTGTGATGCAGAAAGATCTAAAACTCTACAGAATAATGGTGGACTCAAATTTAATTCAGAAGAATAGTATTATTTTTTAACTTTTAGTGGGACACAGTTTACATAAAATGAATTTGATTAAATGGTGTTGAATAGGGATGTGCCAAAATATCGATATTGGGATATATCGCAATATTTAGTCCTGCGATTGATTCTCGATGGGTTCTCACAGAGTCTCGATCTTATATTTTAATTTGAAGAGACTGTTGCGCTGAGCGTTTGAGTCGCGTGACATAGAACTGTTGAGCAGCTGGGCACGCTGCGTCGGATATTTAATGGCGACACTTCATTCAGGAAAAAGCAGCGGCGAGATACAGGCTCGGTAGCGTGTGTGTAAACCGTGTTTACCCATGAGCAAGAATCATCCATCTGTTGAAGAGGCAGCCGGTAAGAAGTGACTTTGTCTGAGGGCTAGAATGACCGCGATTGCTTATTTCCTGTTTGATCGGCGTGCTGTGGGAACTTCGCAATTGTTTGTGTGTATTTCAGGTACCGTCGGAATTTTCGCTTTCATGGTAAATGGCGTATACTTGTATAGCGCTTTCTACCTTCCCTCGAAGGCCCAAAGCGCTTCACAGTCACAGACCCATTCACCCATTCATACACTGGTGGTGGCTCCGCTGCCGAACATTGGCGCCTACCTCCCACCAGAGTCAATTTAGGGTTCAGTGTCTTGCCCAAGGACACTTCGACACATGGGCAGGCAAGGAATCGAACCCACTATCCTCCGATCATGAGACGACATGCACTTTGATGTTTAACCTGTTGGTGTACGGTGTAATTTTGGTAAATTTATGGTGTGAAGTTTTCAAATTAATGTAATTACTTTTTCCTAATGTTAATTAAAATTAATTCTTAAATAAAAAATGCAGAATTTGATGAATGAACTTAAATAAACATGTCATTAAAATTAAGTAAACAAATTCACTGTAAAATTGGGAGGTTGCTAGTTAATTGAAGCACTTAAAATTATATAAATTATTGTGGATTAAAGTTGTTAAAGTTGTTAATTTGTAAATATTTAATGCCATTATTGTGTGTGTTTTAGGGTTTTTACCTACTGACTGACCAAATGGAAAATAAATAAAGATTGAAAAAATAATCTCAAGTGACAGTCTGAGTAAATCAGCCTTCAATTTTGGATGCTTGGTACTTTTCAAATGTGGGAAAAGTGCACAAAAAAATTAGGTAACACTTGACAGAGGCTATAAAACATATTCATCATCCTTTGGTGTGACGTTCCTTTTGGAGGTAGATAGCTGTCGCCACTTGAATCATGTAGTTTTTGTTCAGTTACAACAATTCCATTACTATTGCTAACATTGCATTTTACAGATAATTCCAATTCAATTGGTGTCAATGCTTGTCAGAGACGTAGTATTACTGATTTCAGCAATGTTGCACAAAAGTGTCTTTAATTTGTTGCTCAAAATAAGATGAGTTGTTTAAAATGATTGTCCTTAAGCTAAAAAAAAAACTAATGGGGATATATTTTCCCAAAAAATATGTGTTCTTCTATATAATGTTAGTTATTAAATTATTGCAGTATCGCGAAATTATCGATATCATGAGCCTTGTATCGCATCGCATCGTGAGGTACCCAGTGGTTCCCAGCCCTAGTGTTAAATCCACTGACAAACCGCAATCCTCCAGCAATCCTGTGACTCTGAACAGGACGGAAAAAGTTAAGAAAATATGTTGTAGGACTGCCACAAATTATTATTTTAACAGTTGACTAGTAATTTTAGAATAGTCGAATAATCGGTTCAAGTGTAAACTGAATTTAAAACGAACATCTTCACCATCGTTAGCTTTAAACTTGATGTGTCAAACTAAAAATAAAGACAATTAGGACAATAGTTTATTAAATCTTTAGTGAATCACGCAGGTTCATTAATTCATTAGTTTCCAGCATTAAAACAAGACTTAACTCAAATGATGTTGGCATCTGAAACAAGGAACTATTTTACACAAAAGATAAAGTTTCGTTCTCACTGACACAAATCAAACAAAAGTGATTTGATTGATGCTGAGCGCTCACATGTGTATTCAACTTCACTACACTCTGACTCTATAGAATTCCAAGCGGATTCTTGCTCAATGCAGGAAAGTTAACATTTCTACATGTCTTGCAGAAACACTTGATCTCCTCAGAAAAGATGTTCCCTTTAGTGGAGAAATGTAGCTCCAATGGGGTAAAAGCAGCAGGGATGCACAGAAAAGATTAAGTTAATAAGTTTGTTAGTTAAGATGACCTAACCCTTGTGTTCTCTTAGGGGTCCAGATGACCCCCACTTTTATATTGATGTGTGATCCCTTCTATGACAAAGATGGACAGGATTTTATGTCTGCCATCCTTGAAAAAAAAAAGTCTTTTTTTGTAAACATGAATAGGAAAGCATCAGGGTTACAGGATGATCACCACTTTTAATGGACACCCTGTAGCCAATCATAATCAAATATTCACCTACGCAATAGCATAAATGCCAGAATATTGCCTTTTTCATCTGATCTAAAGAACTGAAAATGATCCTGTAAAAGTGTGGGAACTCATTGGATGAAAAAACAAGGAAGGTGGTGGGATCAGAGAAGATGGAACAGGGGGGAAATCGTTTTTTGTTCCTCCAATGCATGAATTATTAACATTATCAATGATGAGTTCATAGCTTGAAGTATAAATATGTATATAGTCTGGATAACAGTATCAATTGCCACTTAATGACAGAAGAAATCACATATTAAAGAAGCAAAATATGATTTTTTTTTATTGGTTTGGGGTCCCCTGTGAAGAGGATGTGGACAAAAACCAGTTATTTGAGTCTTCACTCAATGTATTTACAGATTTGTATGTTTTACTTCAGAAAAGAAAAAAAAAAAAAACACCAACAGACACATAAACAGCATGAAAAATTAATAAGATTGACAATATGCCCAAACCCATCATTGAAATTGCATGAAGAGGAAAAAAAACACATTAAGGTAAAGCCTACCAAAAATAGAGAATATATTAACTATTTTGGTATCCTGAAATGACTCAAAGACTAGATAAATCTTCAACACATTGAAACTTTTAGCAAATAATACTTGTATGACTGAAAACAAACACACAGGAGTATACTGACACAAACAATCTCAGGACAACCAAAGAAAGTGGTGAAACTTACAGAATGTTTTCGTTGTCTGCTCTGTGATGAAATGTTGAGCTCATTTTCTCCACATGAGCTAAGAAATAAATAAATAGTTTGATGAACTGATATAACAGTAAACAAGGAGCTGAAGTGAAAACCTACTATGAATGAGGAAGAGAGGGACTAACAAGATGCAACTGGGCTGATTAGAGCTTGATTACAGGAACAGGAAGCTGACAGGAAGCTCCTTCAAAATAAAACCACATCTCAATAATTCAGAAACTTGATCCAATTTTAAAGTCACAGAGTACAAACATTTGTTTAAGTACATTATTGATCACACATTTAACTTAAGAAGAAATCAGCGTATCAAGATAAACTTTTTTTTTTAATTTAACACAGTTTAACCACAGAAATAGTAAGTACAAATACAAATATGCATAGCCGTGCCTTGAAGACCCTGGCTCAAAGCTAGGCAGAATTTTATGTTTCACTTTAAATCTGCAGATCTACTGACCTCTGACTGACCAGACTTCAAACTCTGCCTCATATTTAGTCGAGACAAGTAAACAGCGTGATGTTCAACAAGCTCTTTGCTTCATCACAGACATCTCCATCACTCTGATCTTTCTTCTGCTGCATTAACCCTTCCGTTCTCCTTAGCTTGTTTACATTAAAAGTGGGGTCATCTGGACACCACAGGACAGTGCGCTGAACTTTTTTTTTCCACTGATTTCGGAGTTTCACTAATGTCCATGGCAGACATAAAATCCTGTCCCCCTTCGTCCACATTTGTCATGGAAGAAATCGCATAACAATATGTGGTTGGAGCCATCTGGACCCCAAGGAGAGCGGAAGGGTTAAAGCTGTCTTTGCCACTGCAGACTACATAGTTATTATGTGTCTTATTGTAAGACTATATGAACCAGAACTAGATTTTTTGTTTCTTAATTGCATTGGAAAAATGAAAATAAACCAAACGACAAATAATTCAGAAGTCAGGTGACATTTTTCCGTCAGCTTTCATCATCTGATTTCTCAAATTTCAGATTTTTCCAAAGAGATGTAAAAGGGATAATCTGATTTTCACTATTATGCAACAAAAGTCACAAATTAATAAGATTAAAGACAAATAATTCTCCCGAACAGTGGACTGTTGACAGCCTCCTTGTGCACCTCTTCACGATCTTCCTGTTATTTTTTTCTTTTTTGTGTTTATGGAAAATTTGATGAGCTAGTTTGTTTTTTTACTCCTATATTTTGGTTCAGAAAAAAGATAAAGTAATAGTTTGTTTGCTTTAAATCTTTTACGCAGATGCGATGGTCTTCACAATCCTTCCAGCCACTCTCCCCCAGAAAAGATGTTTTTAATTACCTCTCTCCTTTATCTTTGTTTTTCCTTTATCTTACGTTTGTTCCCTTTTTTATTATTAACTTCTTTATTTCACAGTTCAACCTATAACATGTTTGCATAACAGTTTCAAACGAGTCAACAAAACTGATTTTCATAAATAAAAGTCAGAAGACGGCAAATGAATGGATGAAACATCATGGCATAACTTCAGTGTTGTGGTTCTACTTCCAGCCAAAACACGGAAAGGATTTAGTTGATAATGACAAATATTAAAAGACAAAATCCAATAAACAAAAGATTATTTCACTTGGAAGTAACCTTTGATGTCTAACTATCAAATTAAGTTTGAATCTGCATTTGGTGGGTTGACATATTATTCTAAAGGTAATATTCTTAATTAGTTATTGTTAAATTCAGTTTAGTTTATCTATTTCAATAAAAACCACAACAGCATCTAAATTAAAATCCTCACTGATAAAATCCTTATTCATTCAATCATGTTTTTCTTTTTAAGGTAGAAAAACGTTTTTATTTGACGGAAGCTGAAGTTCATTAATACCCATATAACTTAAAATGAAAATAAAAAAGTGTTCAACTTGCTAATTATTTATTTAGTAATTATCTAAAATAATGTGGATAGCTGACTCCCAGGATTAATGATTTCTAAGTGTGCAGAACTGATTATACCAACTTCATCAAATGTTTGTGGGCATGTAAACAAGCTCAGTGTGGAGCAAAAATTCCTTTTTATCTGTTTTACTGGGCTGTGTGTTTGCAAATCTAACTAATTTTGGGTTATGAATATTTTTTGAAAAAGTCAGATCACATGACCTTTGTTTGCTGCAAAATTATATAAATATATATACATATTTATCAAAAAATTAACATTCGGAAATGTGTTTTTATGATTAAAAAAAGTAATTTATTGTATTCATTTTTTTTATTTATCAACTGAAATTCTTTTTTTTTTTTTTTTTTTTTTCATTTTGTAATTATCAGTTTTTCTGCCGTCCAGCCAAGCACAGCTAAGTCCTCTCACTCGTGCCAGCTGAGACAAACACGGTGAGGTGTAGCAAAAGGCCACGCTTTTGTTTTTTTTTTTTTTTTTCAGGGCCTCCCAGGATGTTTTTCAGCTTTTCCCTCCCCCTGTCTCTGTGGTGCAGAAAACACCCCTGCTGACAAAGTCTTCTGGACATTTACGAGTTAGCAGGTCACCAGAGCCCACAGCAGACTTGCCACCCCCTGAGGAAGCAGAAAAGGGTAAAAATGCATGAAGAAACTGCTAGAAATACTCAGACCCCATGGAGCTATATCTCTAGAGAGACACGGGAGGAAAGTTTACTTTGTAAAACTACTTAAAGTGATTTATGCTTCAAAATAACTTAAAATCTATTTTATATGCAAAAGTTGAAATGCTTGAAATATCCAAACAAAAATGGAAAATCCGATTCATGATTTTGATTTTATAGTGGTCAAACTCGTCAAGCAGGAAGAGCTGAGTCTACAAAATGTACTACATTACTGTCTACAATGTAATATTATAAGTATAGAGCTAATAAAATCATGTCCATTGTTAAAGTGCTGCTGTGTATCTTTTACTGCCGCTTCTTTAAGACCATCTGACAGCACTTGTGAAAAAGCTGATTGGTTTTAAGAGGACTTTTATTTAAAATGATGAAGCCTCTCTGTAGCAGAAGCAACTGAATCACTTTGGAGCAATGAGATATTTTCTTTGGAGGGTAGACCATTAAAAAGGCCGGCAGATCAGGGGAGCTTGTTTCCAGAGTAATTACTTCCCGTGAAGTCCTTGTTTAAAACATGAAAAATGTGTCTTTTTACAGGACAGTACAACACCTAAACAGCTTTATTGCTTCCTCCGGCAATCCATGATCCACCCCTGCTCCGTTCAGTAAGAAATTGTATTCCGATACGATCCCATTGAGAAGGAAGCCCTGTTCAATTACTAAGAGGGGGAATGTGATAATCTGGGTAAAGAGAAATGGATTTTCCCTTAAAATGGTTGCTGCTGTCTGAAGGGTTCAGGTAGGAGGGGAGAGGAAGAGACAGGAGCGGAGGTTCGGCATCCAAAAACAGAAATGAAAACAGGGAAGTGAGGGAACGGGAGACAGGAATACAGTGAGGATTCAGAGGGAGACGTATTAGAGAAGACACGTTTATTCTCACACTGGAGCAAAGGAAAGAAGGTATCAATAGCTGCTACTCAGCATCCAACAACGACGTGTTTTCTGTAACTTTAAGGGACATTTTTTCTGAAAAAGTTTGAATTATTCCCATGTTTTGATTTGCAAGAGTCTCCAAATAAATGCAGTCATTGTCATTGCAGGAAGGGTGAACAGGCCGACCTCGCCTGTATGTGAGTCTGCAATCAGCCACAAATAACAGCTGTTTAAGTCTCAGACGGTCACAGAGGAGACCATCCTGAGCACCAGATTCAACATATCCTGGTTATGAGGAAGCTGCGGGTTTAAAGCCGAGTTACTCAGAGACTTTGTGATGTTATAGTAAAATTAACGATAATCTGGTAATTTTTAATTTTTTTTATTTATTTTTTTTTTTACTTGTCCTGTCCAACAGCTGAGCAAACAGAAACAGGCTGAGAGCCTCTTGTGTTGGACAGATTTTACTGTCACAACAGGGGTTTATTCATGCTAAACTTTATTTATATTGATTATGTTTGCTTTTGTTTTGTTGGACCGGAAAAAGAGAGAGGTGGGGTTGGGGGGTAAAAGAGGGGGGTTTAGAGAAAAAACAAAATGGTAACAGAAGGAAGCAACATCCTAAAACAACCAGGTCTAAATAGTCAACTACAATGGGCGGGGCCTGTTTTTACATTTCTGATCTAAAGAGAGTCTTAAACTACCGTCACAACCATTGATTGTATATAAAAAACTTGACTGAAGGACTCTCATTCCAAACAGAAGGTACCCGCTGGCTCCAAGAAGTCAAAATCCCATTGACTTCTATAGATACAGTAACTCAGTCATTAGATTTTTCCAGACTAAACATTATTCCTTCTGGGCTTAATGCATCTCAGTTTTTTGTTGGGGAATTTGAATCCCGATGGACTTCAGCTATAGACCAGAAGTTTCTGCTTGATACTTCGATACCTTGCAAATGTCTTTGAGTTTAAATGTATTCTTGTTTGTTTCATTTTATTTCATTCCATTTTTTTTTCACATATTCAAGTCCTTTGTTATCATCTGGTTTACTATAAATGTGTTCATTGTTTTATCTAACCATTTTATGAACACACCCATTCCCTTTCAGGGTCACATGGTTGCTGGAGCCTATCCCACCAACTGTTGGGTGATAGCAGGGTACACTCTGGGTTCATTGTCAGTCCAGGGTATTATTTCATTTTTTTTAATCTAAAATATTTTAACAGAAGTGAGTCAAAGATGTAGTCACCATTGACTGTATATAAGGACTAGACTGAGTGACCATCCCCCTTACTGTTCGAAACAGTGAGTACCCGTAGGCTCAGAGAAACCAAAATCTCATAGACTTGAATAGAGAAATGAACAGCTGTCATCAGTCTTTCTATTTGTCAGAATAAACATTCTTGCTCTGCTCTCTTTCACTAGCATGTTCTCGCTAATCCTGTAGTCATTTTAAATTAGCCAATCAGATGCTTCGTTTTTATCTCAAGTTGAACATTCAAAAAATGTGATGAACAAATTTGATATAGCCCACTTTCAAGTAGCGGGGGTGTGAAGTCCCAACAACCTCACTCCTGATTGGTGGGAGGGGTTTCCATGGCAATTATTATTCAAATTTACTTGGACCAATCACAAATTACTGATAATTTATGGTTCTAACATGGTGACGTCGGTACAGCAAACAAATGACCAAATTTATTTAATTTAGCTGGAGATTGAAGTAAACCATTTTCAATGGATGATGTCGCGCTCACTCGGTCCAGTTCTTATTTACACCATGAACACACAAGCCCTGGAGTGAGATGATGCAATTTTATTATAATGAGACCAACAAATCATGTTAATACTAATATGTTTAAGTTAACTTCTCTCTTTAACACCTATAATGTTTTTTTTTATTTCTTTTGTCCAACACATTTTCAAACTCCATTCTCTAGCTAGTGAGTTTCCTCAAATTAGCTCATTTTGGGGATCAGCTGACCTGGAAAACACAACAGCATGTGCGGCGATTCCTCTCTCACTGCTTATCTTGAATTCATACTCATTGTCAGTGGAAGTCCTGCTAGCATCACAGACACTTTAGTTTATCTGGGTAAAAGTAATAGAACTGTCTTCATATTCATTTGAATCCTTTGTGCTTCATCCTTTCATTTTTCAAAAGCCCTTTCCTCTGTTCTAAGGATGCCTGATAAGTTCTGAAAAGCCTTTTTTTTTTTTTAATCTTGTTCGTTCAAAACACAGGACTTGTGCGCACAAGGTGAATACCGGCAGGATTAAAAAGAATAATGAAAAAATGAAAAGAAAAATGAGCAGAGGAACAACTTCTTTTGTCTGGAAATGTATTAAATGTTGGGCTCTGATATGTTGAATTTTGGAGGATTGTTTTATTTTTGGCAAAAACATTTAATTATGATGATTCTTGTACTTTATGTGCTCAAGTTATAGAGTGGGGGACAACAAAATATTTCTCTGGAACAATAGGGGTTCCATATTATTGCTTTCTTTTTATTTTTGTAAATGTGTAACTATTGGGGCAATCTGAACATAAATGCAAACCTAAGAGTAATGAAAAAAATGTGTTTTAATCTTCCAAAAAATTAAGTGTTTTGTCTAAAGACTTCCAGAATTTCCCAAACAAAACCAGACGAGCTTCTGCCTTCTTTTCTTGCGGTATTTGTCCTGTCGAGGAGTCAGACAGCCAATTCTCCTGACAGCTAGTGAGTCATCTTATGAGTAAGTTAGACAGCAAACTGTCCAGTCACCTGCTCAGTTACGCAGAGATCTCATCTGACATGCTGTCACCAGTGTTAGCCTTCAAGTCATCATGTCACTCACCGGTTAAGTTGCCTATTCAACAAAACTTCAAAATCAAGGTTACCCAGCAGTTTAGGTGTCAGTCAACCTAATTATGTATTCCATATATAGTCCCTAAATAGTAAGTGGTTGTGTAGGGTCCCATTAATAGTTTTTTTTAATGCATTTTGGTCAAATTAACAAAGTTTTAAATGTGATTTTTCCAATGTAAGAAGTTCAACTTACCAATTTGTTGAGTTCTGTTTGTCAAGTTATAAGGAATAATCACTTTACATTTTATAAAGATAATAAACTGTCATTTTTAATTAATTGCCATATTAATTGTTCCTTAAAGATCAAATCTCAAATGGTTGGCACTTCTGTGACTTAAAAAGGACGCTACCGATACTACCAAACCCGAGTCCCTGAACTTTCAATGTGCGTTCAATGGCCGCCAGAAAACAGATTTAAAAGCGTGTATAGCGATTCTTAACCCTTCCGCTCTCCTTGGGGTCCAGATGGCTCCAACCACATTTTGTTATGCGATTTCTTCCATGACAAATGTGGACGAAGGGGGACAGGATTTTATGTCTGCCATGGACATTAGTGAAACTCCGAAATCAGTGAAAAAAAAAAGTTCAGCGCACTGTCCTGTGGTGTCCAGATGACCCCACTTTTAATGTAAACAAGCTAAGGAGAACGGAAGGGTTAAAGGTACATAGTACCGTGTGTGTTTTAAACATGTTTACATCGACTTTTCAATGGAAGTGGTTGCTAAATGGGCATTTTTGAGGGTAGTATAAGACGACTAGTCTCCATCTTCTCCAAAAAATGACAGTGTCAACTCAACATCAACATACTGTTGCTTTTTTCCCAACTTAACAAAAAAAAAAAAGGGTCCTTCTTATAAAGACGTTAGAAAAATAAAGGAATTTAAACGTGTTTCTGTCTGAAATATGTTTGTATTTGTACAATCTTTGTTAAATAAATGAGGAGGTGTGTAGTAACATGGTTTAATCGCTGCAGTCTGTGTGTGTGTGTGCGAGCGTTCCCAGTCCTGGCAAGGAAGTGTATGGCCTGTGTCTTTAGCCTGTGTGTGTTTGTGAGAAGGGACACAATATGGCACCATTAAGCCACTTCTGATCACATCACATCCAGCATGGAGTCGCTAAGACCTCAGTGGTCTCCATTTAGGCCTGTCTGAAAGATGGTGTGTGTGCTTCTTAAGGTGTCCCTCCACAGCGTGTGTGTGGTACATGAACTAAAGAGACACGTGTCCTCGGTATAAACGTAAAGCTCATCTGTCCGGGTCAACAAGAAATCAGCTTATTGTACCTTTGTGAGATACCAACAACTTTTAGAAGGGGTTTTTGTACATGGATGAAGAAAGCGACCCACTTCCATAAAATCATGTTTTTACCATGATCTTCTGCCATTTTTATGATGGCGGACGACATATTGAAAGGAAAAATAAGCTTAAAATTTCACTTCTGAGTATTTCTTTATTCAAATTGACGTGAATCAGAAGCAGACAAAAAAATGCAGTTTGAAAAAATTAACTTTTTGGTCACAAGCTCCTCGGTCTGAGCTCTAAGCAATAGAAAAGAGGGAAGAGGGGCGGGGTTGCTCTGTGCTAACTGACCCACAACTCAGAGGCGAGTTTCTGATGAGATACTGCCACTCTGAAGAAACATGTCCAAGAAAGTGACAGCTTTTTGGGGGGTTTGGCTTAAAAAAAATCACCTAATCTTAATTAAAATACCTTCAAAAACATTTGTTCAATGGAGTATAAGTCGCAAGACCAAAAAAAAAATTTAAACAAAGAAGAAAAGTCATTCTGGAGTATAAATCACAAATTGGCCTAGCTCAGCATTTATACAATAAAAAAATAAATGAAATAAATAGAATAAAATAATCTTTTGATCTGTATAAGAAAAATATTAAAGTTTATGAGGAAAACAATCAGATTCTCTTCCACATTTGCGTTGGACGACACTTCTTCTGCCTCTGTCACAGGGGTGGGCAAACCTTTTGATTTGTGGGCCAGAAAGGGGTTCTAAAATTTGGCATAAGGGCCGGACAAGGAGCAGATGGAAGGAGTGATTTGGTAATGAACCTCATAAACTAAAAAGATAATAAGGAATTTAGATAAAAACATGCTTTAATTTGGATTAAAATTCACATATATTCATTTAAAAACAGAAAATTTGGGAATTTTAATTTCTAAATTTTGATTTTTGTTCTATTTTTGGTGATCCAATGGGTTGATGTTGTTCAGAGGAAAATGCGAACTCAAAGAAATCCAAAAAATCACCTTCTGACTCAGAAAAAAACACACACGAACGCCAGAGAAACAACATCATTCATGAGAAGGAACCAGAAATACGATGAAAATAAAAGAATAATTAGGATTTTTGCTTCAATGTATTTAATTTGGAGGGTCAGATTAAGTAGCTTAAGGGGCCGCATGTGGCCCCTGGGCCGTAGTTTGCCCACCCCTGCTGTGTCAGTAGCAAATACTTATACTCTGATGCAGCGCCCTCTGGTGGTTGTTAGAGGAAACAACCAACACAAATTGGCGTTAACTGGGAAAATAACAAACATATGAGCTTATTTATGTCCAAAAAAACACAAATAAGTTGCTCCTGAGTATAAGTTGCACCACTGACTAAACTAGGAAAAAACCTGCGGCTTATACTCCGGAAAATACGGTAATCGGAGTGGGTCGCAAAAGTTTTAATCCAAACTCTTGTTAAACTTTGTCCTCCAGGTACACCAAAAATATTTTCCCCACCTGAACCGAGATCAAAACCAGCAATTACAGACCTGACAATAATGTCACCTTGTTGTTATCGAATGATACTAATGTATGCCAGCGAGGCCAATCCTATGGGATCACAACAGCTAAGAAATCTGTTTGTGTCACAGACAGCCTTTGAGAGGATGACTTTTTTTCCAGTCCTTGCCAGATCATCTGTGCTTGAGGGAAACTCATAATGAAAACTAATGAGGGTTAGAGCCAGCCAACTGATATATCCAATTTCTCATTAAAATTTCTTCCTACGGGTATGTCACCAAACTGAAATGTGAAACCGCTGTCAAACCAGTCAGATAAATTTAAGCTGAAACAATGGATACTACAATAGATGTTATAGATATGCGTTGACTTCAGGGACTCGGTGGTAATTTCAGTTTCTGCACACGCGTGTGTTTGTTGAAAAGTCACGGCTTTCAGAACGGAAACTCCTCTTGCATCAGTGTGTTTTCATCCAAACAGCTTTGAGGAGGCATGGATTAGTTTGAAGTGCAGAACAAATCAGAGTTAGCAGAGTGAGAAGGAGTGCACACAGATGTTTCCTTAAGATAAAAGATTCACGAGTTAAAGCGATAGCATCTGCACTCGGCTGTTTAAATTGAGCAACGGGAAGTGGTTCTGATCCAAAAAATACATGCATCTATTCAGAGACAAAAAAGAAAAAAGAAAGAAAATTACAAGGGGTGTATATTGGCAAGAGTCTGGCAATACTGTACGTATGCCAGTATGTGTCTCACGATATAATGCGTATCATATCCCAAGTCTGTACTAGAGTCCATTTTTTATCATTTTTTTAAAAAGTATTACTCACCTGAATATTAACATGCCTGTAATGGTAATACAATGGTAAACTTTGTTTTATTTAATGATCACAACAATAAGCACCACAATTATAGAAATTGGTTTTACCCAAGCAAATTCATTATGCTTTTATTTTGGTAAATTAAGAAATATTTGTTCCTAAAGAGAATAAAAAAGATTGCCAGTCAAAATCAGTTTTTCCCTACATCCCTAAAAATGACATGGGCAATTTTACAGGACGATTCCCCATTAACTAAATAATCAAAACGCAGTTACAAACTTCCAACATGTTCACTTTTTCCATTTGTAACTTGAATTTAGTTCACTTTATCATACAAGTAAACACCAGAGTTAAACAGTTAACAGTCCAAACAAACTTCCATACATTTCAGATTATAATCTAAAAATGAACAACAGATTACATCGAGGAGTTTCTGTGGTAATCCCCTTTATTTAAAGCAGCCAATCACAGAACAACATCCGCCCAAACATGTTTGCTTTTTTACGTGGCACAAAAAAGCAAATCAGAGTTTTACCAGTCTTATAATAATTGATTTCAGGAGATGATAGTGACAGAATTATTAAGATAAACACTAAAAAATAAAATAAAAACAATGTTTTAAGTCAGGGTGATAAATAAGTGAGCCAAAAAAACACACATACAATATAATATAAAGAATGTTTTTTACATTTTTTTTATCAGAAACAAGATGAACTTGATGAATAAAGTGTAAAATCCCATCACATTTGATCTACATAAAAACTAAAATTGTACTTTACATACAAAGACATCATTCATCTTGCATGAAAAAAAAGTTTGTGTTCTTACAAAAATAAAAAAACATAGCAAACACAAGGTTAACTATTTTTGAATCTTCCCTAGTTGAGTCAAACTGTATTATCTTCCACAGTATTGGTAGTTGAATGAGCTACGACAAACTGAAATGACATTTTATCCCATCACAGAGACATAAAGTCACAAAAACATGCTACATTTATTATTATTATTTTTTTTTTTGTTAAGGTTCAGTTTTTAACATTTTACATTGGATGCAACACCTCACTGGTGGTGAGCTCTGTTCATGACTGGTTACCTGGTTCAGGTGTGTCCAGCCAATGAAAACATGCCGGAGGAGCGTATGTTGAAAAACATGCAGGAATGCGGGCGGCACTCCTATCCCTGTTGTCTTAGTGTTCACTTGTTGCGCGCAGAATGGTCATAAAAAATGTGGTCATGAACATTTTGGCTCTACGGTCTAACCCTCGATATTTCACGCGAGCCTCTGGCATGACCCGCACTGGTTGGGCCATATTTTGACCGCCTGTATCTACCCAGAAGGACAGCTGGGACTAAGTCTTTAAAAAGGCAGCAGAGAAAAGTTTCTTCTGTAAAAAATGCTCCAAAACTTGAATGATTTATTGAATTCATCCTATTCTACTCCAAACTTTGACTGTAGTTAGGAAACAACTTCACAAACTCATAAATCAAAGCCATATTCATCTCTTCCTTGTGCTCTTCTTTACATGTATCGCTGCTTGTAAATTCACCAAACTTGGCAGCTCGGTGCTGTCACTGGCTTTGTGCCTGAGGTTGTTGAATTGAGACTTCAGAGACAACGACAATCCCATATGGAAACGCCATATGTCCTCATCAATACAACATTCTATTTTATAATACATACCCGCACACAGTGGGCACATGCGAGCAGTGTGCTGCGGCACATGCAGCTCTAAGACGGCACACACATGAGCGCACTCACGCGCACTGTAGTTGGTGTAATGACCCATTTGGCATTGAGCAGCATCTGTTTAGCAAATGAAGACCCGTCGTTGGAATGATAGTAATTTTCTTCCTGACACAGTTGGCAAATGAGGAAGGCAGGTTCCTCTTTAGCACTTACAACTAATCTCCTGTCCTATTCTCCTGTGTTGAATTGTCATTCTCTCCTCCCCCATCACTCATGCCACTATCAACTGCAACACAGAATTAAACTTTAGTGAAAGAAATGCCCACTGAAATGTATTAGGAAAATAAATAAACACCCAAAACCCCATTTAAATTTAAAAAAAAAACATTTTAGTAAATGATTTCCTGAGTTCCTGCTTCTCTCCTGGGAGAATAAAGTTGTGACAGCCTTTACTTTCTGCTCTGCCATCAACACCACGAGGAAGTCTAATGGGAATAATGGCAACCTCCTGCTGGGAGAAGAAGCTCCCAACGTTACATTTTCAAAAAATCAGAAAAATGCAGTAGGAAACCAGGTAACCAAGTATTCCCAGAAGACGAAGAAGGCTGGGACCCTTTCAATAAATCTAACCCACACATTAATCCAACAGTTCACAGCGGTTTACTTCTATAACTGCGGCTGTTGAGAATAGAGCATAGGGGGAAAAACATAGCTGTCCACAAATACCTAATAATCCTAAAAGCAAATGATTTGGATTTTAACAGTGAAGAGCACAGTTAAAATCAAACCAACTTATATTTTTTTCATAATTTTGACATTTGTGCTCCAAGCAAAAAATCTGAAAGATTGACACTAATTAAGACCTGTCAATGTCCTTCATCCAGTATCTGAGAAAAGCTTTTGTTGAGAATGATTAGTGCTCTTGTCTTAAAATATTGTGTAAAATCATCCAACCATCTCCAAAGGTTGTATTCAGTTTCAGTTTTTCCTGAAGCTTCCCATTCTTTTGCTCTAATTCTCTATTGGACTAAATCTGGGATAGGCGACTCCAGGCCTCGAGGGCCACAGTGTCTGCATGATTTCCAGATGTCCAAGCTCTACTCATGACTGATTACCTGGTTCAGGTGTGTCCAGCCAATTAAAACAGAGTCGAGGATGACGGAAAACATGCAGGAATACAGCCTTCGAGGCCTGGAGTTGCATATCCCTGCACTAAGTCATTGTGTGTGAGTTAAATCATTTAAAAAAGAGGCACAAATATTTAAGTGTTCCAAAACATGTAAAAAAAAAAAAAAAAGGTGACCAAAAAGAAGAAAAACATAACTGACCCTTAAACACGGAATATATCCCCACCAACACCTACATAAGACCCTCTTTGACCTCCTTGAACTCTTCAACTATTTATACAGTCAACATGAATCAGTTGATTCTGATAATTTACTGTAAATGAGAACTGGACCAATTTAGTGGGATGTCACCCAACAAATATCTTACATATGGCTCCAACAATATGAAGTATGATCAAATCAAGTTGGATTTTTTTTACTAAAGCAGGGTTTAACAGTAACAGAGCCATTTGGGGTCGTTTTCTACTGATCAAAACCTGGAAGGAGTCGCAACGTCTTACTTAAGCCTTTTGGAATTTTGAGTTGGCATTCATGATCTTCTGTTTTTTAGTAATAAATTAGATTTATGTCTATTTTTTTTTTTGGCAGGAACAAAAGCAAGAACACAAAAAGAACCTAGCATATTTCAAAACGCTATTCTTTATTTTTTTTTTTTTTACGTGTGACAAAAGCTCAAACAACTTTTATTTTTGTATTTTTTTTCCCCTTCTTATCCTCAGCAGTCTTAAGTTGCTGGGTTTTGTTATTTTAGTTTGAGGTTGGACCTTGGTAGTCTTAGTTTGTTTATTTGTTTTCTTTTGGTAGTTTTGGTTTGACAGCCACCAGCAGGGAGTTCTTGACTCTGACGGTCAATATGGCTGAGTCAACAGTCTCTGTGATTTATTTTATGTTTGGCCAAGGAGCCACCGTGGAGAGGTAAAAGAGCCACATGTGGCTCTGGAGCTGCAGGTTGCTGACCCCTGTACTAAAACCTTGCTTCCATCGATCAGTATGGAAGAGTAAGGAATAGTACGGTACTGTCCAGTTGATTCTGGCGAGCTTTTCGTCTCAGTTTAGCCTCGCTTTAACTGAGCGGTTTGTTTTCACGGCGCATACGTGATGTTGACCGCTAATGTGTCATTGTAGCACAACCACTAGAAAAGCAACAATGAAGGTCATCCATTTTTCTCGTTTCACATTGTTTATAACAGGAGTTTAATATTGTTTAAAAGAAGCTCGCGAGTGGGATTGGAACTGCAAAAACTTGAAAGCTTACAGACGTTAGAAATGTTAGCTTGGTGCTTTTTAATGTCTTCATCACTTTCTACCAATCAACGGGGGGCTACAGCAGCTCTGCCCCAACTTTTATGCTTAACTTTTCAATAGTCCTACAACCGATGGGGTCCCCAAGAAGTACAGTTTGGTTAAAATGGAAACGATCAAAATACCGGATCGTAAACTAACGGACTGCTTGATGGAAATGAAGCTGAAGTGTTTTTTATTCCTTTTTCGGGGTGTGTTTTTATGATGTTTTTTAGAAAGAAATTGCTCCTTTTCTTATACTTTATACAGTGGGGTGGCCGTGGTGCAGCGGTAGGGTGGTCAACTACTGATCAGAAGACTGCGGTTCCTACCTTGCCATTTGTCAAAGTGTCCTTGGGCATAACACTGAACCCCAAATTGCCTCTGGTGGAAGGCACTGCCACCAGTGTGTGACCGAGGGAATGGGACTGTGACTATATTCTGTACAAGTATATGCCATTTACCATTTGTCCCAAGATATATTTCCATATAGATCCTCCATTTTGGATTTGTACTCAACCCACCGATCGAGTCCCTGAACGCGTTGACCTCACTAAAATTCTAATTTTTTGACTCTGGACTGCTGCACCACACCCAACCACTAAATCGCGCTGCAGGACCTCAGATATTGACTCGATGACCAAATCATGTTCGGTGTGAACGCAGCTTTAAGATTCCCCCAGGATCTATACAGTT
Organism: Oryzias javanicus; assembly: GCA_003999625.1. Taxonomy (NCBI): domain Eukaryota; kingdom Metazoa; phylum Chordata; class Actinopteri; order Beloniformes; family Adrianichthyidae; genus Oryzias; species Oryzias javanicus. The sequence goes on from CM012446.1 coordinate 5,177,069, forward strand.
CTGTTTATTTCAGTTTTCCTCAAAATGCATTTCTTCACTTATTTACAGTTTTCAGCGTCCAGACTACAGATTGCTTTTGCCTGCTCATAGAGACCCAGTATGTTTCTCAAGTTGCCCTTCAACCCTACAAACTTCTTTTTTGCCAGAAAGTCAATAATCCAGGCACTGGAATCATCGTTGTGCTTTTGACCTCTCATGTAGCATTGTTGATCGAATCGGACGGAACATCCTAAAGAATTCAGAGATTAGGTTCCAAAACAAGCTGCCTGCCTTGTCTGGATGAGAGAGGACTTTCTAAGATAAGTAAATCTGTACTTCGATTGCAGGAATGCAAGCGAGCTGATGTATGAGGCTGTCTAGGTAACTCAAAAGAAAGAATTTTTTCAAAGCACAGGACGGTGTGCTGTCTGACGCTGGAAGCACTCAAAGGAGTTGTGAGCACAGAGATAAATGCATTTTTCTGCAGCACACACTCCAAACACAAGCAGCTTCTGGGAACTTAAACTGCTTTCCTGATCGTGTTTGTCGGACATTTGTGGACATGTACTCTTACTCACAGCTCCATTTGTTCAATCTTTGAACCTAATGCCTGGTAAGGTCGCATACTGGGAATAATTAGAAATAGAAGGTCAGGGAAAAAGCTATAAAAGAAGCTATAAAAAAAGATAGATCGCACTGAGAATGAGGAAATAGAAGAAAAGTTAGGAATTAGGTCACCAGAGAGAATAGGCCATTGAAATCAAAGTCTGATTAAAGGTTGCAGACAGAAGGAGAGTCTAAATGATGACATGATTTATCACCTGTGCACATTCACATGGACACACTGGGAACCCCTGGTTCTGCACAAATCTTTTTATTTCTTAAAAAAGAAAGAAAAAGAAGTTACATCATCAATTGGTTTCCACTGAGTCCAATAGGACATCCAGTATTTAGTCTTTTTGTAATTCCAATTCAGGGTCATCACATCTCCATCCCCATTAAAGCTGAGTCGGTCTTTTTTATTTTACCTTGAGCTCGTTGAAATTCACAGATGTTCTTAAATAAGTCAGTGTCACAAAAATTAGCTGGGATGTGGTAATGCATATTTTATCCGCAACAAAAATGCCATAAATAAAAAATTCAACACAATGACCTCCATTCGTTCGTGGGTTTTTTCTCTTAACCTACAAACCTTAGCGTTCAAACTCACAAAATACACTCATCCCTGAAGAAAACATTCATACTAGATCACAAATACTATTACATAAATATAAATTATGATTAAAGAAAAAAGAAAATAATAAAATAAAAATAATACTGCTGTAGCCTTAATTAAAAAAAGAAAGAAAAGAGTGCACCTTATAATCAGGATTGTTTTATATTTGGATTAATTAATGCAGTTAGTTGTAGTGCTGGGTTTAAAAAAATCGATAAACCGATTTGAATCGATCTAAGCTTAATCAATTCACAAAAGATATAAATGGATTTAGCACATAAAGGACTCAAAGGACGGCTAATGCTAACGCCCAGTTGACCTAAACATACATTACAGACTAAATGAACATCTTTATAAACTCACAGGTATGAATTTTCCAAAATCTTCTAAGGAAATATTTTTAGAGTAACTATTTATGGTCTAAAACATCACATTTTTTTTTTTCCCCTTATTCTGTCATCTTCTTATTCTTGAATAAGGTGTCCTTCTGTAGTGCTATCGCCACCTAGTGGCCGAAAGGAAAAGCCCTCCAGTAGAAGAAGACAATATTAACAATGTTAATGATTTGAACATTTTTGTTAGAACTTCTGCTTTTGAGAATCAATTTAACATTGTATGATCTTAACAATCTCATTATTTTACTAATACATTTTACAGAATGTGAAGTGTATCAGAATAGTATACATACATTCAAATTATAAAGTAGATTATTATTGTATTTCTTAACAAATGTGTATAAATGTGTAAACTCAAATTGAATTGAATCGAAAAATTCCGAATTAATCGATTCAGGTTCTTGTGAATAAAATCGAATAGTTTCTGGAAATTATAACCGATAAAGGGCTCAGTTGGTTGATTCTGACCGACTGACTTATCTCTGAAGTTACAGTCACGTGTGGTACGTTCAATAAAGAGCTTTATGCACTTTTTATAAACGCACATTCAGCTGGTGATGTTTCCACCGCACCAGCGCTTGACAAGCAGGTAGCGGCAGGGAGCGGATTCTTCTTCTTTTGTGTTTCAACTGTCTACTAACGCTTGTCTGCCTCCTACAATAGGTAGAGGCTCAGTGTGCAAAGTCAAATCCAGCAAATCTTGCTTCAAGTGTTTTGTTTTCATAGTTTCCTGCTATAAATATCTGTCTCTGTGTCATTTTAATTATTTATTGAAGGTGTGCCTCATAATAATGTGCTCTATAGTGTGAAAAGTACATAAATGAGTTTAAAAAGAACAAATACATATATTTCTCTATATTTTTAATGTATTTAGGCAATGTGTTTTTAGTGATTTTTTGATTATTTCATGATATTTGTTTTTTTATTCCCTTGCTTCCCTTTTAAAATGCTTTCAATTACATTATGCCTAAATGCAAATAAGACATGCTGAATCAAACATCTGATAGCAATGCAAACTTTAAACCATTAAAAATGATCTCCAGATAAAGTGGAGTGATAAAGGGACAAAAGCTGGTTCTTCGTGGTAAACTGATCAAACAGTCTTTGTTTATTTTTGCAGTCTGGGCTGCTATGTGACGTGGTTGCAGAGTGAACCATTTCTGTTTCCTGTGATCCAGCATCATTACAGCCCTTCCTATCTCTGTCTTTACACAAACTCCAATTCCTCTCAGATTATTTTTGCCTGCTCGTTGCTTCCTGCGAGAGCCTTTGAAGAATGCAACCTGTAATCACCCTGATTTCAGCTCATCATCTCCCACCGCCTCTCACTCCCAGTCATACTCTGTCAAAAATTCGGGAATCAGCGTTCCTGTCATGTTTGTCTGATAACATGAGACATTTATGAATAATAAATGGCTGCTCTCCTGCTCCCTGTTACTTATTGGCTTATGTCACTCCAGAATAAATAAAGATGGATAAGGGACGATAGCAAAGATATCAGAATAATAATATTTTCCTCACACTGGTGCATATTGGGTTTACTTTTAAATCATTACTAGAGGAATTTTTAGTAAACAATTGAATTGATATTCCAGGTATGTGAAATTTAAAAACCAGTAAAGCAAAAATAAATATTTAAAATCAATAGACAAGGTTATATTAAACACCTGAATGAGAGAGAAATCCCTTATAATTAATCCGGTTTTAATACAGTTTCTAACATTTTAAGCAAAAATAAAAATAAATAAAATAAAGCATTTTTTAGAGTATCTGAGTTTATTTGAGCCCTTCACAACATATATGGATTCTTTGCAACTTACAATTTATTCCAGGACTCAACGAATTTCTGTTTCATCTTGAAAAAAAAACAAAAACAAAAAAAAAAAAAAAAACACCAAAGAATATTTTAATATATAACTGGAAATTAAGTTAAGTACAAAGAGGGTTAAAGTTAACATAAATTATTGATAAGTTCTATTAGTGCACATTAGCATATAATTTATAAATATAAAACAGTCAGAAATTGGCACAAAAAAAAAATGTCCCAAAGAAACATTTGTGGACATTTTAAAAGTGGCAGATCACTATGAATTAAAGAACTGAGATGTATATACTGACAAGCTGGTGGTTTAATCACAATCGACCATAAGAAACTGCAAACTCCTAAAAGTGCATCAAAATCTTTGAGAAAGTTCATCTTCTATTTGACTCTTGTTCAAATCAGATCAATTTCACTCAAAGTGCTTTACATAAAAACATGATCAAATTTTAAAAACAAAGAACAAATCATGGCTCACCCGTAAATAACTCATACAAGTCCATTCTTGACTTTATCATTTCATTTGAAATGTACTATCATCAGATGTGGATCTCCTGTGATTGGATTGGGTCTTGTTTAGAGCTGGGCGGATGAACCCAAAATATCAAAAGTATCAATCTCATATATTTATCAGTATCAGATCGATACCAAGATATCAAGATTTCACTCTTGTTTAAAACTTTTCTATATCTGTGAAAAGAACCCAGCTTTTAATCAAATAGTTTCCATTTAATTGAAAATATTGTCCTAATTCTGTTTTTATGTTTATCAAGTAATTTAAAAAAATAGGGAAAATTCAAAGCGATTAAAAACAAGATTTTCAGGTTGATGTCACATCTACAACATTAACGTAAAAAATATCAATATTGATATATAGACCAGTATTGGATCGGATCAATACCCAACTGCTCAGCGATATGGGATTTTTTTATATCACGATATAGCTTTTTACATATTGCGCGATAACGATATTGATCATGATATAAACAAAATAACTATATTTGACAATATTTATTTATATTAGACTACTAAACTGTTTCTTCAGTTCCATTAAAAAACAAAGCATTAAGTCTAAAAAATAAATTCTAATGTTTTCAGGGTTCATATAATAAAAATGTATTAATATACTACAAATTATTTTTGTTGTATTTAGTAGGGGTGTAACGGATCACAAAACACACGGCTCGGATCGTGTCACGGCTTTAAGGTCACAGTTCGGATCATTTTTCAGATCAGTAACAAGTAAAAAAACAACAAGAAAAAAGAAGATGAAAGCCTAAAATTACTTTTTTTAAAAAGTTAAAAATACATGTTTAAAAAAAAGTACTTAAAAGCATTAACTCACACATTTTGAGCTTTGAACGTAAACAAAACATGTATTTTCTGACTACATGTACAGGTCTGGAGAGAGAAAGGAATGCTTAATATCTTATCCCACTAAATTAAACTGCAATTTTGAAATTAAACTTTCATTATTTTTGGTATTAATTGTTTTATTGAAATTAACTGTGGCAACATTTAAATATGTCAAATAAGTATTATTAACCATAGTACATGTCCAGGTGACGCACTGCCATACCCGCGTTTTTTCTGGTGATTTTTGACCCAAACGGCTTGCCTTAGCTCTACCTGTCAGCTCTAGCCAGCTGGGTGCAGGAGTGCGACAGCGGCCGCTCCTCAATGGAAGATCTCCTGAACTCCGACACGGAGATGTGTACCGATGCTTTTATTCAGCTTTTCAAAATAAATCAATCTCTCGGTTTCCGCGTTCTTCATGAAGAGTTCCAGAAAAGTTTTGACAGAAGCTTCTCCCACACTCAGCAACAGACTTTCTGACGCTTGTTAAAACTAATACAGTGTACAGTAAATTAATTTGACCCCAAATGCATTCGGCGTGGACAGACGATTGATTGTAATAAAGTGCGCGGAGCGGCAGCGGGGGTTGCTGGTAGAAGTCGGCTCGTGAGCGTTTGTTTACCTTTCATGCAGACGAAGGACGCAGAGTGGAGTCCAAAAAATGACAGAAATGAGAGCTAATAAATACAATAATTAGATACAAACACTTACTCGCCCTGTGGTGACTAACTCTCTAACTTTTACTCGTGAAATAGGAGAAACTGTTCGCTAGCAAGTGTTATTTGCGGACCCTTCAAATAAAAGTATCGCGATAGCGCATGATAGACTATTCTTCATTGAAAAAAATGTTCTATCGCGATATCAATAATTATTGTTTTATCGCCCAGCCCTAGAAACATGTCAAACCTTTCCTGGCTTTTATTTGAGGTTAAATAACACCAATCTGCCAGATCAGCATGACAGATAAAGCTGATTTCACAACAAGAAAAACAATTTGTCTAAGGAAAACTGTCAGGACGGAGAGAGAAACTAACTTCTGTGTTCTTGTCTGCATCCCTGCGAGAAAACTTGTGCAGTTTGATTTAAAAAGTAAGGTTCAATCATAATAAGCTGAAGAGGACACAAATTAACACATCAGCTGGACTGCAGACCGTTGAGAGCTCCGTGAGACCTTCTTAAAGAAGATGAGCTTCAGCTCTTTTAAATATGTGAAGAAATAACGCACTGGGGAGAAAAAGCTGTAGCACCATATTTAAAGTTAATTGTCAGTAATTTGTTTGGTGTTTTAAATCTTACAGCCTTAAATTTCACTCAAAGTCCCTAAACACTTAAAGCATTAATGAGTTTCCCTGTCTCTTTTGAACGTCTCTGAAGGAAACTCACGATTGTGCAAACACACACAAACCACACAGCTAATATTGTCTGATATCTCCACTGCGTCCTTTTGAAACCTGCTCCATTGACACCACGCTGGCCCCCCCCGGGACCCCCATGAAATCATGAATTTATTGCACACGAGGAGAGAATATGTTTATCGCACGTTTTCATATTCGCACAAGAACACAATGAAATGGTACATAATGACTCGTGCGCGCACGCAGACATACAAGTCAGGTAAATCCTGCCTCCCCTCAATGGAGACACTCCCGTGAATGTGCCACAAAGAGAAGCCAGGTCGCTTGTAATTAAGTTCTAAATGTGCAAATCCAGTTGTGAGGCATTGCTTATGAGATGGGGGGGCATAATGACATGGCCCCATAAGGGAGAATGCTTACTTAGCATTTAAATAGGTTCTTTTCCCCCCTGAAATGGTAGGGTACATACATCGCTTTACTCTTTATTCCATTGTGTGTTTCTCTACATGAAAATAAGGAAAAACTGTGCATGAATGAGGGGGGGTTGTCTCTGGACGCTCCCTAAAACTCCCACATAAGGTTGCATGTTTGTGCAGATATTACCTATCAGTTTAGTCAGGATTAATGCCCAAATAAACAGGTAGAATTTCCTTTGAATTTAAATTCCAGCGACCAAAATTCCTTTTAAGTTCAATCGATTGATAATCGATAAGCAGCTCCTCTTTTTCAGGATAGACCGGTCAGATGGAGGTCACCCCCTTTCCAAGCAACGTAAGGTGCTTTCACACTAAGACCCACTTCCAGATTTGGATAAAATGGGTAGGAATTGGTTAACAGTAAAAAAAAAAAATCAATGAACCCAATGTTTACAATTCTTTCAACTGCAATCACAACTGATTTAGCAATTAACGGGATTCCAATGGATTCTGACGAGAAGAAAAGCGGCTTTAGCATCAAAATGCAACATTTTACAGAAGCTAGCATAAAATAACAGATTCAGGATCTGTTCAAACTACAGGAACTGCGTAAATGGTCGAAGCGTTCCTGTGGTTTTGAGGAGCGTTCGTTATTTCATGTTGTCCGCAAAATCTCCAGTTTTAACCCTTTAGCTCCAGTTTTAGCTCTTTTTCTTTTCTTTTCTAAACTGTTTTTTGCAATAAAGTTGATTCTGATGGATTTAAAAGTGTAGAAAACCAACTTTTACGTCTGCACGCGACATTGTAGAGTAGCTAATGTAAACTAATCTGTTGAGCCTGCAGAAATTGCGAGAAAAGTCAAAGATTTATCAAAGAAGTTTTAAGGAGCCACATGTGGCTCTTTTATCTCTGAATAGTGGCTGAAGAAAAATAAAATAATGATAATTTTCCAAAAAAAAAAAGGAGATTATTTTAGCAACATGATAACTTTTTTGGCTAATTTGTTTTCCAGTGGTGTTTTTAGGCTAATTTAGAGTTTTAGCTTCTATTTTCGCAACATGCAAACGTTTTTGACTAAGTTAGTTTACTGAGGAATTTTAGGCTTTGTTTTTTTTTTTTTTTTTGGTGAATTTGGCCTTTAATTTGTTTTTTATGATAATTTTGAGTAATATTTAGCAAATATTTAGGCAGTAACATTTTTAACTAATTTGTTATCTACTGGGGGTTTTAGGCTTTCGAGTTTAGCTTTTATTTCAGCAACATGCTAAAATATTTGGCTGATTTAATTTACAGAGAAATGTTATGCTAATTTGAAGTTCAACCAGTAATTAAGTAATGAGCTTGCTTTTTTGGTACTAAAGTTAAAAACTTCCCTTTTTGAGAGATGCTAGTTTCTTTTCATATATTTTTTTGATTTTGTTCATGCCAAAAATAGACATTATTCATTTTTATTGAAAAAAACAAAAACAAAAAGAATGTTATGAATGCAAATCCAAATTTCTTAAGGTCTAAGGTAAGTCAATGTGGCTCCTTCTCGGTTCTGATCAGTAGAAAACGAGCCCAAATGGCTCTTTTACTGTTAAAGGTTGCCGACCCCTGCATTAGGAGCTCCAAGCATTTACATTATACATTGAATCTTTTATTTCCAGTGCCATTTTCTGAAAAACTATCAGTTTCTTTCCAAGGCTTTGGCTGAAAACAGAACATTGAACGGGCATTGATAGTATATGCTCAACCTTAGGGTCAGTATATCCTATCATACATTATCAGCCTTGTTCAGCTCTGTACAATACAAGCCGAGTCGATAGCAGAGTTTGAATGCTAGAATACAAATATCCGCAAAGGTTTATGTGTGTGAAATCGAGGCGCTCTATGATCTTGTGAGTTTAATAGCCTGAAGGAATGAAGTGGTTACACATCCTGGCTACCCTGCACTGTGTGCTGCTCTACTGCTCGCCAGAGGGCTAAACAGTCCATTCCACTGGTTTGTGGGGCTGGAGACTGCAGAGGCTGAGCTGAAAATGATTTTCCTGTTGGCAAGTTGAAAAGAAAGGTCTTAAATTGACACCGTTTTTATTTTTTTTCTAAAAAATAGCTGTTGAAAGTTGCATTTAGCTCCTTCATGTACTGCTTTAAAATTCAACAGAAGTAGCTTGGCAAAGAAAGTTGTTTATTTTATAAGTAAAAAAGATTTGAGATCCTATCAGTTAAAACAGAGAAATTTAGAATTAGTGTGACTATTTCTTTTCTTTTTTTTAATTAGAGTGTGCTACTAATAATCTTCTAACTTTTACTGGCAATAACTTTTTGCACTGGGGAAGTGGTTTGTAGTACATGTTGTGCTTTAAAGCGGCTGTGGTGGAGTGGTCAACCTCTGATCAAAGAATCCCACATTTCTCCTGGTGGTTATAGGTTTAAGTGTCAGTGTAAGGCAGAGGACCCACAGTCAGAGTGAATGTGTGTGTGTTAGACTGTTAAGAGGCTATAAAGTAAGGTAGAAACGCGTCGTATTAGTTGACGTTACATTTATTATTTTAAAAAGAAGATTTGAAAATTCTGTCCAAAATTGTTGAACTGTTGCTGCAGAATTTGGTTGGTGCAGGACTGATGAGATAACTTTTAGAGAGTACACCCTCTCCGAGTAAAATTAAGCACAACATGAATAGGTCATAGAGCAGTAGTTGGCTAAAATTTTTGAAGAAGTCATAAAATATGGATTGATTGATTGATCTGGTTCATTACAAACATAGATTAGGAACAATACAGGACAATAAAATCCCACATAGTTTTCAAACTCATTACAGAAACAATGAAGTGCATTGATTAGAAAATAAAAAACAGACAAATTGAAACAAAGACACACTTGTGTCACATTTGATTTATTAAATATAGTTGTTATTAGCCAAGGTCAGGCAGAGTCATCAAAATATTATGGTGGCAGGGCTTCCAACAGATTTGGACAGATTTTTATTTTTTGCTCAGGACGTGTCTGAATCCCTCTTTACTCCCTAAAACTACAAAAAACTCAGAATTTTAAAAGAAATGTAGAAACATGCTCACTTGTTTTTTAAACGGCAAATTAAAAAAAAAAAAAAAATTCCTGAAGTGCCTGAAAGACCTAATACATATGAACATTTCACTAAGACGATTTATCAATCTACTGCATTCTGAAGATGTAAATTTTTCTGGATTAAAAAAAAAAAAAGTTTTCACATATATAAAATAATTTAAACAAAATGCACTGAAGCTGAGTTTAACAAATCTACTGAGCATTGATGCATACTGTTTTTTTTGGGGTTTTTTTGCAAAGACTTCTGGAAAATTTCTTGGATCAAACAGGACTATTAGATTTAAACAACTCTATATACTGGCAAGCGCACTATAAATGAATGACTTTATTGTCATTGTAGGCTAACAATATACAATAAAATTGAGAGCAGTGCATTTGTCAGTTAATAAATAAATAAATAAAAACCAAATAGATAAATCACACACAACCACATATCCAGCCGATTCATTACTCCTAATATTATGTAAACAAAGTGGACTAATTAGTGATTAGTGACGGACAAAACACATATGTGCTTCTGACCCTGATTAAAAAAAAAAAAAACATTTAAAAACAGGAGCAGAAACTCAAAGAGTAGGAAAGATGCTAAGCTAAGATTGAACATGATCAGTCCTCAGTCCTCAGACACTATACATTTTCCAGAAACAGTCTAAAGTTTGGCGTCTGTTCAAAATGTAAAACAAAGAAACCCGAGCTTGCTTCATTTTGTTTTAGATCTTAAATATTTAAATTCATTTAAAATAAATTCTGAATTTGTTTAAAATTCGTTTTTTAACAGTGTTTTCTTTTATTAAAATACTCATCGACCCTAACACATCGATCTGTCATGTCTTATTTTATACATGATTGCTCACCGTTTCTGCATATTTCAGTTGCTCGTTTTTAAAGTTTGATGAAATTTGTACAAGAAAGGTTTTATAAAAGTATAATTTTCTTCTACCTGAGAAGATTCAAGATGGAGATCATTCATCACCCACTGATCTCACAGTACATCATGTAAAACTGGATTTAGCCGCTCCATTTAAACATTTATGAATCTCCCATTGTCACAAATTTAGTCTGATTAATTATCCAAACGTTGACTCTTCAGTTTAATTACATTTAAAGTTGTTTTACTTCCGAATGACAGAGAAAAGTTAACATCTAACGTACAGCCAGACAGAAAAAAAAAAGCCAGTCTATCTACAAAACCTATTATCCCATAAACAGACACTAATACAAAGCTTATAAAACCAAATATAAACCTTCAGATGAAGCTGTGCCCTCACTCCAATCACGCGAGTGGAATACAAAACAGAGAATCTACACCTAAAATCCTGAAACAACACGATCACAACAGCCATTTCTCAATACTCGAATCTGAACTGCTTGCATGTAGAGTTCGGATTTGAAAAATGTTCTGTATTCAGGCCAGAAGTCATGCCAGGGCAGACAGATCTGAGAGGGCGCCTCCTGGCAAAGAAAGCAGGCAACGAGAGCTGCAACCTCACGACTTTCTTCTGACTGTGCCACTGTCCGAGCCGTGCAGCTCATGTCGGAGTGGACTCAGAGGAGGAGGCGCCGCTCAGCATTATAATGCTCCAGCTGCAGGCTGCACAGATTTATCGCCTCCACCAAGTTGTGTGACAGTGAGGTTTGTTTCTTTGTAGCAAATACTTTGCTTTAACACGGTTTGCGCGGATTATTTTTAAATTGCTTGTGTGTTGCACATATTTTCTGTTTATAACCGTGATGGGGGGAAAAGCTGAAGTAGATTAATGGAGAGGTGAGAGAGAAAGGGAGGAAAATAGAGCCTGGATCTTTTAATGTTTGGGATTTTTTAGAGTTTTCTATTTTCTTTTGCACGGAGGGGACTGAAAAGCAAACGTCCCAAAGGGACAGAAAGGTTAACCTGTCATTTTAAAGCCTGCATGCACATGTATACACAGAAGGTCAGCACACAATCCAGTCAACACTGGGAACAAGAGTCAGCAGGAAATGTGTTAGGACTTCTGTTCCACTTCTATAAACCCCGTAAAAATAATTCAAATTTGAATTATCAAGCATTAAAGCTTTAAATACTAAATTTATGTCCCTGAATTTAATAGGAACTGTCAAATAAGCAGAATTCCTGGAGAAGTGCATGAACTACTCCTGGCTGTTGAGCCTGGTGGCTTTAACTGCTCCCGAGTTGATTAAAAGCTTTTAAACTGGTTTTGACGTGTATAATCCCTGTTGATTTCGATGTAGCTGCAGATCAGAGGCATTCTTTGACATTTCTTATTTTCTTCCTAATGCAAACGTGGAGCTGTCACACCTCGGGTTAGCTCTATCATCGCACAAACAACTGGGTCGCCACATGTTTTGCCCTTTTGCACATCCTTGGAAGACGACATTTGTGTCACGCACAGCCCTGCAGATCTCGGCGCACCTGCCGAGACGAGGAGAGCCACGCTGTTGTACAAATCAATCGGTGGCCCGAACGGCTAATTTTGAAACCGCAGTCTATCTGGGGAAGTTTTAATGCTGGAGGAGGAAGCGCAAACGGAGCCAGCTTCTCACAGCAAGGTGGAGGCAGACCGGGGACTGTGGGGTCAGACGCACCGGGCGCAGCCGAGGGTCATAACCCACGGGTTTCTTTTTTAACCTAGAAGCTTCTTGTTTAGCAGCATAGCAGGTCTAACAGAACTCAAATAAAGGAACCTGCACCCTAATGTCAATTATATAAAGACAACTTAATCTAATTCTTAATTTAATTCTACAATAGTTGCATATTTCTGAAGTCCAAAAGGTTTTTGGACACAAAATGAGCAGTAAAATACAATTAAAGTCCCACTCCAATCATCTTTTGATTTATTGTCATTATTTTATTTCATTATAATTATAATTATGCTATTTTTTTTTCCTAGTTCCAAACAACTTTGTCATTTTCTAGAATGTACTTTCTGCAGGGCCAAAGTAGTTAATTAGAAATTTGTCTCTGAGTTGTTTATCCGTTTACCTGCTCTCCCGCTAGCTTACAGCATCTTACACCTTTAATTGTCTACAAATTAAATGAAGAATGAGGTGTAGCAGTGAGCTTTTGAACTACTCTGTAATCAAAAATATCAATCCGGTGAAATATTGCGATACTCTTATCAGTTTAAAATGCTGCCAAAGGGATATTTAATTAATCATGTCTAAGCAAACATCTAGTTCAGAATCCCACCTTTGTTTTCAACTTAAACCCCAGACCACTAGTTGGCAGCACAGAACAATGAGCCTCTTTGAGCAGCTCGCCACAAGAGGACCTGGTGGAAGACAAGATGGCGGTCGAGAGTCCTCACAAGATTTCAGAGTTGTAGCCAGTTTTATTAAAACTTTTTAAAACATTTTTTTTACGTAAACAGATCCCTTATTTAAGGATAAAAACAAAAGTGTTTAAATTTGTAGAATTGTTAAGAATTTGTACATTGAAACTCACTTTACTTTATATCAGTATTGTGTTACATATCAGTGAAACGGCGCTTTAAAGTGTTTTTTGCTAGCGTTTTTCTCTGCAAATCAGCTAATTCACGTTTATCGTGTAAGGAGTTCCGGTATGTCAAAGAGTATTGCAGGTTTTTACAGAAACACCTCAGATGGTAAAGATTCAAAGCTTAATGTATTAGTTAGGGTCGCCGGCTATATTAGTGTGTTTTGACCAAAAACAAGAGTATTTTTCTATCAACATTTTTGCTGTGGTTGGGGTGTGGTGGGTAGCTGATGATTTCGCTTCTGGACCCCCTTGGTTTTAGACGCCATCAAGGTTTTGCAGGAATACTCTTATAATGGCTCTGAACTAGTTTTAAACGCTAATGCTCAGAATTGTTGTTATTACACAACAAATGGAGACATTTACAACTCAGTTTTAACTAATTCTGCATTTAACGTCAGTCAAAACGCAGAAGAAGTAACGAGTGAAAGTTTTGCTGAACTTTGCAGAAAAGTAATCTAATTCAACGACTCAAAATTGGTCAGAGTTACTTGTACAATGCTCTGAAAAAGAGTCGTAAAATACATGTTTACTTCCATATGTGAGAAAACTGAAAAAATACACGCTGTGGTTCATGCAGACTGTTTGATAGAATAAAATAAAGAATCTTAGGCGGATTCAATCGCATTCCTTCATCCTGTCACACTGAAATGTTTCTGGAAAAATCCTGTTCAGGCACCTAAAATGTTTTTAAAAATAGCGGTTTGGCCAAATTTAGCAATGTTGGAAATAAACAGCAATTCAATATCCTAAAAAGAAAATATTTTTGCCATGAAAATCAGACAACATTGAGTATTAAAAAAGTATTTCTTAAATTACTTAAAGACAATTTCCATGAATTTGTTTGGTTTAAAGTAACTTGTATGTGAGATAGAGCTGTAGTGCTTATTGATAGTTAAATAAAACGTTTGAACAATTATTTATGTTAAAGGTGCATTAATATTCTGATAAAGTTTTTTCTAAGTCATAATTTAATTTAAAAAAAAAAAGTAAAATATTGTCTCTGGTACTGTCTTGGGATATATCGCGATACGTATCGTATCAATACAAATACAATCTTTGCTAACAGAGTTTTTTTCCACTTCTGTTTTATACTGATTTGAAAAAAAAGAACTACTTGAAATCAAATTTTGAGCTTCGTTTCCTTAACATCTGCCCTCAATAACATGTTAAACCTACTCCTTTCTAAACTGCTATTTTCCATCATGTTTCTGATCCGTAGAATGCTGAACATAAAGTCAGCTCTGCGTCTCCAAAACTGTGTGTTCAACAAAGTAGAATCAGCAGATAGACGTGTTGAATCAGTTCTGCAGGACGCTGATCTTTGCCATATTATGGGTGCTGTTTTAGCAGGCTGGGGCAGCGCCGTTTCTGCTGTGTACACTATTGCTCTATTTGATCAGAATCCATAGGGATTGGCCTGTCAGACCACGTTAAGTCAGCTGAGGACATCCACACTGGTAGATGTGCTGAGGGGTAACTGGAGAGTCACAGGAAGGAAGGGGAGGGGGGAGAAGTAAAGGAATAAGATGAGGGGAAGGACACCGAGGCTTGAAGGGCTAAACGAGAGACAAAACTGCTCGCCTTTTGGTTTCTCCCGTTATTCCCTTTTAACATGTAGAATTGGAGATTTCTGTTCATCTGAAGGGAAACCAATGAATACGGGAATGTGTCGGGATACAAGGAAACAGAATGTAAGAAGACAAAGGGAGTCGGGAAGAAAATGATTTGTAGTTGGAGGAGAAAGTGAAAGCCTGAGGGAAGAGAAGTCCATGAAGAAATGTGGAAGGATTCCTCATTATAGTGCAATGAGGTTTTTACAGTGAGAGCAATAAAAAAAAGTGAAAGGAGGCAAAATTGCCCTTCATGTTATTCCAACTGCAAAACATCTGACAAATCACAATTAGGATGGATGGATCCTTTAAAAACAAATCAGATGCAGAAACAAAAGTTTGACTTAAATCTCTTTGGCTTCAGTTTTCAGCTACAAAAATACCAAATATGTAAACCTTCATTAATAGATGACACCATCATCTTCCTCCTAAACCAAATCAACTTCAGACATTTAATAGAACCAATCCCATGAAGAGCTTCACATCTGCTTTATCAACTGACTGATAAACCCTTCGCTACCATTGACGGTATAAGAGAACTGGACCGACCACATCTACTATAAAAATGTGTTACTTCCAGCTTCATCAAAATGGGACCAATTTATTCTAATTTGCCTCTATTTGGCGCCAGAACGACGTGATTGGTCGGAATCGGTCTGAGTCAACATTTCTATTACAACTATTTTGACAAATAAAACATACCTGGGAGGATCTGTCAATCAAATGTTTTGAATATTCAAAGTGGGAGCCAACGGGCGTTTTTTGAGACATCTGATTGGTCAGATTATAACATGAATAACTAGTGAAAAATTAAGACTAGCAAAAACATGTAAAAAAAAAAAAGGTAGATTGGTGGTTATTCTGACTAATATATTGACTACAAAGTACAAGCTGTTATAAAAGTCTATAGGATTTTGGCTTCTTGGAGCCAGCGAGTACTTCCTGTTTGGAGCCCTAGACAGGAGGGGTCACTTGATCCGTTTTTTTTTTATACACTTAATGTTTACAACTGTAAAGTGTTGAATATCAGTGCAAGGATGCTTTCCTCTGCTTCACAATCCACTGGAATTACATCAATTGGGTCAACGATTGAAGAGTTACTGTAGTTACTGAACATCATATTGGAGCTAAAACTGGTGTTAAAGGGTTAAACAATTAGCATGAAAAATCATACTATTTTACATTTTTGGAATAAATTGGTTTATAAATATCACTAAAATGTTTGCTTTGTTTTTGCTATTATTTTCATTTTTGGAAAAATATATATATATTTTTGTAAAACAGCTCATTATGAAGAAACAACATTGGATTTTCTTCTTAAACAAATAGTGGCCGTTAAAACAGTGAGTACCACAAGAACTCTTTGGTTTCTGGGTTGAAGCTGGTTTAAAGATGCAATTTCTCTGGATATATTTTCAAAGTATTCCCAGTGATCTCAAAATCTTTTAATTTTGTTTATTTTTTTTTTAAAGCCAACATCAAAACAAACTTTGGTAACACTTTAGATGAGGTGCTGCAAATCATTAAATGTAACGTTGACAAAGATTGTTAACACATTTGTTAAGCTTGTTAACAGTTTATTGATATAGCCTTCATAAACAATGGTCTCATTTTAGATGATAATAAATCTTACTAAGTATGTTAATAAACTGTATTTGGCTTATTATGCTTATAAAGGTCTTATAAACATCCTATAACCACATTTTTAACGTTTGTTAATGTGTTAATAAAGCTTGTCATGGAATCTTATTATAAAGTGTTACCCAAACTTTTTTAGGCAGAGCGCCGGTAGTTCATTAGAAATTTACCTCGGAGTTGTGTGCAGGACCGTTGACGTGGAGCAACCCCACCCGCTCTTCCCTTCCCCATTGAGCGAGGAGCTTGTGGCCCACCCAGCATATTTTCCACATCACAAATCTGCTCTTTTTTCCCGTCGGCTCCCAATTCACAGGGATTTTAATTAAAAAAAATACTCAGAAATGCAGGTTTGAGGGGAATTTTCTTCATTTATGTCCTCCCAACACATTCTCATCATATTTAGGACCCCTCCGTGTCACTTTTTGACGTTTGAAGCTGTTATATAAACAAGGGATTCCCCTTCACTAAATGTCTAGAACTGAAGTAAAGATTTTGAAAATAATAGAAATATGGCTAGAGCTAGGAGAACTGAGTTCTCTAAAAATAGAGACGTTTGACATGAACCAGCATTGAAAATGGTTCCACTTTACACTTCTTGTTGGTTTTGTAGGCTTCTTATAAACACTAAGTGACAGGTTTCTTGTGTCTAAATATGCAACATGATTACTCATTCCTATCACACAGCCTTTAATGCAAAAAAAAAATACTGTGAGTGTTCTTTGTGCGTGTCCTCTGTTGACTACAGATGAGCTAAGTTGTGATGTGTTTCTTACAGGCACAGGACAGGCCAGCAGCCATCACCACTCATGTGCATTAATGTTTGATGAGGCACAATTCCCCACTGCTGCACTGACATCAATGACACAAACACAGTCAGCAGAAATTGCATCAATTCTTAGTTAGAAATGAGTCCTTGGTAATGCCAGAATCCTGTTTAACCCCAAAGGACTACTTCATTTGAAGGAAAAAAAATGAAGTTCAAGAGATACACGCTTTGTATTCCTGCCATGAAGGGTTTAACTCAACTGTATGCCTGCAAGTAGAAACATTACATAATGTCTGTTACTAGAATTACGTCTTTTCTTGTTGGTCGTTACGTTCAAATCTTAATTTCTCAGTTAAGTACAATCCGGTTGTGAAAACTTCACATTGCCTGAAAAGCCTTCAAACTTTTTATCAGTTTCTTTCAATTATATGGCAACCGTCTGCACAAAGTATTGCTGCTGAACTGAGGACGGAGTCCCACTGAAAGGAAAAAGTCAATACTGCTTTCTGGGACACTCAAGAAAAATGTTGTCTCATTCTGGGATCAGGTCTAAATAAAGCATATTGCCTCTTGTTCAAGACTGTGTTGTAACATACAAAGAATCCTCAAGGGCCCACTCCCACCAGACAGTCTGCCCTATGCCGGGGAACATTTCACCCCAAAGTGTGGTTTGTCTGGCTGCTGTGATTTGTTCTGTTCTGAGCTCAGACTCGGGGAACAGTCTGGAGGTCAGCCTGTAGGAGTGGGTCAGAGTACGGATCAGCGGACTCAGGCGCAGTTTGGATCTGGTGTGATCGTTAAACGAACACGGCGAGACTCTCCGAAGTTAGGATTGCAAAATCCACAACTTCCCACCTTGTATTTTAACTGCTAAAAACAGCGTGCAATAAAACCAAAAGCAAAGAGATAGAAGATTTTGCTCCAAATTAAACAATAGGCTTCTTCTTTGGACTCAATGGACGAAAATGGCAAAAAAGAGCAAATACTGTCACCTTTTTAGGAGGTGTGTAAAACAGTAGCATCTGAACACTGGTCATTGAGAAGTTGGACAGCTAATGCTACGTTCACATTGAGCTCGGAAACGCTCGTTTGATCAACCGGTTCCAATGGCATAGTCTGTGTAATAGACTATGTCATTTTACATAGACAATAGTCTATGGAAAACTACAGGTTTCAACGTTCCCTTTTTTGTATGCATGTCAATATTGAAGTCCGTTTGTGGCTCTATGTACAAAACTTGCAGCCATTGGACATTTGCTCAAATCAGAATCAGCAGAATCAGCATATACAAGGTATATAGCATATACAAGGTATTTATCAGTGAGTGCTTATACTCTCGTGTAAACAAGCCAATGTGTAAATATCTATAGATGTAAAGAGTAAAACAAGACATAAAAACATTGAGAAAAAGATAAAAATTAATACAATAGTTATTCCGCTGTAGTGGTTCTGTTTATGTTCTATCCTCTGTGCCAAGAATACATCAGAGTGATGGCTCATGGGAAGAAGACATGTTGGTCCACATAGTTCTGAAATGACCTCCCTGAGGGGAGGAGACTGTGTCTGGGATGTGAGGGGTATGTTAAGATTTTGCCAGCCCGCTTCCTTGGTTTCAGATCCAAACCAAACTGGGATGGTTGTTGTTCCGACAAACTGGATTACTGCAGTATTTGGTAATGATGTATGAGTACAGTCCTTTCAAAACACAGAAGTGCCAACCAATCACGACGGAGAAATTAATAATTGCTGTTTGTGCCCGTCCACCCGTGTTCAGCACATTCACACACACAGGCGGTGGCTCCACTGCCGACAACCTTCCACCAGAGGCAATGTGGGGTTCAGTGTCTTGCCCAAGGACACTTTGACACATGGGCAGCCAAGGCGGGGCTTGAACCTGTTATCTTCTGATCGGAGGTTGACAACCTGCACCATGGCTGCCCCTAAGCTCAAGCTAAATTAGTAAAATAAACATAAAGTTTTGCCGAATAAGTGCTGATGATCCAATTCTAGCTAAGAAAAAGCATTTCAGCATATTTACATGATATTTGTACTTGTTCTCATTATTTGACTTAATTCTTTAAGCTTTTTTTTTTTGTCATTTTGTCATTTAATATTATATATGTTGATAATTATATATTATTTTGTTTTGTTTTTGTCCTTCGTAGTGTTTATTCTTTGCGCTTTGACTGAATTTGTTCTGTTAAATTACCTTTTGTTGAGCGGGAAAAGTTGAGAGCTGTCGTGTGTGTATGAGTGTGTGAATGTGAATTTGTATATTTGTTATATACTTTATATGTTTTGTAATTGTACTTTTGTTTGTTGATTACAATGTACTCCGTCCTTATTTAAGTTATCTATCTGTTTTATGGAGGAACCCCTCAAAAACGAGATGTGACATCTCAAGGGGCTGATCCTCTTATTGTTTTTGAAATGTTAAATAAATAAATAAATAAATAAATAAATAAAAGGCTAATCTGAACTAATTCAGATTAGCACAGATGTGTTTACAAGTCTCTGTTAGAAGTCTCAAGTAATGTTTTTAATTTGTTTAAGCACAAGGCTCATTTCAGTAAAAAAGAGGAATTATGCGCCACATTTTGACTGTATTAGTAATCTCACTGTATCTTTTGATTGGTCTGGGACTGTTGAGTCCTCAGATGCCACAGCCACGTTTCTGCAGCGCTCCAGCTGTCAGGATTGGCTGTTCCACCTATTAACCCATTTTCAGAAAGGTCAGTGACACCATTTCCCTTCTTACATCATCCTGAGAGTAACTTCTGTGTAACTGGAATTCATTTTTTCTACTACTGAAAAGGAATGGGAACGTCGCTTCTTGACAGTCGTAGTTTCAATAAGTAAAAAAAAATCAACACAAAACCAATTTTTGTTTGTACAAATCACTTCAGAAACAACATTGGTTTGTTAATAATATGCTTAAATATAATAAATTGACAATAACATATGACCATGAAATTCAAAAATGAGCATTTCAGGACTTAGAATGAAGCTGTATGATTAGTTATGGACACAACTGGGCAAGTGATGCAATCAAGAATCCGCTAAACACACATTTTGTTCACATTGGACAAGCAGGGAAGGGCTTCCTCTTCTTGTTCCACTGTTTACTAGCGCATGTTTCTCACCTACAGTCGGTACGAAATGTCAAAGCAGTGGAACATGGAATTCCAGAATTTGTCTGTCATGATCAACGTTTAAACATGTGGCACGTTCACAAATTAAAAGGGGTCACCAAATCCAAGTCCCTGATTGGTCAAAGTTTGGCCTGCTTTAATTTGA
The DNA here is from genome assembly GCA_003999625.1 of Oryzias javanicus. Lineage (NCBI taxonomy): Eukaryota > Metazoa > Chordata > Actinopteri > Beloniformes > Adrianichthyidae > Oryzias > Oryzias javanicus. The sequence goes on from CM012446.1 coordinate 5,197,482, forward strand.
AGCGTTCAAAGTTTGTGCATGTTGTAGATAGAGCCCAAAAACTATCTTCAAAATGTGCATGGCTACAGGTGAATGCATACATAGACTTTTATTAGAAGTGGCTGCTTGAACTGGTGTGACTAGTTTTATAGTCATTTTAGTCTGTTTTTTCTTTTCTTTGAAGGTAATTAACTATCAGAATGAGTGTGTAACCAGCTCTTAGAGAACCGTGGAGCAGGTTTCTTTTATATGACACAATAAATAACACTTTGATCCTTCCAGGTTTACATTTTCCTGGAGTTTCACATAAGTCTAAAGATCTACATTGTTTGACATCACCTTGATCAAAACTGCTCTTTGAAATTTTGCAACATACAAGTCATATTCCTATGCAACATGCAGCATAGCAATGAAGAGACACAACATGTCCCAGTAGGGGGTTCAGATGACTAGGGAGCTCCGATATAACCAGCTGTTTTGGAACTAAATCAAATATATGTTTTCCTTTAGTTTTTCTTTAAAATAATTCTAAATCTCTGGGGGGGGTTTAAGACAAAATTATATGATTTCTAAATGTTTAATCTTTGTGTCACTAGTAATATTGTTTTCATAATCTATTTGGATTTTATTGTGTTTTTCCTCTTCTTGTTTTGTAAGTGTTGTGTTTCTACACTTTCCCGCTGACACACTCTTTTTATAAAAGTATTTCAATAAAAATAAAAACTGGGGTCTATCAGGTCATACAGTCTTTAAAAATTGCACCTCTTTATTATTCTGGAATGTTAAAACAGCAGACTAGTTCAGCTTGTGATTAAAGGTGTAGTCAGTCTGTAAAAAGTCTGTTGGTCCAGATTGAGTCTGCTTAATTTGGCAGGGATGACAGTTACCCAAGAGGATCCAAAGGAGACATGCTCTTCTTCTGGCCCTTCTCAATGAGGTTTGTTTATTTGTATAGTACATTTCATGTACAGAGACGATTTGAAGTACTTTACATGAAACATTAAAAGAAACTTTTAAACGAAGTAGTAAAGGTGTTATAATTGAAATAATATTTTAAGAAAGGAAAAATAATTGAATTTAAAATCAAGCGTAGATAAACATTGCGGATGTAGACTTTTGAATCCATATTAATCAAATGCAGCTGAGAACAGGTGAGTCTTTAACCTGGATTTAAATACACTGAGTGTTTCAGCTGATTTAAGGTTTTCTGGAAGTCTGTTCCAGATCTGTGGAGCATAGAAGCTGAATGCAGATTCTCTAGGTTTAGTTCTGACTCTAGGAACTGATAAAAGGCCGCATCCTGATGACCGGAGAGGTCTGGCTGGTACATACTGGGTCAAGAGGTCAGTCTATTCAAAGCTTTATAAAGCAGTAACAGAACTTTAAAGTCTGTCCTCTGGCAGACAGGAAACCAGTGTCAGAACTGGACTGATGTGATCTACTTTCTTGGTCGTTCTGAGAACCCGAGCAGCAGAGTTCTGAATCAGCTGCAGTTTCCTGATAGATTTTTTGGTAGTCTAGTAAAAACACTGTTACAGTAATCAAGTCGACTAAAGATAAAAGCATCCACTAGTTTTTCCAGGTTCTGTTTAGACATCAGATCTTTAATCCTTGAGATATTTTTAAGATGATAGTGGGCTGATTTTGTGACTGTCTTAATGTGTTTGTCAAAATGTAGGTCTGTGTCCATCACTACACCCAAGTTTCTGGCCTGGTTGGTAGTTTTTAGATGAATAGATTGAAGTTACGTAGTAACGTCCAACCTTTTTCTTTAGCCTCAAAGACAACAACCTCAGTTTTGTTTTCGCTTAACTGATGTAAGTTGTTGGTGTAAGTTCATTTACCAAGAACCTGTACAGGGCCTCGGTCTCCTGGTGTCAATGTAATATACATCTGTGTGTCATCTGCATAGCGATGGTAACTAATGTTCTTTATAACCTGGGCCAGTGGGAGCATGTCGATGTTAAATGGAAGTGGCCCCAGGAGGGAGCCTTGGGGAACTCCACATGTAATTTCTGTTGGCTCAGATGTGAAGTTACCAATTGACACAAAATATGTCCTGTTTTCCAAGTAAATCTGTTTAGTACTGGACCAGTGAGACCCACCCAGTTTTCCAATCATGCGAGTAGTACAGCTTGTCAACTGTGTCAAATGTGACCCTGAGGTCCGCTAAAACAACCACTGAGATACTTCCACTGTCTGACGGGAATCTGAATGATGGGAATTAGCAGCTCTACTTTCAGTTTTAAAGGTAGAATCCAGTCTTCCTGCAACAAAGGCTCATCACCAACATGTTTTACTATTCCCACTCAGCCTCCTTCACCACAGTTGACTGATAGTTAGTGTCACTTGGACAGATGCTGCAACGATGAGCTGGTGTCAGGAACTGGCGGTGGAAGAAACGTAAACACTTAATAAATAAACTTAGACATGACAAATACCCATGAGAAACAAAAATGAGACAAAAAAGCCAATGACCTGACCATGATCCGCCGAAAACAAGACTCTTAAATACACTGAGGACAATTAAAAGAAATGAGAAGAAATGAGGTGTGCCTGACAGGACAACTCATTACATTTCCAAAAACACCAATTAAAAACACATTTATTTTTTAAAATTTCATTTCAACTTTATTTAACCAGGAGAAACTCATTGAGATTACAAATCTCTTTTGCAAGAGTGTCCTGGCCAAGAGGCAGCAAAAGATTTAACAAATATTACAGGGCAGACAAACAATTACACATTACTGATTACACATTAAAAGTAGTAAAGGAAGTAAAAAAAAAAACTAAAAATAATAATTTCATATAAAACATTTGCACGATGAAGACTGACTCTCTAAAATATCTAAAAGCCTCTTGTATATGTGAAGTGATATCTTATTTTCAAACCCAATTTCAGCCTGTTGCTGATTCCAGGATGTAGGAGCTGCAAAACTGAAAGCCTTTTTTCCCAACTCATTTCTGATTCTAGGCACAGACAACATCAGGATATTTTGAGATCTCAGATGATAATCTCCAGAAATCCGTGGCACCAAATAATCTGATAGATATTTGGGAATTAAACCTAACATGGCTTTATAGATAAAAAGGGGCCAGTGTTTAAGTCTACGTAGTGACAAAGATGTCCACCCGACTCTCTCTTACAGCACACAATGATGTGTCAGGGTTTTGTTATAAATCTTAAGGCTCCATGGTAGACAGTATCTAGAGCCTGTAAAGCCTGGGAAGAATTATCTTCACAATTGGTCAACACTGTGTTCCAGAAACACAAGAGTCCAACTCTAACCAGGCAGAAGCCGGACTTTCTGTCATCAATGCAAACATTCCACGTTCTGCTCAACTTCTATAAACAAACTTCTCGGTTCATCTGAAGTTTTTAAGTGTTGATTCTGGATGTTAGTGATAGTTAAACAGCACTGATAGCAGTAGTGCATGCAAAAGAAAACCAAGAAAAACTGAGAAAGTCTTCCTGCCTGCATGGAGGAAACCATTTCTTTGTGGGTGTCAAGGAGACCTTGAAAAAACTCCCATATTTTCATCTGTGAACTAGATTAAAGAGGCTAAACTTCTAATATTCTAAGAAAGCTCTAAAGCAGCTCGACGCTCTGTAAAAACATCCTTTGTGTTTTGTCTTCAGGTTTTTATTCCTCGTATATTTCCTGTGAAAGCTTCATGCGTCGTCGTCTCTTCTGTAATTTATGGTTCTCTCTCTCTTCTCTGCTGTCCTCGTATCTCTAAATCTGTTCCCTTTTTAATTCACATTCCTCTCTCTTCTTGGTTTTTGCTTCTTACAACAGTAATTTTATATTTACAATAAAATAAAAAAGGAGAGGTTTTATTTTTACAACTCCATGTAGTGGATAAAACATTTAAAGCAGCTTCTGTGCCGCTTTTTTTTTTTTAAGCCATGCTGGGATTCAATAGCAGAGCAGCTTGGCTGAGAAAATAAAAGTCTTTTACTGGCGTACGATAACACTGGCACTCCTCTGCGTATCAAGCTTCTCCTTTATCGTGTTTTCTCCACTTCTTTATGTTTTACGCATTTAATCTTTCTTGTATTCCTTCTGATCTTTTCCTTTTTCTCTCCTGTCTCTGCTTGATCTAGTGCTGTTATTATTTGGCCCCGTTAGCAAGTCCAATTCTTCAGTGAAATTACTGAGCTTTTTCATTTCATGCATGCTTTACTTCCTGCAGGTTACTTTTTTAAACCAGAAAAATCCTTTTTTTTCTCTCAGTGAATGGATGAACAAACCTACAGAGGACATGTTCACTTTATGTGTTGTCTCAGTGAGGGATATTTTTCCTCGGTTTGTACACAGGTTCCATCAAAGCAGCCTCATCATGACGGGATTCTTCCTGGACTTAATGCTGCCCAGAGTTGGTGTCGGGCGATTTGAACCTGTTTATCATGAAACCCCGCTAGACTTCTGCTCACTTTTTCCTTACAGACCAGCAGTCTCTGAAATCATGCGACACCTTGTAGATGTTTTGGAGTTGTTGGGTGTTGAACATCCTCCTTTTGAGCCTTGGGTTATTTTGATTTGGAAAAACTATTATTTTGACTTTAAAGAGTTCTGTTTAAAAATTTCACTTTTTTTCCAGAATTTGTTGAATTTTTAAAAAATGTTTTTTTGTTTAATTTCTTTAATACCATGTTTTGTTTTTTTGGCATTTTTGTTATTTTTTTTCCTAGCTCTCCATGTTTGCATTAGGGGTGTAGAGAAATATTGATTTGGTGATATATTTTGTTTGGCGATACTTGTATCAATTTAAAATCATATCAAGATGATATTTAATTGATTATTAATGAGCGTCCCTCAGCGTCTTACTTTTGTTTTTTACATAAACCCCTGACCACTAGATGGCAGCGCATTGAGCCTCTTTGAGCAGCTCTACATCACGACTAAAACAACAACAAGATCTCCAGAGAACTAATTCAGTCAGCCTCACTGCTTTTGTTGCTAACAGACATTTACTACAGTTCTTAGTTTTTTACCTTGGATGGTTACCAAACATAAACTATGTGCCACGTTGCTGCCAGAATAATATAGGATAATATAAAAACACAGATTGTGGAGCTTCATAGCAGTTCAGGTAAGAATGAGTGAAGCAGTACGGCAGGTTGTGGTAAATGGCGTGTACTTGTACTTATGTAGCACTTATCCCCCTTCCTCGAGGGCCCAAAGTGCTCTAAAGTTGCAGACCCGTTCACAAACCCATTCACACACTGGTGGTGGTTCCGCTGCCGAACATTGGCGCCAACCTTCCACCAGAGGCAATGTGGGGCTCTGTGTCTACCCCAAGAACACTTCGACACATGGCGGGAACCGAACCTGCAATGGTCCAATCAGGAGTCGACTGCTCCAATCACTGCACCACGTCCGTCATGCATGTAGCCATACTCAAAATGCTGTCTACTAAAGTTCTGCTGTAATTCACAGATATAGATTCCCGTTCAGCGGCCGGATGGATCAGAGTGATGTGTACAATGCTGTGAAAAAAGGCTATCATTGTGACGATGAGTGGTGAAATATGTGTTTATTATTTTATTTACAATTTTATTACAATGAGAAACTTATTAATATTCAGGTAGAGTATTTTTTTAAGTAATACTCTTTAAAAAAATGGTTTCTGATACAGCCTTGAGATTTAATGTGATAGGTATCGTATCATAAGACACGTATCAGGATACGTATCGCGTAGACTCTTGCTAATTACAATCCCTAGTTTTCATTGGTTTAGCCACCCATTTTCTGAACCTGCTAAATCCCCTTCAGGGTCACAAGGTTGCTGGAGCCTATCATAGCCACCGCTGGTTGGCAGTCCATGGCAGCGCCACATTGTTCATTATTTAATCTCCATTATTTTAAAAAAAGTGAGTCAAAGATGTTGTCACCGTTGACTGTATAAGAGAACTGGACTGAGAGATCCCTCTCCCCTGGCGTTCCAAACAGGAAGTACCCGCTGGCTCCTTGATGCCAAAATCCTATAGACTTCTATAGAGAAATAAGATGCTATCACTCATTCTAATAACCGTTCTTGCTCTGCTACATTTTTTTTTTTACTTTTTTTTTTTTTTTTTAATATATATTTTTCTTTCTTGCAAGTGATCCAAATGACAAACTGTCCAATCAGATGCCTGAATAAAAATATGTGTTCCCACGTTTACACATTCAAAAATGTTTAATTGACAGTTTCTCCCAATCTGGCTTTCAAGTGGTATGGGTGTGGCCTTCCAACAAGCTCACACCTGATTGGTGAGAGTAGTTGCCATAGTAACAAGGACTCAGACTGACCCGGACCAATCACTGCTTAGTGATAATTCCTGGTTCCAATATGGTGGTGTCCCTATGACAAAAAAAAAACGTGGCTGAATTGACTTCCTTTGATTGTAAATAGAAGTTCTAGGTGATGTCACACTCACTCGGTCCAGTTCCTCTGTGCAGTCAATGGTTGTCACTGACTCACACTCGTGAGCGTGCTTTTTGGGTTTTGGAGTCATTGTTGGTAATAATCTTTTTTTTTTTCTATAAAGAAACTTAAATTCCAGTTCCACTGGAAGCATTTTCTTGAACATCCCATCATGCCTTTAACTCAGAAAACTCTTTTCCTCGACTCCAGAGTTTAAACATTTGTTTATAACTGTGTTTTTCTTGCTGTCAGTCTATATATTTTCAGCACGGTTCATCATGATTGGTCTGTCTGGGTTCTCTGCCCTGCAGCACCTCGTCTTCAGGATTTTCTTCATTTGAGGCCTTATTTATTTAATCCCTCCTCCTGCACTGGAGTATTCACCTTCCTTTTTGTTACACTAAATCCTAATCATGTATTTTATGTTACCCTTTAGTTGAACTTTTGCTTTTTTTCTTTGCTCAGATTTGTGCGCGTTTGCATCAGCCTCAGTTTGTGTGTGAAACTCACTTCCTGTTTCCTGTCTTCAGGTCCTTCCTCTCCCTGGACTCAAAAAGCAAGCATGTGAAATTTCACTGAAGACGCATGAGCAGCTTGTTATTGTGTTTCCTTTTTTTTTTCTTAAAGATTTCTCTTCAGAGCTGCAGAATGAGAGCTGACCTCAGGAGTGGGAACCATCAGAAATGTCTCATTCTTTCAGTTTACCTGAAAGTAAAACTAATGATCTCTCTGTAACTGAACGTCAAGTTCAATTTACTGTCAATCAGCTTGACTGCGCGTCTTCAAAGATGACTCACACTGGAAAATAATCTGCGTTGAACATCAGACAAGTCTCATCCATGTTGAACAAGTCTGATTTTAAAGACCCACTCCAATAAAAATTGTTTGTGGCATTTGTCTGATGACGGAGGACATATTTAAGGAAAAATAAGCTAAGAAATACGCATTTCTGAGTATTTCTTCATTTAAATTGTTGTGAATAAAACACAAATAATTCAAAAAGAGCTTATTTGTGGACGGGTGGTCAAAAGCTCCGGGCTCTGCTCCATTCTGATGCATAGCAGACAAAGTGACCAGTACGTCTTTGTGGCTCAATACATTACAGCTTGATAGCTCCAGTATTGCTCGCCATTTTTTTCGTCTGTAATGTTTGGTTGAGGGTGTAAGGGGCTGCAAGCTAGCTGGAGACGGTGTAAACAGAGAGCTCTCAACTATGGGAAGTCCTGCCTTCAACTCAGAGGCTAATTTCTAATTAACTACTGTCACTTTTGAGAAACTACGTCCTGAAAGTGTTTCGATTTTTTGATAAAAACAGCATCGTCATCATTAAAAGACAAATTCAAGGACATTTCGACATTGCAGATTGCAGTTTTCTCCAAAATCTGCTTCATACACCAATTGTATGTCTCTTAGATGCAAATAACTCCTCTAAAGAAGCTCCACTTGCTAAGAAAACACCAACTAAAGCTCAATTCAAGCACAAACTTCCATTAACAGAGGACTGAGGGACCTTTGGTGCTGTAATTATATCAAACTTCTTTGTTAGAAGTGTTCCCACATTACTATCTTCTGTCTCAGTGATGCGTCCCCGCAGTAAACTGGCCAATCCAGCCCCCCCACCTTACCCCAGTAATGGATGGCTGATGTTGTCCGGTGTGACGGGATCGTTCTGCTGCCAGTTCATCAGATCTATAGGACACCGGCCTCACGTCATAAATCAGCGCACCTGCAGCCTCCGGTGGCGGCTCTGTCCCTCTCTATTCTGACGATTGATGCGCACCTTGTTGCTAAACGGCTGAGATAATTAAACCTCGCGCGCCTCCCCTCCTCTTCTGCAGGTGTAGGTGCGCGCACACTTTTAGTTAGAGCAAACCCACACTTTCTGTGACTGCAGCACACAACTTCTGGATCCGCGCGCACGGAGAGGAGAAGGAAAGAAAGGAAAGAGGGGTTGGAAGGAGAGGACGCACCTGCTGGCGCTGGAGGAGACACACAAACGCGGCTGTGTTCTGGAAGACTTCAACAAATGGGAAAATTATACAGTTGAGACCGAACGGCACCCTTTCCCCAGCAGCTGAGGGAGGGGGGCACATGAAGGGAATCCTTTAAGGGTTTTAATTACGTTATGTGAATAAATTAAAGAGGAAAAAATTCTGACTAAGAAGGTAAAATGACCACAAAAAGCAGCAGAATTGTCATATTCTAAAGTAGTTTGATGACTAAAACTGTAATTATAAGTTTGGAAGAACATTCTAAAGACGTGAGGCTTTGAGACTAGAAAGAGCTGCGAAATTCTGCTGATCTCCAACAAATAAAATCAACCAGAAAGAAAGCAAACAAGCAAAAAGGGCTGGAAGGAAAGAAGGAAGCGGGAAGACAAATGAGCTCAAAGAAAAGAACAAATCTGCTGTTTGTCTGCTGCGTTTGGATGAAAACCTCAGGAGTCAAATGGCGCTAAAAATATAGTGAATCTTGGTCGATTACTTATTTAATTAAATCTTTTTCACGTGCACGTGTTCCCAGATAAACTGAATTCAGCCTTTTAAGTAAAAACGAATCATAAAAAGTGTTTAAACGCAGAGTTTTGAAGACTTTCTCAGGTCATTACGCGTGCGCGTTGCAGAGAATGCGCGAACATTTGCGCGTTTATGTTTGTCACCTGCATCCAACACAAAACAGCCTCGTGCGGTGAAGCCATCTCACGTGCACGCGCTCACGCGCTCACCTGGCGCTTCGGCGGAACTGATCCCAGATGACAGAACCTTGACCCGATGAAATGTGCCGCAGTAATCCCACCTCTGACGCGCAGCTGAGCGGCGCAGACAGATTCCTCCGCTCCGGAGTGACAGAGGAGTAAATCAAGGAGCTCGTCTGTCCTCCTCTTCTCCTAAAACATGGGAGCTCCGATCTCCACCATACAGCCCTCTGTGGCTTCGAAAGGAAATAAATGTCTTTCCCCGCTTCTCCAAAAAATGAGCCGCAGTTAGCGGCAGTTACGCATCCCGCTGTCCTCCTCCTCCTCCCCCTCCTCCTGCTTCGCCTTCTGTCTGTCCCGCTCCTGTCTTCCAGGACGGGACTCGGAGCGGAGACAGGCAGGTGGACCTCCGCCGTTCAGTCGGGCTCTGTCCGGGAAGTGGCGTGGAAAGAGTCGCTCTACTTTTGCGCAGCCAAAAATAACTTGGAGTCTCCAAACAGGAATCCCGAGAAGCAGTCACGCTAAAGAAATCGCGACTTAGATCTTCCACTCTTCAAAAAACAGTGATCTTTTTGCATCCATATCACACATTTTATTCATTTATTTTATAAAACTGCATCCAGTTTTGAAGGAAATTGTCTTTATTGCGCACATAAAGAATATTCAAATAAATGGGAATGTATTTCTTTAGTTTTATTTAAATTGAAATAAGAACCCACACAGGAAGGACCAGGAAGTTCATAGCTGCCTGATTATCAGCAGGTTCCAACTTTTGCAGGTTCAGACGATTAATTAATCAATAAATCAATCCGGACTTTCTGCCTCTTCCTGTGTGGAGGTGTGAGCTGCAGTGCGGGCTTCACCCTTCCTCCCAACTCCCCCACAGGTCCAAGTTTCGGCAGATAATCTCTGATAGTCAGTCCATCAATGAGGGTAGAGAAAACAGATCAATCCATGTTTAGGTCGGACCGGAAGGAAGAGTTTTTGGAGCCACGAGACAGATTCCCTTCTTGTCCAAGAGCCCAGCTCACCGCTCGCGCCTTGTACTTTCCTTGAAATCACTACACGTGTGATTCAAATGCCAAAATCTCACAAGAAGTCCTCGCGAAGTTCCAGCAATCCTTCCTGACGCACCGAGAGCGACAGGAGAGAAGGGAAACGCGCCCAGAGCCGCTGCTTTTGGGTTCTCCTCCAAACCGGGAGGGAGGAGAGATGGAGCCAAGACCAGGAGGAGAACACGTAGACTGTGTCTGTGATTATGTCAGAGCGGGAGAAGCTGCAGCTCGAGCTCGGCGTTTGGGGGAACTGGGGGTGACATGTCTAATAAAGTCCTCCACGCTCTTCTCCTGCAGATTCTGCATCACTTTGACCGACAGAGACTCCGTCACATCTCCTGCGGAGACTTCAGGGCTGAAGAAAGTCCACAAGAACGCGCAAAGAAGCACGAGCTGGAGAGAGGCGGAGGGGGGAGAGGTGGGGGCGTGAAAACAGGGACATGGAAGCAAATACCCGCCCCCCACCACCAACAGTCCGTCCTGCGCCTCAGCTCGGGACGAAGCCGCACTAAGTTGCGCTCAGTCCTCAGAAGATGGTCGCTGTTCTTTCAGCACCACCGGTCACGCGCGCGCGCATAGATTTGTGGAGAATCTGTGTGTGTGGTGTATGTGTGTGTTTGTGGGGAGGTGTTAATAAAAGTGGTCCTGTGTGGTTGTTTTTCTTCCTTTTTTACTGGACGCGGGATGTAACGCACAGAGCAGGGAGGTAGAGGTCTGGAAGGTGAGGGGAGCGCGCGCGCGCGCGGAGCCGCGTGTGGACCTGAAGCGGTGCCGCCTGGCTTCTCCTGCCTCTGTTTGGTGAACAGTGCCGCGATGGTGCCCCCTTTTGGCTGCGCAGAGAAGTTTAGTGTGTGGAGGAGGTGCTGCAGGTATAGAAAGGTTCCACATTTCATTTCATGAGAACTTTCTGGTTTTGTCTTTAAATATTTTTGATGATACTTCAAGAATAATGTTAGAGCTTCTTTCTGGAACAACAGAATGTTGAAAAAGTGAAGATCAATATCACTTTTGCTAGTTTTTTCTTTCTTGTAATTAATGGTTTTCAAACTATTTTTATTTTTGCATGTCAGCTGAATAATTAAAGTTCCACTTTGATCAGCTTTTGATTAGTTTTCAAAGCGTTTCCAGTCTTTAAATTATATTTATCTTGTTTTAAACCAAAATTAAATAGGACATAGTTTCTGCAGAGCGGCAGTATCAGAAATTTATCAGAAATTCCCCTCTGAGTTGTGGGTGGAGTGGGTCCATCCCCACTTCCCATCACCCATTTGTTTTTTGTAACTTTCTTTTAACTGTTATTTTTTTTTAAAACCCACATTTAGGAAAAAAACATACTGAAGAAGCCACACCTTGTAAGTAAAGTATAAGAGGACTAAACAAAAAACAAAACAACCAATAAATAAATAACAGGAGAAAGCAACAAGCAAAACAGAAAAAAAAAATCACATACACACGGGATTGCCTTGACTCCACAGGTCATTACATGCTCCGTATATGTCTTTATGCTCCATCTTTTTATGAAAAATTATTTTTCCATTATTTTTATATTATAATTCATCATAAATATTTCCTTTACTATTTCCTGATGTGTTGGTGAGTCTGTCTTGTACCATTTTTTTAGAAATTATTTTCTAACAGAGAAAACTATATATTTGTAATTAAAAACTTGTCACTTTTAAAAATATACTTTGACAAATTTCCCAAATATAAGAATATAGTTCTCTTCGATACATTGAAACCCAAGATTCTAGTGGTGACCTGGTGACCATCACCCATTTGTTATTGGTAAACAAGTAGGTGCATCAGGGAGCTCCACTGTGTTTTTTTTACGTCACCTAAGAACCCTTTTTCAATTTTTTGTTTGCTCCCGAGTCACAATTTGAATTAAAAAATAACCAGAAATACAACTTTGAGCTGAATTTTTCCTCAATATGTGCTCCATCATCACAAAAATGTCACAAGAACATCTTAAAAACACAATTTTCATTCTCAGTCTTTCATTCAGAGCAATAATATCACCACACAGGTAGTAAATTGACTTCATGAGAGTTGCATAAACGCGAAAGATTGTGTTGCACAGAAAATTCCAGATGGGATGTTGAAGCCAGAACTGTGTTGCAGGGTTTCCACCATCCATCCATCCATCCATCCATCCATCCATCCACACACCGCTGTTGGTTTTCACCACCAGCTGCCAGTTCTGGGACCCGTGCCGGCAGGAACGAGGCTGCCAGATCCGTCCGAGCTTCAGCAGCGGGACCGTGTCTAAATACCTCATGGTTTTGAAGCGCAGAGGGAGTCAGACGTCACTGCGTGTTGAGTGAATCATACTAGTGGCTACAGCGACTTGTTAAAATTGATCACGGAAACATCCGTCGCCTTAATGTGTTAGTTTTTAATGTACTTTACAAATATTGATGAAACTATCTGATGAGCAGATCAGCATCTTTCTGTGCATCGATTTCCCTCCATTTCATTCCATCGATCCTCAAATCATGGATGTTAACAGACGTGTTTATCACATGTTACAGACTTCAGATTTTTAACCGTCTATGCCTCCGATTGATCTTCAGATTGATCATCTTTAATGGTTTCTCCCAACACTAAACCTCATTATGGAAATAGCTTCACTGGATTCAAATCTAAACCAGATTTTTTTATTTTTTTAAGTTTTACATGCCAAGAATTGTCCTAAAAAAGAAAAAAAACTAGAAAAATAATTGGACTGTAGTGGCCTTTAAAAAAATGTGAATAGTCGGGAGCTTTACCTGCATTTGACATCTCCAACTAATTCACTTTAAAATTCAAAGCTGGCTCTTTCAAACTTCCAGACGCCAGTCTTCAAATGGAAATCAGTTCTCTAACTGCTCGCCGTTTGATGTCCTTGACAATCGGGAGTATATAATGATGACGGTGGAAGTGCAGGTTTTCACAGTTCAGCGCGGATGCAAAGCCACAACGGGACATCAGAAACATCACTGTGTTTAGATCATTGCCATTTGATAGTCATATTTAAACATCACACTTATGTTATTCCATTATACGTTTTATTTTGATGGTGGCCTGGCGGGCCATCTGGTTTTGCCGGAGGACTGATTTACTCAGAAGCAAGAGGGATGGGAAGAATTCCCAGAATGCACAGAAAAGCTGCCTCTCTGAGCTCAACAGGCATCGCTGAACCTCACTTGTTTTTGGGATTAAACATGCATCCTCCATTTCTTTCTGTTTGTTTTTACTCCAAATTTGTGTCTCCCTGAATCAGCATAAGCCCAGCAATGTATTGAATTTGCAAGAAAAATCCCTTCACTCACTCGTGCTGTTCTCTGAGTGCGGGCTGTGGACGGGCCGCTCCAGGAAGGACAGCAGGGGAACCGTGTGGCCTCCGGCAGGAACTCTGCTGCCCTCACAACTCTCCTGTTAGAAAGATTTGGGGCAAAAATCTGCACTTTATTCAGAAAATGTTAGTTAAAATGTTCAAAGGAGAGATCGGAGGCGGTGAAAGAAAAACTTGAGCTTAGAGGAAAGTCAACCTGGTGGAAAAAATGATCTCAGAAACAACATATTTGATGCACATTCAACAGAGTTGTTGCTGACTTTGGTTTTTGTTGTTTCGCTTATTTTTGTGAGTGAAAATTTAGTAAATATGCAACAGGTTTTGTGTTAAGTAAGAATTTTCAGTCTTCTTCAGATTTTTGTAGTCAAAAACAAAAAAATAGTGTTTGATCGATTAACTTATTGTCAGCAAAAGTAATTCCAGTTTTGACTTTTCCTTTGTATTTTAGCAGCTGTGGTGCAGTGGTAGGGCAGTCGTCTCAGTATTTGGAAGATAGTGGGTTCGATTCCATGTGTCAAAGTGTCCTTGGTCCTTGGTGGGAGGTTGGCGCCGGTGTTCGGCAGCGGAGCCACCACCAGTGTATGAATGTGTCTGTGACTGTGAAGCGCTTTGGACCCTCGAAGGACGGTAGAAAGCGCTATACGAGTAAATACCATTCGTTTTGGCCGAAAACTCAACACGTGTGAAGATTTTTTTTAGAAAACGTTCCTGAATTATAATTATACAAGCAAAATACGTAAAATATTTTAAATTCAGCACAAATTTGCATTTTGCTCTTGTTCACTGATTAGTTTGAGTGAACATCCATTCTGATCATATTGTAAACTGAGCATTCCCTGCGTTTTTTTTAATGATGATTATATGAGAAAATATATCTATATTTTTATTATCTTTAATTGTTTTAACATTTTAGCCATGTTTTTATTGTTTTTTTTTTTAACTTTTAATGTATGGGCCCTTGTTTGGCTGAGATTTTTTTTAAATATGAATCAATATGAACTATGATTATGTCATTTTTAGACAAATAAGGACATAGTTTCTGCAGAGTGGCAGTAGTTCAAATAATAGGCGTTTAAAATTCAATTCTGGGTTTACAAATAATCTCCCCCCCACTTCCTGTCACCCATAATTAGGAGTTCTCCTTTTACACACTGTAACCTCACATCACCAACAAAAGATTACCAGTGTAACAAAAAAGGGGCAATCCAGACGCACAGTTTGGAGTCAGATTCCAGCTCAGACGAGGGAAATGAAAACGTTCATGGATCCAGTCTTCCACAAGGGGATGCATCAGGATGAAGTGGAGCAGGAAGTTTGTGGTCCTTTTACCTCTAGTGTTAGGAGAACACCATCTACTGTGTCAACGTGTCTTCAACCAGCTTAAAATACACTAAAAATAAAAAACCATCATAACATTTTTATTTTATCTTGTTAGGCTTCCTTATCTGTGGAAATGTTGGTTTTATTATTTTTTCCATGGCTCTCCTGACCAAGTATGCCAGATTTCAATAAAACAGAAAAAACCCTCAAGAGAATCATATGAATAAAACAAAGGTTACTGACTTATTTGAGTTTTACTGGGGGGTTTATAACATCTCTAAAATTAATTTGCTAGATCAATTTTTCCATTTTAAAATGATTAACTCTAACTTTCATCACGTTATGGGTCAGTTTCGACTCACACGTATTTTCTTCAAGAAAATACAAAAATACGTTTAGATTTTTGCCAGTAATAGAACTCTAATCCAAACGCAATGGAACACAAACAACAACAAAAAAAAACAATAAAAAATGATTTAAATCTTCCAAAAGTATTAGAAAGTTAAACCAGAGATAAATCTTTGTGTGCCTGAGTTTGTTTGTTTTTCTTTTTTGCGACAACACCGGACCGACGAGCATCCCCTGAAGCTCTCAAGAGTGGGAGAGGAGGTGGCTGTAAGTGTGTTGGCCGAAATCCATAAATTATTATTGATTTTGGATCTAATTATTGCTATATAAAGGTGTTTTAAATATCTGGGTCAAACTGACCCTAAAATCATTTCAAACAGAGGATTTTAGAATAATAAAAAAAAAGAAGAAAATGGAAAAAAATAATAATGTTGCTGAAATCAAGGTCCCTGATAAAGCAGAAAAAAAATATATTTATATATATTGTGTGCGCTACTCTTTAATGCAATTAAAAATTATAATGGTTTGGTGCTGACCCAACACAAGGTTAAGTTTAAGCAGCTTTTTTTTCTCCTGATTCACAAGAATGTGAATAAAGAAATAATCAAACATGCATTTTCTTTAGATGTGTCCTCCTTCATGTTATAAATACATAATGGGTCTTAAAAGGTAAAATAAGCAAATTGTGAGGAAAAAGTCAGTGACAAAACATCAAAACTGCAAAAATTATAGGCATCAGATACATTTGTTTTACTGTTTGCAAAAGAAAAAAAACGTTTACTTAAAGACACATTAATGCTACATTTCAGATCAGATTGATCCAAAAAACAGATTTCAGAAGTGGTTGTGCAATGCTATTACATCATTCTGTAAATGCACGTCAACATATTAGTGAGTTTCTATCCAGATTCTTTCTTGAACTGAAGAAAAAGATCAGTTTGTGCAAAACGGTTGTTTTTCTGCGGCTGTTTATTTACCAGAACCTCTCCCGTCAGAATCCACTCCCATCAGATGAAACACACAGTCCCCTGATCAAAGTGAAGCCATATGTCCAGAGTCTGATGATGATAATAACAACTGACAGACGATTAGACAGCTGATTAACTCTACTCTGAACGCTGCGTGTTTGTGTGTGTGTGAGTTGTATGCATGTGTGGGACGGTGTGTAAACATCCATCTGTGTGAGCCTTTACTGTCGTCAACATTAAACACAGACTTTTCGGCCAAAAGCTTCACAAACAATGACTTCTTCATTAGAAGACTGGCGAGGAGCCAGAATAAATGCACTGTACGTTCTCATGAAAACCTAATGAGTAACACCAAAACACAAAACAGACTCACACGATCGTCTGCATGGAAGAATCCTTCTGGTTGGAAACACTTTGCAGAACAACCGTGTGTGGAGTTTGGTCCACGTTTCTTACCAGGGAAACACTTTGTATTAATTTGATCATCCACCTAAAAAAAAAAATATGTTTCTCTTTTTAAAAGCTGCTGCATTTGAGCATTTTAGAAAAAAAAAACATTTAACGTTCTGCCCTTTAGTATTTCATCTAATTTTGTAAAGCACACTTATCCTTAAAAATAACAGCAGAACCACTTTAGATGAGGTGATGCAAAACTCTCAATATAATGTTGACAAAGAAAGGAAATACATTTGTTAAGCTCTTACGCAGATTATTAATGTGGTCTTTGTAGATGATGCTCTCACTTTAGATGTTAATAATTCTTCCTAATTGATTATTGCAATAATAAATATCTTATTAACACCCTATAAACACATTATTAATGTTTGTTAATAAAGCTTGTTAAGGACAACAATTCCTTTTTCATTACAGTAACGTGATCTAAATTTACCCTAAATTTAGGGTAAATAGTTTGGTCTTTTTTTCCCCCCTGTAGTGGTTTATCAGTCCACTAGGGGCAGTAGAATTGCTTTTCCTGCTCATTTCAAAACGACTGTTTCCAGTTTTAGCAGGAAAAATTCAGCACTTTTTTTTACTTTACAGCAAATATCTAATTTTTAATGATGGTATTGAAAGAAAGCAAAATACGTTTCTAATTAAATATGTATCTATTTTTATATATATAATAAAAATGTTTTTAAATAGTCCTGTCCACTGGCTGAGCAAACAGATAAGAGCTAAGAACCTTATCTAAAAATAATAATAATAATAATTATTAATAAGATTATTAATTTTCAATAAAAATTTGAGACAGTTGGAAAATAAGGAGCTGTTTTCCAGCATATTTTATCTCTTTATCTAACATTGTGAGCAAAAACTTAACCAATCACCATCATAATTAATTGAATATTAATCTAATTAAAAAATGGCTTTGAAAAAAATAAAATGTGTGTAGATTTCATCAAAGGGTTTCTCCTAATTTTAAAACTGAAGATTTTCTTCAATTCTTTGATGTAGATAGCTTTACATGGTTAATAAATTTGGACATAATTAAAAACATATTTTTTCTTCTTCAGCACTTTCCTTCCACTCCAGTCTTATGGTACTTCCTCTCCAGCACACATAACCTTTGTCTGGCACGCCGCAGCAACTTTTCAGACACGCTCACTCCGAGGTGCTGACAGCGCAGGATGCTAACCGCTCTTAAGCTGCACATAAAGGTTGAACTATGAATCCAGTCACAGAATGGTTTGTTGTTGTTGGTTTAGCAGGAGACACACAGTGGAGGTTCTAATGAATTGAATAAATCAGTATATAAAAAAAAAAAAATCTACATAAAAAAGTTTAATGGAAGTGTTTTCACTTGATGACTTTGAGTTTGATACCAACACATTATTAAGTTCTTGTTATTAAAACCCTATAGGATGAACAATGTAAAGAAGATGCACTATTTCACTCTGAATCATTTTAACATCATTTAGATTTTATTAATCTTTTTTTTATCCTCCACACTGAACCAAGAAAAATACAATTAAATAATTCCACCACAACATTGGTTTTATATGCTTAATATTAATATAATTTTTGTATTTGAATTTTATGATAAATACACCATAACTCTTCCAAATGCATAGAAATAATATAAACTAAGTGAATCTTTAATGCTTATTGATAAAAATTCCTTAATAACACAGTTATAAGCCTTTTACAAGCATTAGTAATGTGTTTATTAGCCTTTATCCAAATTCGATTAGAATTTGTAAAATTCCTTATACATGGAATTAAGTTGCTTCGGAAATATTTATTAGCATTTGTGAAGCCTTTATGAGACATTTATAATTATGTCAGCTGCCTCTCTTTTGACTGGTATTGAATTTACTGTTCTACACCTAGACGCCGTGGCCATGGTTTTCCATATCATGGAAAACATGGATGATGTTGAGCAAGTAGCTTGGGTTTACATGTTTTGAAGAGCTGTTCAGAGGTGCCAACAAGTATGTCACTGTGTCCAGATCATTCAGAGTCTCTCCTGGTGTCATGAACTTCCCTCCTGACGACTGGTTTGATTGTTATTTCTGTCTGTGGCCCAACTTGAGCATTAATCCGACAGGAAAAGGATAAAAATAAAACTTTATTATTATCTGGATGAAAATAACAGAAACATCATAAGCCCAGAGTAATAAGAGTGAATGCGCCCGCTATGATAGCACATGGTAGCCAACTGCCGGTCAGGATAGTGAGCTCCGCCTCCCAGGGGACGGCAGTCTGGGCAGCAGAGCTCGCTAGCTCACTTTGCTGTCCACCGGGTGGCTGGCTTGCGTAGCGGGCGCTATCGCTCCAGCTCCATGGGCTCTGTGACTAGCTGGCAGCCTGTATGCCGCCTTCCCCCAACAATAACCAGGTCAGTCTCCAGTAACTTCACCTGGTTAAAAAATGGATGGAAGTTCAGGACAAAAATTTCTTGCATTGAGCAGCCATATTGGATGAATTTATCTAACCTTTTGATCAAAACGTCACATGCCCAAAGCTGAGTCCCTTGATTGGTTGACAGGCGATCCTCAAAATCGATCCTCGATCAGCCGAGGATGCCAATGCCTATATAGGTATCTATTGGCATTAGATGTATTGTAAATACCTTTTATGTTTGAAAAATTGATTACATTGGATTAATTGATAACTGTTTCTTATTATTTTATTGTTTTGCAGCCCCGTAATCTAAAGCGTTCATCTTTACAAGGCATTTTTTGTTAAACATGTTGTCTAATTCTGCGCTCACATGAAGTGCAATTGATATGGAAAGTTGGCATCCACCGCATACGTTTCTACATGCATCACATTTGCTGTTCAAAAAGTCTCGTCATGTGTGGGAGGAGCTACCATCAAGGGTTTTTAGCCTCATCCTAGACACGGATGATGTTGACAAATCAGGTTTAATGTACATTTTTCTGCTTTTTAAATGTCTTATAACCAGATAATTAGAGACTCATTTTTAGAATAATCCAATAGAATACATCACATTAGGTGTTATAGAATAAACCTCAGCTTTCAATAATGTTAAATATTCCTCTGCAAAGTTCAAATATGGCTTAAACAGCAGTATATTTTCAGTTCAAACGACGAGGAAGAGCACAGTGGAAAGCCTCCAGTAGGAAGTATATACACCTCATGAAGATCAAGTCAGACAGTGAAGGCTTTGAACATACTTCCACCCCCAGCTAAAGCCAGAAATCCGGCTGTACAGAGGCTGTGCTTACAAAAATGGAAAAATTTTAAAAAGTGCAAAGGAAAACCATGCATTGCATTGTGCAGTTTTTGTCAAGCCTGGTGAAAGTAGGTGGATTCAGATCTAAGACGGATCAGATTTTATTGTGAATATATGCTTTCCTAACATATGAGGGGCTGTGTAAATGAAACTCTCAAAGAGGAGATGCAAAATGAATAAACAGATGGCAGATGTTGAAACATAAGAGATTTTGAGAGACTAAATTTGAGTAAAAAAGGTAAAAAAAAATGTAAAAAAAAACACAATGTCATGAAAATTAGCACTAATTAATCAGTTTATAGAGTGTTTTATACTGGAATGCTTCACCAATTGCTTAAAAAAGTAAAAAAAAGAGGGTTGTTTTCAGGCAGAACTGACAGCGGATGACATCCCAGCAGCGCCGCTGTGGCTCTAAGCTTTCTGAAGCTCCAGTGTGTCGGATCCACGACACAATATTTCCCCACAAACTTAAGTTATGGGAAAAATGTAAATAACGTCACAGATGGTGCAGAGAAATGCAGAAGTTTCTCCACGATGCCGTCCTTGTGCTCATGTGCTAAACTTAGTTCCAGCTGACACAAGTGAAGTAGCCATTTGCAGAGAGTCGCTCCTCTCATAAATGAATGATACTGCTGTCGTCTTTGGTGAGTCACATGAAAAAGTGTGACAGCATGGAAACGAAGAAACTCAACTTATGTCACTTTATGCTTTGGAAAATGCACAATGTTTGTCTCTAAGAGGACCTTTGGATGTTTAAAAATAGCTGAGACAACCCACTTACAGTGATATGATTGGTAAAAAATGTTACATCCACTCCTTAACGTGTTCTTGTGGGATTTTTCTCATGATGGAGGACATATATAAAGAAAACTAGGATTGCCTCAAAAGTTGTGAGCTTGAAAAAAAATATTAGATCACAACAAAGCATTGTGGGTTAGAAAAAAAAAATTTTTTTGAAAGAAATAGTCAATAAAATGACTTGATCTGTGTTAGCCATCATCATGTTGAGAGTCTAAACATAAGAGAACTGTCTCTCTGATCAATAGATCAGATTTTTTTTTAAACTAGAGTGATTGTTGACATGTCATTAAAACACTCTTGAAAAATCTAGAGGTAACAGAAATCTCCTTTTTGATGAGAGACTCGTGTTTACAGGCTAAAATGTCTTTCCTAAAGTTGAAAAAAATATTTTTTGTATTTCAAACTGAACATTTTGACTCATTAACATAAACAGTAACATTATGAATTTGTTACTGTCTTCTGCTTATTGTCATATATATTGTTATATTTATAATGTACAGGGCATTTCACCGTTTTAGCTCTTTATAATTTATATTTTATTGTATCTTTTCTTACTTATTCTGACTGTACCTGTGCTGTTGCATATTGCAATAACCCCATCGTGGGACTAATAAAAAGTTTCTTAATCTTAATCGTTTTTAAAGCTCTGTTTACAGGAAAACCTAAAATCTTTTCAATTTTTTGTCCTATTTCTTGCCTTTGTTTCATTAAAACTTTGTCAATTTAGGTTATAATGTCTCTATTTTTTGAGAGTGATGAAAAAATTTCAAGGTAAAGATTTCATTACAATAATTAGAATTTGCAGCATTTAAAAAAGCAGGGCCCAAATCCAGCCTCGAGGGCCGGCCTCCTGCTGGTTTTCCAGAAATCCTGCCTTATCTGCTACTGATTACCTGGATCAGGTGTGTTTAGCCAATAAGGAGCTTCCATGGCAGGTTGGTTGGAAAACATGTAGGACACAGGCCCTTGAGGACTGATTTTGGACACCCCTGGTTCAAAATTCCTGGTATTTCAGTTGCTCAAATATTTGCTAAGTGAAGAAAGAATTTACACTTGTTGCTGTTTGTCTTATGTTCTTCAGTTTTGTACATTTGCTATAATTTAAAAATATTTTTTGGAAATCAAACTGCATGAATTTAACTTAACTAAGAGTTTTGAGACCAACAAATGAAGCTGAGATGTCTTCAGAGCCCAAACTTTGTGTAAAGTAGCTATGAGATGATGTTTTATTACACAAATATTCAACACAAAACTTGGTTGGATGTCTGCTTCTCATCTTTTCCTTTTGGCTTTTCCCTTCAGGGGTTGCCACAGCCAATCAGCTTCCTCCATCTGACCTTGTCTCCTGCATCCTCTATACTAAACAACAGCTACCTTCATATTTGTTCACTGCATCTCAGCATCCTTCCATATTCACTGTCTCTCCTCTGGACGTCTGAACCATCTCAGTCTGGCTTCTCTGACTTTATCACCAAAACCTCTAACATGTGCTGTTCCTCAGATGGACTCATTCCTGATCCATCCTGGTCACTCCAAAAGAGAACCTCAGCATCTTCATCTCTACAACCTCCAGCTCTACTTCCTGTCTTCCTGTTTCCCATCTTACTGCCGCTAACCTTCAGTCCTCTCCGCCGTAAGTCCTGTCTAACCTCATCCGTCAGCCTGTCCATCACCAATGGAAACAGAAAGGAGTTGATGATGTAATGCCAATCCGTCACCCCTACAGCACACTTCACCACTGCCCCTCACATGTCCTGCACTGCTCTGTCACTCCAGACGTTCTCATACAACACCACAGTTAACCTCGACCAAGCCAGTGTGGATATCATAGGTCTGATTTGTATATTTGGTTTGGCAAAGATTTTATGGTTCTCCTGACACAACCCTCTAAGTGGGCTTGGAACTGGCGCAGTGAGACTCTGGCTTGGACCCCTCGTGGCGATATACTTATCATACAAATAAAAAACAATACTCTCCACTCAATTTGCGAGAATAAAAAAGTGTACATCCCAAAATGTTCAGCTATCAGGGGCAGTTCCATCTGTGGTGCCTAACGATAACATTATCCTTAGAAGACAACTATTGACTGTTGATAAGAACTGGACTGAGTGACCACTCCCCCTGCCTGTCAAAACAGGAAGTGCCAAAGGGCTTCAAGTACCCAAAGTCCCATTGACTTCAATAGAGAAATAAACAGCTATTACTCGCTCTTTCTATTGTTCAGAATTACAATTTCTGCCTTTTAATAACTTGCTCTTGTCAATTCTTTTTTTCACATTTTTTTTTTCTTTATTGCAAGTTATTCAAGTTGTATGTACCCTGCATTCAAGTGGTTGGGGTGCAGACTTCCAACAAGCTCACTGCTGATTGACAAGAGTGGTTGCCATGGAACCGTTGAATCAGACTGACTTGGATCAATCACTGCTTCCTGACATCATCTGGCTCCGATATGGAGGTGTCCATATTGCAAAAAAATGACAACCTAATTGACTTCATTTGGTTGCATTTTCTATTGGTGACATCACACTCACTCAGTCCAATTCTCATTTAAATTAATGTGAAAAACTGACGTCCACATCCAAGATGGAGCCAGTTTCTGGACAGGTTAATGGTTAAAGAGTTCACCCTCCTCTCTGAGTGATGGGCCAATGCATGAAGAGATTGGCTGAATCTGCAGCTCATTGTGTATTTATAGCATCAACTACATCAGAACTGAAAGGAAAAACAAATATATTTAAACTCACTACATCGCTGCTTCATTGCTAGCCATTACTCTTTTCTTGGTCTTCTTACGGCGTGTATTACATTTGTCTTGTGTGGTGCTTTCACACTCACAACGAGCGCTGTATGATCCCCGTGCGCTGGCAGGCATGTCACGCCCCATACGGAGGCAACGTCTCTCACTCAGTCCTTCTCTCTGGCGATCCTGTGCACTCTCAGCATGTTCCTGGCAGTCACAGGCGGAGGCATCACTTCTGATTTGCTTAGGGGGTAAGATTGTGTGAGTGTGCACACGTGCCCGTGTTCTGTGTTCTCTGCAGGCTTACATTTGTGTTCCTCCTTTAATTTGCGCCCGGCATTTCTTTCATTTACAGAATGTAACACGTGAGATTGTTGCATCATTGTTCTCTGCTTTGGCTGATGGTCAGTAATGTGTGCAAGCACAATGAGACACAAGATTGTCTTTTTTACAAAAGATTCTAAAACACTGAATAGTAAAGGATATTTAAAAACATATAAAACAGCTGGTAATCTTTTTTCAGTGTTGTCTAATCCTTAGTAGAATAAAACTAATTAAAACAGAAAGCGTTGTATGGTCGGAAGGCACCTCCCACCCCCATTCTGAACTACCTTCGTTGGACCCTCATTCTCCCTTGTGCCTTTGCCATACAGGTCAGACAAATGTAAGAAAAATAAAACACAATTTTCCAAATGACAGCTTTTCTGTTGGCTTTATCTCCATAGCAACCAGTTTATTTCTTGGACACGTGGGGTTGGCGAACAAATCTGGGTAATTTTTAGAAGAATTGGCAAAAGTATATGTATTGATTTCCTTGGCAACAGTTTACCATGGCCACATTAATAATACGTTCATATTGTATGTCATACTGTTTTTTAGGTCCAGTAAAAAAATATGTGAGCAACAAGGGAGATTGTTAGCAGTTTCTGGTACATAAACATTAACTGGATTAAAATCACTGCTTTGGTCAGTATACAAATAGTGACACTTGCTTGCTTTGATGCCATTTCAAAGTTGCTCTAATCCTAAAGAACCAATCCATCCTCCTGAATCTTGTTATTTCAAGCAATAAATACTATCAGAAGTCGATGCATCTAAGAGACACAAGTACAGGACACACAGAAGCATGGCCGACATCTTCTGAGGTTGGAACAAGTGCTGTTGTTCACCTTCCAGCATATTCCTTCAGGGGTTGCCACAGAGCATTCTCTTAGAAATTGGGTGAAACATCTTTTCCTCCACTACTTTTGTTTTTAAATGTGCTTGAGTCTGACCTCCAAAATGATACATTTTTGTCTAAGCCACAGTGCAACATCTATTTTCAGGTTACTTTATTGTTAAAACCTTTAATTTGTGAAATATCTTGCCAAAGTTTTGATGCAGTGGACAGGTAGTTCTGGGTTTTGGAATGCAGTCTGCTTGGTTTTGAAGGGTCTATATCATGAACAATCCAAATTTTTGAGCTTCTAAGTGTATTATAGTGTTAATTCCTCTCAAAAAAACTTTGTTCCATTCACGCATCTCTGAGAATTCTTTTAAAACACACTGCTATCAGAGCACCAGCCCCTCCCAACCCACTAAAACAAGTGGGTCCTCACATTGTGACGAGGGAGAACAGCCCCTTCAAACTTTCTCCGCGGAGCTTGCGGTGATCAACAAAATTCTTTCATTTTCCGAGTACAATATGCACATCTGTCTTTGTAAAAGTCTGCATGTTGTCTGTTTTCATTGGTGAAACAGAGACATGCTGCTGAGGCCAGCACTAGGATGACATCATGAAATGGGCTGCACCCACAAGGAGCGAGAGGCGGAGCCACGGAGATCGAGTCATCTTACTTCTAAGGAGAAGAGCTCAAGAAAAGAACTAATACTTAATAAAAATGTGTTGTTTAGCGTGCCAAAGGTAATATATGATTATATATATACATGAAATAGGCCCTTTAAGTAAAAACTATTTGAATATATAACATTTCTTGTTATTCCAAAGCAAGATACCAACAATAAATGACCTGTGATAACCTGGCACCAGAGCTTTTGACATAATATAAAATGCAAAGTTTTTCGCTATCTTTTATCCCAAGGGATTATAGTTCCGTTGTGTACTAAGCTCATGTAGCAATGGTTTATTTCTTATCAAAGGAGGTTAAAGAGTTGGGTCGATTAGGCAAAAAATAAATAAAACAGCAACAGAAAAAAAAGAGTGTAAACAGGTGTGGCACAGGGAATCCTTACCATGGGTCAAAATCAGGGTTGCAGACCAGAGACAGACTGATGACAGAAGGGCAGAATCAGGTCCAAACTGGTGAGAGCTGCTGGGCAGAGATCAATGCTGGTGAGCAGCAGAGAAGAGCGGGGATCTGGCAGACGGAAACAACAGGTGACAGGGAGCCGAGTTAAAGACAGGAAGGAGCAGATGCAGAGTCCAGGTAATTAACAGTGGAGAGGGGAACGATCCGGAGCAGGAAGATGACCATATAAGGCATGCAAACAAGGCGTTCAACAGATTTCATGACCCCGTGCTTTTGGCATAGTATATAACACAAACTACATATGGTATACATAAGGCTGCAAAGGTGTCCTCTCTTTGGAGATTATTGACCGGATCTTATTATCGGTACATAATCTGCACATGAATGCCAGGAGTCGTGACAGGCGTGTTCCAGCACAGAGCTTATCATACTTGTGCAGGCTCGTCTCTTTGTAGAAGCCAAATCATTATATATGACAGCATATGAAAGATTGCAGCAAATAAAGTGTGTCAATAACAGTGACCTCGACTGGAATCAATATCTAGATTTTTCTGTTCTGTTTTCCCCATTGTAATAAAGTTTTGTCATGTAAACCTATAGAAAACTGTGGAGATTAACTTCAATGAACAATCATTAATTGATTAGTTAAACATCTATGATAAATTCTTGCACCTGAGTTTTTGGATGCTGTCAGTTTTAACTGGGTTACCGGGGGGATTTCACAAGAAGACAGGCTGTAATGAAGTGCAAAACTGTAAAAAATGTGAGCTCATTAAAGTGGATTTTAAACATGGCTTTCCTTTTCTGTTGCCATCTGTCAAATACCGGTTGGCATACGCCGTGATTTTCAGCAGCATAACGGTCTTTCTGCTGTCAGAAGCACTTTGTTCAGTCACCTATGGCTTTGTGAACTGCATAGCTGTTGGATTTCCAAGTCATTTCCCCAAATGTGATTCCTTAAGGTGCTGGATCAGACATCATCTTATCTGACACATTCCCTTTTTTTTTTTTTTTTTTTGGAGTGACACCAAAACGGCTAATCTACCCAAAACCCCTTGAAGGAACTGCAGCCAATAACTGACCTTTTAGTACATATTGATCCAAGCAAAAATATAGTTAAATGCACTTGTAGTGTATTAACAGCACACAGTGTGAACATTTTGCTCAAAGCTTTGCTCGGACTCAAACGCACACACTTGGCGAGCTCTGTAGAGTCAATTTAACAAACTCCATGAGGGACACACTTGGCTCAGCTCAACAGAGTTGGGAGCCAAAATGACCCACCAATGGAGATCAAATCTGTGATCCAGCAAACTGATTAGCCTTAATGACAGTTTTATTAACTGTAAACATTAACAGTGGAATCATAATAACTATATTTTAATATTTCTTCTGGACTATGCATACAGTGTTGTAGCTAATTACGTAAGGGTATTTTTCAGTCTGAAAAGTATTCACTTTGCAGGAAGACAATGCACTCTAGATAGTTACGAAAAAGAGGTGCAGCGGGAATAAGTGATAAAAAGACAATGGTCTGAGCGGTATTAAAATCTTGTACAAAAAATGCTAAAATAAGGGTATTTTGTTCAGAGGTGGAGGTCCTCCTAACGTAGAAATACTCATTAAGATTATATAATCAAGACAGCTGGGATGAAAGAATTTTCTTGAAAGTGCAAGAAATCTGGCACTTTGGTCAGATGTTTGCAACCGGATATAAAGTGTGATCATTAGATGAACAAAGAAGGAAATATCTTATGCTGTGTTCACACCAAACCCAAGTCATGTGATGAATTTGCTTACTCCACTTCTGTTTAGATCCACAGCAAAATTGCTGCTCGACGGTTGTCTAAAAATGAATAAAGCTGTTCATTTAGTTAGCAATGTATGTTTAGGTTGACTGAACGTCAGCATTAGCTGTCCTATGGGAAATTCCATTATACGTAAGCATGAAGCTGGTGGACTTCAGAATTATGCGTTAGATTGCTGTCTACTTTTATTGAACGATTATTGATCTATTAAGCTAAGATCTATTTATTAAGTTTATAAACCCAGCCCTACATGTTTCTGTCTTGAGTTAAGCTCACCAGGTTGCAGTTTTGACAATTATTTTAAATATCATGTTTCACGTATGAACCAAAGGCACTTTAAGCTCAAATTAATAATCAAAAATCTGGTTTTACAAAAACTAATATGGGAAGTGTCAGAATGAAAGGACTCTGAGAATGTTCATGAACACTGAGGGAACTCTGTCAGTAGGTCTACATGCTGGGAATCCGACGTCCAGAGTCCAGGCTTATCTTCTTCATCAGCAGCCTCTTCTGTGTGTCCAGTACTGCGCTGATACCACCCCCTCTCCCTTTCCTCTAAACGGACTTTATCTCATCTCTCTGTGTTGACATCAGCAGTCTGTCCCGTCCTCCCTGATTCTCTCTGACTCCATTTGAAAACCCTCTACAGCGCTGTGCTAAAACCCATTACTGCGCTATCAGCACACTCACATGTAGACAGAACTACACACGGCTCGACAAACAGCGCAGGTCAAATACAGGAAGGCACCTAAATGCATAATCTGATGACACAAAATGCTTGGTGTCAAATATTATTTTACAGGCGTGTGTGTTTGGAAAGTTCTCTCCTAAATTCCCTCCCTTGCCGCACTTTCTCGCTTTTGTCCTTGTCATCGTGCAGGCAGGAGGTCATGTGCAAGCGAGTGTTGTGTATGAGTGTGTATCCAGATAGGTGATTATTCTGAGATGCCAGAGGAGTAAGAGATAGTGATCTCAGTCAATCTAACTGAGCTAAAGGGTCTCACACAGACACACACACTTCCTCCAAACCACTTTAATCCATTTAGGGAGCATGCTCCGTATTTGAAGAATGTGCAAGTACATTGGGATAGGATTTAGAAAATGCCCTTATCTCACTCTGTGCATGTATGTGTGTGCACGTACGAGTCCTTGTGTCTTTGCGGTAACCCTGACTCTGCTCTGACTCACCTGTCCTGCATGGCTGATTTCATTAGACCAGATAGCCTTCATAGATCAACAGATTTTTCCCTCATCCCTCGTCTGTATGAGTGCTTTTCACATTTTCTCTTCCATCATTTGCACTGCTGAAGATTGGTTCACCGTCAGATTTGCACCATATCTCTTCCAGAGAAAAGGTCAAAATATGGTATTTTTATTGTTGGCTGTTTATTATTATGAGTCCAGCTTAAAGCAATAACTTGCTACTTCATCGTACAATCGGGAGCTAACCTTTATGCAGTTGTTAAAGGATTGGTTTACTATCTCAACGGCCACATGGTGGCTCATAGTGGAAAATCTTCTTTGACAAAGAAAGTGATTTATTTTTCTTACAAAAGAGCAGTAGGCTGAGCTTGTTTGTAGAAAATGTAATTCTGTAGAAAGTAAGTAACAGTGAGAACATTTAAGATGATCCATCTTTTCCCACTTATCCATAGGTGGGTCACGGGGCAGCAGCCGAAGCAGACCTCCCTCTTCACAGAGATTTCCACCAGTGGAATTTCAGGGTGCTTCCAGGCCAGCCGTGGGGTACAGTCCCCCCAGCGAGTCCTGGATTCTCCTTAGGGCCATCTTCCAGTGAGTAATCCAAGGAATACTCTCCTAGGGAGGTGTCCAGGAACCATCAGGAGGACAAAACTAAGTCCCCCTACCTGGCCTCTTTCCATTTCTCATTGTTACCCTTATAGTCATCATGACCATAGATGAGGGTAGGATCATCGATAATGAAGATCTTTGTCTTTTGGCTCAAAAAACAAACAGATACAACACCTGCATTACTGCAAGGACCTATTAGCGTCTCAATCTGACGCTCCATCCAAGATACTTAAACTTGTGCATTTGGTGCAGGAGCTCGCCACTTACACAGGAAGGGCAAATTGTCCATCAGCTCAACTTACTGCCACCAATGTGAACCAAGCTCCTGATCTAGTAGTGCAAAGACTTGACAGTGTTTAGTTGGGGGCTCCAAGTCCCATATTCCCAGCTCACCTCCTCCAGAGCACCATGAGACTACGTCAGGAGTTCAACCGGCAAGCAAGACTCCTTAAGCTTGAGGATGTCTCCTGCTTCCAGTGAGTAAATAAAGCTCCCACCAAGGTTTCCCAATAAGGTATAAACCTAATGGCCATAGGTTTGAATAGCATTACCAATGAAGGTAAATAACATTGTCAATTTAAACTGACTTTTTCCAGCCTGCCTGGTTAAAGTCCTCACAGAAGACGAATATGTATCACCTACTGACAGTGGGCTCAGCCAGACATGCCCAACGGACTCTCACAGTACGTTTGGACCAATTGAGTCTTTTCATCCTGCAGCTAGACCAGTAAATCTAACTCACCACCAGGTAGAGGGTGGTCGAAAGCTTTGCCCTTCTGTCAACCAAGTGTCCAAGACATAACCAAGACACTCAAGATATTAAATGGTGAATACTCTATGACACTTTTCTACCTTAAAGGCCCAAAGTGATTGACAGTTGCCTTCCCTTTCAAACACACATTCACACTCCGCTACACTCCTCTGCCTAACATGAAGCTAACCAGGAATAATGTGAAGTTCAGTGTCAGTGAGCTATTCTAGTGTGTTTTCATCCGTTATAGATATTAAAAAAGGTTTTGTGTTACTTTATGTGGCTTCGACAGCAACACTCAGGTTAGAAGACACAACAAAGCATAAGAGAAAAATGACTTTTTGAAAATGTCTAACCTGTCTAAGCTAGTCTCTTTTATTGAGTGATTTTGGTGGAGGGCTTCTGGTTCTGGACATTTATGTCTACAGCAGGTTCATTTGAACTTTTTCAAGACAGAAGCAACAGTAAAAGGGAAGTCATTTTATTTGAATTAAAATATGAAAAAAGGGTAAAAACTCAGTTTTGGTCAAAATTCTTAGTTGTAGTTTACAAAACAAAAAAAGGGGAAAAAAAATTGCTATTTTTGTTGGTAAAACTGGTGAAATCCAGTTTGTCTCAGCACACAATGACAAAGACCCTCAAGGGACAAAAACCACTCCACCTCAGATATAAAATGGCCAAAATAATAAAAGTATGGCAACTACTGTGTTCGTTTTTGAGTTTAGCATACAGGTCAAAAATTATGCTCCCTATAGCTCTTTAGTAAACAGTTGTAGTGCAGTTCTGTTGGGCAAACACCACCAAGGTTAAAGACATAATTTATTAAAGATCATTTAGTGATGGATTAGTATGAAGTGTTGACCTTCTTCACACATAGCTCTAAGATAAACACTATATCTTTCCCGTATGATCTGTGTTACTGAATATTCAGGTACAGTAAGTCACTTACCCTCCACCCCACCCCCCCAGCTGGAGTTTTATGACACTGTCAGCATGTCCAGGTGCCACACTCTTACACTCACTGCCAACATTAACTCAGGCCCTGAATCCAGCACACATTCTTTTTTTTTACTGCTTGCTCAGCCATCCAGTTTGGTGACTTGCGCTTTCAGCTCACTTCACTGTGTCATCCATTTTCTAGTTTCGTTGGATTTTTCATATTTATTAAGTCTTCTGAATGAAGTTAAACATGCAGAGAAGTGCTCAGCGCAAAGGTGACAAACTGAGAGGAGAAGGTCACAGGATGAAAAAAAGAATCAACACACAAAAGCAAACAGAACAACAGTGAAAGATAAAATTAATGGATTCATTTTAAGTTGCTTGTTTTGGATAAAAAAAAAAATATTTAATGACCCAGGTTGATGAAAAAAATGTTTTTTAACATGCTGTTATGACATTTTTCTGACGATGAAGGAAATGTTTAAAGAAAATGAAGCTTAAAACTGCATTTTTAAGAATTCCTTCATTGAAATAATGGTAAATCAGGAGTAAATGAGAAAAGGCTGTTTAACAAAGATTGCATTTGGGACCCTGGGGGGGGCAAAGGTCCCTCCTCCTCTCCATTCAATGGATTTATGTAAAAATATAGATTCCATGTATGGCTTTGTTTTCCTTGTCTAAGCTGGAATCTGGCTCAACTTTGCTCAATATTGCTCAACATTTTTATTGCACTGGCATTGTAAGGTTGGGGCTGTAAGCTAGTGGGATAGGATGTAAACTGATGGGTGACAGGAAGTGGGTTGCTTCATGCTTTCAGTCTCGCCCACAACTCAGAAACAGATATCTAAATAACTGCTGCCAGTTTGCATAAACTAAAACTATGTCAGACTCCCTATGACGAGTAATATGTTCATCATTTTGCAGTCCTGTCCAAATCTACTATTCCAAAATCGAGTGCACCAGAACTTTCCCAGAAGTCTTTGCATTAACTTGCATGCATTGATACTAACTAGACCACAATCCATTGCAGTTAAACAATTTTAGCAAAAGAAAAACACATTTAAACAGACGTCTTTAATAAACTATCCAAATTTTACTAGTCAGAACACAGTGGAGTCACAATCCTGAAATTTTTGTGTTGATTTGATTTTCACTTTGTGAAATTGGTGATGTCATATCCAGTGTTAAAAAGAAAAAAGAATGAAAAATAGTGAGCACGGTGTCCAAATGCTTTTAAAATCCAGGGTGTACAGCAGGGATGGAGTTGTTTGGATCCATGTGCAAACGTTTTAATGAGGTAGAACAAGAGCAAGATATAAAACATAGTTGAAATCCAGGCAGAGGTTAAAATCACAAGGGTGAGGCAGATAAACGAGAAAACAGGCAAAGGTCAAGGCACAGAGAAGGCAACTAGAAATTATATTGTTCGGATGTCTGCAAGGCACAATAAAAAACAAAACAAAAAAGACTTCACAAAATAGAAGTGGCTGGTGGTTGTGTAAATGCTGGATGGCATTGATGAGCTGATGGGGATCAGCTGTGCTGGATGGAAGGTGGCTGAGGGGATTTGTAGTGAGGCAGTGGAGGTCAAAACTCTGGTGAGGGCTCCCTCTGGTGGACGGAGGTGAGTAGTGACGGTTGAATAATGACAGGGCACTAGATAGTATTTTAGTAGTTTGGCAAGGCAAGTTTATTTGTATAGCACATTTCATGTACAGAGACAATTCAAAGTGCTTTACATAAAACATTAAAAGAAACAATCAAAAGAAATAGTAAAAATGTCATTCATTATTCAAATCATTAAAATAAAATTAAAAGAAAGTAAAAAGATTTTAATTTAAAACAAGCATAGATAAAAAGGGCGGACGTAAACTTTTGAATACATATTAATCAAATGCAACTGAGAACAGGTGAGTCTTTAACCTGGATTTAAATACACTGAGTGTTTCAGCTGATTTAAGGTTTTCTGGAAGTCTGTTCCAGATCTGTGGTGCATAGAAGCGGAATGCAGCTTCTCCATGTTTAGTTCTGACTCTAGGAACTGATAAAAGACCGGATCCTGATGATCGGAGAGGTCTGGCTGGTACATACTGGGTCAGGAGGTCAGTCATGTATTTTGGTGCTAAACCATTCAAAGCTTTATAAACCAGTAACAGAATTTTTAAGTCTATCCTCTGAGAGACAGGTAACCAGTGTAAAGACCTCAGAACTGGACTGATGTGGTCTACTTTCTTGGTCCTTGTGAGAACCCGAGCAGCAGAGTTCTGAATCAGCTGCAGTTTCCTGATGGATTTTTTTGGTAGTCCTGTAAAAACACTGTTACAGTAATCAAGTCGACTAAAGATGAAAGCATGCACTAGTTTCTCCAGGTCCTGCTTAGACATCAAATCTTTAATCCTTGAGATATTTTTGAGATGATAATAGGCTGATTTAGTGACTGCCTTAATGTGTTTATCAAAATTTAAGTCTGTGTCTATCACCACACCCAAGTTTCTGGCCTGGTTGGTAGTTTTTAGTTGAATAGATTGAAGCTCTGTAGTGACGTCTAACTTTTTTTCTTTAGCCCCAAAGACAATAACCTCAGTTTTGTTTTTGTTTAATTGAAGTAAGTTGTGACACATCCAGTCATTAATGTCCTCAATGCATTTACCAAGAGCCTGTACAGGGCCTCGGTCTCCTGGTGTCAGTCTAATATATATGTGTGTTATCTGCATAGCTATGGTAACTACATGTTGTTGTCTTTATAACCTGGGCCAGTGGGAGCATGTAGATGTTAACTAGAATGGTCCAGGATGGAGCCTTGGGGCACTCCACATGTAATTTCTGTTGGCTCAGAAGTGAAGTTACCAATTGACACAAAATATTTCCTGTTTTCTAAGTACGTTTTGAACCAGTTTAGTACTGGCCCAGTGAGACCCACCCAGTTTTCCAGTCGTCTGAGTAGTATTGCGTGGTCGACTGTATCAAACGCAGCACTGAGATCCAGTAAAACTAGCACTGACATATTTCCACTGTCTGTATTCAAACGTTTGGGATTAGGGTGGGAAGGGTTCAGGGGGAATTCCTTGGACAACTAGGTCTCGGAAATGATTTTTTTTCCTTAAAAGGGTATTTTCATGATTAAAAGACCAATGAGAATACTTAAAATAGATCTAAAGATGATCAGAGTGGGTCTTTAGAGTGTCTTTGAAGACCTACAATGAAAATAATGTTTTTTTTTGTGTTTTTAACTTGTTCTTGTAGAATTTTTTAATAATGGAGGATATGTTAGTTTGAATTTGTGAGATGCAATAAGCTAACGAGAGCGTAACAAAGGCATGCTGGGAAATTAGCAAGGCTAACTTAAGCGCCAACGGTCTTGCACACAACCCAAAAGCAAATTTGTGAGTTTCTGCCGCTTTTTAATTTTGCTAAAAACTGCATAATCATCAGTAGAAGGACACTGGGAGTGATTTTACATGAAAAATATTGTTGGAATAGAACTTTAAACTGCAGAATATCATGAAAACTAAATGCAACAAACTCAAACATCAGTGTTGGCTGTGTAGAAGGAACAACCTTTGGTACAAGCTATCAGGTGCCTATTCATATCTAATATAGAATGTTATTGTAAAAAGCTCACAAAAGTTTGAACAGAATTTAGCAATATATATGATTCCAGATGATACAAAATGTCATCATAAATCAAGATTTTATTAAAAAACATTAGGCCAAATTACAGAAAGCATGTTCAATTCCACATTCTACTTCTATGGATTTAATTTATGACCAATATCATCCAGATTTAGCAATATGTTAGTTTTACACATAGCGATGGAAACACTGAGTATTTACATCACATGCTCAGTATGTCAATTATGTGTTTTGTGACTTTCTTTAGTGTAAACCGTAGATAAATACTTCATAATATTGACTACATTTTTAATGGCTTTTTTTAAATCAAGCATTAAAAAAAAACATTTAAGTGCATGTCAGAAAAAAAAGCATTTCTTTTATTTTATTCATCATTCTGCAACAATACATTTGCAAGATACTCTAGTTTCACAGCTTTCCTTCATTTGTGCAAAGTCTGACTTGTTGCCATCACATGCTTTACCTCAAGGTTTTTAAAGCCTGAGCTTAAAAAAAGAAAAAAAGAAAAACATCCATAATCTTCTATCTGCCATCCTCTTTTCCTGTGACTTCAAAGTCATGAAAACTTGCAGCGGCCAAAGTCTAGACTCATCATCAGATTAAGACAAATCCATATAGACTTGTTTCACTTTGGGGCTCTAATGGGGATTAAAGTTGGTCGGAATTAGGGTTTGATGATAGGCATATTTGGTGACCAAAGCAAAGTCACTTCAAAACTTTGAATAAATTGGAAAGAGGATAAAAAAAAATCTTCAAAGAAAAAATGCCTGATATGTAACATGAATGTAAGCTCACATGCAGCAGCTCCTCTAATAATTTATCCTGCAGGAACCGTGCTGTAGGTCAGAAGTGTTCCACCTTATGCAAACGCATGCCTTTATGGCATACATGTGCTGCAATGTGTATAATTCACACCCTCTTTGCTCATATACATGTGAGTATTAATTCTATGTAAAAATAACTGCACAGAATTGCTTCTTTATACTCCTCTTTTGCATTTATAATGAAGAGCCTGGGGATGTACATGTGCAGATTAATGGCCTGTTTTTTTTTGCAAGCATCTAACTGTTTGTAGAATTTATGAATGCAGGCTTAAGGTTTAATTGAAATTGTCGACTTGTCTCGGTTTAGAAACAGCCCCACTCTCAGCCCCTAATGTTTTATGACAGCAAAGCAGGTTGCTGTGCTGTTGTTAACTCTTTAAGGTCTTTGGAAAACACATTTCTGTTCGCATCAAGCTGTGAAAATGACAACTTGACATAAACAGACGGGTTTTTTTTTTTTATTACAGAGCAATATGTTGAAACGCCTGTCAAATACGGCGTTTTTGGGAATAATTTACGTTTAATGCATGATTGGTTTCAAATGAAATAATCAGATAAAAGAATATCCATATGTTGACCTATTCACTTACCAGAAGGCTTGAGATGGTTGATCTGCAAAGCTGTCAGAGCCATAAGTGTTCAGGAAGTTCTCATCTCTACTGTTAAACTAACACAGACCCTTAAGGAATTGCCTGAATTCAGATTTCTTGGGTAATTATGCACCAAAAAACTTCGTCCCAACAACCATTCCTGAGATCTCTGCAAACCGTGGAGTATTAAAATCCACAAAGCCCCAGCCTCTCACTTCATAATGTTTCGTCTCACACAATTATTTCATTTTACTACGATGTTCATTTCATCTGATATCATCATTTCAGGGTTTGCACTAATCAAAGCCACGAGAAAGAGATTTTTTATACCAACCAATGAATTGTGAGCTTTCAGAGAACACCCCCATAGTATGTTAATAAACCACTTAATCTAATCACTGATTTTTTTTGCCTTTTTCCTCATCAACCAAAACAGGAGAGACGACATGACCCAGACATTTCATCTCAGAAAAAATGAATGGTTTAAACTGGTAAACTTCAACAATGACTTCTATGTAAGTTTCTTGTTTTATGACTACAGTGGTGAATATTGATGTCATTGTGTTTTGTCTCAAACAAGAACCCTTTTTTTCTCTGTGTTTCTTTACCTGCTGCATTCTAAAATATTCAAATAACGACAGTCAAATAATGAATACAGTAATATTTAAGGTATGGGAAACTCTTTATGGTGGTAGTTTCCAGTAAGATAATTAAATATCCAAACAGTTGAATGAATTTTGTGGATGTTGATTTAATGTTAGTATTTACTAAAGCAAGATTCTTTTTCAAAACCTATTTTATTGAATGCATTTTTGATGCATGTTGACATTCGCATCTAAGTAAGCTTCAAGAAAGTTTATTTCTATTCTGAAATAAATGAAAGACTTAATGTAACAAAAACGACAATTATTAATTCCTCCTCAATCCATGTTTAAATGGTTGGCGCGTCTGTGAATTAAAAAAAGACGCCATCCAAACGCCACTACTAAATCTGAATCTAAACCTGATTGGTCAAAGTTAAACTGGTTAAACTTTAAACGCATATTCAATGGATGTATGTTTTCAAAACACACTAAAATACTTGCGTAGCAACGCCTTAATGTAATAGTTTTGTATGCGATTGCTCGCGTGTTTACAGAGACTTTTTATTGGAAGCTGTTGCTTGAACACAGACATGTTGAACGTAGCATCATATTGGTCAATGCGAGTTCAAAGTGATTGGGACAATTTTGCATGTGGGCATTCTGAGTAGAATGAACTTGAAAAACCACTTTTCACCATCAAATATCACATTTTCTGTGAACCCTGTGATGCTTATTGTCACAAAAAAAACCACTTCGTATCCCAAATTATCTTTATTTGGGATCTACTTGAAAGCAAAAACACAACAGATTTTTTTTTACATAGCTGGCTATGAATTTAGAGGTCAAGGGGTTCAAAAATGTTGAACTCTGACACTTTGTGTATTGTGTGTCTCAAATACACTTATTAATTGAATTGATGGTTAATAATCAATGTCTTTCTGTTGTTCTTCCACTTAAGAACTGATCAACCACCCTGTCTGTGTCTGTGGAGCTGGAAGATCCCACCTCTGACACCAGCTGCGTTTCCATTACACATTTGCGCAAATATTTATCAAAATTCTAGAAATTTTGAAAAAACACAATTTTGCAATTACCATTAAATCATGATTATGCCTATAAACACAAACTAACTCACATGATAAGTCATTCAAAAACACAGTGACAGATGTGAACAATACTTTGATTTACAGCAGATACTTTCAAATTAGCACTAGCGGTCATCATTATCTATCAAAGGAGATGTTGGCATCTTATTCAGGCCATGGAACACCAAGGTACTTGGAAGTGTCTACAGATTAAGTGATTTGGAAAAAATGTGGTTGGTGATTTTACAGAGGAGCTGTGGATCCAACAATTTCGCATGACACGCCCAACTTTTGATTGTGTTGCTATAGGATCTCTTGTGGCGATATTCAGTTGTTAGTCACATTACTAATTTAATTAAGTAAAAATAGTTTCCTTTGCAGTTTTCCAAAATATGTCAATTTTGATGTGCTAAAATGCAAGTTTTTATCAAAATTGACGTGTTTCCAGCAGGCAAATCTATTTAATAGTCAGTGAAAACACAGTTTGTGACAACTAAACTGTCCTGGAAAAGAAACCAGTTAGTGATCCAAACTCTTTTTTTTCCTCATTTTTTTTTATACTGTGTTTATTCTCCGTATTTGAGCTCTGACTTTGATTTATCCTAATTTCCTTTGATGTGTTGTTCTGTAGAAGAATTTTCCATAGGAATCTATGGTAAATGGTCGTTTGCACAACTAAAAACTCTCTAGATTATTGCACTGTTGAAATGAATTACATTTGTTATGCAAAAGATTGTGGTATTGGAACATAAATATTTTTATTTTCATACTCATTTTTAAGAATTTGGACAATTGTATGTTTCCTTTACCCATATCTATGATAGCTAACCACATTGTCATAGAATTTATAACAAGGAGAATTTACAACACGACAAAGATTTTGAGTTCTTTCCCAAATTTATGCAAACAAATCTATACAGAGCACTTCTTATAAGCAGTCAGATGCTTTTAAAATATTCCCTTTTAGGTTGCATATATCATCACTTTTTTTTGTAAAATTTCCTTCTATTCAAGCTGCCATAGATTAATTTAAGGAGGCGTTGAAAAAAAAATCAATTTCATCTGCTCTCACAGCTTCTGCAGCTTAGAGAGATTTGACTTCAGCCCTTTTCTCTTCTTTATTTGATTGATTGTCCAGTACTTTTCTCATTTCCACAGACTCGTTTGAAAGAAGCTCGACGTGAAGGAAGTTCAGAGAGATGCGCGTTCTCTGCTCACATGAGCAAATGTGATGTGGTCATTATGAAACCACATTCCATTAAACAGATCTGTAACTTTCTCTGTTCCTGTAGGTCAACCAGCGTGTTAGAATGCAACCAGGGAGATTTTGTTGGATGTTTTGAACAAAACATTGCACACAATAGGGTTAATGTTTAACAAAATAAATTTAACAATATATTTATCAATCAAACTGTATTTTTTAATCCATGTAAGTAGTTACTGCAGTGAAAAGATTAGTGATTATGAGATTTATTGGAGGTTTCTCAAAATATACTGCTCACAAAAATTAAAGGAACACTTTTTTTATTGGTCCTGGCGTGAATTGAATTCAACCTGTCTGATAATGTTCTTGTTGGTTCAGCAGCTGAGGGCCTCGTTCATCAATTTCATCTGTATTGGTGTTCATGAATTAACAACAGGTGCACTCCAGTGGCAACTATTAGAAAACCCTCCAAACAGGACTGGTGTTACATGTGGAGGTCATTTCAAGTTTCTCCCTCTTGATCTTTTTTGGCTGGTTTTCCACTCGTGCTGATTTTGTCTTGTGTAATTCTCTCTACTGGGAGTATGAGGAGATTCCTTAACCCTACAGAAGTTGTACAGGTTGTCCAACTTCTCCAGGATGGCACATCCACACGTGCTGCAGCAAAAAGCTTTAAAGTGTCTCCCAGCACAATCTCCAGAACATGGAGGAGATTTCAGGAAACTGGGGGTTATTCTGGGAGAGCTGGACAAGGCCGTAGAAGGTCCTCAACCCCTCAGCAGGACCCATACCTGCTCCTTTGTGCAAGGAGGAACAGGCTGAGCACTGCTCGTGCCCTACAGAATGACCTCCAGAGGGCCACTGGTGTGAATGTCTCTACCCAAGCAAACAGGAACAGACTTCATGAAGGTGTCCTGAGGGCCCCACGTCCTGTAGTGGGCCCTGTGCTCACTGCCCAGCACCGTGGAGCTCCACTGGCATTTGCTCAAGAACACCAGAATTGGCAAGTCCTCCACTGGCGCCCTGTACTTTTCACAGACCAGAGCAGGTTCACCCTGAGCACCTGTGATAGACGTGAAAGAGTCTGGAGAAGACGAGGAGAACGTTCTGCTGCCTGCAACGTGGTTCAACATGACAGGTTTGGTGGTGGGTCAGTGATGGTCTGAGGAGGCATATCCATGGAGGGACGCACAGACCTCTACTGCCTAGGAAATGGTGCTCTGACTGCCATAAGGTATCCAGATGAAATCCTTCAACCCATTGTCAGACCCTACGCTGGTGCAGTAGGTCCTGGTTTCCTCCTAATGCACCACAATGCCCGGCCTCACGTGGCAAGAGTCTGCAGGCAGTACCTGGAGGATGAAGGAATTGAAACAACTGAATTGCCTTCACCATCCCCTGACTTAAACCCAATAGAACATCTCTGGGACATTATGTTTGGGTTCATTAGGCGCCGCCAGGTTGCTCCTCAGACTGTACAACAGCTCAGGGATGCCCTCACACAGATCTGGGAGGAAATGCCACAAGACACCATTCGTCGTCTCATTAGGAGCATGCCGCCACGTTGTCAAGCATGCATACAAGCTCGTGGGGGGCACACAAGATACTGAAAAGCATTTTGAGTTGCAGAAATGAAGTTTTGGAGAAAATGGACTAGCCTGCCACATCTTCATTTCACTCTGATTTGATGGCGTCTACACAATTGAGCCTCTGTAGACTGAAAACCTTTATTTCCATTAAAAGACTTGGCATCCTTTTGTTCCTAAGACACTGTCCTGTCGTTATTTGTATAGATATCCAACTTCATATTGAGATCTGATGTATCTAATGTGTTTCTTTAAAGTGCTCCTTTAATTTTTGTGAGGAGTATATTTGTTTGCAAATTTCCCCTTTTACTCCTAAATTTCATGCAGATGTTGCAGATGCAAATCCAAGGTGATAGCAATTTCCCATTAGCTGCTTTTGACTATGAAATTACACAAATTGGATTTGTGATACTAAATATGTCTAATGAAAATGCAACAATTTCCAAAGAACTCAAATTATTGAAAAAATGTTTTTGCACTTGGATTTTGAGGAGTATCGAAATTGACATATTTAGCAAAAACTGCACATCATCAACAGTTATTGCACCACTATAGCACCACTGCAATACAAAGGGGCCGCAGACTTAGCACTTAAAAAAAATGAAACTTTGCTATTATGGTTTTTTATTATTTGCTACAGTATTTGGAACAGTCTAAAACCTGCAAATTGTCTCCCTCTACAGCTGCACACGGCTGAGAAGGTGCCAAGGAGGGGTGGGGGGGATCATTTCAAATTTAGGTCTCAACCATAGACAGTGAGAACTGGACTGATCATCCCTTACCCCCTCACGTTCCAAACAGTAAGAAGCCGCTGGTCACAGAAAAACAAAATTCTGTTTGCCAGAATAACCATTCTTGCTCTGTGTCTCTTTGTAATATCTTCTTGCTAAACCTTATTTTCTTCTTTATGATAAATTTTCTTTATCGCAAGTTAGTCAAGTTATAAACTGACTGCAGTTATAAAGTTATAAAGTCTATAACCAATATTTTAATACACATACTTCAAATGAATGCATTTTATGTTGTTTTTTGTGTAAAATTTAAAATAAGAAACACAAAACGATGTGGTTACCTGGGTGAAAATTGGCGTAATTGTATCATTCAATATTCAATATCTTTCAAGTCTTCCACTGTTAATGTAGTTCTCAAGTGGAGATGTGCGGCCTTGCGCTGATATACTGTCTTCACAAAACTGAAGTGGTTACACAATCAACGTAAATCAAATGACTCTGTTGTGGAGAAAGGCAGCTTTGTGTTGTTATGCAACACTTGTGTTGGAAAAGTGCTACCTAATGGTGTACAGACAACATGATAATCCACTTTTCTCAGAATCAGTTGATTGCGTAAAAAAACATAGAAGATTGTATATAGTAGTATAGTATGTCAAAGAGTGTGTGTTGTTAAGATGTTGCCGGTGTCCTATGAATCCTTCCCGTGATTTTGTCCAACCTACACTTACCGCGCATGCGCTAATCGAAAATACGCAATCTTTCACAGTCTTAGCGGACCGCCCACAAATCTGTGCTACCCCTTGATCTTGTGATCAGGCGATGCCGCCGCATGGTAAAGCTG
Organism: Oryzias javanicus; assembly: GCA_003999625.1. NCBI lineage: Eukaryota > Metazoa > Chordata > Actinopteri > Beloniformes > Adrianichthyidae > Oryzias > Oryzias javanicus. The sequence continues at coordinate 5,239,473 of CM012446.1, forward strand.
CTCGATGCTCCTTTGAGGCCACACTGCCTCGCGGTAAAGCTGTCTGAACCCCGTGAGGCTGCACTGCTTCCCCGTAATTCTGTCATACTCCGCCCATAATTTTTTCCTACCCTCCCCGTAATTCTGTCATACTCCGCATGTAATTTTTTCCTACCCTCCCCCGTAATTCTGTTCTACTCAGCCCATAATTTTTTCCTACCCTCCCCCGTAATTCTGTTCTACTCAGCCCATAATTTGTTCCTACCCTGTCCATAATTCAGCCAAACACAAAAACTGCACGTTGGTTCATATGCAGTAGCTAGGATTATCTCATAAGGTAGGACATTTTGATAGCTATAGCTGTCAGTTTGTGATACAGGTAGGAAAATCTCACGAGGTAGGACAGATCGTTAGACGGCAACAACTCCAGTGTTAACCTACAAGGTTTTCTGAAAAAGGTTTAAAAAAAAGCCATACTTTAATTGAAAACAGAAATTGACCATCAGAGGAATTGGAGTCAACTTTAATGCACCAATCACTACACTTACATAACTGTATCCAGACATGAAATGCATGAGCTGTCTTTGCTAAAATATCCAAAAATGATGTGGACCCAGAAGAGTGAGCCTTAGAACTATTAATCCTACAGTAGTGAAAAAAATAATAATTGAATACTACATATTGTGACACCAATATGTGAAACCAAATTAGATTTCTCCTAAATTGTTGCTAATTGACTGTCCTAAAATAACTGCAGAGTTCAGTTTAGCATGATGACATAATTGCGATGGCTCTGTCTAATCATTCGCTTTGTTCTTTCCTGTATCAGAAAAACATCAGTGAATGAATCGTGTAACCTTATAAGATCTAACAATACAATCAGAATCCTTTCAATTTGAGACGTGTCAGCTGCTGCTGCTCTTTGCCTGCGGCGCTCAAACCCACGTGGACTCTCCGGCTTTGATTGCAAGTGAGAAAAAGAACAAGGAAGAACAAGCCCTGTGTGGGCCACTGATGTTTTTTTAAATGAAAGAAATGGAGAGGAATGAGAGAAGCTTTTAAAATTGGAGAGTTAAAGAGCCATTTACACATCAGGACTCCCAAATAATACATTCTGCATTTACCCTACATAATTTTTACTTTTAGAAACATCCTCTTAATGTGACTTTGCTGTCTATAGAGGACGTGCCAGAACGAAACAAAGCCAACCGACTGATGTTTCCTACACTTTTATTCTTGGTGGCAGGAGTATTTGGTCGAACAATAATTGTGTCTCGTTGGAATTTGTGGGAGGACTGAAGGAGACGGAGAGAAGTAACTGACAGAGCTGATGTTTTTTACAGTCAGAGATATGACTTTATTCACTCTCTGTTTGATATTGACAGATATTGCAACACAACATCCTCACTTCTGAAAAACATCAAGGAAAGCTATGATTTCTTCAGTTAAATAGACACTCTTGGGTTTTTTTTTTCTTCAAAGCAATTTTTGTGTTACAGGTACTTTTTTAGAAGACTACTTTTTGGGTCTGTAGTGGTTTCATTTTATCCTAACTAGCGGTTTTTCCCTTTTTAACCATGGATTTGTCAGTGTGTAAAAAGTGAGTCAAGATTTTGGGCCTGAAGAACTTTTCAAAAATGTAACCCAAATTAATACAATTACTAATTGATTGAATAGAAAAATAGATAAATCTTTAATGAAGTGCTGTTTCGTAGCACTTTAACCTGTAAACAACTGAGCTGTCACAGCCAACAGGAAAATAACACTCTCTTTAAACTTCCATAACTCTTGGACTGTTTATGCATTTGGATTGGATTGGAGATGGTTTATTTCGAGCAATCAAAGCAGAAATAATTAAGATACAAGACAAATAACAACGATTTGTATCTACTGTGTTTGTACCAACTGTACACAGCAGTGGTTAACTGTCAGGGCCTGCAAAGCCTTCAGTGAAGCCCTGAAAATGGGGCAGAAAACAGACCTGACACATTGATTCCATTAAATAGGATTGTCAAATCAATTTCAAATAATAGATCTAAAGCAGGGGTGGGCAATTTTTTTGACTCGTGGGCCACATAGGGTTCTAAAATTTGGCATAAGGGCCGGACAAGGAGCAGATGGAGGGAGAGATTGGGTAATCAACCTCATAAACAAAAAAAATAATATGGAATTTAGAGAAAAACATGCTTTAATTTGGATTCAAATTCACATATATTAATTTAAAAACAGAAAATTTGGGAGTTTTAATTTTAAATTTTGATTTTTGTTCTCTTTTGGGTGATCCAATGGGTTGATGTTCTTCAGAGGAAAATGTCAACTCAAAGAAATGCTGCATTTCTGTGGTGTAGGAATAATCCGAAAGATCACTATCAGACTCAGAAAGGAACACACACGAACGTCAGAGAAACAACACCACTCAACACCATTCATGGGAAGAAACCAGAAATACAATGGAAATAAAAGAATAATTAGGATTTTTGATTCAATGTATTTTAATATGGAGGGCCACATTAAGTAGCTTAAGGGGCCGCATGTGGCCCCCGGGCCGTAGTTTGCCCACCCCTGATCTAAAGGGTCAAAAACAGAAAAGCTATATAATCCTAGCACTATTATGTTGTACTTAATTTCTTTGTGTGCTTATTTCTACCAAGTTCCCATAATTTAGCTCCCATTTTTTCCATCTAAATGCAGATTATTTATCAACTAACAATGATGAAGGCAGACGTTTTACAAGAATATATCTGCTTTTTGTGTGTCAACATATTGAGACTCAGCACCAAACAAATGCATTTTCTTTATGAAAGGCTACGATAGATATATATATTTTTAATCTTCCATAAGTTCTCTCAAACACTTAGTGACTGTAAACCAAAACTACTTAGACAAAAGGAACAAAGAAATATCTCCAGTTCTGTCTTAGTCTCTCTCAGAATTTGATTAATCTCAGAAGATTAGATATCAAACAAACAGGAGTCTCAACATAAAGTTAGCTGTGTATTTCCAATTAAGTGTAAAAATAAATAAAAGGAAATTGATGTCCTTTTTGCAGAACATTTGGAAAAAAATACCTTAATTGATGAAGAAATTATCTATTGGTCCCTCTTAATTTCAGAAGATTATACTTCAAAACAAACAGCTTTAAAAATAGTTAGCTGTTGATGTCCAATTAAATGTAAATGTAACGAAATTGAAATGTTTCGAAAAAAACATGACATACTCTGAAAATGTGGAAAAATTACGGAATAAACAAAATAAGTTGAGCAGATAGTTATCAATTTTAGCAAAAAGAGCAGTAAACTGAACAACTGCGGGAAACAAATAAAAACTTAAGTAAAATATAAAACATAAACATCAGTAACAAACATGAACTTTTGGAAATTGCAAAAGTTTAAATGGGTTTTTGTTTTGCTTCGTTCCTCTTTACCCATCGTCGTTCAGCACTGAGCATCACTTGCAGAGACAATAACACATTAATCTTCAAAACATTCAGGGTATGATTAATTTTTTTATTTAACCAAAATGGTAAAAAGTTACAAGAACCTTAAACATAGTTTAACATTTTAAAAGTAAATAGGTATATGTATATCCTGGAGCCTAGAAACAGGCGGGTCAGTTTGACCCTGACCCACAGGGGGGGGTTCTAAAGAGTTTGCTCAACATGCAAAACCAGAACTTATTTAGGTCAATGGATACACGTTTTTTATGATGATAAAATGTAATAAAAATAAATAAAATTGATGCAATCTCCTTGTTTTTATTGATAATGTTGGACTTTTTTCCCCATCCTTTAATGCAGCATAAAATGACTTTTTCTACTTTTTTTCAATGGACAAGAGGACAGATGTGCACCTTCAAGCTCTTTTGACTGGAGCTCAGCTGCAGCTTAATCGCTTTGACCATACAGGTTTTTAAATGTATATACAAGTCTCAAACAAGACTGAAAACAGAAGGCTTTGCAGCATAAATAAATACTCTGCCGTGCAAGGAGGAAGAGGAGACGCAGCGAGGGATGAAAGAAAAGAAGAAAGAAGTCGAGGGAAAAAGATGGATATTGGAAACTCAGGAGATGGCTCTCTCTGAGCCCGATTCTCTCTTGATCTCTCAGTCTCCCGCTCATTTAGAAAAGACCTGCTCGCACCCCCGCAACACACACCCACACTGTTGCCGCTCACACATGAACGCTCACAAAGCCCTGCAAACACCCACACTCACAGTTCCTCTCTTCCACACTGTCTTCCACACACAAATAACTTTTTTTTTTTTCTTTTTTTTTTTTTAAAAAGACGGAATTGCCCGGAGTGTTTGCAGCCCACACCGTTTCCTCCATGTGCACGGACCTACACACACTTACAGTCGTTTGAGACGGAGGAAAAATTATGTTTTGTCTTTTGATCCAAAACCGTTTGATTTTCTCCGCCTCGTTTCAACAGCCACTTAGTAGCTGTACTCTTGTGTAACCACTCGGTGCAATTTACAACTCGCAGCGTTTGATTTCTTCTAACATGTTTTGTGTTCTTAGAAGCCGTTTCTTCACTGTCATGGATCCGAGTTCTGCAAAAGCAGCAAAGGACTTCAGATCCACGCTTGAGGGGATTTTGTCCAGGTGTCCATTCAGAGATTTTCTATTTCAATCCCACACCTGTTCCTTCAGTGGAGAAAACAGTTTAGACTGAGGCTAGTCATGTTCAGAAAGTCATTTAGCTGAGGGATATACTATGGTTGAAGATTTTCCTATTTAAAGGAGTGATTTTAAGTCTTAAAAAGATGCAAATGACTTTTAAGAAAAGAAGGCAAGAGTTTGTTTGACTGAGCAGCATAATTTCTCTGGTGCTGTTGAAGTAAATTCAAACTGTAATCTGTGAAATATCAATGCAAAAATATACTGTAGATACCCAGACACAGTGTTGGAGAAATTACTTTATAATAGCAGTTGATTACTTTAGTTACTGGATGTAATTAGAATTAAATTACTCATTACTTTCATTTACTACTCATTTCTTTACTTTTTTCCCACCTATATATACATTCTTAAGGGAAAAAAATCTTACACAATCAAAGGTCGTCTTTCCTTCAATTTCATTTTTAAAGGAATACGCATGACATGGTTAAAGTTAGACTTAAGCGTGAAAAATGACTTAATTACTGTGGCTACCGCCATCTTTCACCACAAATTTAATTGAAATATTTTTGCCTTTTTAAAAAAAAAAAAAATTGCAAAGAGAGTGTTCCTCCACTTGTCCGCGGTTTCAGGTAGTCGCAGATTTTTTTTTTTTTTTGTCAGTCACACAAGTCAAGAAGCTTGTATGAATTTGTCTGAAGAAGGTGCTGCGGCGCTGAGGTGCATCTCCTCGCCGATCTCTGCATCAACTGACTCAGAAGCAGCCAAAAAAAATCCTGATCTGCTGAAGAAGATAATTGTGGAGGATAGGCAGAGTCTGGCTGAAGCTAGGCCGTATGGGGCTCCATTTGTGCCAAAAATATATCTTTGGTCCACTTTTTGTATATTTGGTCTATTGTCCATGTCTACTGAACAAGTTTATGCAACATTTGCTCATGTTTATGTACAATATCTTCTGCATGTCCTGTGACGACAGGAGCTAACAACGCTAGCGACTGATGCTAAAGACTTTTCTGACGACCAGATCCAACGACAATAGAAAATACAAAGTTTTATACACAAAGCAAGCTGAAGCATCATCAAATAAAGCTTGGACATGCAGTAGAAATCGCTTATTGAACTTTTAGATATTAAAATATCGATTTGGGGCCACAAATGGGCCGGTTTGAGACCCGTTAAGGATGAAACCGGTCTCTTTTGGAAGAAGATGCCCTCTTGCACTTATTTGATAAAGGAGGAAGCACACACTCCTGATTAAGACACACAGGGAGACAGAGTAAAACTCCTCATCTGCAAAACTATGTTGGGTAATACTCCAATGTTCTTTAATAAATGCTTTACAAAGCATATTCAGATTTGTTTTGATGAGTATGGATCCGTAACGACATTCTTCAGCTGTGATGGTAGAGGGATGAGAAAGGGACAAGGGGGTTCTCCATTTTCTCGTATTTGGCATATTCCTGGCTGTATTACTGTATAACAAATACATCTAATTGCCAAATGCCCGACGAATTTGTCCAATTCCTTATTTCTGCCTTTTGACTGATTTTAATGAGCATGGATTCCCTGTACACAAATAAATGTGTTTTACTAGTCACTTATAATAGTTTTATTACACCAAAACCTGAGTAATGAAGTAATTAGGTTTTTTTGTTGTCTAGTAATTGTAATTTAATTAACACAATATGAACTGTAATTCATAACGTTGGTCTGTTACTGACAAAAAGTAACTTATTACTCCCAACAGTGCCTGTACATCACCAATTGTGGCGTCGACAACTCTATAAAAGTGCTGATTGCTATTTAGTAATTCAGAAAATTGAAATTAGTGTGTTTTTTCTGAATATTTTTGGTAGTTATTAGTTAATCCAGTGTTTTGTGCCTCAACATCCCCAAGCTTACAACATACCGAACTGCTCCATTAGTTACACGACCAGAGGACCTGCAAAAATGTGCTGTCTAATGGGCTCCAGATGACCCAAACCTTATAAATTGCCAAAGAATTGTTGAAAAAAAAAGTTATTTTGGGGTCCAGATGACCCCACTCCGTCAACATACACACAAGGGTTAACAGCAACAAAGCACTAAAAATCATTAAAAAACATTGCCAGTTAAAGTTGATACGTCTCCAGTTTTTGATGGCCTTTTTTTTTAAGAAAACAAATAAAAAGCTTGTCGAAAGAAAAAAAAAGAAGAAATCACCAATAAGAAAGACTACTGTGAAGAGTCTGATGCTGAGGGAACAAACCGCAGTTCTTCATAAGAAAATCAAAGACATGAATGTTCAGATTCAGAGTCTGAAACTGCAGTTTTCCAGCAGGAACTTGATGAAATGCAGAAACAACAAAGAGGAAAAGAACATAAAAACTACAAGATAAAAAATAAAGAGAGAAGGACACAGCTTTGAAAATCTAAAAAAGAAGCTAGGATTTCAGATCTGAGAGTAAAGCTGAACGAAAAGGCAGATTTTTCCTCTTAGTCATAATTTCCAAAAATAAAATCAATCAACAGACCGGTGAACTGTTCAGGGTATGTTAGCTAGGTTGGCTCCAACAACCCTGAATTTGAATAGGTAAATGATGGGTTTAAAAAATTGACTTTTAAGGTTTTATTTTATTTGACAAAAGAAAAACGCTCACAAAAAATGTATTTAGGTGTACTTCAAATTTTTAAAAAGCAGGAAACCATTGATTTTTCCCCCCTAATTAAATTAACATAATCAATTTATATATGAAAACATACAGTGAAACGTATTAAGACTTTCAATAAACTACAATATTCTTCCTATATGGAGGACATCTGCTTTTATTTTTTTCAGAATAAATCATCTTAAAACTGTTCATTTTCTCTGGTAAAGAAATAAACATTAAAAATGAAAACTCTTGTTGAGTTTGTGGGGGAGAAAAACAGTCAGGGTCAGTTAACAATCACCAATCAGCCTAACATGCAATTTCATTGTATTTTCAACACAATGGCAATAAAGGCTCACTTATCTCCAGCATGTCTTTAGAATGTGAGAGAACGCCACAACATCCACCGGGAAAACCCACGCAGGCACAAGGAAAGCATGCACGCAGCTCATGGAGAAACTCCAACTTGAAGCGAGAAACTTTACAATTCACACACTTAGACTGTTAGCAAAACTTTACAAAACCTAATTCTGCTTTGGATCTAGGAAGAAGCAAATGTCACAATTCTTTCAAAATTCTTTCAACTTTAATTAATGCAATTCCAATAGATTCTGAAACAAAGGAAAGTGGCACAGATATGCAACATTTCACACTTCACTTAATGCATTCTGCTACAGTTTACATCAGTAATGTGTTGCACAACAGGGCTAAGAGGATATGAAAAGCTGCTTTTCTCCACATCAGAATCAACTGATTCATATTGATTGCGTGACCGGTCAAAGATTTACGGTAGGTGTGTTTCTTAGAGGTCATCGAGGACATCTATGATGTTTCAGGGTTAACTAAGAGCAGGATTTTATTAAACATGTTTTAAAGGTAAAAAACTCACCATCATATCACAAATCAGAAGAAACTGATCCTCAATGCTGGTCTGTTGAAGTTAGAGGACTTCAGGGTTAAACCTTCACTTCATTGCACGCTGCAGCAAATCAATAGTTAAAAACACTTTAACACATGTTTGATTTCCTACATAAATTAATCAGATATAAATGAGATTGAGTCCACAATAATAAAGCAAAATGTTCAGAAAAATTCTCTTACAAAAACTATCACCTACAATGTAAAAAGGGAAATATTAGATCAATAAATACAATTTCTCTAATTCAATATATTTAAAATTATTAGTTTTCATCAAATTAAACTTATTATTAGTATATTATTAGTTTATTATTATAAAATTATTATTGACTGAATTGATTACTCAACTCAGATATTTAAAACGATTAAAAAAATAATATTTTTAAATGTAATAAATACAATAGCTTTTGTTACTTGATCCATTGTTTCACTTTTTACAGTGTACATAAGTAAATACAGTTTTTTGTAATTTAAAAGTTTAGATTTATTTTTAATAATTCAATTATGTATAAAAACATAAAATTAAAGTTAATTTAGGGTTTTAGCAAAATTGTTAAAAGAATAAAAACAATAGAACACATTTGTTTTATTAAATTATGTTGTATTAAATTATATATATCTCTAAACTTTAAATATTTTAAAACTTTAAACATATTCACATTTAAGCTCTGTTTTATTTTGAAGTTTACAATTTCTATACTTCTCTTTTTTACTTATTTCATGTATATTTTAATCATCTTTAAGTCTCTGTTCATTTTGTCTTTTTAATCTTCATCAACCCATCAATTCATTTTTCTTCTCCGTCTTTGAATTCCTCGCACAAAATGTCAGAGTTCTTTAACATCACACGTAAGGGAGACTGAACTATACCAACAACAGAGAAAAAATCATTTTTGTCTATTGTAAATCAATTAAGGTGATGTCATTACTCTGTTTTCTGACTTTAAATTAATATTTAATTGAAGACGACTTCCATTTAAATGCATGGATCTGAATTCTAACTGATAAGTGCAAAGAAGTTCTTTTTCTGTTGGGTTTGGTCTTCCCCAACCTGTAACGTCGTACTTCCAGATACATAAACTTCAGGTAGAAGGATGTTTGACTGGTTTATGTCAACAAAAAAAGAAAGACAGTACTGATCTGTTTGTGTGTAGAACTTTACTATGGAAGCGAAGAAACAAAAAATAAACTTTAAATTTAAGGCAGCTGCAGTTTACTGCCCCCCGCTGAAACATTACACACTTTGAAATGTGGAGGTGGATTCCAGAACCGCTTTTTTTCTAAATCATGAATATATTTTCTCTTTAGGTCTGTCACATCACACACTAACTCAAGCAATGTGTCCATAAACCATAAAACACTCAGATAATCTCTGCATTTTGCCTCTGCGCTAAGAGACTACACTGTTGAGATTCATGCTTGCCTTGAGTGCAAAAGCAATGTGTGTCATTGAGGTCATGTATGTGCATATGCGCAGCCATGTTTCTGGAGTTGTGCAAACAGAGTTTAAGCCCATCTCCCAAAGCAGGATTTGATATCATCCGGGTTCCAGTGAAACCGACCTCGAGCGGAGCAATCATTCCCCCACTGGCTACGAAGCAGTAAGAGCTGCTTAATCCGAGGAGATTTATTGTTTGGAGGATCGCTAAATGGTAGGATTATAGCAAACACTGGTGCTAATAAAACACAAATCCAAAAGAAAAAACTGATAGATGGAAAGAAAAGGTTAGAAAAAAATCTAAACTTTGATTTGAGCCACATAAGTATATTTGAATCTAGTCATATAAATATTTTATTAACAAATAATTTGATGAAAAAATGTTTTTTCAACTATTTTTTTCCACAAATACCCGCCATTTTAGTTTGAACTTTTTACATTTATACCACATCAAGTTTACTTCTGTGGAAAACGGAAAATATGACAAAACTTAAAAAGGAGATTTAATTAAAACCTGAAGAGCTTCACTAAATTAAATGAAATGTAATACGAATAAAGGCTACATTTCTCATCCTTACAAGTTCATGCAGTTGAAACCACAAAAAGCAATTCACACTTCCACAAGAACATGTAAAAGGAATTGTCTGATGAGTGCTTTACATCCACTTTGCATTCATATGTTTATATATACTAATACTCTTCAAGCCACACTTCACACCCCGAGTGTGTCACTCTCACTTGGATTGACCTCCACAGAAATATATGTAACAAACCTATATATTTTCAGATAGTATTATACTGTAGGGTATATTTCAATATACTGGATGATCTCCACCCAACTTTAGATCATTGTGAGCCCAAGCAGTTGAACAAATCATAAAAGTCTGTTACAAATATTTAAGAAGTACAAATAAAGTCTGTTTTTTCTGATATTTAAAGTTTCACTGTGAATTTTTACTGAATAAATATGATGATGTGTTTTTTGTAAAATCCTATATTCTCAATAATTTCAATTATCAGCAAAACAGAATAGTTGTTTGGTCAAATTTGGAGTTCAATCATCAATCTTAGAAAATAAAAATCAATGTACTTCTGCACATTTCTGTTTTCTGATTAAAAAAAAAAATGTATTTCTTAATATATTAAACCTTTTTTTATGAAAAAACCTTTAACTCATTTCAATTTTATTTATATAGCCCAATATAACAAAGGAAATTTGCCTCATTGGGCTTCATGCCGGTAATTTAAACCCTAAAGGAAAGACAGTAACTTTTAAAACATCCTCTAACTATAATAACTGCTAATTTACTTATGCAGCTTTCAGTTTACAATTATATTGAAGCTTTTCACAGAATGGAAGGTAAAAAGAAAAAAACTTGTAACGACTAACAGACTCTCAAGTGTCATTTTAAAATTATAATTTTTTTTATTTTAATAATGAATTTTAAAAAGGGAATTTTTGTAAATGGAGGTTTTTTCATGATAAATAACTTTAATTCCATGAGACCCAAATGGAACTCCTTGGTATAAATGCAAGGATGCTGAGATACATTTCAGGCTAAATTAATACCTGCTATGAAGCATGGGGGTGGAAACATCATGGTTTGGGCTGCCATTTTGCAGTTGTCTTACGAAGAGAACAGGACAACTGAAGGAAAGGATGAATGGAGAGCATTTAAGATTAAATGTATCTTCCTGCATGATAATGATCCCAAACGTCACATAAAGAAACGCTTCAAGATTCTGGAGTGTTCTATGTGGTTCACAGATCTCAATCTAGTAGAGAAACTGTGGAAGGATTTGAAGGTCCATGTTGCCTAGCAACAACCCCAAAACCTCACATCTGCAAGGAAGCATCAACCAAAAGAGAAGCTACAGGAAACCTTTGACCTCCATTATTACCAAGCTCGGTTATGTTCCAAAATATTGAGGTGAAATTTTGTTACCCAAAAAAAAATCATAAAATGTGATTTCCTGGAGTCTTTTTGTACATTCTGTCCCTTACACTTGAAGAACCTTTGATAAACATTACAAACCGTTCTCATCTTTTTAAGCAGAACAACTACAAGAATTGGTGACTGACAAATCCCCTCAAGTCTTCTCTTTAAACTCCCTCCAAAAATACTTTGATTTTGATTGAGAAATCCTCATATCCTTAGTGTTGCAATCTTAGCTACACTCTTTAACTGGAGTCTGTTCTGCTGCAAAGTGCATGCCTTTTTTTCTTTCTAGGAGGTTATCAATGACTCACCCATCAAATTGCCAATGAAATTATGAAAATGCAGATGTGCTTGAACGTGAGCAGGGAAGCCTGTTGTAGCTTGGAGCCAGTTCTTAGTGGGTTTTGTTTCATTTGAAACATTCATTTTGAGCGTTTTAGTAAAAAATGTGAGAAAAAAAAACATGGTGTGTGGTAAAAGATTTTCCTGAAGTATGCAGTTCTTGGGTCAAAGTCAGAGGTGGAAACATATAAAGTGCCAAAGGGCATTTCTGTAGATATAAAGCAAGAGTTCAGAAAGCAGAAAGGTTGATGTTTTATCCTAAAAAAGGTTTATAAAGTGGGTTGAAAAAAAAAAAAAGATTTAACAATAGGGTACCAGTACCCGAACAAGGTAGTGGTACCTTAACCCAACACTGATTCTGCGTCCAGTACCATAATTTAATGGCAACAACTAGCTCGTTTAATAACAAATAGCTAGCATGACAAAAACAAGTTGTAAACACCCTAAATATTAAAAAGTAATAGGGAGGGGGCTAGGACCACACGTCCATTTATGACCAGTCGGAAGTGATAAGACTAGAGCAGGGGTCGGCAACCCAAAATGTTGAAAGAGCCATATTGGACCAAAAAAACCAAAATCAAATCTGTCTGGAGCCGCAAAAAATTAAAAGTCTTATAATGAAGGCAACACATGCTTTATGTATCTATATTAGCCTAATATCAAAATAACTAAGTTGGTTACAAATACATGATGAACCTTCATGATTGAATGTTTATTTAATCCTGTGGAGAATGAATCACCACGTGACTACTCTGTTGTAGGATGAAGTTTAACTTCATTACAATATTAATGAATTACAGTTTGTTTCATTGCTTTGATGAAATTAAAGAAATGCAATAAAGAAATCCTATTTCTGATGTCATTTTTATTTTGAGAATTCGTAAAAACAACAATGGAACGTGCATAACGTGCCCCTTATCTGGGCAACAGAGTGCAATAAAATGCAGCATACATCAATAAAAATAAAACAACAGCCTTTTGAAGAGGTAAAGTGTATAAAATCAAATGAATACAGTTTAAGTTTGATTTCTGTGCAAATGCCAAACAAGTCAGTGCATGGGTAAAACGCAGCAGCATCCTCTTCTCTCTTCTCTCTTTCTTTTGACACCAAATCAGCGCAGCTATCCTCATTTCTGAGCAACCAAACACAATGATACCCCTAACCCCGGGTTTACACCGCTAGAGTCACGGCTCTGTTGCGTTGCGGGAGCGGACTAGCTACAGCCAATGGTTTAAGTGTCATTCCAAATATATACTGACAAAAATCAGAAATTACAGACGCTGAAAGCGCCCTGAAAAAAAAAAAAAAAATGAAGCGTTCCACTCTCTCTTTCCCGCACGGAGACGCCGAAACTTCATCTGTTTTAAGTCTCTTTATTTGGTGGTTAACCAGAAAAACAGCAGCAGAACACTCCACAAAAGTTGTATTCACTAATCATTTTATTAGTGGGGATACCTCGAACGCCTTCATTCCGTCTCATGCACCAGCCCTCCCCCCTTTATTTACCCCAAACCTCTGAACAGCTGATTGACAGATCACTGCGCATGTTGTGTTAAATGAACTCCAGACATTAACTCAGTCCGCTACTATGCTTTTGACATTTTTATACAATCCTCACAAAAAGCAGTTTTTCAGGAAAAAAAAATGGCGAGACTTTTTAATCCCTTGATTTTATAAGGATCAGTTCTGGGGTTCAATGTTTTCTATGATAAACTGCTTTGTTTTGCTACCGGTGTCCAGAGGTCAGTGAACGCACCATGCAGAAACGCTCGGCAGACCTGAATCCTGTCAATCTGTCAATGTTTGTTCGGGGTTAAAACAATGATTAAAACCAAAAATATGTTTCCCTCCTCCATCTTTTTCCATTTCCAACATTTTGGAAATAGTGCCAGGGAGCCACAAGGCAGCGCTTAAAGAGCCGCATGCGGCTCCGGAGCCGCAGGTTGCCGACCCCTGGACTAGAGTGTGAAACACTGAAGGAGACATAATAATAGAAATAATAAATTTTATTTAAAAAGCGTTTTTCAGGCTCTCAAGGTCGCCTCACAATGAAACAGCTAAAACCACACATGTAAAAACAAACAAAAAAAATCAAAAATCCAATGTTTGTTTGTTACACCAACAACACTATCAAGTTTTTACTATGTATGGGTAAAAAAAAAGGTGGAAAACAGTAAAAAAAAATCAGGAAAAAGACAGATGGTGTCAACCAGAAGACACATGACAGACGCTGATGCTGCAGTCAAGCCATCTGTTGAAGCAGCAGCATCAAAGCCAGTAACTGAGAAAAGCGCAAAAAGTTCACAAACAAGTCTGCTTCTGTGTTGCAGATGAGTCTGCAATTCATGTCCACAGTACATTTTTGAATAATATTCAGACTATAAATGTTTGCTTTCTGCAGCAACAAAAATAAATATTATTATGCATTCCAGTTTTCTGATTATTTTCAGTTCAATACATAAAATAAGTTAAAAATAAAATTAGTCAATCGGGGAGGTTACTTTGGTCATTTTATATATGAACCCATGTAGTTTATTAGTTAGCTATCAATATTCAAACACTTCTAAAATAATGAAAAATGAATTGAATTTAGAAATAAAGGCAAAACTTTACAAAGTAAATTCAATCAGCTGATTGGTTGTGACAAAATACAAAAGCTCAAATTCTTCTCTCACTCAGTATATTTATATGAAATGTATTTTAAATGTGTACATAGTAGAATATTCAGACCAAACCTATAAATCTCACATGTATTCTCCTGCATAAGAAATGTGACTTTATTCTAAATAAGACGAAATGTGTTCACACGATGGTGGCTTATTTAGAGTTTCATGTGAGAATGGAAATCTGCAAAAATGCAAATGTAATTTTGTCTTCAGTCAGGGTTTGCAGGAGCAGGTCAAGAACAACACAAACTACAGCAAAAACACTCTCCTACCTGCAAAAGAAGCTCTTTTTAGTGCAACCTTCAAAAACTCAAACAATAACAACAAAGGTGGACGGTGTATTTTACTTTATTTTGCATCATGCATATTTTTCATTTTTCATCCTGCACCAAACCATATTATAAAACACCAAAAAATGAGTGAAGAGCCAATACAGAAAGAAAAACAATTGAACAGGATCAAAGTACACAGAGGACTCACAATCTACACTTAAAAAAGGGAAACATTGGACCAATTAATAAAAGTTCTGTAAATGGTTACTTTTAAAATAATTAGTTTTCATCAAATTAAAATGTTGAGGTAATGGTTTCCTCAACTTAAAAACTGAATTTGATTAATTTTTTTTTTTAATGTAATAAATTACTGAGCTATTATAAATTGATCCAATGTTTCACTTTTTTAAGGTGGATGTAAGAGAGGTAATGAGATTTCTCCTGATACTTAACATTGGTCAGTTTTCACAATTGCTCCTGGGCGCCCTCTCTTAGTGCTTTTTGGTAAAGACATTTCCAGTATTGTCTTAGTCACAACTGCCCTTACAGGCTGTCTAAAATGTGCAAATCTGTACAGTACATGAATGTGGCCTGAACAAAATATATAGATCACAGATCACCAGGTGAGCTCGTAGTGTTCAAAATGTTCATGCATATTCTCTTCGACAGGTTGTAGTTAACATGCACAGCATGTAAGGGTAAGTAAGAAGTGAGACGCAGGCATGCTGTCCACATTTTTAATTTCTTCAACCCCCCAAATCCTGCAGACTGTGCAGGTTCATTAGTGCTGGTGATAAATGTGCAGTCTTTGCTTGCAGTCTGATTGTTTAAAATTTAGAAATTATTGTATTTTTCAGAGGATATGATGCAGTTTTTGGAATAGTTTGACCAGGGGAGCAACTTATATGGTTTTAAAAAGTGAAAAGGCTTGTATGTTGTCATTTTCCCACAAACAACCACTAGAGGGCACTGTGGTGTGTAAATGAGTATTTTTGTCTGACAGCAGTGTAAAAGAAGAAGCTGCTCAGTCCAAGGTTGTGTCCAAATTCCCTCCCTAATCCCTAACTACTAAAAAACTATATAGTGTGGGACTGTATAGAGCGCTGGATTTTAAAGGTAATTCGGACACGATGCTCACTACTTTACTCTTGTTTTTCTAAAAACCAGATATGATCTAATTGATTTCATGAAGAGAAAATCGAATAAAAACTGACATTTCACCGCATTTTTTGTTACTCCACTGTGTTCTGAAAGTGAAAATGTGGACACATTTTTTGTTCAAAATTGTCAGACTGCAATGCATTCTGGTCTATATCTGCTAATCCATCGATGTACGCTAGCTTTTCGCAAAGACTTCTAAGAAATTTCAAGTGCACTCGATTTGGAATTAGTAAATTCTGACAGCACTAAAAATGGCGAACGCACTAAATAGTGCACTATGTAGTGACTGGGGGGAATTCGGACTCAACCCAAGAGGACCTGGTGGCGGGCAAGATGGTGGCTGAAAATCATTAGCAGGAAAAGAAATTCCCAAACATCACTAGCTGGAAGGAGAAATTCTACAAGATTTCAGAGTTGTAGCCACTCTTTTTAAGTGTTCATGATTAGCTTAAAATGTGTCAAAAGATGGTAAATGGTTTATTAAAGGATATTAACAAAAAGGTTCAGATTTGTAAAACTGTTCAGTCAAAGGTTGTGTCCGAATTCCCTCCCTAATCCCTGACCACTAAATAACTGTAACCGGGTGGTAACAGGTGTATTTTAGTTACCAGACTTTATGGGGAGAAAGAAACATTAGTATGTGGGTATCTGAGCAGTTGCGTATGTTCCACTTTTAGACAACAGAGGGCATAATCTCACTGAACAGATAGCGCCAATTTGACGTCATGTGCGTAGAGAATTATGGGAAAATCCCGGAAGACAGGAGAAAAGGGGGTAGATTGCACGTTGCTTCGGTGAGAATTTCATGTGTTCTGTATCTGGAATTACCTTAGCCAGATGATGTTTTATATTTTTTCAACCGTGGTTAAAAGTGTGTTTTACAGACACTAAGAAAGACTTATGTTTTGTTCAGTTTTGATAGGTGCCTTGAACGGTGAAATCTGAGAACGCTGATTTTGTAGGCTTCAGGGACTTGTGTTCACTTGGTAAGATTTCTTTATTTAAAATTGTAAAATGGAAAAATGATTGTGAAGAACTGATACAGTGAAATGACATTTTTGTTGTAATGTGTCCATTTAGGTGCCACTGCCGTATTCTTTTGTTCACTTTTTAAGCTGATTGTTAATTTAGTTTTTTCTGTAAAACTGCCAAACAAGAGAAATAAAGGATCCCACACAAAATTATTCGAAGCTTGTGTGTCATTAAATTCCGGCTTCACATAACTCAAAGACTTTTATATTGGAGCTTCAGCCCCAGTCCAGTGTTTATGTTTGACCGGAGTTAGATAGTGCTAACAACGTGAATCAGCTCTGTCGCGGAGAAAAGCGGCTTTGAACCAGAATAAAGTGTAAAGTGTTGCATATCTCTGAAAATCCACTTTAAAGTGTTGCTTTCCAGCGCTAAATTGCTTTTCGCTGCAGATCAGCAAACTGTGTAAGTGGTTACAGTATGTCAAAGAGCATTGTAGGCTCTGACAGAAACACCTCAGGTGTTCAAGGTTCAACGCTTAAATAAACAAAAAAAATGTATTTATTAGAGTAGCAGGCTATATTAGACTTTTTCGACCAACAACAAGAGTATTTTGCGACCAAAATGTGTGGCGGGGGTGGCATGATTTTCCTGTCTTGGATTTCCTTCCGGCTAAGGATTTTCTGCCACCAGATCCTCCTTGTTCAGTCAGATCAGTGGATGGAGTCCAAAACAAACATGAAAGAGAATTTGATTGTTCTCCTCCTGAACTAAATGATTACTCTTATTTGCATTCAGACAAGAATAAAAAGGTTGTCTAAGTAAGTCATCTAATTGGGTGACAGAGATGGTGAACCTCACTGTAATGGGAGAGTCTCATGAACATGAAGATGCTTGAACTCTTCCAAGTAAATAAATCGGACATCTCAACATCATCCGGGTCTTCCTTGCAATGTAACTTAGAAATAACAATGAGGCTAAAACCATTTGACGGTGGCTCCTCCCACATGTTTGAAGTGTTCAATTTACAAACACGTCTTTAGTCAGGTGTCAAGCAGACACGTATCTAAAGAGCCGCCAGACAAAAACTTTGATGTGTTCCCAACATTACGCCAGACTTGGCAGAGTTCTTCAGAAGCGTTTACTTTTCTCCCAAAAGTTCAAGTCACACGTTAGTGCAATTTATACATGTTTTTATTTCTTCCAAATTGACTCATAATGTGGAAAATACAGAATACAATCAGAGTGTACTTTGTATGAGCATGATGCGTACATCCTATGGACACTTAAATATCACTTTCGCACTTGCACGGGGTCAGTAAGGGACCAGTACCCGCACTCTACAAACAACTAGAGCAGGGGTCTGCAACCTGCGACTCCAGAGCCACATGTGGCTCTTTTATCTCTCCATAGTG
This sequence comes from Oryzias javanicus, assembly GCA_003999625.1. Classification (NCBI taxonomy): domain Eukaryota; kingdom Metazoa; phylum Chordata; class Actinopteri; order Beloniformes; family Adrianichthyidae; genus Oryzias; species Oryzias javanicus. Next base: position 5,257,822 of record CM012446.1, read on the forward strand.
GCTCTCTGGATGAAGAAAAATAAAATAATAGTCATATTCAAAAAAATTGGATCCTAACGTTTTTGGCTAATTTGTGTTCTACTGGGGTTTTTAGGATAATTTAAAGTTTTAGCTTCTATTTTAGCAACATGCTAACATTTTTGACCAATTGAGTTTACTAAGGAATTTTATGCTAATTTGGAGTTTAGCTAATATTTTTGTAAAATGCTAATGTTTTATGCTAATTTGGAGTTTAGCTAATATTTTTGTAAAATGCTAATGTTTTCAGCTAATTTGTTATCTGCTGAATTTTTTTAGATAATTTAGAATTTAGCTTCTATTTTAGCGACATGCTAACGTTTTTGACTAAGTTAGTTTTCTGAGGAATTTTAAACTATTTTGGAGTTCAGCTAGTAATTAAGCAACAAGCTAGCTGTTTTTGGCGAATTTGGCCTCTAATTAGTTTTTTATTCTAATTTGGAGTTTAGCTAATATATAGCAATATGCTAACATTTTTAGCTAATTTGTTATCTACTGAGGGTTTTAGGCTAATTTTGAGTTTAGCTTTTATTTCAGCAACATGTTTAATTTTTAAAATTTAACTAGTAATTAAGCAACAAGCTAGCTTTTTGCTACTAAAGTTAAAAACATAAAAAAATACCTTTTTGAGAGATGCTAGTTTCTTTTTATATATTTTATTGCTTTTGTTCGGGCTAAAAATAGACATTATTCACATTTATTAAAAAAACAAAAAGAAGGTTATGAATGCAAATCCAAATTTCTTAAAGGCTAACGTAAGTCAATGCGGCTCCTTTTAGGTTTTGATAACTAGAAAACAAGGCCAAATGGCTCTTTTGCTGTTAAAGGTTGCCGACCTCTGAACTAGAGTGTGGCATCAAGGGACCTTAGTATCACCCAAACATTGTAAGAGCAACATTTTCCTAACAAAATAAATCATGAAACACTGACCACTCGACAATCGCACGTTCCCTTTTTTTCGATTTCCCCTAAGATGGACAAACAAGCCAAAGTTAACCCCTGTACAGGTGCATGTCTATTAGGCATAAAGGAAAGCAGTACTGTACCTCATGCCTGGATGTAAAGTCCATATTTGCAGGTACTTTTTTTCTTTATCATTCTTATAAAAATACTTGATTACAACTTAAGTGAACTGAATTGCAAGCTGTAACATACTTGTGCTTCTAAAAACCTATTTGTTACATCATTAGGACATCTCCAAACTAAGCCGGGTTGTTATCTTCAGTTACACATTTGCTACTGATGATCATTTAGATTATAAATCATAAAGTAGAACCATATGAAAAACATTGAAAAGGAATCAGATTAAAAATAAGAGGGGACAAATAAAAGAAAGGAAGGCTATGAAATGGATAAAAGAAGAAATGCTTGATGGTGCATTAACTTCACCTTTGATCTCGTTTCAAACGATTCTCTTCAGGTAAGAAGTATAACAGCTTTGAGAAGAGAAAGAAAGACAAGCGGAAACATTTTGCCCACATTTTGCACTGAATGTTAAAAAGCTTTTCATAATGTCCTTTGATGTTTTTGATGGAACGGAAGTCTTGATGTCTGAATGAGCTGCACGATCATCCAAGGTTTCCAAACAAGCAGTAAAAACGTTCCATCACTTCATATCGAGTAACAGTCTCAGCTTCGTCTCCACTGAACAATATTCTATGCATTTATTAGTTAATCTGTGTGTTTAATCTGCATACAGCTCATAGCCAGGCACAGATGGCTGAGCGTTTGTGTAGCAGTTTAACAGCTGAAGCAGAGCACTTGGCAGTAAAATATGTGACTCAAGGGCCCTTCAGCAGTTACAAGAGGGAACTCCTTTACCATTCTCTCTACCCTCCTACATTTCCTCGTTTGGTCCAACATTTCAAACCTTTGGGTCACATGGCTGCTTTCCTCGTGTCAAGACTTTGGTTGTCTCAATCTGCTGTTCATACATTTAGAAGCAGCTGTCAGATGATTCATTTTTCCTTTCCTCGGATATCTTTGATGTGCAAATGTGGCACTAGCCTCCGAGGTAATCAATGGTTTCTGCTCAGAATCCCACCCACACAAACTGTTGCATCATGTGTTATTATTATTCCTTTGAGGAGTGGGGATCTCACGCATGAGGTGGAGACGGAGCATCGTATGCAAGCCTGTGAACATCCAAAGGTTAAATGGTTGCATATATTTATTGACTTCAGAGCGATATGGCATGAGCCACTGCGGTGCAAGAACGGAGACAGAAAAAAGATCTTAGCTTTTACTCTGAGATCTGCACTGTTGGTTCTGTCAAATTGGCCCCTCGTTTCTCTGTTTGCATGTGTGTTCGTGTGTTTTGACCCTTGCCTGAGATATCCATCTGTGTACTAATCCTATTTCCTTGCAGAGCGTCTGAGCAGTCTTTCTAGAGATACTGCTATTGTTGCAACTAGATGATGATAATATAAAGGAGGCTTGTAGATTAGAACTAGCACAAAGACCCGCTCCAATAAAAGTTCTGTTTTTGGTCTTTTCAACATCTTTGTGTGACATTTTTCTGATGATAAATATAAAGATAAATAAGTTTAACCCTTTAAAACCCACTAATGCTAGAGCCAGAAATTCAACTTCCAGATTCTTCAAGATTTCATAAAAAAAATTGTAAAACCTCTGCATTATTCACCCGGCGTGAACTGACATGCCAATTACAAATTCCGCTGCGCGGGCCCCTGCAAAGTTTGCGGAAAAAAATTGCGTTTAGGTCGCCAGGCTGTGGCACCGTGGCACTAACTTTGAACGTAATCTATGTCAAATTTTAGGATATAACGATTTTTTTTTTTAAATCTTTTTTTGACATCCACAAAAATTTTAAAAACTGCATCATAATTGTTATAGGAGATAGTATCAATTATGATCTCATATGAAATATTGCAAAGTTATTTATATTCTTCATTTTTTAAATGTAACGCACACATTTTAAATATGGTGTGACTGTGTTATAAAGAATTAATTATCAACAAATTTTGAATTCATCAATACAGCAAGTTGTATTCATAAATATAAATACCAAAATAAACCAATAACATCATGTAAGGTATTCCCACCATAAAGTTTTGAAAATTAGCTAAACTTTTTCAGCAAATATTGTATTTAAGATTTCATGGAAGCAGCCATTTTGAAATGAATGCAAAAAGCCCCATTACTCCCTCCAGTGGAACAACTATGAACTACAAGGCAGAAAACATGGACTAAGTTTTATACAAAGTCGTTTTAAGGAAAGTTTTGATCATGCTAATCCAATTAAATTAAATTTATATAGCTAAATATCACAAACAATTGTCTCATTGGGCTTTATATGGGTAATTTTACAAAATGTATGACTGCTAAACTAATCAGACTAAACTTAACTGGTTATCCCATTTTTCCTGCCCTTATACCCTCCTTCTCGGTGAGGAAGAACTCCTAAAATAAATAAATAAATAAATAAAGTTTAAAAAATAAATAAATAAATAATTCCAGGAAAGATAAAGAAGAAACCTGGATAAAAACAGAATATTTTAAAGACCACTGGGAACACTTTTAAAATAGATTAGAAGAAAATCGAATGGGTCTAAAAACTTTAACTTAGGTAAACTGTTGAAATGAGTCAAAGTCACAAAGTGTGTGTTCCTGAAAAAAATAATGCATCAACGTTCATCAAGAGAGCGGTACACAGCAAATATTCCAGTAAAAATCAAAGCTGGTCAGCCACACTTTTAATGACCACGTCCTGCAATCCCTTCAGCAACACTGCAAGCCCTCATTGAGAGTTATAACAAAGGTTACTGTAGTTTCAATTAGAAAAAAAAAAAATCTGTTAGTTAAAGCATTTTTTAGACAAAGTTGCTGCTTTTTATGGTTGAGTGGAACAAAAGACAGAAAATTCAGTCACAAAATCAGTCAGTCGGCGAGAAAATAACGTGATCAATAAACTGCTCACCGTGTAAAATTTGATTATTCTAAAACACGTTTTGACCTCCAACCTTCACCTAACAGCTTTAGCATAGCTGTTCATTGGATTAAAAGAAAAACATAAGGGGCAGGAATAACCAAGTAAAGATCCCTATAAGTAATCTTGGCTTCAGCCAACCTAAATATGTACTCTGACTTCACCAGTGCCCCATTATGTCGGCTCTACAGTCCTGCAAATCTCCCAGGAACAATTTTCAACCCACTAAGTGAACTGCTAAATCAAAGAACACACAACAGGACCAAACCGTGTCCCTCATTGTCACGTGTTACACAAATGAGCTTCAGGAAGACTATAACTTATGCATGCATGCATTTCCCTGTCTTATGATTTTTTTTTTTTTAGCATGCTATTTTACTTACAACTCTTGCACAATCAAATCACCTTCCAGTCATCCCAAAGTAGACAACTGCACATGAACTGGGAAAGCGTGTAAAACATTTTGTTCCAGCCGTGTGTGATTTCATGCATACATCATGCGTATGTGCTAGTATCTTTGTTGTTGGCACAAATTGTTCGCAAAGTGTGAAAAGCAATTGTGTATGTGTGTTTACTTTAAGTACAAGGACAGAGACACACAGGAAAGCAAACCATGAACAAAGAAATCTAGATGTTGTGACTTCCAGTGGGTTTGTAAAGCTCTCATTAGGTGATGCCTAATTCCAATTTTAATCTGACTTCCATTCACACCTTTGCCCTAAAGTCTTAGTCACAACGAGCTGTGTGCAGACAAAAAATGGGCAAACCTGTACGGGACAAATCCAGGTTGTAGATTGCTAAACTAAATGTTCATGCACATATTTTTCTATGGGCGTGCTGCGGGAGACAGGTTGTAGGCCTAACCAAAATTCTTCTGCTACCCCGCCGACTTCTTCCTACCCCTCCAATTGTAGGGTCATGTAGAGGGATGGAGTGTCTGAAATAGATTTTTAAAGGCGAGACCTAAGCGGCAGAGGGCTCTGTATCCCTCAGCATTGAGGAGAAACACATTTCTTCACATGTGTGTACTCTGAAGCACAGAAATTTACATGTAAATGTAAAGAGTTTTAGTACGACTTTTTAAAGCAGTAAAACTAATGTTGCTGTCTATTTTCCAAGCGCTGGCAGCTAATTACTAACATATATGACCAGTGACTGTTGATGACATCATCGAGTGGGAGTGATGTCCGAATCAGAAAAAAACGTTTTCCCATAACTCTCTGTTTGAAGGGCTAAATGTTGGGGTAGATTTGGCCTTAAACCACAAGTAAGGATAAGAATGAAATAAGTGAGACGCAGATCTGTAGTAGAAACTATTCAAATTTTTCCACAAACCTCCTTTTCTGTACAACTTGCTAAGTATGTGGCTATTTAGGACCAACAAAAAAGATAAATCGATTCTTCTAAGCTCAATGTGCCAGAAATGGTAATCACATCACAAATACAAGAACACACACACAAACATTGGCCGAGGTCTGAGAAGTTTTTAAAGTAAGCGTGTAACTGAGAAGTTACAAGCAGAAGTGTTAAACTATCGAGAAACTCCAGGCTTGTTGGTGTAAACAGAGATGAATCCACAGAGATTTCTTCCCTCCACGTATTACACAACATTCTGTTTGCTTGGCTGACTTCAGTCTGGTGTTTCATTACTTCTGCTTAAGTGATCACAGGATGTTAAATTTTATGTGATTAATGTCATTTGTCAGGGAATGATGAGCCAGACAACTATTCTCAACAGCTGCTTTGTAAACAAATTGTGTTAAAAGGAAGAAAATAACAGGTCTTTCTTTGATGATGAGCAGTGACATAAACCAACTTAGTCATGTTGCCAAACTGTAATCCCGCCTCTGGCGTCTCAGAGATGAACTTTGACAAATGATGACATACAGAGCCGTTAGTATAACGGTAAACAAATCGGAAATTCCTGCTTATAAACAAACAAAATTAAAATTTTGACAAAACTCAAGAATACAGCTGAAGTTAAACTGCAGTAGGAATTGATGGTTTCAAACTCACATCCTGTCCCCTTATGTTTTAGTCCAACTATAAATTAATGCCATTTTATTGGATATACATTCTTGTAATAAACAACAGGAGAACTGATTTAATGAGGCATATACAATTGCCTCTCCTATGCATTGAGATATAGCGCCATTGGGGTTACTAGACAGCTTGCCATTTTTTTACCTTACTTTTGTCACATAGTAAACAGTTGATAAACAGTTCAGCTTAAGGCAGTCTGGTACCATGCCGATGCCATGCTATTAAAATCATATACCATCTCAAACTTAGTAGCTAATGCGGAACCTGTGATGTACACGTTGGGTCCATCTATCTCCAGCTGCTGTATACAAGCAGAAAATGTTTATTAGAACTCACTGTACCACTTTAAATACAATATTATTTTTTTAAGTTTAAAACCAGTTGCCCTTTTTTTCTAACCTATCTAGATTTATATTAATAAATAAGCCTAATTTAGGTAATCCGAGAACTAAAATCATTTTTTTTTTATTGGAGGAGGAACCAGACAGGGTTGTGTATTTTCATTGTCTCTTTTTGCTATATTTATTGAACCTCTAGCTGCAGCATTAAAAACAGCATTAAAGAAAATAAAACAAAACACATCCATCTTAAAAATTAGCCTTTTTGCAGATGACACGATACTTTTTCTGAAGAATTCCCCCTTTTGCACTAATGTAGCTGACCACCAACTATTGATGATGGAAGTCACATCTGAATTTGGGGGGGCTAAATGTAGAGGTAGTGGAAGAATTCAGATTCTGCCTAATACTAGGGGTGTAACGATTAATTAATTAATCAAAATAGATTTATCTGTTTGAGGCAAGTTATTAATTCAATTCAATTTTTAATTCAATTTTATTTATATAGCCCAAAATCGCAAAGAATTTTGCCTCATTGGGCTTCATGCTAATCAAATCGGCCTATGTCGAAATTAATCGGTTATCAGTGATATCGGAAAATACTATTTGGATTGAGATACAGTAGGTTTATTTTGCTATAAGATAAAAACGACCAAGTGCCTTCATAACAGACAACACATGATAGCAGCAAAAATATGATCAATCATCATTATAGTCCAATGTTTGTAAACACTTTGAATTTAGCAAAGACATGTGGCCATACTGTGTGGTAGAATGTTCCAATAATATTCCTTTTGTTATTTTGATGTGGAGGAACAACAGTGGGTGGAACTTCACGGAACAAAAATGTATCTTGCAAGAAATACAAGGAATCTGGAAAACTCCACCTGCACTATTGAGAACCCAGGTAGGTCAAAAATGTTCTCGATCCATCTTAGGTTATTGGATCAGATCGGATCATTATTAATGTACCAATATCAACTATGAACAACATTGAGAAAGAAACTTGAACCAAACTGGACAGGACCTTACAAAGTTCTCTCTTCTGAGAATGAAGCCCTCACATATACCCTCTTGGACTTAAGACGTCCTCATGTGAGACCTAAAGTTATTCATTAAGATCACTTAAAGCCTTATCGGTCAATGTGGGAAGCTGATTCAGCACCAGTGACCTGGACAGCTCCTGAAGGATCAAGGGAAGGTGCCCCCAGCTACACATCTTTGTCTGGTTCTCTTCCTTTACACTTTTAACGGATCCTGGACAGGCTTCAGCCCCTGTTTGACCCTCTGTTAGACCTTCTGGTCGAGTCTACCGTTCTTCATCACAAGAAACTGTTCCTTCGATGTCTGCTGAGACACACGATGACCCGATGAAGACACGTTCTGGACGTGTTGTTTGAAAGCCACAAAGATGTTTACTGTGACAACAGGATATTGTTCACGGTGGCAGAGGATACTAGAACATTTGGAATGAAAAATAAAATTTGCATGTAAACAAAAATATTTCAATGTGTTGTCAGTCATGGTTATGAATATCTTTCATTTTAAGCGTTACTATGGCTTTTGGGATGATTTTTAGGTCTCATATTTTGGGACAGTTGAGTATTTTCTGTTTTACAGTTGGTGTTATGCATGAGTACATATACATTCAGCTTTAGGCATAAATGGTGCAACATTGTTTGAAATACTCAACTTGAGCGCTACCCTACTGGATGTGATTTTATTTTACTATTTTTTTTCTTGCCTGTTGAAATGAGGACATTTCATTTGAACAAGGGAAAGTATGTAAGATAAGGTTTTATTTTGATTTCTAAAGTACATTTTATTTATTTAAGGTTGCTACGGTTTGGCGGAGGGATATGTAGAAGAAGAAGAGAAGGGAGTTGTTTGCCCCGAAAGTGTCTCTGTGCGGGAATAAGAAGCTTAATAAAGATGTATTCCTAGAAAAAGAAAGTAGGCCTCCCTGTGCTGTTTTTACCCACATCCCTGGAAATCGCATCCTTACAATAAGATACAAATTAAATTGTGTTAAAATGAATTATACCCCTATTTACTACTGTTTTGGAAGAAATGGTGTTAAAAACTTCATGAACTGCTACACATTTAGACCAGGCACCAGCAAGACTCTTTGTGGAGTCAAAACACCTCTGCAGTGCTTTTTCCGCTCAGCTCTTTACTGCCGTTTCGGCTGCCAATTGTCACTAAAAATCAAAATGTAAATGTGGATATATAATGGCAAACTGTTTACTCAATTCTACAGACGTCATTTATTTAGTTCTTAGAGATGTAACATCTCATTTTCAATGGTGTCCTCTCTTCCAATTATTTAAAAGTAAAGAAAGTGAAGCGTCAAGACATAAAAAGGAAAAAAAAATACAATGATACAGTTTGATTTGCAGTTTCTCCTAACAAACACACATAAGAGTGAAAATTAGAATCATTGTCAAGTTTTACTTTCTGTGGTGAAGCTGCTGATATAAAGTGGTTCTTGAACCCTGAATGGACGAGGCTAATGCATTTTCAACTGCTGGTATCACATTCAGAGTCGTTTCCAGAATGACATAAATGTGAAGTATGTTTTGCCTTGACTACATGTGCAGAATTTCTAATCTAAAGTACAGATCTGCTCATTCAGAGGGGTGTGACATAGCCAAGACCTGTGCACGGACCTTATAAATATACTGCTCACAAAAATTAAAGGAACCCTTTTTTTTTTTTACTGGCAGTATGAGGAGATTCTTTAACCCTGCAGAAGTTGCACAGGTTGTCCAACTTCTCCAGGATGGAACATCCACACGTGCTGCAGCAAGAAGGTTTAATGTGTCTCCAGAACATGGAGGAGATTTCAGGAAACTGGGGGTTATTCTGGGAGAGCTGGACAGGGCCGTAGAAGGTCCTCAACCCCTCAGCAGGACCCATACCTGCTCCTGAACACTGCTCGTGCCCTACAGAATGACCTCCAGAGGGCCACTGGTGTGAATGTCTCTACCCAAACAATCAGGAACAGACTTCATGAAGGTGGCCTGAGGGCCCCACGTCCTGTAGTGGGCCCTGAGCTCACTGCCCAGCACCGTGGAGCTCCACTGGCATTTGCTCAAGAACACCAGAATTGACAAGTCCTCCACTGGCGCCCTGTACTTTTCACAGACAAGAGCAGGTTCACCCTGAGCACCTGTGATAGACGTGAAAGAGTCTGGAGAAGACCAGGAGAACGTTCTGCTGCCTGCAGCGTGGTTCAACATGACAGGTTTGGTGGTGGGTCAGTGATGGTCTGGGGAGGCATATCCATGGAGGGACGCACAGACCTCTACTGCCTAGGAAATGGTGCTCTGACTGCCATAAGGTATCCAGATGAAATCCTTCAACCCATTGTCAGACCCTACGCTGGTGCAGGAGGTCCTGGTTTCCTCCTAATGCACCACAATGCCCGGCCTCACGTGGCAAGAGTCTGCAGGCAGTACCTGGAGGATGAAGGAATTGAAACAATTGAATGGCCTTCACCATCCCCTGACTTAAACCCAATAGAACATCTCTGGGACATTATGTTTGGGTCCATTAGGCGCCACCAGGTTGCTCCTCAGACTGTACAACAGCTCAGGGATGTCCTCACACAGATCTGGGAGGAAATGCCACAAGACACCATTCATCGTCTCATTAAGAACATGCCGCGACGTTGTCAAGTATTCATACAAGCTCGTGGGGGGCACATAAGATACTGAAAAGCATTTTGAGTTGCAGAAATGAAGTTTTGGAGAAAATGGACTAGCCTGCCACATTTTCATTTCACTCTGATTTGATGGTGTCTACACAATTGAGCCTCTGTAGCCTGAAAACTTTTATTTCCATTGAAAGACTTGGCATCCTTTGGCTCCTAAGACACTGTTCTGTCGTTATTTGTATAGATATCCAACTTCATACTGAGATCTGATGGATCTAATGTGTTTCTTTAAAGTCCTCCTTTAATTTTTGTGAGCAGTGCAGATCGTTAGTGGACACGGACTGCTAAGCCAATTGGCCAAAAATGGGTTTCAGATAAACCTGACACCATAGCACTCCATGAATTACAAATTAGGGGACATATGATAGAAATGGACAGACCGTTTCACTCTTGCCTCACTTAACCTACAGAAAAATCCACCTACAATCCAATAGAAATAACAATTTAAGGTGAAATGTATGATCTGAAAAGTCTCTGTTTTTTAAGTGATGCAAATAGTCACGAAATTCTGCTGACGTCAAGTGGAACCCAAACGCATCAACTGCTTTATTCCTTACATGTGAAGGCTAAAAAGGATTAGTATGGATCATCTAAACGCAATATGTTTGTGAAAAAAACAAAGCAACTGGAAAAAATGCATCACTCACAATTGTTGTCATCCAAATTGATCCGCTGAGTAGTTACAACACTAGAGAGATGACAGATATTTATTGGTAAATTACTGTGTGAAGACAAAACGATACATTCTCTGAGACAAAGACATGAATTTATTTGAAATATGCCCCACCAATATGAAGGCAGCAACATAAGATAAACCTGCTTATTAGAGGAAAGAAAGCAAAAGGAAAATGAACCTGTTCATCCATCATTTAAATGCGGTCAGTCAGAGCATGAAACTGCCCTCTTGTGGTCTGGTAGATTTAAGAGGGCCGAGTGCACGTCCCAGATAGTGAGGGAGATCACACAGACCGGTTTTCCTGGTTTCTACTCCTCTTTAAAAGCAGTATCCCTAAAATTATTTTAAGTATTTGGTCAAAGAGATTAATTGACTTGGACAGAGGCACAAGAAGCACTTTGTTGGGGGAAGAAGCCAAATTTAAAACCTTATTATGAAGGCTCTTGCTGTAAAACTGCATTTTTAATCTAATTTCTGGTTCGCTACATGGAAGATAAAGAAAAACAAGCAGGACTTGGAGCAAAAAAATATATATTAGAACTCAATGAATCGAGCACCAGGAAAGGATTTTTAGAGTGGTTACCTGATGTTTAACGAATACCTCGTTTTTTTGGCAATGAAGTCAATGCATTTTTACCAAGACCTGCTTGCTATAAACTCAGGCAGCAGCTCTAACACGCTAACATATTTCTTCCTATAATTGCTGCAAATAGTGATTAAAAAAATATGACAATGATATTTCATCCAGGTTGTCCAAGCAAAACATTTTCAGCTTTTAGTTAGTTTTTGTTGTAAATATCCAGTCTTTCATTGATGAAAGTTCTAACTTTTTTCAAGCATTTCAAATGTTGTATGAAATTAGCTTATTTACAAATGGTCAAACTTGATATTGAAACATTTTTAATCAAATCAAATTGTGAATAACATAGGAATAATTCTGTATTTTGGCTGCAATGTTACTAATACAACTAAATTTCAAGCTGAAAGTCTGTTTAGAGTCTAAAAAATTCTAACTGTAATTTTGAAAGGATTGATAAATAAACAACACAACTTAAAAGTATGCATAGATCGCTATTTACGGACCCACTGCAGTAAAAATTATGTTTTTAACAGGTTCTTACGTACATAAAATAATTTTAAGATACAAACTGTGTTTCTGACTTCCTTTAATTTCAGTTATGATGGATCAGAAGTAGATTAAAACCCTCGGTTTGAAAAACTCAGGATTTTTGTCTCATGGGAGGGAACAATTCTCTTGTCTTCACCACAATTGTGAAGGATCCACTTTCAGACAAATAGATCCATTAACGTCTTTGTATTCTGGAATCTGACTCAAAACTGTAAAGCGCCAGGCTTGCTCGCCGTTATTTGTTTCTTTTGCTAATGTTAGCTTGGAGTTAGCATATAGAGGGCTGTAAGCTAGCGGGAGAGAGTGTAATCAAAGGGTTGATGGGAGATAAGCTGCAGGGAAAACTCTGAAAACTCTTGCTGGAAAAATATGTCTTCAAAAACTACATCTAATAATAGCGTAATCCTAGTTAAAAGACAAATGGGAACGATTAAAAACATATAGTTGGAGTGGGACGTTAAGAATAATGTGTTCTTTAAAGTAGCATTTACAGACTGGGGGCTTTTATATCCGTTTGTTTTTTGTGTGCACAGATATAATTGCAGCGTGCTCAAGAGAGCCTTTGTGTGTATTTGCGTCTTGTTCCTTGTGCATCAGTCAATATGGGAATATATGTGTTCCTGAGAGTGCTGAGGCTCTGTTGAATGTCACTGTCCAGGCTGTAAATTGACCAACGCTCAGATCCAACAGATCTCGCCGTCCTCTCAAGGCTTCCACGACTAATTAAAAATACTCTGCATTGGAGAATGGATTACTGCAAAGGGCACTCACGCAAACACTTCCTTAGACGCACACACAGCCAGCAGCAGCAGTGAAACACGCACTTCTGTTGTGTCTTTGCACCCACAAATTTTTTTTTTTTTTTTTTTGCTGGTGACATTAATTTAAATTGCTGCTGGCGTTTGAATGTAGATCTGAATGTAAGCACCGGCACCTCTTCCTCCTTGAAATACAGAAGTAGTTCTTGCGTGGGTGTGTGTTGGCGTTATTGTACGTGCACATGCTCGTGAAGTGATAAGGGCAGAGTGGGAGAGGGTAGAACAAAAGGATGACTGTGCTGGTGAGAGACTCAGCAAGAATGGCAGTCCATGTGTTTGAAGAGGGACGGGGGGGGGGGGCTCTGTGTGTATAAAATGCGTGCAAATGTGTGTGTGTTCCTGTCAACTGACATTCAGAGGTCTCCCTATCTCTGCCTTCCTCCATCAGTCAGCAATATGTACCAGTAAATCTGTGCAGATCCTCAGAATGGGAAGCTTTATTGAAATCCTGCTGCACTGCTGGAGGAAAAAAAAAAAACACAGAAGCAGATGAGGAAGACCCAAAAATAAGTCAAAGGCTTCTGCAAACTGCAGGAGCAAACTTCTGCAGGCGAGATTTTCTCAAAACGCTGGCAAACATCCAGATGGGTCTGCAGGGTTATTTGATGGCGAGGTACGTCTTGAGAAGAGCACCACTGCGATGATTTAATGAGTCTGAGGAAGAGCCATGAACTGTTATCCCTCTGACAATAATTAAACCCTGCTGAGTGCAGCTAAAAGGTTCTATTAGCAGCACTTTAACATCAACTAGATTTGCAATTCCTATAAAGAAATTGCGTCTGATTGCTGAAAGCAATACTGTATTAAAGCAATTTTAAAGCTGTTACTATTAAAAGCCAAAATACCCACTTTACTGATGTACACATATGTCAGTTTCCCCAGATGTAGAGAAATCGCCTTTCAAACTTTCATCAGACCACCACTAGATGACGCCAAAGATTTTAAACTTTACATTTTATAAAAAAAAACAAATTCAGTGTTGAAGACATTAGGGTGTTTATTTTTTGTTTTATCTCCTCTAGTTTCAGAGAACTTCGCTTTGCTGTATTAACACTGTTCACAGAAAACTAAAGTCTTTAAACGCAAATTCTTAAAAGTTGAGAATGAAATTATTTATTCAGCAGAGACCAAGCTTCTTTGTTGTCACTGAACAGTAGGTCTGACTCTTGACTTAGAGTTTTAAATTTCTGTGTTTGAAACTCTTTCACATTTACAAACTATCACTAGTTTTTCTTACACAATTCCCTATGTAGTTCTTTCCAACATGGAAATTGCACATGCAGTAAGTAAGTCTAACCAGTAGGGATTCTTACATGCAGTAAGCCAGTCTCACATGCAGGAACTTTTCCATGCAGTAAGGAAGTCTGACCTGCAGGGACTGCTACATGCAGTAAGCAAGTCTCACCTGCAGGGACTGCTACATGCAGTAAGCAAGTCTCACCTGCAGGGACTGCTACATGCAGTAAGCCAGTCGCACCTGCAGGGACTGCTACATGCAGTGAGTAAGTCTCACCTGCAGAGAGTATCATCTGCAATGCATGTTTGAACATGTGACCATATCAAGAACAGCCTCATGGGAGAAACCCCATCAGTACAAACAGACACCACACTTAAGGTTGTGAGAGGCCAATTATTGAGGCATGCTGGGAAATTTTTTGGTCTCTTTCATTAGGACTTAAATAGCTTTTATTAGCTGAAATTGTTCACTTTCAGGATGTTTCATTTACAAACAAACATCTAGTGAAACATTTTTAAAGCTGTTGCTATCAAAAGCCAAAAATACCTACTTTAAATATGTACGCACATGTCAGTTTCCACAGATCTAGAGAAATTGTCTCTTAAACTTTCATCAGACCACCACTAGATGACACCAAAGATTTAAAACGTTATAATTTATAAAAAACAAAATCAGTGATCAAGACATTAGAGCATTTATTTTTTCTTTTATCTCCTGTAGTTTCAGAGAAGTTATCTTTGCTGCATTAACACTGTTCACAGAAACCTAAAGTCTTTAAATGCAAATTCTTAAAGGTTGAGAATGAAGTTGTTTCATCTGCAGAGACCAAGCTTCTTTGTTGTCATGTACAACAGCTGGAACTTGTGAGCAATCAGGAGGTCTAACTCTTGGCCCTTCACTCAGGGTGTTTCAGAAACCATACTGAGGAATGATGTGAAGTTTTTTGGTGTTAGTATTTAGGACTTTTACTTACTATTTTTAAGCTTTAAATGTTATTTGTGTTAGTTAATCGCTTACAGGAAACGGTTCCAAGCACTTCCAAATGTTATCTTTTAATGTTTGAAGCTTTAGATCCACTTCCATTTTTTGAAGTATTAGCTGTTTTTTTAAAGTTGAAGTTTTACTTTTTAAAGTTTCTTTCATAATGTTTAAGCTTTCATAGAAGTTAACAAAACTTCTTTAAGCTTGAGTATATTTTTCAAATATTCTGTACCATTTAGAGCCTCTTGGGATTTACAAACAGACACTACACTAAAGGTTTTGAGAAGCCAATACCCTTTTAAAGCTTTAAATGTTGTTAATTTACTTTAAAAATGTTGGAAACAGGTCAGGGAACTCTGAAGAAGTATCTTAATCTTCTTGAAAACTTTTGAAACATTTCTTTAGAGTAGAGTTTAAGTGTTTTGTTTGAAATCACCTTTGACTTTCATTTTAAAGTTTTAATAAACTTTCAAAAGTCTCATAAGTTTATTTTAAGTTTAGAAGACTCTAAGGAAGTCATTACATAAACTGCAATGTACTACAGTACTTTTATGACCATTTGAGAAGTACCATAAATACAGACACCCATCTCACTCAAGGTTTTAAGAAGCTTTTTAGAGCATGCTGGGAAATTTCTTGGTCAATGCATTTTCAATGGGAAATTTTAGTCAGAAAAATATTAATCATAAATCACCCATTGAAGCTTTTGGTACCATAAGTAATAGCACACTTCTCACATTAGAGCTTTACAAAGTACTTTTGATTCCATCTTTATAGCTTCTTTTGACTACGAGGAGAAGCCCGTCAAAAATCCGGCGGAATAATAATAATAATAACTAGATTTGCAATTCCTATAAAGAAATTGCGTCTGATTGCTGAAAGCAATACCGTATTAAAGCAATTTTAAAGCTGTTACTATTAAAAGCCAAAAATACCCACTTTATATATGTATGCATATGTCAGTTTCCACAGATCTAGAGAAATTGCCTTTCAAACTTTCATCAGACCACCACTAGATGACGCCAAAGATTTAAAAACAAAAGATAGAGGCTTAAACACAATTTCCTAAATTATAGCGCCACCTATAGGAATATTTTCATGAAACTTTACGTACTTCTTTATCACTGTAGGATGAAGTTATGTTTCAAAATTTGTGAAGTTTTGACAATCTTTGTAGGATTTAGAGCATGTTAAAAAATCAGTGACCACACCCACCTCATTAGCATTACGTTTTTTCAAAAACGGTAAGGAATATCGCCAATTGAGTGGTACCATTGAATTCGGGGTACTCTAAACAGGGTGTGTACCAATTTTTGTCGAGTTTGATGAAACTTTGTTGAATAGGGAGCCAAAAACGTGTTTTACGAAATCGCAAATAGCGAAAAATCTAGTAGACGGAAGTCCATGGTCCCCGATTTTGAAAACGTTCATTAGCATCCAAGGAACACACAGAAAAAGAAAGCATAAATTTCTGACTTACGGTAATTCAAGATAGAGGCCAAAAACAAAACACATTTTTCAAACGACCACCACCTGGTGGCGCTACAGAGATCGATTGACCTACAATTTTAATAGAATGTGTATTTTACCATACCCTAGTGATATTGGAAAGTTTCATAAAATTATCTTTAGTACTTTTGAAGATATAACCATTTAAAGGTGCTCCCAATGTTAAGTCAATGGAAAAATAATTCATAAAAAATAATGATATAAAATCAACCATAGGTCCAATGGCTAAACAAAGTAATAGCACAGGTCACACAAGCAAACTCTACAAACTGTATAACTATCAACATTGTAGCTGCTAAACTGTAGGAGGAGATACACGGCAAACTTTTGGCGGAATAAGAAAAGAGAAGAAGTAAGAATAATAAATTTATAGGATAACATACTCTGATTGCTTTCAGCAATCAGACAACTAGATTTGCAATTCCTATAAAGAAATTGCGTCTGATTGCTGAAAGCAATACCATATTAAAGCAATTTTAAAGCTGTTACTATCAAAAGTCAAAAAATCACCACACTTATAGATGTACACATTTGTCAGTTTCCCCCAGATCTGGAGAAATCGCCTTTCAAACTTTCATCAGACCACCAGTAGATGACGCCAAAGATTTTAAACTTTACATTTTATAAAAAACCAATTCAGTGTTTAAGACATTAGAGTGTTTTTTTTTCTTTTATCTCCTGTAGTTTCATAGAACTTAGCTTTGCTGCATTAACACTGTTCACGAAACCTAAAGTCTTTAAATGCAAATTCTTAAACTTTAAGAATAAATTGTTTATTCAGCAGAAACCAAGCTTCTTTGTTGTCAGTGAACAGCAAATTTGACTCTTGACTCAGGGTTTTTCAGAAGCCTGCCTGCGGGGAGCCTCACCTGCCTGCGGGGAGCCTCACCTGCCTGCGGGGAGCCTCACCTGCCTGCGGGGAGCCTCACCTGCCTGCGGGGAGCCTCACCTGCCTGCGGGGAGACTCACCTGCCTGCGGGGAGACTCACCTGCCTGCGGGAGAACTCACCTGCCTGCGGGAGACTCACCTCCTGCGGGGAGACTCACCTGCCTGCGGGGAGACTCACCTGCCTGCGGGGAGCCTCACCTGCCTGCGGGGAGACTCACCTGCCTGCGGGGAGCCTCACCTGCCTGCGGGGAGCCTCACCTGCCTGCGGGGAGCCTCACCTGCAACACATGTTTGCACATGTGTCCATACCAACAGCAGCCTCATGGGAGAAACCCCATCAGTACAAACAGACACCACACTTAAGGTTTCGAGAAGCCATTTTGAGGCATGCTGGGAAATTTTTTGGTCTCTTTCATTAGGACTTTTAAATAGCTTTTATTAGCTGTAATTGTTTTTTCTTATTACTTTAACATTTCAGGATGTTTCATTTACAAACAAACATCTAGTGAAACATTTTTAAAGCTGTTGCTATCAAAAGTCAAAAATACCTACTTTAAAGATGTAAGCACATGTCAGTTTCCACAGATCAAGAGAAATTGTCTCTCAAACTTTCATCAGACCACCACTAGATGACGCCAAAGATCTTAAACTTAATATTTCATAAAAAACAAATGCAGTGATCAAGACATTAAAGTGTTTTTTTTCTTTTATTTCCTGTAGTTTCAGACAACTTAGCTTTGCTGCCTTAACACTGTTCACAGAAACCTAAAGTCTTTATGTGCAAATTCTTAAACTTTGAGAATAAATTGTTTATTCAGCAGAGACCAAGCTTGTGCAAAGAATCTGCAAAGATTCGTCAAAGTACGTGACAAAGGGAGTCAAAAAAGTGTTTTGCGAACAATCGTAAATTGCGAAAAAGCCTTAAACAATAGAGATCGCAAATTAATATCAACTATTATTTTCGTATTCAATGAATCCCAAAGGAGTGAAAAGTAGTGCTTAAGACAAATGCACTTGGAGAATAAGGCCTTTACACTTAAGTAATCCAACTGACCACCTGGTGGCGCAATAGAGTCAAAATTGATTGAGCATTTAAAGATTGGTCTGAAATATCTACATACAAAGTTTCATACCAGTTGATCAATTACTTTTCAAGATAATAGGGATTTTAAATTCGTATCATGTACTTTGGAGAAGCAAATATATTTAAAAATTCATAAAAAATCAACCGTCACTCCAAATGGTACGAAATTTTTGACCAAACATCTCTATGGACAGCTTAACAAACTACAAGTGGTTGCATGTTCATATCTGCAAACATTTGGAAGATAAGAGGAACCATCCAAAGTTAGCTTATCCTTCTTAAGTCACCACCAGGTGGCGCAGCACAGCCCTTTTTCTAGTATGTTATACAAGTCCCCTCCTGCTAACTATGCGTTGAATTTTATGCAGCTAGGTTGAGCAGTTTTTGAGATAGAGGCTTAAACACAATTTCGTAAATTATAGCGCCACCTATAGGAATATCTTCATAAAACTTTTCGTACTTCTTATCATTGTAGGACAAAGTTATGTTTCAAAATTTGTGAAGTTTTTGACAATCTTTGTAGGATTTAGAGCATGTTAAAAAAATCAGTGACCACACCCCACCTCATTAGCATTTACGTTTTTTCGAAAACGGTAAGGAATATCGCCAATTGAGTGGTACCATTGGATTCGGGGTAGTCTAAATAGGGTATGTGAGATATCTTGTCAAGTTTGGTCAAACTATGTGGAATTTGGAGCAAAAAACGTGTTTTACGAAAAATCGCAAATAGCGAAAAATCTAGACTGGCAGAATTCCATGGTCCCATTTTGAAAAACGTTCATTTAGCATCCAAGGAACACACAGAAAAAGAAGAGCACAAATTTCTGACTTACGGTATTCGCGATAGAGGCCAAAACAAACTGCTTACTAAAACGATCACCTGGTGGCGCTATAGAGCAGCATTAGAGGCAATTTTAATAGAACGTGTAGTTTACTATACTCTATGATATTGGCAATGTTAAGTCAATGGGAAAAAATAATTCATAAAAATATTCATATAAAATCATTCATAATTCTGACACATACCAAAAGTAATAGCACACTTCTCACATTAGAGCTTTACAAAGTACTTTTGATTGCATCTTTATAACTGCTTTTGACTACGAGGAGAAGCGCGTCAAAAATGCGGCGGAATAATAATAAACTATAATAAATTTGTACAACAACATACTCTGATTGCTTTCAGCAATCAGACAACTATAACTAGATTTGCAATTCCCTGAAGAAATTGCGTCTGATTGCTGAAAGCAATACCGATTTAAAACACTGCACAGCCGCAGGCATGTTAAAGACCTCCCGTTCGACACGCACGACAAGTTTTTCACAGTAGGTCAAGTACTTTTGGAGATATTAGAGGAAACGACAGGAATTGACAGTAGTGCCACTACCGGGAGCACCGTGTGGAAAGTTGTTGTACTTGCTCATCTTACACTGTGGAGGAAGTCTTGTAAGTTTGGTGAAGTTATGTGAAACTGTTAAGGAGCTGCAGTATTGTAAACATTACAATCTACGCCTGTCTAATTTGCATGACGTGTTACACAAAAACGGTACGGAACTATGGAAAACGGATATTGCCATTGGATTTGTGGTAGCCTAAATAGGGTACGTGTTAGAAAACTGCAAAGATTCGTCAAAGTATGTGACAAAGGAAGTCAAAAAAGTGTTTGCGAAAAATTGTAAATTGCGAAAAAGTCCTTACACAATAGAGATCGCTGATGAATATAGGCTATTATTTACTATCCAATGAATCACAAAGCAGTAAAAGGTAGGGCTTAAGACTAATGCACTGGGAGAATAAGGCTATACACTTTAGTGCTTCAACTGACCACCTGGTGGCGCAATAAGCCAAAATTGATTGAGCATTTAAAGATTGGTCAAGTGATCTACTTACAAAGTTTCATACCAGTTGATCAACAACATTCAAGATATTAGGATTTAAAGTTTGTCCCATTATTTTGATAGGGGACAATATATTTTAAAAATTCATATAAAATCAACCATAAACCCAAATGGTATGAAGTTTTAAACCAACACCTCCTTGATCAACTTAACAAACTACAAGTGGTTGCATGTTGAAACCTTCAAACTATTTGGAAGATAACAGGACCCATCCAGAGATAGCTTATCCTTCTTAATTTACCACTAGGTGGCGCAGCAGAGCCCTATTTGTACTATGTTATACAAGTCTCCTCCTGCAACCTATGCGTTGAATTTTATGTAGCTAGGTTGAGTAGTTTTTGAGATAGAGGCTTAAACACAATTTCCTAAATTATAGCGCCACCTATTGGAATATTTTCATAAAATTTTTCATACTTCTTTATCACTGTAGGATGAAGCTATATTTCTAAACTTGTGAAGTTTTGACAATCTTTGTAGGATTTAGAGCATGTTAAAAATCAGTGACCACACCCACCTCATTAGCATTACGATTATCTCAAAAACGGTAAGGAATTTCGCAAATTGAGTGGTACCATTGAATTCGGGGTAGTCTAAATAGGGTATGTAAGATATCTTGTCAAGTTTGGTCAAACTATGTGGAATTTGAAGCCAAAAACGTGTTTTACGAAAAATCGCAAATTGCGAAAAATCTAAGTAGACGGAAGTCCATGGTCCCAATATGAAAAACGTTCATTAGCATCCAAGGAACACACAGAAAAAGAAAGCATAAATTTCTGACTTACGGTATTCGAGATAGAGGCCAAAAACGAATTGCTTACTTAAACGGCCACCTGGTGGCGCTATACAGTACCATTGAGCTACAATTTTAATAGAACGTGTAGTTTACTATAGGCTACAATATTGTAAAGTTTCATGAAATTATCTTTAGTACTTTTGAAGATATAAGCATTTAAAGGTGCTCCCAATGTTAAGTCAATAGGAAAAATAATTCATAAAAATATTAATATAAAATCAACCATAACTCCAATTAAAAAGTTGAATACAAGCACACGTAAGACCACCAAGCCCTACATACTGTATAAGTTTCAGCTTTGTAGCTGCTAAACTGTAGGAGGAGTAGGCCGGCAAACTTTGACGGAATAAGAAAATATAACTAGATTTGCAATTCCTATAAAGAAATTGCGTCTGATTGCTGAAAGCAATACCGTATTAAAGCAATTTTAAAGCTGTTACTATTAAAAGCCAAAAATACCCACTTTATAGATGTACACATATGTCAGTTTCCCAGATGTAGAGAAATTGCCTTTCAAACTTTCATCAGACCACCACTAGATGACGCCAAAGATTTTAAACTTTACATTTTATAAAAAAAAAACAAATTCAGTGTTCAAGACATTAGGGTGTTTATTTTTTGTTTTATCTCCTGTAGTTTCAGAGAACTTCGCTTTGCTGCATTAACACTGTTCACAGAAACCTAAAGTCTTTATGTGCAAATTCTTAAAAGTTGAGAATGAAATTATTTATTCAGCAGAGACCAAGCTTCTTTGTTGTCACTGAACAGCAGGTTTGACTCTTAACTTAGAGTTTTTCAATTTCTGTGTTTTAACTCTTTCACATTTACAAGTTGTCATTAGTTTTTCTTATACCATTCCTTTGTTATTCTTTATAATATGGAAATTGTACATGCAGTAAGTAAGTCTCACCAGCTGGAATTCTTACACGCAGTAAGCGAGTCTCACCTGCAGGGACTCTTATTTGCGGTAAGAGAGTCTCACCTGCAGGGACTCTTGCATGCAGTAAGTATGCCTCACCTGCAGGGAGTCTCACCTACAACACATGTTTTGCCATGTGTCCAAACCAATAGCAGCCCCATGGGAGAAACCCCATCAGTGCAAACAGACACCACACTTAAGGTTGTGAGAGGCCAATTATTGAGGCATGCTGGGAAATTTCTTGGTCTCTTTAATTAGGACTTTTAAATAGCTTTTATAGCTGTAATTGTTCACTTTCAGGATGTTTTAATTTACAAAAACATCTAGTGAAAAATTTTTAAAAGCTGTTGCTATCAAAAGCCAAAAATACCTACTTTAAATATGTAAGCACATGTCAGTTTCCACAGATCTAGAGAAATTGTCTCTTAAACTTTCATCAGACCACCACTAGATGACGCCAAAGATTTTAAACATTATATTTCATTAAAAACAAATTCAGTGACCAAGACATTAGAGTGTTTTTTTTTCTTTTATATCTTGTAGTTTCAGAGAACTTAGCTTTGCTGCATTAACACTGTTCAGAGACACCTAAAGCTTTAAATGCAAATCCTTAAAGGTTAGGAATGAAATTGTTTCATCTGCAGAGACCAAGCTTCTTTGTTGTCATGTACAACAGCTGGAACTTGTGAGCAATCAGGAGGTCTGACTCTTGGCCCTTCACTCAGGGTGTTTCAGAAACCATACTGAGGAATGATGTGAAGTTTTTTGGTGTTAGTATTTTAGGACTTTTACTTACTATTTTTAAGCTTTTAAAATGTTATTTGTGTTAGTTAATCGCTTACAGGAAACGGTTCCAAGCACTTCCAAATGTTATCTTTTAATGTTTGAAGCTTTAGATCCACTTCCATTTTTTGAAGTATTAGCTGTTTTTTTAAGTTGAAGTTTTACTTTTTAAAGTTTTCTTTCACAATGTTTAAGCTTTCATAGAAGTTAACAAAACTTCTTTAAGCTTGAGTATATTTTTCAAATATTCTGTACCATTTAGAGCCTCTTGGGTTTACAGACACTACACTAAAGGTTTGAGAAGCCTTAAAGCTTTAAAATGTTGTTAATTTACTTTAAAAATGTTGAAACAGGTCAGGGAACTCTGAAGAAGTATCTTAACCTTCTTGAAAACTTTTGAAACATTTCTTTAGAGTAGAATTTAAGTGTTTTGTTTGAAATCACCTTTGACTTTCATTTTAAAGTTTTAATAAACTTTCAAAAGTCTCATAAGTTTATTTTAAGTTTAGAAGACTCTAAGGAAGTCATTACATACACTTCAAAATACTACAGTACTTTTATGACCATTTGAGAAGTACCATATATACAGGACCCCCATCTCACTCAAGGTTTTAAGAAGCTTTTTAGAGCATGCTGGAAATTTCTTGGTCAATGCATT
Source organism: Oryzias javanicus (assembly GCA_003999625.1). Taxonomy (NCBI): domain Eukaryota; kingdom Metazoa; phylum Chordata; class Actinopteri; order Beloniformes; family Adrianichthyidae; genus Oryzias; species Oryzias javanicus. The sequence goes on from CM012446.1 coordinate 5,281,263, forward strand.
TTCAATGGGAAATTTTAGTCAGAAAAATATTAATCATAAATCACTCATTGAAGCTTTTGGTACCATAAGTAATAGCACACTTCTCACATTAGAGCTTTACAAAGTACTTTTGATTCCATCTTTATAGCTTCTTTTGACTACGAGGAGAAGCCCGTCAAAAATCCGGCGGAAATAATAATATAATAACTAGATTTGCAATTCCCTGAGAAATTGCGTCTGATTGCTGGAAAGCAATACCGATCTAAAACATCCTACAGCTGCAAGCGTTAAAGACCTTCAAAAACCCAAGAAGTTGCAGAATTAGCCAAAAAAAGCTTACACGTTGCTAATACGTTAGCTTAACTCCAAATTAGCCCAAAAAAACCTCAAGAGTTTCCAAATTAGCCAGAAAAGCTAACATGTTGTTAATTTGCTAACTTAATTCCAAATTAGCCCAAAAAAACCCCCCATAAGTTGCCAGATTAGCCAAAAATGCTAAGACATTGCTAATATGTAAGTTTGAATCCAAATTAGCCAAAAAAAAACCCCAAAAGTAGCAAAATTAGCCAAAAAAGCGAACACGTTGCTAATATGTTAGCTTAACTCAAAATTGGCCCAAAAAACCCTCAAAAGTTGCCAAATTAGCCAGAAAAGCTAACATGTTGTTAATATGTTAGCTTTAATCAAATTCAGCCCAAAAGACCGTCAAAAGTTGCAAAATTAGCCAAAAAAGCTAACATGTTGCTAATATATTAGCTTCACTCCAAATTAGCCCCAAAAAACCATAAAAACTTACCAAATTAGCCAAGAAAGCTAACACATTGCTAATATGTTAGCTTAACTCAAAATTAGCCCAAAAAAACCTAAAAGTTGCCAAATTATCCAAAAAAGCTAACATGTTGCTACTATGCTATCTTAAATCCAAATTATCCTCAAATAACCACCAAAAGTTGCCAAATTAGCCAGAAAAGCTAACACGTTGATAAAATGTTAGCTTAACTCCAAACTAGCCCAAAAAACCTCAAAAGTTGCCAAATTGTGATAAAGTCGTACACAGTAGAGATTGCAGATGAATATAAACTATCATATTACTATCCAATGAATCATAAGATGACGCCAAAGCTTTTAAAATTACATTTTATAAAAAAAAGAACAAAATCAGTGACCAAGTTATTAAAGTGTTTTTTTTCTTTATCTCCTGTAGTTTCAGACAACTTAGCTTTGCTGCATTAACACTGTTCACAGAAACCTAAAGTCTTTATGTGCAAATTCTTAAACTTTGAGAATAAATTGTTTATTCAGCAGAGACCAAGCTTCTGCAAAGAATCTGCAAAGATTCGTCAAAGCACGTTGAAAAGGGAGTCAAAAAAGTGTTTTGTGAAAAATCGTAAATTGCGAAAAAGCCTTAAACAATAGAGATAGCAAATTAATATAAAATAGTATTTTCGTATTCAATGAATCCCAAAGGAGTGAAAAGTAGTGCTTAAGACAAATGCACTTGGAGAATAAGGCCTTTACACTTTAGTAATCCAACTGACCACCTGGTGGCGCAATAGAGTCAAAATTGATAGAGAATTTAAAGATTGGTGTGAAGTATCTACATACAAAGTTTCATACCAGTTGATCAATTACTTTTCAAGATAATAGGGATTTTAAATTTGTCTCATGTACTTAGGAGAAGCAAATATATTTAAAAATTCATTCAAAATTAACCGTCACTCCAAATGGTACGAAACTTTCGACCAAACATCTCTATGGACAGCTTAACAAACTACAAGTGGTTGCATGTTCATATCTGCAAATATTTGGAAGATAAGAGGAACCATCCAAAGTTAGCTTATCATTCTTAAGTCACCACCATGTGGCGCAGCAGAGCCATTTTTCTGGTATTTTATAGAAATCCCCTCCTTCAACATATACGTTAAATGGTATTTAGCTAGGTTGAGCAGTTTTTGAGATAGAGGCTTAAACACAATTTCCTAAATTATAGCGCCACCTATAGGAATATCTTCATAAAACTTTACGTACTTCTTTATCACTGTAGGATGAAGTTATGTTTCAAAATTTGTGAAGTTTTGACAATCTTTGTAGGATTTAGAGCGTGTTAAAAAATCAGTGACCACACCCACCTCATTAGCATTACGTTTTTTTGAAAAACACGGTAAGGAATATCGCCAATTGAGTGGTACCATTGGATTCGGGGTAGTCTAAATAGGGTATGTGAGATATCTTGTCAAGTTTGGGCAAACTATGTTGAATAGGGAGCCAAAAACGTGTTTTACGAAAAATCGCAAATAGCGAAAAAATCTAGACCGGCAGAATTCCATGGTCCCATTTTGAAAAACGTTCATTAGCATCCAAGGAACACACAGAAAAAGAAAGCACAAATTTCTGACTTACGGTATTCGAGATAGAGGCCAAAAACAAACTGCTTACTTAAACGATCACCTGGTGGCGCTATAGAGCAGCATTGAGCAGCAATTTTAATAGAACGTGTAGTTTACTATACCCTATGATATTGGAAAAGTTTCATGAAATTATCTTTAGTATTTTTGAAGATATAAGCATTTAAAAGTGCTCACACATGTTAAGTCAATGGAAAAAATAATTCATAAAATATTCATATAAAATCATTCATAAATCTGACACATAGCAAAAGTAAAGCACACTTCTCTACAAATAGAGCTTTACAAAGTACTTTTGATTCCATCTTTATAACTGCTTTTGACTACGAGGAGAAGCGCGTCAAAAATGCGGCGGAATAATAATAAACTATAATAAATTTGTACAACAACATACTCTGATTGCTTTCAGCAATCAGACAATAATAATAAACTAGATTTGCAATTCCTATAAAGAAATTGCGTCTGATTGCTGAAAGCAATACCGTATTAAAGCAATTTTAAAGCTGTTACTATCAAAAGCCAAAAATAACCCACTTAAATAGATGTACACCTATGTCAGTTTCCCCAGATCTGGAGAAATCACCTTTCAAACTTTCATCAGACCACCCCTAGATGACGCCAAAGATTTTAAACTTGACATTTCATAAATAAAACAAATTCAGTGTTCAAGACATTAGAGTGTTTTTTTTTTCATTTATCTCCTGTAGTTTCAGAGAACTTGGCTTTGCTGCATTAACACTGTTCACAGAAACCTAAAGTCTTTATGTGCAAATTCTTAAACTTTGAGAATAAATTGTTTATTCAGCAGAGACCAAGCTTCTGCAAAGAATCTGCAAAGACTCGTCAAAGTACGTGACAAAGGGAGTCAAAAAAGTGTTTTGCGAAAAATCGTAAATTGCGAAAAAGCCTTAAACAATAGAGATCGCAAATTAATATAAACTAGTATTTTCGTATTCAATGAATCCCAAAGGAGTGAAAAGTAGTGCTTAAGACAAATGCACTTGGAGAATAAGGCCTTTACACTTTAGTAATCCAACTGACCACCTGGTGGCGCAATAGAGTCAAAATTGATTGAGCATTTAAAGATTGGTGTGAAGTATCTACATTCAAAGTTTCATACCAGTTGATCAATTACTTTCGAAGAATAATAGTGATTTTAAATTTCGTCTCATGTACTTAGATTGGAGAAGCAAATATATTAAAAATTCATATAAAATTAACCGTCACTTCAAATGGTACAAAATTTTCGACCAAACATCTCTATGGACAGCTTAACAAACTACAAGTGGTTGCATGTTTATCTCTGTAATTATTTAAAAGATACAGGAAACCATCCAAAGTTAGCTTATCCTTCTTAAGTCACCACTAGGTGGCGCAGCACAGCCCTTTTTCTAGTATGTTATACAAGTCCCCTCCTGCTACCTATGCGTTGAATTTTATGCAGCTAGGTTGAGCAGTTTTTGAGATAGAGGCTTAAACACAATTTCCTAAATTATAGCGCCACCTATAGGAATATTTTCAAAAAACTTTTCGTACTTCCTTATCACTGTAGGATGAGGTTATGTTTCAAAACTTGTGAAGTTTTGACAATCTTTGTAGGATTAGAGCATGTAAAATCAGTGACCACACCCACCTCATTAGCATTACGTTTTTTCGAAAACGGAAGGAATATCGCCAATTGAGTGGTACCATTGAATTCGGGGTAGTCTAAATAGGTATGTAAGATATCTTGTCAAGTTGGTCAAACTATGTGGAGTTGGAGCCAAAAACGTGTTTTACGAAAAATCGCAAATAGCGAAAAATCTAGACCGACAGAATTCCATGGTCTCATTTTGAAAAACGTTCATTAGCATCCAAGGAACACACAGAAAAAGAAAGCACAAATTTCTGACTTACGGTATTCGAGATAGAGGCCAAAAACAAACTGCTTACTAAAACGATCACCTGGGGCGCTATAGAGCAGCATTGAGCTGCAATTTTAATAGAACGTGTAGTTTACTATAACCCTATGATATTGGAAAGTTTCATGAAATTATCTTTAGTAATTTTGAAGATATAAGCATTTAAAAGTGCTCACAATGTTAAGTCAATGGGAAAAATAATTCATAAAAATATTCATATAAATCATTCATAATTCTGACACATACCAAAAGTAATAGCACACTTCTCACATTAGAGCTTTACAAAGTACTTTTGATTCCATCTTTATAACTGCTTTTGACTACGAGGAGAAGCCCGTCAAAAATGCGCGCGGAAATAATAATAAACTATAATAAATTTGTACAACAACATACTCTGATTGCTTTCAGCAATCAGACAATTAAAGCAATTTTAAAGCTGTTACTATCACAAGCCAAAAATACCCACTTTATAGATGTACACATTTGTCAGTTTCCCCAGATCTGAAGAAATTCGCCTTTCAAACTTTCATCAGACCACCACTAGATGACACCAAAGATTTTAAACTTTACATTTTATAAAAAACAAATTCAAGACTTTAGTGTTTTTTTTCTTTTATCTCCTGTTGTTTCAGAGAACTTAGCTTTGCTGCATTTAACTCTGTTCACAGAAACCTAAAGTCTTTTAAATGCAAATTCTTAAAGGTTGAGGATGAAATTGTTTCATTAGATGAGACCAAGCTTCTTTGTTTTCACTGAACAGCAGGTCTGACTCTTGACTCAGTGCTATTCAGATAAACATTTTGAAGCAATTGAGACTGCCCGCAGGGGGCCTCACCTGCCCGCAGGGGGCCTCACCTGCCCGCAGGGGGCCTCACCTGCCCGCAGGGGGCCTCACCTGCCCGCAGGGGGCCTCACCTGCCCGCAGGGGGCCTCACCTGCCCGCAGGGGGCCTCACCTGCCCGCAGGGGGCCTCACCTGCCCGCAGGGGGCCTCACCTGTAACACATGTTTGCACATGTGTCCATACCAAGAACAGCCTCATGGGAGAAACCCCATGAGTACAAACAGACACCACACTTAAGGTTTTCAGACACCATGTTGCATCATGGGAAATTTTTGGGTCTCTTTCATTAGGTCTTTTAAATAGCTTTCATTAGCTGTAATTGTTTTAACACTTTCAGTATGTTCATTTACAAACAAACATCTAGTGAAACATTTTTAAAGCTGTTGCTATCAAAAGCCAAAAAATACCTACTTTGAAGATGTTTCCACAGATCTAGAGAAATCGTCTCTTAAACTTGTATCAGACCACCACTAGATGACGCCAAATATTTAAACCTTTATATTTGATAAAAAAAAATTCAGTGATCAAGACATTAGAGCGTTTATTTTTTCTTTTATCTCCTGTAGTTTCAGAGAACTTAGCTTTGCTGCATTAACACTGTTCACAGAAACCTAAAGTCTTTAAATGCAAATTCTTAAAGGTTGAGAATGAAATTGTTTCATCTGCAGAACGAGCTTCTTTGTTGTCATGTACAACAGGTGGAACTCATGAGCAATCAGGAGGTCTAACTCTTGGCCCTTCACTCAGGGGTTGTTTCAGAAACCATACTGAGGAATGATGTGAAGTTTGTGGTGTTAGTATTTTGGACTTATACTTACTATTTTAAGCTTTAAATGTTATTTGTGTTAGTTAATCGCTTACAGGAAAACGGTTCCAAGCACTTCCATGTTATCTTATAAGGTTTAAAGCTTTAGATCCACTTCCATTATTTGCAGAGTATTAGCTGTTTTTTTAAAGTTGAAGTTTTACTTTTTAAGTTTCTTTCACAATGTTTAAGCTTTTATAGAAGTTAACAAAACTTCTTTAAGCTTGAGTATATTTTTCAAATATTTCTGTACCATTTAGAGGCTCTTTGGGATTTACAAACAGACACCACACTAAAGGTTTTGAGAAGCCAATACTTTTTAAAGCTTTAAATGTGTTATTTTACTTTAAGAATGTTTGGAAACAGGTCTGGGAACTCTGAAGAAGTATCTTAACCTTCTTAAAACTTTTGAAACATTTCTGTAGTAGAGTTTAGGTGTTTTGTTTTTAATCACCTTTGACATTTCATTTCAAAGTTTTTAATAAAACCTTCAAAAATCTCATATGTTTAGAAAACTCCAAGGAAGTCTTTACATAAAACTTCAAAGTACTACAGTACTATTATGACCTTTTGGGAAAGTACCATAAGTACAGACACCCATCTCACTCAGGTTTTAAGAAAGCTTTTTGTGGCATGCTGGGAAAATTCTTGGTCAATGCATTTTCAATGGGAAATTTTAGTCAGAAAAATATTAATCATAAATCACTCATTGAAGCTTTTGGTACCATAAGTAATAGCACAAATCTTATAATGGAGCTTTATAAAGTACTTTTGATTCCATCTTTATAGCTGCTTTAGACTACGAGGAGAAGCCCGTCAAAAATCCGGCGGAATAATAATAATAATAATAACTAGATTTGCAATTCCTATAAAGAAATTGCGTCTGATTGCTGAAAGCAATACCGTATTAAAGCAATTTTAAAGCTGTTACTATCAAAAGCCAAAAATACCCACTTTACAGATGTACGCATATGTCAGTTTCCCCAGATCTAGAGAAATTGCCTTTCAAACTTTAATCAGACCACCACTAGATGACGCCAAAGATTTAAAAACAAAATCAGTGACCAATTTATTAAAGTGTTTTTTTTCTTTTATCTCCTGTAGTTTCAGAGAACTTAGCTTTGCTGCATTAACACTGTTCACAGAAAACCTAAAGTCTTTATGTGCAAAATTCTTAAACTTTGAGATAAATTGTTTATTCAGCAGAGACCAAGCTTCTGCAAAGAATCTGCAAAGATTCGTCAAAGTACGTGACAAAGGGAGTCAAATAAGTGTTTTGCAAAAAATGGTAAATTGTGAAAAAGCCTTAAACAATAGAGATCGCAAATTAATATAAACTAGTATTTTCGTATTCAATGGAATCCCAAAGGAGTGAAAAGTAGTGCTTAAGACAAATGCACTGGAGAATAAGGCCTTTACACTTTAAGAATCCAACTGACCAACTGGTGGCGCCAATAGAGTCAAAATTGATTGAGCATTTAAAGATTGGTCTGAAGTATCTACATACGAAGTTTCCATACCAGTTGATCAATTACTTTTCAAGATAATAGGGATTTTAAATTCGTCTCATGTACTTAGGAGAAGCAAATATATTTAAAAATTCATTTATAAAATTAACCGTCACTTCAAATGGTAGCGAAATTTTCGACCAAACATCTCTATGGACAGCTCTTAACAAACTAGAAGTGTTGCATGTTCATATCTGCAAATATTTGGAAGATAAGAGGAACCATCCAAAGTTTAGCTTATCCTTCTTAAGTCACCACCAGGTGGCGCAGCACAGCCCTTTTTCTAGTATGTTATACAAGTCCCCTCCTGCTACCTATGCGTTTGAATTTTATGCAGCTAGGTTTGAGCATTTTTGAGATAGAGGCTTAAACACAATTTCGTAAATTATAGCGCCACCTATAGGAATATCTTCATAAAACTTGTCGTACTTCTTTATCATGTGAGGATAAAGTTATGTTTCAAAATTTGTGCAATTTTGACAATCTTTGTAGGATTTAGAGCATGTTAAAAAATCAGTGACCACACCCACCTCATTAGCATTACGTTTTTTCGAAAACGGTAAGGAATATCGCCAATTGAGTGGTACCATTGGATTCGGGGTAGTCTAATATAGGGTATGTAAGATATCTTGTCAAGTTTGGGCAAACTATGTTGAATTTGGAGCCAAAAAACGTGTTTTTACGAAAAAATCGCAAATAGCGAAAAATCTAGACCGGCAGAATTCCATGATCCCATTTGAAAAACGTTCATTAGCATCCAATGAACACACAGAAAAAGAAAGCACAAATTTCTGACTTTAGGTATTCGAGATAGAGGCCAAAAACAAAACTGCTTACTAAAACGATCACCTGGTGGCGCTATAGAGCAGCATTGAGCTGCAATTTAATAGAACGTGTAGTTTACTATACCCTATGATATTGGAAAGTTTCATGAAATTATCTTTAGTACTTTTGAAGATATAAGCATTTAAAAGTGTTCACAATGTTAAGTCAATGGGAAAAATAATTCATAAAAATATTCATATAAAATCATTCATAATTCTGACACATACCAAAAGTAATAGCACACTTCTCACAATAGAGCTTTACAAAGTACTTTTGATTGCATCTTTATAACTGCTTTTGACTACGAGGAGAAGCGCGTCAAAAATGCGGCGGAATAATAATAAACTATAATAAATTTGTACAACAACATACTCTGATTGCTTTCAGCAATCAGACAATTAAAGCAATTTTAAAGCTGTTACTATCACAAGCCAAAAATACCCACTTTATAGATGTACACATTTGTCAGTTTCCCCAGATCTGGAGAAATCGCCTTTCAAACTTTCATCAGACCACCCACTAGATGACACCAAAGATTTTTAAACTTTACATTTTTATAAAAAAACAAAATTCAAGACTTTAGTGTTTTTTTCTTTTATCTCCTGTTGTTTCAGAGAGAGAACTTAGCTTTGCTGCATTAACTCTGTTCACAGAAACCTAAAGTCTTTAAATGCAAATTCTTAAAGGTTGAGGATGAAATTGTTTCATTAGATGAGACCAAGCTTCTTTGTTTTCACTGAACAGCAGGTCTGACTCTTGACTCAGTGCTATTCAGATAAACATTTTGAAGCAATTGAGACTGCCCGCAGGGGGCCTCACCTGCCCGCAGGGGGCCTCACCTGCCCGCAGGGGGCCTCACCTGCCCGCAGGGGGCCTCACCTGCCCGCAGGGGGCCTCACCTGCCCGCAGGGGGCCTCACCTGCCCGCAGGGGGCCTCACCTGCCCGCAGGGGGCCTCACCTGCCCGCAGGGGGCCTCACCTGCCCGCAGGGGGCCTCACTGCCCGCAAGGGGCCTCACCTGCCCGCAGGGGCCTCACCTGCCCGCAGGGGGCCTCACCTGCCCGCAGGGGGCCTCACCTGCCCGCAGGGGGCCTCACCTGCCCGCAGGGGGCTCACCTGCCCGCAGGGGCCTCACCTGCCCGCAGGGGGCCTCACCTGCCCGCAGGGGGCCTCACCTGTAACACATGTTTGCACATGTGTCCATACCAAGAACAGCCTCATGGGAGAAACCCCATGAGTACAAACAGACACCACACTTAAGGTTTTCAGACACCATGTTGCATCATGGGAAATTTTTGGGTCTCTTTCATTAGGTCTTTTAAATAGCTTTCATTAGCTGTAATTGTTTTAACACTTTCAGTATGTTTCATTTACAAACAAACATCTAGTGAAACATTTTTAAAGCTGTTGCTATCAAAAGCCAAAAAATACCTACTTTGAAGATGTTTCCACAGATCTAGAGAAATCGTCTCTTAAACTTGTATCAGACCACCACTAGATGACGCCAATATTTAAACCTTTATATTTGATAAAAAAAAAATTCAGTGATCAAGACATTAGAGCGTTTATTTTTTCTTTTATCTCCTGTAGTTTCAGAGAACTTAGCTTTGCTGCATTAACACTGTTCACAGAAACCTAAAGTCTTTAAATGCAAATTCTTAAAGGTTGAGAATGAAATTGTTTCATCTGCAGAGACCGAGCTTCTTTGTTGTCATGTACAACAGGTGGAACTCATGAGCAATCAGGAGTGTCACTCTTGGCCCTTCACTCAGGGTTTTTCAGAAACCATACTGAGGAATGATGTGAAGTTTGTTGGTGTTAATATTTTGGACTTATACTTACTATTTTAAGCTTTAAATGTTATTTGTGTTAGTTAATCGCTACAGGAAACGGTTCCAAGCACTTCAAATGTTATCTTATAAGTTTAAAGCTTTAGATCCACTTCCATTATTTGCAGTATTAGCTGTTTTTTTTAAAGTTGAAGTTTTACTTTTTTAAGTTTCTTTCACAATGTTTAAGCTTTTATAGAAGTTAACAAAACTTCTTTAAGCTTGAGTATATTTTTCAAATATTTCTGTACCATTTTAGAGGCTCTTGGATATTACAAACAGACACCACACTAAAGGTTTGAGAAGCCAATACCTTTTTAAAGCTTTAAATGTTGTTATTTTACTTTAAGAATGTTGGAAACAGGTCTGGGAACTCTGAAGAAGTATCTTAACCTTCTTAAAACTTTTGAAACATTTCTGTAGAGTAGAGTTTAGGTGTTTTGTTTTTAATCACCTTTGACATTTCATTTCAAAGTTTTAATAAACCTTCAAAAATCTCATATGCTTAGAAAACTCCAAGAAGTCTTTTACATAAACTTCAAAGGTACTACAGTACTATTATGACTTTTTGGGAAGTACCATAAGTACAGACACCCATCTCACTCAAGGTTTTAAGAAGCTTTTTGTGGACATGCTGGGAAAATTCTTTGGTCAATGCAATTTTCAATGGGAATTTTAGTCAGAAAAATATTAATCATAAATCACTCATTGAAGCTTTTGGTACCATAAGTAATAGCACAAATCTTATAATGGAGCTTTATAAAGTACTTTTGATTCCATCTTTATAAGCTGCTTTAGACTACGAGGAGAGCCCGTCAAAAATCCGGCGGAATAATAATAATAATAAATAACTAGATTTTGCAATTCCTATAAAGAAATTGCGTCTGATTGCTGAAAGCAATACCGTATTAAAGCAATTTTAAAGCTGTTACTATCAAAAGCCAAAATACCCACTTTTACAGATGTACGCATATGTCAGTTTCCCCAGATCTAGAGAAATTGCCTTTCAAACTTTAATCAGACCACCACTAGATGACGCCCAAAGATTTAAAAACACAAAATCAGTGACCAATTTATTAAAGTGTTTTTTTCTTTTTATCTCCTGTAGTTTCAGAGAACTTAGCTTTGCTGCATTAACACTGTTCACAGAAAACCTAAAGTCTTTATGTGCAAATTCTTAAACTTTGAGAATAAATTGTTATTCAGCAGAGACCAAGCTTCTGCAAAGAATCTGCAAAAGATTCGTCAAAGTACGTGACAAAGGGAAAAAGTGTTTTGCGAAAAAATTGTAAATTGCGAAAAAGCCTTAAAACAATAGAGATCGCAAATTAATATAAATTGTATTTTCGTATTCAATGAATCCCAAAGGAGTGAAAAGTAGTGCTCAAGACAAATGCACTTGGAATAAGGCCTTTACACTTTAGTAATCCAACTGACCACCTGGTGGCGCAATAGAGTCAAAAATGATTCAGCATTTAAAAGATTGATGTGAAGTATCTACATACAAAGTTTCATACCAGTTGATCAATTACTTTTGAAAGAAGATAATACAGATTTTTAAAATTCGTCTCATGTATTAGGTAAGAGAAGCAAATATATTTTAAAAATTCATATAAAATTAACCGTCACTTCAAATGGTACGAAATTTCGACCAAACATCTCTATGGACAGCTTAACAAACTACAAGTGGTTGCATGTTCATATCTGTAATTATTTAAAAGATACAGGAAACCATCCAAATTAGCTTATCCTTCTTAAGTCACCACTAGGTGGCGCAGCACAGCCCTTTTTCTAGTATGTTATACAAGTTCCCTCCTGCTACCTATGCGTTGAATTTTATGCAGCTAGGTTGAGCAGTTTTTGAGATAGAGGCTTAAACAAAATTTCCTAAATTATAGCGCCACCTATAAGAATATTTTCAAAAAACTTTTCGTACTTCTTTATCACTGTAGGATGAAGTTATATTTCAAAATTTGTGAAGTTTTGACAATCTTTGTAGGATTTAGAGCATGTTAAAAAATCAGTGACCACACCCACCTCATTAGCATTACGTTTTTTCGAAAACGGTAAGGAATATCGCCAATTGAGTGGTACCATTGAATTCGGGTAGTCTAAATAGGGTATGTGAGATATCTTGTCAAGTTTTGTCAAACTATGTTGAAGTTGGCAGCCAAAAAACGTGTTTACGAAAAATCGCAAATAGCGAAAAATCTAGACCAACAGAATTCCCTTGATCCCATTTTGGAAAAAATGTTCATTAGCATGCAAGGAACACACACGAAAGAAAGCACAAATTTCTGACTTACGGTATTCGAGATAGAGGCCAAAAAAAAACTGCTTACTAAAACGATCACCTGGTGGCGCTATAGAGCAGCATTTGGGCTGCAATTTTAATAGAACGTGTAGTTTACTATACCCTATGATATTGGAAAGTTTCATGAAATTATCTTTAGTATTTTTGAAGATATAAGCATTTAAAAGTGCTCACAATGTTAAGTCAATGGGAAAAATAATTCATAAAATATTCATATAAAATCATTCATAATTCTAAAACATACCAAAAATACAAGCACACTTCTCACAATAGAGCTTTACAAAGTACTTTTGATTCCATCTTTATAGCTTCTTTTGACTACGAGGAGAAGCGCGTCAAAAATGCGGCGGAATAATAATAAACTATAATAAATTTGTACAAAAGCAATCAGACAATAAAGTAGTAGGATAACATACTCTGATTGCTTTCAGCAATCAGACAATAAATTTGTACAACAACATACTCTGATTGCTTTCAGCAATCAGACAAAAAGAAGAAGAAGAATAATAATAATAAATATAATAAAAATTTGGAATAATACTTGATTGCTTTCAGCAATCAACAACTAGATTTGCAATTCCCTGAAGAAATTGCGTCTGATTGCTGAAAGCAATACTGAATTGAAATATCTCTGCTGCTAGCGTTAAAAGACTTCGTTCGACGCGCCGGAAGTTTCGTGCGTAGGTCAAGTACTTTTGGAGATATTAGAGGAAACGTCAGGAATTGGCAGTAGCGCCACCTACGGGAGCACGTTTGTGAATGTTGTTGCGCTTACTCATCTTACACTGTGGAAGAAGTCTTGAAAATTTGGTGAAGTTATGTGAAACTGTCAAGGAGCTGCAGCGTTGCAACATTACAATCTCAGCTTGTGTAATTTGCATAACGTTCTACGCAATAACCAACGTACGGAACTATGCAAAACGGATATCACCATTGGATTTGTGGTCGTCCAAATAGAGTACGTGCAGAATTGTAAGATAAGTAACAGCATGTGACACGGGGAGTCAAAAAAGTGTTTTGCGAAAAATTGTAAATTGCGAAAACTATAACACATTACAGATCGCAAATGAATATAAACTATTATTTTTATCAAATGAATCATATAGGAGTGAAAGCTTAGATAATGCAGTTGGAGAATAAGGCTATACACTTTAGTTTTAAAAACTGACCACCTGGTGGCAATAGAGCCAAAATTGATTGACCATTTAAAGATTGGTCTGAAAGTATCTACTTACAAAGTTTTCATACCTGTTTGTCCATCATTTTTCAAGAAATAGGATTTAAATTTCCCATGCATTTTTATAGGGGAAAAAATATTTTTAGAAATTCATCATAAAATCAATCATATACCCAAATGTACAAAAGTTTTAAACCAAACACCTCCCTGATCAACTTAAAAAAACACAAGTGGTTGCATGTTCATACCTGCAATTATATGGAAGATAGGAGGAACCATCAAAAGTTAGCTTATCCTTCTTAAGTCACCACTAGGTGGCGCAGCAGAGCCCTTTTTCTAGTATGTTATAAAGTCCCCTCCTACAACATATGTGTTGAATTTTATGTAGCTAGGTTGAGTAGTTTTTGAGATAAAGGCTTAAACACAATTGCTAAATATAGCGCCACCTATTGAATATTTTCATGAAACTTTTCATACTCCTTTATCACTGTAGGATGAAGCTATTTTACAACTTTCGAAGTTTTGACTATCTTTTGTAGGATTTAGAGCATGTTAAAATCTAGGACCACACCCACCTCATTAGCATTACGATTATTTCGAAAACGGTAAGGAATTTCGTAAATTGAGTGGTACCATTGAATTCGGGGTGGTCTAAATAATCTATGTACCAATTTCGTAACATTTGGTTAACTATGTCGAATAGGGAGCCAAAAACGTGTTTTAAGAAAAATCGAAAATTAAAAAAATCTAAGTAGACGGAAGTGGGCGGTCCTTGAGGCAAAAACTTTTTCTAGCATCTAAGGAACCATGAGAAAAGACAGAAAATCTTTTGTCACACGGCGTACGAATGCTAGCCCAAACGCGTTTTGTACTACTACTGACCACCTGGTGGCGCAATTGAGCCAAAATTCTTCTAACGTGTAGAGAATCTCATGAACTTTTATGTCAGTAAGTCTTGTACAAATATCTTTAGTACTTTTTGAACTATAAGCTTTCAAAAGTGGCTCCAATTGACTTTCCATTCAAAAAATACTCATAAAAATATTAATATAAAATCATTCATAATTCTGAACCATACCAAAAGTAATGTCACCTCTACCAATTGAGCTTTACAAACACTATTTGAAAGCATCTTGATATCTTTAAAACTGTAGGAGGAGTAGCGATCCAAAAAAAGGGACGGAATAAAATATAATAATAATAATAAAAGAAGAGAAGAATAATAATAATAAAATATAATAAAGAATTTGGATAACATACTCTGATTGCTTTCAGCAATCAGACAATAATAAGAATAATAATAATAACTAGATTTGCAATTCCCTAAAGAAATTGCGTCTGATTGCTGAAAGCAATACCGATCTAAAACATCCTACAGCTGCAAGCGTTCAAGACCTTCCGTCCGACATGCACGCCAAGTTTCGTCCACGTAGTTCAAGTACTTTTGGAGATATTAGAGGAAACCGACAGGATTGGCTGTAGCGCCACCTACGGGAGCACTGTTGTGAAACTTGTTGCGCTTGCTCATCTTACACAGTGAAATAAGTTTTGAAAGTTTGGTGAAGTTATGTGAATCTTTCAAGGAGCTGCAGCGTTGCAAACATTACAACTCAGCTTGTCTAATTTGCATAAAGTGTTACGCAAAAACCATACGGAACTACGCAAAACGGATATTACCATTTGGATTTGTGGTAGCCCAAATAGGTATGTGTAGAAAACTGCAAAGATTCGTCAAAGTATGTGACAAAGGGAGTCAAAAAAGTGTTTGCGAAAAATCTTAAATTGCGAAAAAGTTCTACACAATAGAGATCGCTGATGAATATAATCTATTATTTTTACTATCCAATGAATCACAAAGGAGTGAAAGGTAGTGCTTAAGACAAATACTCTTGGAGAATACGGCCTATACACTTTAGTAATCAACTGACCACCTGGTGGCGCAATAGAGCCAAATTTGATTGAGCATTTAAAGAATGGTCTGAAGTAGCTACATACAAAGTTTCATGCCAGTTGATCAACTACTTTTCAAGATAATAGGGTTTTTAATTCGTCTCATGTATTTAGATAGGGGAGGCAAACATATTTAAAAATTCATATAAAATCAACTGTGACTCCAGATGGTACGAAACTTTCGGCCAAACATCTCTATGGACAGCTTAACAAACTAAAGTGGTTGCATGTTCATATTTACAAATATTTGTAAGATAAGAGGAACCATCCAATTTTAGCTTATCCTTCATAAGTCACCACTAGGTGGCACAACAGAGCCCTTTTTCTAGTATGTTATACAGGTTCCTCTGACAATATGTGCTGATTTTTATGTAGCTACGTTGAGGAGTTTTTGAGATAGAGGCCTCAAACACAATTTCCTAAATTATAGCGCGCCTATTGGAATATTTTCATGAAACTTTCATACTTCTTTATCACTGTACGATGAAGATATTTTAAAACTTGTGAAGTTTTGACAATCTTTGTAGGATTTAGAGCATGTTAAAAAATCAGTGACCACAACCCACCTCATTAAACATTGCGATTATTTCAAAAACGGTAAGGAATTTGGCCAATTGAGTGGTACCATTAATTTGGGGTAGTCTAAATAGGGTATGTACCAATTTTTGTCGAGTTTGGTCAAACTATGTTGAATAGGGAGCCAAAAACGTGTTTTACAAAAAACCGAAAATAGTAAAAAATCTAAGTAGACGGAAGTGGGCGGTCCTTGAGGCAAAAACTTTTTCTAGCATCTAAGGAACCCATGAGAAAGACAGAAAATTTTTCGTCACACGGCGTGCGAACGCTAGCCCAAAACGTTTTTTATACTACTACTGACCACCTGGTGGCGCATTGAGCCAAAATTCTTCTAACTTGTAGAGAATCTCATGAACTTATACATCAGAAAGTCTTGTACAAATATCTTAGTACTTTTTGAGCTATAAGCTTTCAAAAGTGGCTCCCATTGACTTCCCATTCAAAAAAAACCTCATAAAAATATTAATATAAAATCATTCATAATTCTGAACCATACCAAAAGTAATGTCACTCCTCTACCAACTGAGCTTTACAAACTACTTTTGAAAGCATTTTGATATCTTTAAAACTGTAGGAGGAGTAGCGATCCAAAAAAAGGGACGGAATAAAATATAATAACTAGATTTGCAATTCCCTGAAGAAATTGCGTCTGATTGCTGAAAGCAATACCGATCTGAAATATCCTCTAGCTGCTAGTGTTAAAGACCTTCCGTTCGACGCGCACGACAAGTTTCGTCCGCATAGGTCAAGTACTTTTGGAGATATTAGAGGAAACGTCAGGAATTGGCAGTAGCGCCACCTACGGGAGCACCGTTGTGAATGTTGTTGCGCTGACTCATCTTACACTGTGGAAGAAGTCTTGAAAATTTGGTGAAGTTATGTGAAACTGTCAAGGAGCTGCAGCGTTGCAAACATTACAATCTCAGCTTGTGTAATTTGCATAACGTTCTACGCAAAAACCGTACGGAACTATGCAAAACGGATATTACCATTGGATTTGTGGTCGTCCAAATAGAGTACGTGCAGAAAATTGTAAAGATAAGTCAAAGCATGTGACACGGGGAGTCAAAAAAGTGTTTTGCGAAAAAATTGTAAATTGGCGAAAACTATAACACATTACAGATCGCAAATGAATATAAGCTATTATTTTATTATCAAATGAATCATATAGGAGTGAAAGCTAGTGCTTAAGACTAATGCAGTTGGAGAATAAGGCCTATACACTTAGTTTTAAAACTGACCCACCTGGTGGCGCAATAGAGCCAAAATTGATTGAGCATTTAAAGATTGGTCTGAAGTATCTACTTACAAGTTTCATACCTGTTTTGTCATCATTTTTCAAGAAATAGGGATTTTAAATTTCCCCCATGCATTTTTATTGGAAAAAAATATTTTTAGAAATTCATATAAAATCAATCATAAACCCAATGGTACAAAGTTTTAAACCAAACACTCCCTGATCAACTTAACAAAATACAAGTGTTTGCATGTTCATACCTGCAATTATATGGAAGATAGGAGGAACCATCAAAAGTTAGCTTATCCTTCTTAAGTCACCACTAGGTGGCGCAGCAGAGCCCTTTTTCTAGTATGTTATACAAGTCCCTCCTACAACATATGTGTTGAATTTTATGTAGCTAGGTTGAGTAGTTTTTGAGATAAAGGCTTAAACACAATTGCCTAAATTATAGCGCCACTATTAGAATATTTTCATGAAACTTTTCATACTCCTTTATCACTGTAGGATGAAGCCATATTTTAAAACTTTCGAAGTTTTGACTATCTTTGTAGGATTTAGAGCATGTTAAAATCTAGGACCACACCCAACTCATTAGCATTACGATTATTTCGAAAACGGTAAGGAATTTCGTAAATTGAGTGGTACCATTGAATTCGGGGTGGTCTAAATAATCTATGTACCAAATTTCGTAACATTTGGTTAAACTATGTCGAATAGGGAGCCAAAAACGTGTTTTAAGAAAAATCGAAAATTACAAAAAATCTAAGTAGACGGAAGTGGGCGGTCCTTGAGGCAAAAACTTTTTCTAGCATCTAAGGAACCCATGAGAAAAGACAGAAAAATCTTTTGTCACACGGCGTACGAATGCTAGCCCAAAACGCGTTTTGTACTACTACTGACCACCTGGTGGCGCAATTGAGCCAAAATTCTTCTAACGTGTAGAGAATCTCATGAACTCTTATGTCAGTAAGTCTTGTACAAATATCTTTAGTACTTTTTGAACTATAAGCTTTCAAAAGTGGCTCCCATTGACTTTCCATTCAAAAAAATACTCATAAAAATATTAATATAAAATCATTCATAATTCTGAACCATACCAAAAGTAATGTCACTCCTCTACCAATTGAGATTTACAAACTACTTTTGAAAGCATCTTGATATCTTTAAAACTGTAGGAGGAGTAGCGATCCAAAAAAAGGGACGGAATAAAATATAATAATAATAATAAAAAGAAGAAGAAGAATAATAATAATAAAATATAATAAAGAATTTGGATAACATACTCTGATTGCTTTCAGCAATCAGACAATAATAATAAAAAGAAGAAGAAGAATAATAATAATAAAATATAATAAAGAATTTGGATAACATACTCTGATTGCTTTCAGCAATCAGACAAAAAGAACTAGATTTGCAATTCCCTGAAGAAATTGCGTCTGATTGCTGAAAGCAATACCGATCTGAAATATCCTCTAGCTGCTAGTGTTAAAGACCTTCCGTTCGACGCGCACGACAAGTTTCGTCCGCGTAGGTCAAGTACTTTTGGAGATATTAGAGGGAACGTCAGGAATTGGCAGTAGCGCCACTACGGGAGCACGTTGTAATGTTGTTGCGCTGACTCATCTTACACTGTGGAAGAAGTCTTGAAAATTTGGTGAAGTTATGTGAAACTGTCAAGGAGCTGCAGCGTTGCAAACATTACAATCTCAGCTTGTGTAATTTGCATAACGTTCTACGCAAAAACCGTACGGAACTATGCAAAACGGATATTACCATTGGATTTGTGGTCGTCCAAATAGAGTACGTGCAGAAAATTGTAAAGATAAGTCAAAGCATGTGACACGGGGAGTCAAAAAAGTGTTCTGCGAAAAATTGTAAATTGCGAAAACTATAACACATTACAGATCGCAAATGAATATAAGCTATTATTTTATTATCAAATGAATCATATAGGAGTGAAGCTAGTGCTTAAGACTAATGCAGTTGGAGAATAAGGCCTATACACTTTAGTTTTAAAACTGACCACCTGGTGGCGCAATAGAGCCAAAATTGATTGAGCATTTAAAGATTGGTCTGAAGTATCTACTTACAAAGTTTCATACCTGTTTTGTCCATCATTTTTCAAGAAATAGGGATTTTAAATTTCCCCATGCATTTTTATAGGGAAAAAATATTTTTAGAAATTCATATAAAATCAACCATAAACCCAAATGGTACAAAGTTTTAAACCAAACACCTCCCTGATCAACTTAACAAATACAAGTGGTTGCATGTTCATACCTGCAATTATATGGAAGATAGGAGGAACCATCAAAAGTTAGCTTATCCTTCTTAAGTCACCACTAGGTGGCGCAGCAGAGCCCTTTTTCTAGTATGTTATACAAGTCTCCTCCTACAACATATGTTTGAATTTTATGTAGCTAGGTTGAGTAGTTTTTGAGATAAAGGCTTAAACACAATTGCCTAAATTATAGCGCCACCTATTAGAATATTTTCATGAAACTTTTCATACTCCTTTATCACTGTAGGATGAAGCCATATTTTAAAACTTTCGAAGTTTTGACTATCTTTGTAGGATTTAGAGCATGTTAAATCTAAGACCACACCCAACTCATTAGCATTACGATTATTTCGAAACGGTAAGGAATTTCGTAAATTGAGTGGTACCATTGAATTCGGGGTGGTCTAAATAATCTATGTACCAAATTTCGTAACATTTGGTTAAACTATGTTGAATAGGAGCCAAAAACGTGTTTTAAGAAAAATCGAAAATTACAAAAAATCTAAGTAGACGGAAGTGGGCGTCCTTGAGGCAAAAACTTTTTCTAGCATCTAAGGACCCATGAGAAAAGACAGAAAAATCTTTTGTCACACGGCGTACGAATGCTAGCCAAACGCGTTTTGTACTACTACTGACCACCTGGTGGCGCAATTGAGCCAAAATTCTTCTAACGTGTAGAGAATCTCATGAACTCTTATGTCAGTAAGTCTTGTACAAATATCTTTAGTACTTTTTGAACTATAAGCTTTCAAAAGTGGCTCCCATTGACTTTCCATTCAAAAAAAACTCATAAAAATATAATATAAAATCATTCATAATTCTGAACCATACAAAAGTAATGTCACTCCTCTACCAATTGAGCTTTACAAACTACTTTTGAAAGCATCTTGATATTTTAAAACTGTAGGAGGGAGTAGCGATCCAAAAAAAGGGACGGAATAAAAATAATAATACTAGATTTGCAATTCCTGAAGAATTGCGTCTGATTGCTGAAAGCAAGACGATTGAATATCCTCTAGCTGCAAGTGTTAAAGACCTTCCGTCGACACGAACCGCCGCCAAGTTTCGTCCGCGTAGGTCAAGTCCTTTTGGAGATATTAGAGGAAACATCAGGAATTGGCAGTAGCGCACCTATGGGAGCACCCTCATGAAAGTTGTTGCTCTTACTCATCTTACATTGTGGAAGAAGTCTTGTAAGTTTGGTGAAGTTATGTGAAACTGTCAAAGAGCTGCAGCATTGTAAACATTACAACCTCAGCCTGTCTAATTGCATGACGTGTTACGCAAAAACCGTACGGAACTATGGAAAACGGATATTGCCATTGGATTTGTGGTAGCCAAATAGGGTATGTGTAGAAAATTGTAAAAGATAAGAAAAGCATGTGACAAAGGGAGTCAAAAAGTGTTTTGCAAAAAATCGTAAATTAAGAAAAACTCTAACACAATAGAGATCGCAAATGAATATAAACTATTATTTTACTATCCAATGAATCATATAGGAGTAATAAAGTAGTGCTTACGACTAATGCACTTGGAGAATAAGGCCTATATACCTTAGTTTTTAAAACTGACCACCTGGTGGCGCAATAGAGCCAAAATTAATTGCATTTAAAGATTGGTCTGAAGTATCTACTTACAAAGTTTCATACCAGTTGATCAACTACTTTTCAGATAATAGGGATTTAAAGTTTTGTCCATGTATTTTGATAGGGGGAAAAATATTTTAAAAATTTCATATAAAATCAACCATAAACCCAAATGGTACGAAGTTTGAAACCAAACATATCCTTGATAAACTTAACTAAATACAAGTGGTTGCATGTTGGAACCTGCAACGATTTGGAAGATAACAGGACCCATCCAATGTTAGCTTATCCTTCTTAAGTCACCACTAGGTGGCGCAGCACAGCCCTATTTCTAGTATGATATACAAGTCTCCTCCTGCAACATATGTTTTGAATTTTATTTAGCTAGGTTGAGTAGTTTTTTAGATAGAGGCTTAAACACAATTGCCTAAATTATAGCGCCACCTATTGGAATATTTTCATAAAACTTTTCATACTTCTTTATCACTGTAAGATGAAGTTATATTTCAAAATTTGTAAAGTTCTGACAATCCTTATAGGATTTACAGCATGTTAAAATCTAGGACCACACCCACCTCATTAGCATTACGATTATTTCGAAAACAGTAAAGAATTTTGCAAAGTGAGTGGTACCATTGGATTCGGGGTAGTCCAAATAGTCTATGTACCAAATTTCTAACATTTGGTTAAACTATGTTGAATAGGGGGCCAAAAACGTGTTTTACAAAAAATCGAAAATAGCGAAAAATCTAAGTAGACGGAAGTGGGCGGTCCTTGAGGCAAAAACTTTTTCTAGCATCTAAGAAACCCAAAGAAAAAATCAGAAAAATTTTTCCTCACACGGCGTGCGAACGCTAGCCCAAAACGCGTTTTGTGCTACTACTGACCACCTGGTGGCGCTATTGAGCCAAATGTCTTCTAACTTGTAGAGAATCTCATGAACTTAAATGTCAGTAAGTCTTGTACAAATATCTTTAGTACTTTTTGAACTATAAGCTTTCAAAAGTGCCTCCATTGACTTCCATTCAAAAAAAAGCTCATAAAAATATTAATATAAAATCATTCATAACTCCGATTGTACAAAAGTAAATGCATCTGCTCCTAATAGAGCTTTACAAACTACTATTGAAATCATTTTAATATCTTTAAAACTGTAGGAGGAGTAGCAATCAAGCAATTGACGGAATAAATATAATAATAATAAGAATAATAAAATATAATAAAGAATTAGGATAACATACTCTGATTGCTTTCAGCAATCAGACAATTCCCTGAAGAAATTGCGTCTGATTGCTGAAAGCAAGACCGATCTGAAATATCTCTAGCTGCAAGTGTTAAAAACCTTCTGTACGACACACGCCAAGTTTCGTCCGCGTAGGTCAAGTCCTTTTGGAGATATTAGAGGAAACATCAGGAATTGGCAGTAGCGCCACCTATGGGAGCACCGTCATGAAAGTATTTGCTCTTACTCATCTTACATTGTGGAAGAAGTCTTGTAAGTTTGGTGAAGTTATGTGAAACTGTCAAAGAGCTGCAGCGTTGCAACATTACAATCTCATTCTGTCTTATTTGCATGACGTGTTACGCAAAACCGTACGGAACTATGGAAAACGGATATTGCCATTGGATTTGTGGTAGTCCAAATAGGGTATGTGTAGAAATTGTAAAGATAAGACAAAGCATGTGACAAAGGGAGTCAAAAAAGTGTTTTGCAAAAAATCGTAAATGAAGAAAAACTCTAACACAATAGAGATCGCAAATGAATATAAACTATTATTTTACTATCCAATAAATCATATAGGAGTATAAATTAGTGCTTACGACTAATGCACTTGGAGAATAAGGCTATATACCTTAGTTTTTAAACTGACCACTGGTGGCGCAATAGAGCAAAATTGATTGAGCATTTAAAGATTGGTCTGAAGTATCTACTGACAAAGTTTCATACCCAGTTGATCAACTACTTTTCAAGATAATAGGGATTTAAAGTTTGTCCCATGTATTTTTGATAGGGGGAAAATATTTTTAAAATTCATAAAAAATCAACCATAAACCAAATGGTACGAAGTTTGAAACCAAACATATCCTTGAAAACTTAACTAAATACAAGTGGTTGCATGTTGGAACCTGCAACGATTTGGAAGATAACAGGACCCATCCAATGTTAGCTTATCCTTCTTAAGTCACCACTAGGTGGCGCAGCACAGCCCTATTTCTAGTATGATATACAAGTCTCCTTGCTGCACCTATGCGTTGAATTTTATGTAGCTAGGTTGAGCAGTTTTTGAGATAGAGGCTTAAACACCATTTTCTAAATTATAGCGCCACTATTGGAATATTTTTCATAAAACTTTTCATACTTCTTTATCACTGTAGGATGAAGTTATATTTTAAAATTTGTAAAGTTCTGACAATCTTTGCAGGATTATAGCATGTTAAAATCTAGGACACACACCACCTCATTAGCATTATGATTATTTCAAACGGTAAGGAATTTCGCAAAGTGAGTGGTACCATTGGATTTGGGGTAGTCCAAATAGTCTATGTACCAAATTTCGTAACATTTGGTTAAACTATGTTGAATAGGGAGCCAAAAACGTGTTTTACGAAAAATCGAAAATTGCGAAAAATCTAAGTAGACGGAAGTGGGCGGTCCTTGAGGCAAAACTTTTTCTAGCATCTAAGGAACACATGAGAAAAGACAGAAATTTTCGTCGTTACACGGCGTACGAATGCTAGCCCAAAACGCGTTTTGTACTACCACTGACCACTGGTGGCGCAATTGAGCCAAAATTCTTCTAACATGTAGAGAATCTCATGAACTTATATATCAGTAAGTATCGTACAAATATCTTTAATACTTTTTGAACTATAAGCCTTCAAAAGTGGCTCCCATTGACTTTCCATTAAAAAAAAACTCATAAAAATATTAATATAAATTATTCATAATTCTGAACCATACCAAAAGTAATAGCACTGTTCTAACCAATTGAGCTTTACAAACTACCATTGAAAGCACTTTGATATCTTTAAAACTGTAGGAGTAGAAGCGGTCTAAAAAAAGGGACGGAATAAAATATAATAACTAGATTTGCAATTCCCTGAAGAAATTGCGTCTGATTGCTGAAAGCAACACCGATCTAAAACATTGTTCACAAAGAAAGGAATAAGAGCATGTTAAAAGTCTGTGACCACAACCCACCTCATTAACATTACATTATTTCGAAAACGGTAAGGACTTTGACACATTGATTGGTACCTTAAATTCGGGGTAGTCTTAATAGGGTATGTACAAATTTTTGTCAAGTTTGAAGAAACTATGTCGAATAGGGAGCAAAAATGTGTTTTACGAAAAATTGCAAATAGCGAAAATCTAGTTAGACAGAAGTCCATGGTCCCATTTGAAAACGTCATTATCATCTAAGGAACACACAGAAAAGAAAGCACAATTCTGATTTACGGTATTAGAGATAGAGGCCAAAAACAAATGTGTTTTTCAAACGACCGCCTGGTGGCGCTATAGAGGAGCATTGACCTGTCATTTTAATAGAACTTGTAGTTTACTGTACCCTATGATATTGGAAAGTTTCATGAAATTATCTTTAGTATTTTTTAGGATATCAGCATTTAAAGTTGCTCTCAATGCAACTGTGTGCCATGGTTTTTTATTTCCACTAGATGGCAGCATTGCTCTTTCAAAGAATCCTGTGGAATCTCACAGGGATTTCAAGTTTGTCCATGTATAGGAGGAAAATATTTTTAAAAATTCATATTAAATCAACTGTAAACCAAATGGTACGAGATTTTAAACCAACATCTCTTGATCAGCTTAACAAACTACAGTGGTTGGATGTGATATCTGCAATTATCTACAAGATACGAGGACTCATCCAAAGTTAGCTTATCCTTCTTAAGTCATTCACTAGGGTGGCGCAGCAATGCTGTATTTCTAGTATGTTATAAACACACCTCTTACAACTATATGTTAAATTTTATTTAGCTAGGTTAAGTAGTTTTTGAGATAGAGCCTTAAACACAATTGCCTTAATTATAGCGCCACCTATTGGAATATTTCTACAATATTTTAGGTGAGTGTTTATCAATGTAGGGTGAAGTTACATTTCAATATTTGTTAAGTTTTGTCAATCTTTGTAGGATCTAGAGCATGTTAAAATCTGGGACCACCCACCTCATTAATATTACGATTATGACGAAAACGATAAGGAATTTCTTCCAATTGAGTGGTACCATTGAATTTGGGGTAGTCCAAAATATTCTATGTACCAATTTTTTGTCAAGTTTGAAAACTATGTTGAAAGGGAGCAAAAAATGTGTTTTTCCAAAAAAATGCAAATAGCGAAAAATCTAGTTAGAACAGAAGTCCATGGTCCCAGTTTGAAAAACAACCATTAGCATCCAAGGAACACACAGGAAAAAAAAGCACAAATTTGATTTACGTATTAGAGATAGAGGCCAAAACTAATGTGTTTTTCAAACGACCGCCTGGTGGCGCTATAGAGGAGCATTGACCTGTAATTTAATAGAACTTGTAGTTTACTGTACCCTATGATATTGGAAAGTTTCATGAATTATCTTTAGTATTTTTTAAGATATCAGCATTTAAAAATGCTCACAATGCAAATGTGTGCCATATTTTTTTAATTCCAATAGACGGCAGCATTGCTCTTCTACAGAATCCTAAGGATTTAAAAAAAAAATCATATAAAATCAACGATAAGACAAATGGTATGAAATTTTAGACTTAACATCTCCTTTGTTAGCTTAACAAACAACAAGTGGTTGTACGTTGATTTCTGATGTTAAAAATCTGTGACCACACCCACCTCATTAGCTTTACGATTATTTCAAAAGGTAAAGAATTTGGCAATTGAGTGGTACCATTGAATTCGGGGTAGTCTAAATAGGGTATATACCAATTTTTGTCGAGTTTAGTGAAACTGTGTTGAATAGGGAGCAAAAATCGTGTTTTACGAAAAATCGCAAATTGCGAAAAATCTAGTTAGACGGAAGTCCATGGTCCCAATTTGAAAAACGTTCATTAGCATCCAAGGAACACAGAAAAAGAAAGCACAAAATTCCGACTTACGGTATTCGAGATAGAGGCCAAAAACAATTGCTTACTTAAACGACCGCCTGGTGGCGCTATAGAGTAATTGAGCTACAATTTTAATATAACGTGTAGTTTACTATAGGCTACAATATTGGAAAGTTTCATGAGTTTATCTTAGTACTTTTTAAGATATAAGCATTTAAAGTTGCTCTCAATGTTAAGTCAATGGGAAAAATATTCATAAAAATATTAATATAAAATCATTCATAATTCTGAACATACCAAAGTAATAGCACCATTCTCCCAATTGAGCTTTACAAACTACTTTTGAAAGCATTTTGATATCTTTAAAACTGTAGGAGGAGTAGCGATCCAAAAAAAGGGACGGAATAAAATATAATAATAATAAGAACTAGTTTGCATTCCTATAAAGAAATTGCGTCTGATTGCTGAAGCAATACCGTATTAAAGCAATTTAAAAGCTGTTACTATTAAAAGCCAAAAATACGCACTTTATAGATGTACACATATGTCAGTTTCCCCAGATGTAGAGAAATTGCCTTTCAAACTTTCATCAGACCACCACTAGATGACGCCAAAAATTTTAAACTTTGCATTTTATAAAAAAAACAAATTCAGTGTTTCAGACATTAGGGTGTTTTATTTTTTGTTTTATCTCCTGTAGTTTTCAGAGAACTTCGCTTTGCTGCATTAAACTGTTCACAGAAACCTAAAGTCTTTAAACGCAAATTCTTAAAAGTTGAGAATGAAATTATTTATTCAGCAGAGACCAAGCTTCTTGTTGTCACTGACAGCAGGTTTTGACTCTTAACTTAGAGTTTTTCAAATTTCTGTGTTTTAATAACTCTTTCACATTTACAAGTTGTCATTAGTTTTTCTTATACCATTCCTTTTGTTATTCTTTATAATATGGAAATTGTACATGCAGTAAGTAAGTCTCACCAGTAGGAATTCTTACATGCAGTAAGTGAGTCTCACCTGCAGGGACTCTTACTTGCAGTAAGCGAGTCTCACCTGCAGGGACTCTTACATGCAGTAAGCGAGTCTCACCTGCAGGGACTCTTACATGCAGTAAGCGAGTCTCACCTGCAGGGACTCTTACATGCAGTAAGCGAGTCTCACCTGCAGGGACTCTTACATCTGGTAAGAGAGACTCACTTGCAGGGACTTTTACATGCAGTAAGCAAGTCTCACCTGCAGGGACTCTTACATGCAGTAAAAACGCCTCACCTGCAGGGACTCTTACATGCAGTAAAAACGCCACACCTGCAGGGACTCTCACCTACAACACATGTTTTGCCATGTGTCCATACCAATAGCAGCCCCATGGGAGAAACCCCATCAGTACAAACAGACACCACACTTAAGGTTGTGAGAGGCCAATTATTGAGGCATGCTGGGAAATTTCTTGGTCTCTTTAATTAGGACTTTTTAATAGCTTTTATTAGCTGTAATTGTTCACTTTCAGGATGTTTTATTTACAAACAAACATCTATGTGAACATTTTTAAAGCTGTTGCTATCAAAGCCAAAAATACCTACTTTAAATATGTAAGCAATGTCAGTTTCCACAGATCTAGAGAAATTGTCTCTTAAACTTTCATCAGACCACAACTAGATGACGCCAAAGATTTTAAACATTATATTTCATTAAAACAATTCAGTGACCAAGACATTAGTGTTTTTTTTTTCCTTTATATCTTGTAGTTTCATAGAATTAGCTTTGCTGCATTTACACTGTTCAGAGACACCTAAAGTCTTTAAATGCAAATCCTTAAAGGTAGGAATGAAATTGTTTCATCTGCGAGACCAAGCTTCTTTGTTGTCATGTACAACAGCTGGAACTTGTGAGCAATCAGGAGGTCTAACTCTTGGCCCTTCAACTCAGGGTGTTTCAGAAACCATACTGAGGAATGATGTGAAGTTTTTTGGTGTTAAGTATTTAGGACTTTAACTTACTATTTTTAAGCTTTAAATGTTATTTGTGTTAGTTAATCGCTTACAGGAACGGTCCAAGCACTTCCAAATGTTATTTTTAATGTTTGAAGCTTTGATCCATTCTTTTTTGAAGTATTAGC